>JAOTQP010000870.1:63269314-63292084 GCA_026413545.1 Cichladusa arquata | reverse complement strand
GTTACTCCCACCAAATGCAGCAGGTGACCATAGAGATGGATCCACGATTTTCACAGGGGTGGATCTTGGAGTTTCTGTAAAATCTATCTTCCTGAGTGGTCAGACTAACATCAAAATACTGATGTACTGTTTCTAATAAAATTTGAACAAACCCCAGTTTTTTGTTTTGATTTCTTTTTTATTTTACTTTAGTCATTATCACCTGATGCAATACAAAGTATGCAGTCTGTCCATGCTTGTAATATGCTTTGGCTGTTGTTCTGCCTTGAAGGCCTGCAGCTCTCTCAACAAGTGCTGGATTCCATCTGCCACTTCCATCTAGCAAATGTTATTGAAGGATTTTAGTAATGCCACTAGCTATTTTCCAACCTTTACCCTGTACATTTGCAATTTCTGGCATGAGTGTGGATATACCAGTTTTAGAAAATTTCAGGGTAATCCTTGGCCACTAGAATTCACATATCTGGCACTTAGATGATGGTTTTAGATTTTGTATTAAAACACCCTCAGAAACAAAATCCAGATACTAATGAATTCAGTTTCAGTCTGGGCTTTCTTCATAGCCATAGCCATAGTCTGTATGGACTACTTACTTGGGAAGAATGTTTAAAATATTAGGTGAGATGAACTGCCAGTCCAGATACATTTAATCTGATGCTGCTTGCTACTTGCATAATGTATATGTAAAAAAGAATATATTTTTAAAATAAAATGGGTGTGAAGAGATACATTTGGGAGAATTCCATTTGTAAAATTGTAAATTACATTGGCTGATATTCCAGAAAGGACCATTCCTTTCTTAGTATGCTTAGATGACATGTCCACTCTTGTCATTTCTTCAATTTAATTGTCTGTAGTCAAGCTCCACATACAAGGGGTCTAGAATAAGACTTATGTGGTCACGAGTTTGTCATTGCTGCTGTCAGTTCATGTATCAACAAAATATCCTTTTTCCCTAGTGCCAACTGTGGATGTATTTCAGATCTCTACTAAGGAAAGATTTGGGCTGGGACATCAGCTGAAAAAGTAAGTCGAGACACTGTTTAGTTTCTGGATCATGTCAAGTAGAATAAAATTCATATTGTCAGGTTGGTTGTTGGATCAAAGTATCTTGAAGTTGTTTTGCATTAAATAAAAGTCATTATTTGCCATTTCAAGTTTGAGTTTGGCAGCTGTTGATGAGAACCTGGTTTGTGTTATTTGCCAGGCTTTTCTGTCACATTGGTGTCTTTTAGAAAGGAAGCTATAAAAGTTATAAAGACCATATCTAGGAATGTTCAGTTTCGCGTTTCTGCTTAGATGGTGAAGCATCTGAAACAGGAGTCTTTTTGAGCTTCATACATACCCTGAGGGGGCTATGCTTTCATGGTTGCCTCTAGGATAGGAATTACCGCAGTAATTAGGCCACCCATGTTTCAAGGACAAGATGGAAGAATAGTCAAAAAAATTGGCAGTTTCATGTGGTCATAGTACAACTCATTTTAATACAATTTTGCTGAGTCATCTCTTTGCATATGCTTTTGTACATGTCATAAATTTTTGAGTATATGGGCTTTAGTATCTCACCATTACAATGTTAAGAAACCCCTGAGGGGAAAAAAATTCCAGTTTAGAGTTTTAAGAAATTCAGTGCAAAATTTTCATAATCTAATGACTTATTAAAATCCCTATGGTACATGACTTTGAAGAAACAAAAGAAAAGGAAGTGCTTCCCTGAAATGAATACTATAAAAATGTTTTACTATTTACCCTGTCTGTGATTTTTGTACCAGGTAATTACTTAAGGTTCCCATACGACATTTTCAAGAACATAGCTGCACAGTTCACAACTGAGCAGGAATAAATGAGCCCAGTGGTTCCTCATGGCTGTGGCAATGGGATATTTCTTTTTCACACCAAATCCCACTTTGACTTTTATCACTATTAAGACCCCCACTGCTAGATTAGAGTCAGAGAACAAGGTTCTGCTTAGCCATGCAGATGCAGTAGCCTGTGGTCATGTGGGAGGCAGACCAGAGTAGCTGGATTTGATGCCCTTTACTCAGTTTGTCTCTAGATCTCCCTGAGAGGTATGGTCTGGATAAGTTTTGCAGTTGCAGTGGTTCTTTACACAGACTGTATTCTCATTAAGAGTCCCATGTTAAGTTAGTTCTATGTGGAAACAAAGGGTTTTTGAGAAGCTGGGGCACCCAATCATTAATCCACATACACAAGAGAAAACTTCAGCTGTGGAGTGAGGACATTGCATTGTCACCTGCATGCTGGCCACTGAGACCGTAGTATTAAAATGAGTATGCCCTGGCTGGAATAAGAAAACTTTTATTTTCAGAATTAAGATTATATATCTTAATTTTCAGAATCATGCAGACGTTTGTTACACAGCAGTGGAAGAACAGTAAAGAAAAATCTAACTGTACGCACAATAAGAAGGTGTCTGACAAAAAGGTGAAATCCCCTCTGCACATCTTTTCTACATTGCGCAGGTAATTGCAAGGAAAAAGAGCTGTTATCACCATAAACTGTTCAAAATCCACAGCAGACTTTCCAAGGTGAAATCTTGACTTTCCTCCACGGAGAAGTTCTCTATTTATATCTTACCTCATGGGTTTCCAGTCCTTGCATTGCATGACATCAGGAGTGAACTTGGAACTGCTGCAGCTTCAGCTTCTAAGATTATTAGAAGCCAGAGCATTTCAGTGCCCTGTTCTCTGAAACAGCCACGTTCCATGTAGAACTGGAAATAATTTTATTTTAACTTGTGTTTGTGTTTTTATTTTTACTTGAGTAGCAAGAATAAAGCTACAAGTAATACGTAGGCAAGTAATACATATGTATAGCATATGTTATGTATATTTTAAAAACCTGTGTTTGTCCAGCTCTCCCTTATACAGTAGTTTGTATATTCAGTTTTTTAAAACTAGAATGGTTATTAATGAAAGACTGATTTCTGAAGATGCTGAGCACCCTCCCCTCTCCACTGTTTGACTACATTAATGTTTTCCACTTCTGAAATGCAGGCACAGAATTTCAAAGAGAAAAGGCATTAGAAAGCGTAAGAAAGAGTTTATGAATAGTTTGAATGAATTTGAATTAAATACGATTTCTGCCAGTTGCTCATACTCGTAAGTATATGTAGAATCAGGCTCTGATTTTACCTCTTTCAGGGTTGTTACTCTTTAATCTAGTGTGTTTTCTTGATTATGGAGAGTTGACAGATCACCCCTTTGATTCAGTTACTGAATTTGAATTGAATGCTTCTTTGAATATCCCTTCTTTTTGATGAATTTTGCCATTCTAAATTCAGGGTATGAAAAAGAGATAGAATACAGCAATCACTCAGGAGGGAATGTCAAATATGACAAAAGATGGTCTATTCAAAAGTAGAGAAGGAAAGATGTTTTTTTAAGTAGAAGTCTTATCCGTTCCCTGCCACACCACACGCCACTGCCAAGCCCAGGCTGTAGCTTGGGGTTTATTTTTATTCAGAAAAGGCATACAAAACCAGCCCATTCTTTTTTCCTCTTGGTTTAGGAGCTTATGTGCAGAGGTGGCTCAGCCCAAAGGCAGGGACCCTCTCTGTCCCCGGGGCACCATTCCTGCCTCCCATCTGCAGGAGGGTGACAGTGAGCCAGCTGCTTGCAGTGAATCAGCAGCCTCCATCCTCCACTGTCAACGCTTGCTAACAGGGTGGGGAAACCTGCCAGCCTCTCCCCTTGGGTTTTTACTTCTCTGTTTGACCAAAACAAAGCAAAGCTAAACAAAACAAAAACAAAAACCAACCAACCAAACAAAGACAAAAAACAAACAAAAACTCACAAACCCCCCCAGCTCTAAAGATTGGTGTCACTTATAAAACATTGGAAAATGATTCAGCATGCCTGTTACACTTTCTTTGCAAGGACAGGTGAATGTGAGCCTTACAGAAATGTGACAGTTTTTGTGAATGTTGTTTCATAAAAACCTTTAAGATGTTTCCCTTTCCAAAGACAGGGTTTCACTTGTCACCTGGTTATCAGGATCTTTTTCCCTGTGAGGAGCAGTAGCTCCTGGCTCTCTCCGCTCACTGATGTCAGCAGGAGGGGGAGCCAATTTCTCATTCAGAAAACAACTCCAAATCAGCTGCAAAAGGGTCTTGGCTCCTGTAGGTGTGTCCTGCACACACATACTGTCCTCCTGATATATTGATTCTGCTGAATAATATTTTTAAAAAATAAATTCATATATCCTGTGTCAGACTAAGAAATTAAATGGGTGAAGCAAACACCTCTTATAAGCAGAGTAAGGAAAATTCTTTCTTCTTTTCACTTTCTTCCTCTGGAAGAGCCTCTGGGGCTCTCCCTATCTCTTCTGTGCAGCTTTCAGAGTGGAGTAGGCACAAACATCACCATGCAGACTCCCAAAACTTGTCCTGGATTTGGGGCCAAGAACATGCACCCCCAAAGCCACTCAGTGGGGCTGCAGGCAAGGGCAGTCACACACCACTTCTCCCGTGTCTTAACCTCCATCCTGAAACCCAAGGTGATTGGGGTGAATTCAGATACAGGGATTCCTGCCTTTGGAATGAATTACCCACACATTTATCCTTGCATACTATTGCATCCATTAGTCAGAGAAAGGCTGAAGGCTGCAACTTGCATACAGAAGATAAACTATCAAATTACCCTGCTGCTGCAGCCTGCAGCCACTGTCACTCAGAAGACCACAAAGGCCTCAGCATTTCTTGTTATTTTTACTCTCACAGAAAAATCACAGTTTCTTTACTTACTTTCAAATTCCAAGCCCTTCATCCTAAACCAGGTCATCTCAAGCTGTTCCCCTCTATCCATCCTGCCTGGCTGCAGCCAAAAGGTCTGCAACACCTGATAATGTTTTCCACATTCTCTGCAATCTACAAATTACAGGTGATTCCAGTGAATAGAAATACAGCACAACCTTCCCTGGCACAGTAGGAAATGTTGCAATAACTCCCCATAAAAAATGAGTATTTTTCATTTACTCAGTGTTCTGAGGCAAATTTCTCTTCAAATGGCACTAGTAAACTTCAAGACTATTTTAGGCAAAGAAATAATATGAATTTCAGGTTCATATATTTTAAATGGTAGGCAGAGGATGTTTTTCCTTCAACACTGAAACCTGGAGGTTTGCTGGAAACAAAAGATCTAGGCAGGTATACATTTCCAAAGTATCAATGAACTCCAAAATATCAGTGAATTATTTTTTCTATACATAGAAAAAAATTTTTTTTTGCAAAAAATTTTTGCAAAAATTCCTCAAATCAATAAGAGGTTGCAAGAAAATGGATACACAGGACAAAAGGATAAATATGTTTGCATTCTAGCAACTCTGCCTTTTTCAGGTCTGTTAAACATCTCAGCAGCCTGGACCTTAGAGTAAACCTAAAAACTGAGAACTGACAATAAAAGTAGTATTGGAAATCTCCCACACTTACTCTGTTCTGTGTTGAATTGTTCAGCTTGCAAGAATACAGCTTTGTTTAAAAATATCACTTTTTATCTGGGTTTTTTTTTTCTGCAGAAGGAGCTGGGGAATTGAGTCAGGCTGTGTTCCCTCTGGCTCACATAACAGCAGCAATAATAAAGATCCTGCCACTGCTCCTCACTCACTCATTTGCGTGTGGCTGCCTGAGACAATTAAACTCAGCTTGGCTGTATCTGCTCTGCAGTGCTTCTTTTAGGAGTAAGGAGGAGGAGAGTCCTTGTAGGGAATCCTGATCGTAGAGAAGTGACTTCAGTGGAGCAAAGATTCCACATTTTGGGGTTTTTTTTCACCAAAAAGAGTCAACAGTCTTAGTCCAGTCAACATTTCAAGCCCAGTCCTCCCACTGCAGAACATTTCTGCTCTGGAATAGACCTCTTTGTGGCTACAACCACCCCTGAGATAGGCAAAGGTTGCCCAAAGTAAGAAGCTGTGAGTCAGGCAGATTTGACTACTCCTTGGCAACTCTGCCTGCCAAAGCAGGGTGGGAGAAAACAAAGTTATCTGGCTATAGACATGAAGACAGAAAGATAGATTGTATTCATTAAAAAAGTATTTTCTTATAATTCTATAGGAATTTATAGTTCCTATGGATATAAAATGACAAAAAAAATTGAAATTCAGAGACAGGATTCGATTTCACCAGAGTAGGGATTTCTCTTCCTTGCCACGATTGGCAAAATGTTTCCACCACAAATCCAAGCTTTTCATGAAGCACAGAAATCTCCATTCCTTTCTCCCTGCAATCAGATTTAACCAAAAATGTATTATTTAAGGAGTTAAGCCCAAGTTTGGATGCTGTGATATCTGGCACCAGTGGCAGGTTTTGATGCCACCATTTGTCCTTACAGGTTAGAAAGGCCACGAACCCAGCAGTTACTGCTGTCAGAATCTTCCAGCAGAGCCACTGGAAGCACTCTCCTGTTTTAACTCTGGAGTGTTGCTGATATCACACACTTCCAGCAGCCACAAGGCCCTGCCACAGTGTCTTTGGCACAAGGTGCTCTGTTGTCACCCACACGTGCCAGCTGGCTGCTGCTCCCCACCCCAGCAGTGACTGCACTTCAGCAGCATTTATGCATGTAAAACACTCAGGGAAGAGGGAAGACCGTTAATATTTTTAATATTTCCTTATTCTTCAGGAGCATTTAGGATATCCAGTGAAAACAAATCCCCTGCAGGCATCCCAAGGCGGGGGAAATTCCAGGCACTCCCTTCTGCACACTGTGATTGTGAGATGATTTCCTGCCACAAATCACTGGAATTCCTTTTGTCACCCACACAGGTATTGCCAACCACTCTATCTCCTGGCATTTTCCTCAGCAGCTGAGTCTGGCCTTGTAAGGCACACAGAGGAGGCTGGGTGGTTCTTCTGAAGGAAACAAAAGCTCCTCACCCTTGACACGAGGATCAGAAGCAAAATCTGTGTTCAGACTTGTGGCTGCTGCCCCTCATTAGAACCACACAGCCACCCTAATAAACAACATATGGGAAATCTGGGGTTCTTATCTGCCAAGAAAGCGAAAATAGCAAAAATTTTAATCGCAGCATCAAGAAATACGCTGCAAAGAATAAGTTGAGGATAGAGTGGTAAAACATGCTGAGTTCTTCCATTTTTGTGAGAATGTGTCAAAAAATGCATAAATGAGAAAAGAAAAACCTGTATTATAACACCTGGTACTCTCTCTAGCAGGAGTAGAGCTCAGAGGTGCTTTCAAGGCAATCCCTGTGACACAGCACAGCTTGGAAGCTCAGTGGCCCATGAACTGTCCCTGGGGACCCCCCAAAATACCTTCTCAAGAGTGTAGGAGAGGCACCTGAGGGCAGGAGAAGGCAGACCCTCTGTCACTCTGCTTCCAGGCTGTTTCAGGACAGCCTAGAGCATTTTGCAGCAGCCTCTGTGTCTGACTGTCCCCTTCCCTTCAGCCAGCACATCCTTGCAGGGATGAACATTCAGATTTCCTGCCCTTCCTGGCAGCCTGCTGCACCAGGTACTGCAGGAAGGAAGGGGATGGTGGGGAAGGTTTGAGAGGCCTATATTGCCAAAGGGGAGGTTTCAATCTGCAAAGATCTACCAATCCAGCATATTGCATGCAGGGAGATACATCCATCAGATTTTGTTTGTTTTGTTAAAAAGAAAGGAAATAAATGCCTGAAAAATATTCTTCTCTGTGCTATAAACACATCAGTGCTCATTTTCTCTATATTCTACTTTGGGCCATTATGTGTAAAATCTTTAATTAAAGTTTTTCTTTGAAATTGTCATCATCAAACCAGAAGAAAGAAAGTAAAAAATGGAAGGACACAGCTGTGCATATATGAAGTGCTATTCAGTACCAAATGAATTGGAACAAAATAAGTATCGTGACTGTTATGCTCTTAGTTTTGGCTCTGTATTCTCAGTAGCACAGTCTAACTTGTCACTTTATATTGATTCCATCTGTTTACACTCTGCAGAGTATTGGCTTCCTACAGTGAACATTTCCTATTTACCAGCTGGTAAAGATAGGCCCAAACCAGATAGAAAAGAATTAGACTATTTTCAGATCCTCATAAACATAAAATCAAAAATTAATGGGGGAGGGGAGATAAAAGTAGAGGGAGAGAGTGGAATATAGGGGTGTGATGCTTGTTTCATATTGATAGTCCTCTACAATCCAGTAATAATTTTTAGAGACCTTGAAATTTGTGCAATGAGCATGCAAAATAAATCAATTTCCACTCCTCTTTACTTTCTTCTTTACACGAACAGCCGATTGCAAATGTGAATCAATCAGAGTACTTCAGTAATCTTTAAACAGAAACAGTTGGGGTCTGAATCTGGCTAATAGAATATTCTCAGTCCCACCAGACAGCTCTGAGTGAAGGACTGCCACAGAAAATGGATGTGCACATGCAGTACAGAGCCATCTTTGCACTCTGACAAACTTTCACAGTGGATGGATTCTTTTCTTAAGGAGATGATAATTGGTAGGGACTGACTCATTCAGAAGAGTCTTATTGCTGCCATTAAAAAAAAAAAACTGTTGCAAGTTGCAAGCTCTTTTTGAACAAAGTTGGGAGCTTTTTAAATATTTTTTAATATTCAGGAGCACCATGTCATGAAAATAGAGTCTCCTTTCTATCCTGCCACATCCTTTTGCAAGTGGGAAACAAATCCTGTCCCTACTTTTGGAGTCTTGACAGCCAGGTCAGTGAATCATGCAATCATTAAGGTTGAAAAAGACTTCCAGGATCCTCAACTCCAGCCTTCAGCTGAACACAAATTACAGCAAAGCACCACATCCACTTGTTTTGTGTACATCATGCATCTATACATCTTGCATTTATATTTACTTCTTTAGCTGAATTGTTCTTGGGACACACAGGCAGCAGTAACCTTGCCTTCAGTTAATAATTCTTTCTGTTAATGTACTAAAATACACGTAACAGCTCTGTTTCACAATGCTGTTAAAAAAATACCACAGGACCTTGTAAAATAAATACAGCTCTAATTAGAACTTTGGAGGATATTTTCAATTCATAAATTCCATAACAAAAAAAAAGCATTTCAGCAGTTTCTTTTGTGATAGGAAACACTTAACATGAAAATGTAAATGTTGCTCTTCAGTTAGGTGCATATAGCCAAACTGATAAAAGCTATGGCATTAATAACAACTATAGCAAGTTATGATTGATAGGCTTTTCTAGAGCAAGAAAAGATTGTCTTGGATACAATCTGTCCTACCAGCCTTGCGATATGTTAATATTTTATTCAGGCTAGAGTGAGGATATATTCAGATGTCCTACTCAGTGGAAGAGAAGCAAATGGGTTGCAAATACAACTGCAGCCCTGAGGTGCAATAACAGCTGTGAAATCAGAAAGATTTTATTCCCTTCTCCCAAATTACAGGCCAAGTCCATGCCAAACACAGCAGGAGGTTGGATTTTCCTAGGAATTTACATCAGGTTATGTTTAATGTATTTCTTCTTCTATGAGCAGTTTTAGGGTAGAGCCAACAGACTGTCACATAGTGCTGTGAAAGGCACGGAATACTCTTCTGTGTCCTGGTAAATAATAGCTATTATTTAGTAGCTAATGATTGTGATATGTGGCATTAGGTAAACTTGCAAATGCCCAAACGTACTAAAACACCATGATGTTTATAAAAAAATTTTCATGGCTCAGTTTGTGCAAAGATAAAATAATAAAAATACAGATTTCCCACAGTCACACAACCACTTTCTCCTTTTATAAGGTTGATAAGAGAGGGTTTGTGCTGCTCAAATTTGTGTTGAGATTTAAGTATCTGGATACTTCTGTGTAAAAAGAGAACAAAATGCCTAAAACACCATTCTTGTGATGTGAGAGTATGTTTTACACAAGCCTTGCAAAGGGCTGGGCAATTACAGAAGTTGTGCTGCCATGGAGAATCTAGTCTCTTAAAAAAGTCAAATGTCTTTGCTCAAGACACAAGCACACAATGAAATAAAATCACAGTGGGACCATGTCACTCCTGCACCAGAGATTTGTAGCAAGACTGCTTGAAAGAGAAGAGTTCTTAGGGTTTTGATGCTAAAAGAGGATTTACAGTGGGGATTAAAGAGCCTTTTAAAATATTCCTTGAGCTGAATAAAAAATACCCCAACAACAACAACAAACTGCTAACCACACAAGTATGAATAGATCTTCATGGTCCAACAACAGGGCAGCATCCTTTAAAACTTGTTACTAAATTGATATCAGTACATCAAGAACACCATCTACTTATCTGAAATGAATTACTATCCCTGCATGTGGTTTCTGTTGTTACCCTGGCCAACATACTTTCTCCTTGGGCAGCGATTCCAGCTGACTCAATGTCAGTTTGGCAGCTGTGGCTGCTTGACCTGAAAATAAATAAAATAAAAAGGACTAGGTGAACATGAACCACAAGCCATCGATGGACATAAAGCACAAGTGCTCCACAGTGCCATGGACCATTGTAAGAACATCAATGGGAGAGTTTTGTTTTAGCATGTGAATGACTACAAATGGAAGAAAGTGGCTTGATCCTGCATTTTTTTTGTGGCTGTTCTTCACAGCTCTGCTCTGCTCTTGGAGAAAGTCACCACAGATCTGAACCCCTGAGAAATGTGGCCATTGCTCCTTGAACACAGATGTGATGACTGTTTGTGTAAAATAACTCCTCTTCAAGGATTTTTTTGGCTGCCGTACAGAACACATAAGATGACCTGCAGCTTGATCTGACCTTTGGAAGTAGAGCATACTCATGAGTCCCAGGGTAGAGAAATTATAGCACAAGTTCTTCCCTCTGCTCTGCTCAGGTGTTCTTCAGAGACCAATCATGTTTTCTCCTCCCTTTCTCCTGAGCACACACCTCCAATCCATTTGTCATCAGTAAGCTTTAAAATCTTTTAAAACACTAAAATACATCACCTTGCTTTTGCTTTTTGTTTCCTCACTCTGTTGATTTGCATGAAGAACCATCCCAGGTCATTTTCAGAGCCAACTCCCAGCCAAGTTTACTTTTGCAGGCAGCTTCTACAGGTGCCAAATTGATCCCTCTGCACATCCTCTCAGCCTTAACTAACTACTTCTGAAAACCCTTGTGCAATTTTAGTCGGATTTCTTTCTGGGGGTGAAGTCCTAGAAGCCAAGCACTGCTGTCAATTCAGCCTCTGAATTCAGCAGGATTGCTTGAGCTTTAAACGCAGAGCATCTCTGAAAATTTTTCCCTGGAAATTCCACTCCTGGAAAACAGCACCTGCAGTGCCCTCCCGTGGAAATCTCACCAATCTGTGCCTGGCAGCTCGAGCAAGCCCCAGGGCAGGGATTGAAGCTCCTGCACAGAGCAGGCAGCCCCAGAGAAGTTCCCTAAAAAACCAGCAGGCCAAAGACAAGATTGCCTAAGTGTGATCCTTACTCTCCACAATTAATGAGCTGAAGAGGAAGTCACACATATTCTTCTCCTTGAGCACTGGAAGAAAACACAACCCCAAGCGTACAAAAAGCTTTACATTTTATTATATTGCATGTAATAAAGAAAAGATTAGCCTTTTATTCCAGGAAAGTTCTGTCATTTGTTATTTAATTAGTTTTCACTAATTAATTAGAATTTTTAAGCTCCCCTGTCTCTCTGGGAGAAAGTGGCTTAGGTAACTCCCTTTTTCTTCTTTTCATTTGCTGTTCCTCTTCTTCCTCCTGCTTTCTTTCAAAGTCCTAATCCCATTTTTGTATCCTCAGCATTACATTACCTCATTCTCTCTTTGTCTGAGAGTTTTCTTAGCTTTTGCACTTGCTGGGAACAAAGTTGGACCAGAATTTACAGAATATTTTTTGAGGTGACCCCTTATTGAAGGCCAGATGATAAAAACCCAAAGGACAAAATTAAGGAAAAGGAATTTCCCTTCAGATCCTCTTGCAGAATTTCACCCTTTATATTTCACTGGAGGAGTGAAAAATATTTAGTGCTCCACTTAGAAAGCTACTGTGACAGTGCAGATTTGCTCAGGGTTTTTATTTTCATTCAGAGTACAGCCTTGCTTTCCATTTTACTTCATTGAAGGAAGAATCCAAATTTAACCCCAGTTCACACACAGCTGGTGTCTTCACAACTTCTTAATGAAAAATCACACGAAATGAAGACGAATGTGAGTTATTTATTACAAAAGTATTGAATCCTGAAATGTTATAACCTTTCCATCAGTGGGTCCCTTGGCTTGACTTCCATGTTTCACTTCAAGCCAAGCTGAGTGGCATGTTCTCCAATATCAATTAAAATCAATCAGTTACAATTTTTTCCACACACAACAACTTTCCATTGTCACTTTAGAGAGCAGACTGATTAGTCCCAAAGGCTCATATTTTTCCAGAAGCAGATCAGTGGCTTAGCAGACCATTCCCTTCATCAAGCCAGTAACATTCCTATGGCAACTACACCACTTGCATGTACCGAAAAAGCAATTTTAGGAAAAGTGTAGCACATCTCTGTATCACTAGGAGCTCACATTGGCAGATACTTTATGGACTGAGAGATCCAGAAGTGATTCACAACTACAGTTTAGGAGAAATTTAGCTGCAAATTATGGAACTCTTTCCTACCTTTTGAATATGCTGGTACTTTTGGTGATTTTAGGGAAGTTTGACAAGAAATCAATATAGGGCAGAGTAACTTTGAAAATATTTGGGGTTTGTATTTTAGTGTACCTGGATAAGGCCTAAATTGATATCAGATTTTTTAAATACTTCATTTGGAATACTAGCTCCTCAAATTGAGCAAAAATTAATTTCTCTTATAGTTTTGGTTTTATTTTGTACATTATACATTGCTACTTCTCAATGATTTGTCCAGAATTAGGCAGTGCATTAATTTAATATTGGTGAATCCCTCTCAAAAACTTACAACCTACAAGCCTTTCCATCATGTAAGATAAATTTTTTCAAAGCTTTAGCTCTACGACCTTTCATATGTTTATATGAAAGCATTCTCATTCTCATCAGTCTCACTGATATATCCTTCTCTTCTACCAAAACACTCTTGAAGTGTTTCAGGAGGAAATGTGTTCTCCTAATGATAATTTAGTATTAGCAAAGAAATCAGCACCAACCTCAGCTGAAATGGGTTTAACCCATTACAGACTGATTAGTTTAAAATGCAAATGTAACAGATTAGTTCACCTAAATTAAACAAACAAACAAAAGAGAGTCAAGCAGTTCAGGGGAAAAAAAAATTTTCACCTCCACATTCAGGCCAGAAATGGAAGTGTACAATAATGCTGGTGCAGACTGTGCATCAGAATCCTCCTCTGTTTTTGATGGGCCTCAGCTATGATATCATATAAACACCCAGTGCTCCTTCAAGTCCAATCTGATGGTGGTTTATAAGGTGACAAATTCCAAAAGTGAGCAGAGAAGCTCTCTGTGCAGACAAAAACCAGCTGGTCTCTGACTCAGAGTTCACAACCTAATCTATGCATATTCATAACACCGCATGTATATGAATTTAAGCTGTGAGATCTTCCCTTAAATAAAAAAAAATCTGCTGGCAAACTGCAACTCTTTCACATAGAGAGACACATTACACAAACAAAATCTGATGCAAACATTCCAGTTGTCAAATGTAGGTCACATTACTTTTGCAAGTTTTCCAAAACTTTCACTTGAATAGGTTTTGACTGTGTCTTACACCTTTTTGATGTTGCTGGTTTGGAAACCTGCTGCCAGTTGAAATTTTGCTCTTGACATAAACAGAGACAGCCTCTAAACAATTATCAACAGCAATGACATGGTGTGGCCCTGCCAGCACAGCATCACATTTCACTTCTGCCACACAGAAGAGAAAGGCTTCAACACCTCCTGAACTCACCCTTTGAGACTGTCAAAGTCTGACCAACATCAAGCATCTGAAATGCTTTCTGTTTCCAGTTCATCTTCTTTGTCAACTGTATTTTGAAGTAAGATCAGTCCAATGTCCCAGGAGAAAAAATTTAGGATCTGGGACAGAACTCACAGATATAGCTGTAAAATGAATTAGGCAGTCATCCAGGTGCTCCTAAGCTTGGCAAAATAACTTTTTTTTTTTGAGAACTCAATATAAATCAGTTCATTTCTATAAATGTATTCATGTATAATGTAATTTTGTATAAATGTAAATGTAAAGCAGTTATTGATAGGTCCACAGCTTTGAGAGCAATAGACAGCCAAACACAATAGTAAGTAATTAAAGATTCCAGAGTTTCTCTTTCTGATATTGTGGACTAAACAGTAAGTTGAAATACACACTTAAGTTTCAAAAGTTAAAAAATTTTGAGTGCCCAACTGTGTTCCATGGCAGCAGCACTCTCACTTCAGACAACAGAGAGAAGATCATTGCCCAGTACAATTTAGAGACTTTATTCAGTTTCTGAGCTTTGGGTAGGGATGCCATGTAGCAGTGGGGTCAAAACTCATTGTCTGAGTCAGGGGTCTATGGCTGGTAAGTATTTCAGCAAATGTCAGCTCCTTCCCACTGAAAGCACAACCAGCAATAGAGGGTGATGTACCTGGCAGTGCAGTAGAGTGTATAGGGATGATTTATTTTACTTAAGACACCTCTGGCTGTCTTGGATTTGGCCTGATGTTTCTTTTGGATTCATGATGTCCCAAATTCTTCATAGCTATGAGCATTTGTTTACCCTTCTGCTTGAATCAGAGGAGGTTTTGAACACAAATTTAACTCTAGGGCTAGTTCATAGGTATTTATATTTTTTCCAAGCTTAGGATCTGCTCTTAAACAAAACATAACTGCCTTCAAAAGAAGCTTTGTTTGCAAAAAGCATGATGGCAAAATGCAGCTTTTTGTTATTTACAGCTTTGCTGCAGTTTTATGAGAGACAATTTTTCTCTTATGCTCATCCCTTCCTTACAATGAAGGTACAATCACGGATGCCTTGCACATTTCATTTCAACTTCAAGCCATTCTGACAAAAGAAAGCATTCAAATTCACAGCTGGATACAGCTCCAATGAAATCAATAGAGCTGTCCCAGATTACTCCTACAATGAATCTGACCCTAAATCTAAAACTGCATGGCAAGGAGAGGAGGAAAAGTGACACAAACTCTGATGACAGGAGCCTCACATGGTAATAATTAAAAATTCCTTGTAAGAGAAATGTGCAGGTTGGGATTACCAGCAAATTCATACTTGATTGGAACAAACTACACATCTTGTCCTGAAGGTGAGCTTTCTTTGGTAAGTGTATTGTCATTCCAAAGAAGGTGTCAAGGGATAAGATGGGTACCACGTCCATGATAACTGGAACCAGTGATCTTGTAGTGACTTCAGAACAGAATTGAGTCCAAAGGAGGCATCCCTTTCAAGTTTCAGTGGACTCCAGAGCAGGGAAGGAAATAAAGACCCTGTTTCCTTACACACAAGCAGGAGGAACAAGAGCTGTGTGAACAGGGCTCCCTCTTCCCACCTGCAGAACTAGATTGGTTCAGTTCATGCCACAGGATCCAACAAACATCATGTGCCTCACAGACTTCACCCCAAGCAGTGGAGAAAATGTGTCCCAAACCCTAAATAGGAATTTTGACCTGAAGTTCCAAGACTGTGGGCACAACCTGCAGTTGATTTAATTGGAAGTCACCTGCTGCCACACAGCTATTTTGGGTTGTGTGCAAAATGAGGTCCAGTGGGGAGTGTGGTGCCTTGGCAGGGGCATGCAAGGCACTGAGCTCTTCTGCACCCTGGCCATGATCTCCCCTGGTTATGAGAATACAACAGAATATAGGACACCAAAAGAAGCAGTGGAGCTGGCACTCAGCAACAAGAGAGACAAAACTGATTTCTTGACATGAGATCTAATTTGCTAATAAAAGCAGTGACCAGAGGATAGGAGGTCACAATTTCTGTGCTTGTGCTGGATACTATCTCCTATGTCAGCACTTTCAGATATGCAGTTTAGAGAAGGAGGCTGGAGTGGTAGTCTAACTCCCTTACCACAGAATTATACCTGGAAATGTTTTCTGCCATTATCTTGAAGTCTGTGCACATTAAAGCACTCTAAAAATGTTTTAAACCAACACCTTTTAGTCGAGAAACCTGTTATTTATTAAGCAGCACAGCTGCTTTAAATGTTCATATTGAGTTCCAGGGTTTTGGGGGACAAAAATGCATATACCAGACACAAGCTCATTACACTAATTACTCTGTTATGAAGATAAAGTATTAATTTTCCAGGAAATCTGCAGCAAACTACACTGCAAGTACAAACAGAAGAGTTAAGTGGGGAAAGAGCAATCAGACATGGCATTTCCAGAGTGGTGCCAGTGTGGCTCCAGGAGGGGCTGCTGGGCAAAGCCAAGGGATCTGCATCTGCTCTGTGCAACCACCCAGCTCCAGCTGCTCCTGCAAACAGGGCTCTCAGCTCCAGGGAGGAATCAGAGGGCCCAGGGACCAAAACCTTGGTGCCTAAAATTTTTCTTCTGATTTTAGGCAACAGGCTGCTCCGAAACTTATTCAGGTCCAATGAGGCACTTGTTTTTTCCCTGTGTAAAGTGTTTTAAGTGCTGACAAAACAGGGGTGACTCAGGTGATGGTGCTATCATCCAATCTTTTCCATGCTGTTTTATAGTCATTAGTCACAGAAACACTTTTGAATGTTGGCATTCTTGTGCTCTGGATCACAGTGAAGTTCTAGTGATACTTACAAGGTTAACCCAATCAGACTTCAAAGGAAATATTTTAAGACCTTGTTTTCTCTACTACAAATGTAATTCAAAATCAGGAATTTGGTTTGTCTCCAAGCTGAGTGACAGTCAGAGAGTACAACATATTTCCTCCTCTCTCTGATGTGTGCCAGTCAACTGCACCCTGCTCCTGCCATTCAATTATCACAGCACAGAAAGCAAATGTCAGCACAGGGAATTCTGTGAGCTCTGCAGCCTTTGAGGTGTTCTCCATCCTTTGTCTCCCCTGTCCAGCTGAGAAGGGGGAGTGATAGAAAGGACTGGTGGCATCCAGTCAAGGTCAACTCACCACTCAGTCAATTAGAACTCGGTAAAGGGAGATATGAAACAAAAAGCAAGTATTGCACAGCCAAGTGAAAAACAGCAGGACAAGAGCAAGACTTACTAGTCACCCAGTGACAGTG
The DNA here is from genome assembly GCA_026413545.1 of Cichladusa arquata. Lineage (NCBI taxonomy): Eukaryota > Metazoa > Chordata > Aves > Passeriformes > Muscicapidae > Cichladusa > Cichladusa arquata. The sequence goes on along the minus strand of JAOTQP010000870.1, from coordinate 63,274,968 downwards.
CAGCACTGTGCAGCATTTTGCATAGGTAGAAGAGCCCTTCTGCCTCCCACCCTGGAAAACTTCACCCCAAATGAATAAACAAAGGAACCCACCACAGTGGCTGATACACTGGCACTGGGACCTGTGCAGCTTTGGCTTCTTAGAAACCATGAACAAGGAGAATCCATTTCTTAGAGACCAAGAACTCAAATGAACCAGTTCTGCCTGCAAGACCTACCCCATCACAAATATGGGCAGTAACCCATGTTTCAAGCAATAACCATGTTTCAGACACACACATGATTCTGCTTTTGCCTCCTCAGATACTTGTACCAGCCCAGAGAAATTCAGAGAGCAGCCAGAGGGACATTCACAGACCTTTCAGTACTACTCAGCTCCTTTTACAGCATCAACAGATATATTTAAATCAATTTGTTAACAAAAGGACTGCCCAAAAAGCAGATGCAGCAGCAGCTCTGTGGCTCAGTAGCTAGACTACAACAGGAATATGGTAGGTGGTAGCACATCCTGATGCTGCTGAAGTCATTAGCAAACCTTTCTTTGACTCCAGAAAATCAGGATGGAGCTCTAAAACACTCCTGTAGAGTCAGCTGGCCTTTTTCTAGACTCTAAAACATTTTCTGGTTGAAGTGTATGTGCATCAGGTGTTTCTCACAGACCCTTCAGAAACAGCACATGGTTTGTAAGAAGCCAAAATTACTGGTACAGAGCAAAGAGACTGGTTCTCTTCTCACTTACATTGCCTTTATACCTGCAAAATATCGGTGCATGAATCAAGAATAACTCACCTGCACTGAATAGCTCCTGATTTATGTGTTACTTGGAATTCACAGCAGTGCATAAAAAGTCATAAATCAGCCCCACTGCTTATATTTTTAAGTACATTCCTACTAGTGTGAGAGCAAGATTCTCAGTTATCATAAATCAGAACAGCTCTGCTTGCTTTCCTATCTTAAGAAGAATTACAGCATTTATAGCCACTAAGAGATTTGGCTCTCATTTCAGTAATTTAATTGATAAGAGTTTCCCAAGTGTCTGTGTGCGTGGCTCCTGCACTGAGCCATGTTTCAGTGGAGCTACAAGATGGATGAATCTTGCAAATGCTCTATTTCTGGTCAGCTCAGACAGAAATGTAGAAAGACTCTCTGCCATTCCTTCCCCCTCACACTTTCCTCCTGCTCCAGTGTGTGTCCTTCCCACTCCTCCTCCTCCTCCTCCTCCTCCTCCTCTCCAACTCTGGGATCTGCAGGGTGGTTTCTCACACTGCTCTTTCCCCCTCACTCCTTTCTCTCTCTCAGCACAGCTGGGCACTCCTACACTTACCACAGACACACAGGGCAAGTCACCCTGAAATCCAAACACTGGGTGAGCTTCCTGCAAAACGATTCCCACCTCCCAGCTCTTCCTGGAGCTGGGTATGGAAGCAGGCAGCATCTTTGCCAGTGTGCACCAGCCAGAGGAAAAATTCTGATGTGTAAATCAGACTATCCACAGTATAGATGGTGTCTCCTCACTGCCTTCCTTTTCACACCTCACTAACTCCAGTTATTAAATCCTTAATCCTCAGCCTCCAATTGCTACTTTTCCCTATTTTTCCATGGCTTGAGGGAAAAAGGCTCATTCTAGAAATATCAACTCTTTTCAGCCAGCCTTTGCCCTACTCAGAGGATGACCAAAGAAGTTTCTTCCTCACTTCATACAACACAGGGAGAACAGCAGCAGCCCTTGCTTTATGGAGCATACAGAATTGAAGCAAAAAAACATGACAGCACTCTCTAGAAAGAATGAACAATCCTACAGATACTCTATCCTCTCTGACCTGTCACCTGGCCCTGTGTGACAGTTCCCTGGATTCCAGCACATGTCATTCATTTGGACAAACCACCCCCAAGAGACCTGCCCTGTAATTCAGCAGACTGAAATAACCCACAGGAGGTGCCTTTTATTTCAGAGAAAAAGAGAATTTTGGATACAGTGACTAAGTAATTTTGTGCCCCCAAAGGCAGAAATACTGGCAAAGTGAAAGCCAACCTACAACACACCACGTAGGGAGGTTCAGTAGCACACAGGCTGCCTCCTGGTCTGCCCTGGCACCTCTTGGTGTGCAGCAGGTCATTCTCATCATCAGGACATGCTCTAAGCTGGGCTGCAGGGACCACTGGCCTTTAAAGGCCCTGAGCTATAAAACATCTCTATTTCAGGTACTTCAGTGGAAAGGTGAAGGAACTCTTGTCAAGCAGGATTAAACCATGCACGAACCAGATTCTTCTTCATTGGGGGCAGTTAGGGGTGACCTCCTGGTCATTCTAAAGGACTACATAAATCACTGCAGTCCAACATGAAAAAAAGAAAAGAAAAAAAAAAAGCCTTATTCTATGTCTGTCCCTAAATTTCTGGAAAAAAATGCAGTATCTTGCAGGATCCAGTCTCACACTGACCATGCATCAGCAACCAAATGATAATGCTGTTTTCAAACATCCATGAACAAGTTCAGTGTTTCATTAGTTCAGACTAATGTCCTACAGGGCACATTAAAATTTTGTTTCCCACAAGTATTTGTGTATGTAGCCTACCTTCTGATAATTCTCAGACACAATAACTTGAGTAGAAGAATTTGTGTGTAGGATCACAGAAATGTGATGGCTGTAAATAGCAACACAGCTATTGCTAGAAAAAAAAAGAAAGAATAGTTTGGAAATTATTTTTTTATTTCAAAGACTTCATGTAAATTTCTGCAGATTACTCAGTAAAAGAGTGTCCAAATGATCCACACTTGCATGGTTAAAACCTAAATGTTTACAACTTGAATTGACCCATGCCATACTTTTGTTTATGTTCCTTTTTCATCCTGTTTAGAGTATACAGGCTTATACAGATCTTTATTACTAAAAACAATTCAGAACTATTTTAGCCTCTAATCTCACTGCTATTTACTGAGGAGGGAACAATGAAGTGTCTGGAAGGGTCTGGCTGCTAAGAGAGACCGACCCCTCAGCATGTGTGGCTGGAGAAGGGTGGTTAAAAAACTGAAACTGGACACCCACTGTGGGTCTGCCTTTGTGAGTTTAAATCCTACCAGCTATGGAGTGGTAGCAATCCCAGCTACTGAAAGTCTCCTGCAGCATTTCCAGGGTTATCTGTTTCTGTGGGGTTAGAACAGCCTTTGGGAGGGGGGTGGGTGCAGAATAGGGTACAGAGGAAAACAAGAGTGGTACCTGGGAAAAATTACGTTTTTTTTTTTCCTTTTGAAACAAAAGAGTGGTCGTGCCAGTGGAGCTTGAAATCTGAACATTCTCCTTAGTTCTTGTTTTATTCCAACTAATTCACTCAGAGCTCTCCCACGTTTTATGGGTGACTCTCCTCCAAAGCTGAGAGGAAGCAGATGCAAGGCCTGCAAGGGCTGCAGTCTTAACACACTGTAACACCAGCTGCGAGCATTAAATTGTCATCTTATGTTCAGTGCTGGCAAGAGCTGAGTATGTGACAGAGATGGTGACAGTGGATTTAATGTCTGAATATCACTGAATATCACTGGTGCCACACACATCAAGCCAGTCAGCACATTAGTGCCTGTGACTGGGATCAGTCTGAGCAGTCTTTACATTGCCTTTCTTTCTTTCTTTCTTCATCTTGTGTGCTGTCACACACTGCAGCACTCCCTCCTACAAAACATTCCTCCCAAAAGCAGGTTTTAGTTAACACAGGCCATGTGGCAGAGTGGATCTGTCTCTCCTTCTTGCTCAAGGATATGGTTCCACCCTCACAGACAATATTTCACAGGTGAAACTCAACCTGGGGGTCAAGCAGACTGCTCCCAAGCACAGACCTGTTAGATGAAACCCTGGAAACTGGGAATTTTAGACTTTCTGGGCTGACAGGCACTGACCCCCAGGAAAACACTGCTTTTGACCTGAGGCCATGGAGAAGGCTTCCAAAATGGAGTGATAGAACTGGGATCACTGGTGTGCAGTTTGAATGGAAGTGTGTCATATCACACGGTGGAAAATCTAGAATTTAAGGTTTTAGAAGATAGTAAAATATAGAAGGAAAGATGGATTCTTTCTTCTTCACCTTCTTCTTCATGGGTCTAAGTGGTACTTTTGCAATTGGATAGAGAATTCCACAGAGAGCTCTGGCCAGCTGCAGGGCTGGTGCAGAGGAGCTCAGACAAGCACCTGGCAGGACACCTCTGACCCAGGGCAGCACCTGAGGACGTGCTCTGGCTGCTGGCACAGCCTGTTACCTGACACCACCATGCACAGGGGTTCAAGTTAATGTCAGCCTGTAAAGTACAGCAGCTGAGGAGCCAGCACACATTTGCTTCTGCTGTCTCTCCTCCGTGGTGGCCATTCCTGGCAGAGAGGCAGCAGGGACAGCTGGAGGTGGCAGCTTCTCAATCTACTCGAGCTTGCATTGCCAGGGCTTATCATCTGTGCACAGAGAGAACTCCAGCAAAAGTTGTTGCCTGGCTTTACAATTTTGCCCGTGGATGAAACAGCAAAATCCAGAAAAATTATGCTGGCACACCAAAAGAACCTAATATTCCTGCATTAGCTCTTCACCCTTTTTAAAACCAACTTAAGGTAAGGAATCCTGCACTGATAACAGTTATTCTGATATGTCAGGCTTCAAAAGCACAAAGTCTTGCCCTGCATTTTTGTCAATTTTTCTCACATTCATTTTTAAAGACCACACAGCTCAGATGCTGTCAGAAGGACCTGGATGTTACAAGCACCAAGTGTGATTCAAGCCTGAGAGCAGTAAGGAGGAGCTGTTCCAGCCTGCCTGTAGAATTTGCCATCACTCTCCCATCTTTAAGAGGGGTGATTTTTAAACTGATAGACTAGAGAGCAGTGGCATCAGATTTTTTCTTGATTTCCTTGCCACTCTCTGAAGCTAAACCAGCAGTTTGTACTGGAGTATAACTTGGCACTCGAGGTCTAAACCTCATTAAGCTGAAATCTGGGTATGCTCTATTTTTACCAAATGCTCATTTTTGCTGATTCTCTCCCCATTGCCAGAATAAAGCTGATTATTGGGTGCATTTCTGTTCTGTGTGACACACACTATGACAGGTAGCAGAAAATACTCATCTGCACATGGTTTATGATTCAAACACTAGAGGACACCAGTCTGCAGATCCTTCAGTAAAGAAATCAAATGGATTATGTAGTCAGATTACACATCATCATTTCTGTACTGTGCCCCTCCCACAGGTGTGCTCACTGGGTTTGGAATTTTTTTTAAATATTATTTAATTCAGTTGAATCTCTGTCTAACATATTTTTTTTTTCTTTTGTTTTTGGACTGAAGCTGCAAAAATGATTGCTTAATCCTCTCTTTAAACCTTTGCTGGTAGCTACTGAGTGGTGTTAATTTATAGCCCAGGCAAGACTGGATGGTTTATTACAATGGTGACTCAAGCCTATACATCTTTATAATTATTGCCAGGGCTATTGGTGCCATGTTGTGTTGTGTGAACACAGCAAGTGCTGAGAACCTTTACTGGTAATTTCTCAGCTTTCTTTTCTTTCCTCTGTCCTGCACAACTTCCATGCAATAAACACTTGAACCTTCAGGACTGACAAATCTGGACAGGGCAAAAATTTTGCAGCAGTTTCCTCAGCAGAAGCAGCTCGCCAAACTGGAATGCG
>JAOTQP010000870.1:63258803-63269214 GCA_026413545.1 Cichladusa arquata | reverse complement strand
GCAGAAGCAGCTCGCCAAACTGGAATGCGGAGGGTGAAAAAAAAAGAAATTATTTTGTTTTTCTAGTATTTTTGTTATTCATTTGCAGTGCTTTGGTACAAAAGAGGCATTCTCTCCAGACAATTTGAGCCAAGAATTATCTGTTTGTGCAGTCTTGGTAACATTGGGCTGAGTCCTGAAAGCTCAAGTTGTCCAAAAGAGGAAAAAGCTACTACTCCTGGATTTTTATAGAAAAACTCAAATGCTTTCAACTACCAGAGATCCAAAGGTAGAATTTCAGCAGCTGGTGGCCCTCTGCAGAGGCAATGGCATATGGATGGACCTGGCTGCTAGGAATGTGGCTGTGGGACATCCCTGGATTTTGGGCATGGGCTGCAGCAACGGAAAGCAGCTCTGGGAACCTGAGCAGGGTTCCCTGGTGCCTTCAGAAATGTTAGGTTGTATTGCTTGTACATCCTCAGGATTAAGTGACTTAAGTAGATTTTTTTGTGCTAATGAAATTTTCTTCTGACTCTAATCTACAGGAAGTGTGGGGAAATTTTATCTTCCTCTGCAGCAAAAGGGAATTCTCCTTCTCCCATGTTCCTCAGTTTGTTGTAGTTTGCCTGCAAAGACCACCTGGCCTGAGTGGGAGGTCTAGAAAATGAGCAACCACAATGCACAGAACACATCTTTTATTCAGTAAGCAAGCAAGCACAGAAGAATAATGTGTAGTGCTTAATATTCATACAGTACTAAAAATATAAAAATAGAAATAAAATTTCACTGAAAGCATTTTCACTCACAAATATACAAGGAAAAGTGCTGTCAAGCCACATCATGCTACACCACTTGCCAGTGCTGAACTGACAGTTTCCCAACAGAACTGAAACACTAAAAACTAGTCCTTCCTCACAGTTTTTGGTGAGCCTGAACATTTGACTAGCAAAAATGGGCCTCCTGCAGCTGAGAACCTAAAAAGCATAGATGTCATTACATTATGGAACAATAAAATAATTTGGGAGAGTTCTGTAGTGATAGTAGCCTGCTTCAGGCTGTTCGTGTAGAGACTAAAAAAAGATAAGAGAAATAAACTTGAATCCTGATTATAATCCAGATCAGTCATGGCTAAGAATTCCTGGAATTTATTGTGCATGGATATTTGTGCAATACTCCCACCTGCTGGCATACCCATCAACTCTCTTCCTCGGATGCTGCAGTTCCCTTTGCCTGCTCTACACTGGCACAGATCCTCCCCTTAGGTCTGGTGGAGTCCAGAGTAACTCATGAACAGTGCTAAGTGTTCTCACCTTTTGGTGGGACTGGAGCTTACCCAGCACTTTAACTTCTGGGGCTGCATCTAAAGGGAGAAATTCACACTGCAAAGTGACATGGGTTGCAGACTGATTCTTCAGGAAAGTCCCTGCACCAGATTCCTGGCTTTTAAGCCTCATTTTGAGGGACTGACCTAGAGCTGAGGGCTTGAGAATCTTCTGTCTGCTGTCCCTGGGCACAAAGCTGAACTGCCTCCCTCAGGAAGCCAGTTCTTCATAAAGGCATGGGTGGGATTTGGGACCAGGCTGACAACCAGAGCTGTAAATCAGAACAAGCCCTGTCTCACAGAGCGTGCCAGTGCACAGAACCTACTCAAATCACACAGACAAGGGTGTGCAGAACCTAATGTGAACCCCACTTGGGTCAGTTCCTATTTTGGAATGGGATTTATTTATACTTGGTTCTACCTGCTATAAAAATAAATGTGACGATTAACCCCTGAGATCATTCTAGCATACTGTTTTGGCCTGTTACTTGTTTCCCTCAGAAATAAATTTTTATTTGGTTTACAGATGTTTATTTAGGTTCTAGTGACAAGCTTTTATAAAACACATTAAATAATCAACGTGGGGCTGAAAAGGTGTACATTCTAGTTGCATATATGATACATACCTTATACGTATATAATACATTCCATAACAGCTGAATGTTCTAGTATTGTCTGGGGAGTTCTTGCATGTGGACAAAGGACTTAAATACTAGAAGATAAACAGCTGTTCAGGATCAAAGATAATTGCATCTGATATGGTTTACTTAGATTGTTTTTCTTTCTTTAAATCTTATTACACATAATAGCTACAGTAGTTTGTCCAGCAGGTAATAAATGAATGCATAAAGCACTTCTAGCTATATCTGGATATCATAGGCATGCATTTTTTATAAATAAAAATCGAATGTGAGGTCACATTTTCCCATCTTCTGTTTATAAACTAAATCAAATTTCTCATTCATTGAAACAGTGAAGATGTCTTTCCATAGCCCAACTCGTCCTGAAACACAGAGAAAGAACACAAGTCAGAGAGTGGATGTAACAGGACACCAAACAGCCACAGTCTAATTGTGCAGGGCACCAAGTATCAGCTGTGAGATTCTGATCAGTCTGGGCTTTCTCTGAAAGCTTAATGAGACCTAAGGCTGTTCAGTGCTCACCCAATTACTCTGGCACTACCCTTGCAAAGCCTTCAAATAAAACCACACGTCATCAGCTGCACCAGCCCAGTGCTACACAGGAAGAATTCAGATTTGTGGGAGACTTTACTCTGGCCTTGATCAGAAATGAACACAGATTTTGGGTTGGGTGTTCACTTAAACGTGGATTTCTGCTTTCAGTGCATGCTATGGCTGTTTCAAAACTCCAACAGCTTACAAGACATTTTATAATCACTGTGCCTCCAGCACCCACTGCTTAGAGAACTATCCAAAAGGTACAGGGAATGTGGGGTGTAAAACTGACTATTGGAGTAATGTTTTCATTGCTAATTTCTATTATTTTGTGTCTAGATATAAGTCCAACAGATGAATTTCCATTTCTCAGCATGGAGAGACTTGTTTGTTAAATACGAATTTCTGTCTATTAAAGAGAACACGTGCCATGCACTCAAGTTGTGCCATTGACATCTTAATTTTGAACATGAGGAATAGAAAGCTTTTGGGGGATGCAATATGGACACTGAACATCTTCCTCAAATGAATTAATCTATGGAACCCAACCAATAGCATGGCCTAGTGACCCTGCTGAACTTACCAGCCAAAGGCAGCAGCCCCCTTAACAACTATTTCAATGCAGTCCAAAATATATTTAACTCCAAGTCAGCCAGGGTTACTTGTGGCTGAATAAGCCTGAGGGAATAGCCAGACTGAGAGGCTCAATTTGAATCTCATTTGTGCTGGAGATAAAGACAAAATCCAGACTTGTTCAACTGGAATAAATGAAAGGAGAATTGGGACTGTGCTACCAGAGTTTAATCATAACAGCAAGAACAAAGCTACATGCAGGGAGCTTAATTATGCATTTGATGCTCAAGAAGAATACCCATTTAATTCAATTACCATTGCTTTTATGCAGCAACTTTACAGTCAAGACCAAAGACAAAACTGTCTGCAATATCTACATATTACTTACTAACATGATGGTATAGCATGTGTGGCAAAGGCCATTTTATGAAATCATGGCTTTTCTATAACTCCTGAAGGTATGAAAGTGTTCTGGTTTCTTTTCAGGATCCAAAAAGCAGAATAACCTGACACTGAAAATGCCATTTATTGTTTTCATCAAATTTCTCATGTGTTTTTTAAAAAATAAATTAAGGAAATGTTACAATCATAAACATCTGATACTAATTTAAATTTTACTCTGGCAACTATAACTGCAAAAACTACAGCATGAAACACAAAACCCTGTATTTACCATTCAATAATGATAATAAAACATTTTCTTCCTCTGCTTGGCAAAGAAAATCCTTTTATTTCTGAGTCTCCCTAAAAACACGTATGGACAAATGACAAGTTTTACAAATGACATACATACACAGTGGATTATTTGTAACAAATTTTTTTCTTTTTTACCATATGAATTGATAGCTTGTCAAAAAGTCACCCACCTGGTTTATGATTTGAATCATGCAACTGCGTAAATTATGATGTGATAAGAGTCAAATACAAGTAACATATCTAATCATTGTTCTGCTTTCACAGCAGTTCAGGGTTATCTTCAGAGTAAAGATCAATGTGCTAAAAGAAAAAAAAAATGAAGAACTAAAATAAAGCAAAATAATAAAGTAAATGTAACTAATGACAAATTAAAATATTTGAAACAAATTACAATCAGCTGTCATGTCATTGCCACCATTCTTTGTCACAAAAATGAACAGAGAAGGAACAAAGCACTGCTAATGAAGCTACATTCTGGAGTAACAAAATATTGTAAAAGCCAAAGACAGCAAAGAAAAGAAATTCAAAATAAGGATATTTATACTAAAAAGCACACAACGAACAAATGACAAAGTATCACACTAAGTGCTGTAGCTCCCTTCCCTCTCTATTACAGCATGAAGGCTTCTTTCTGAAACATTTGTAGACAGTAGAAATAAGAAGGTTCATCTGGGCCAACAAGGAGAACACAACCCTGCTGTTTGTAAAGCCTTGCTCCCACACAAGCACCTTCTCCAAGGACCTTGGGATGTCCCAACAAAATGTACGATGATTGAATAAATAACCAGCTAACACAGAATTAGTAGTCAAGAGAGACTGGTAATATTTGGAATTTCCATCAGAGATTGGAAAATAGTTATAAAAATTGCAGCTGGTATAATTTGCAGATCACATGAAGGCTGGCTGAAAGTGGTAGTATGGAAAGGGCTCCTACACACAGGAATCTAAGGCCAAAGTATTCCTGTCATAATCCCTGGGTAAGGGACAATAACCTGCAAATTGATTCCTCTGAGAATCTCTGTGGTCATGATAAACATGTGCTTCATGTGTGATGTTGCATCATAAACTGCTATGGGTGGCAAACAAGGGAAAGTTCCAAATAGAACTGGATTAAATTAATGTGTGAAGTGATTTTATGTTTGGATAAGGCATGGCAGGGATAACATAGGAACTGACCATCTTAACCTGGTTCCCTCATTTTTAAAAGTGACACAGAGCAGCCCACAGAAAATAATTTGACTGAGCCTAAGTTCACCCTTGTGCTTCTCAAGGGCAACTGAAAGGACTTGATTTCTTATCAGAGGAGACATGTATCAACAGATCACATGGCAGCTTCAGGTTCCTAGAGAAAGAATCTCACCAGAATAAACATCTGGAAGATAAACACATTTTAAACAGCTGAGGTAGGGAAAGAAAATAAAAAGCTTATAAGGGAAGCTGCGGCTCCTTGTAATTTTATGCCTTCCAAATTAGAAATATCTGCTACTCTAGAAAACCTGATCTACTTAAACCCCAGGGCTCAGGCCAGGATAAACTGCAAGAGATGGTGTAGGCTTTGGCATGCTAAAGGTCAGGAGGAGCAGTGCAGAGTTCTCAGAACAAAGAGCTGAACCCATCAAAGCAAAATAAAGACTCTGATGGAGTGGTGGAGTGGCTTGAAATGACTCTGGTAATCTTGGATTCTTCCACCCTTTTCAGTCACTTCTACCTAACCTGATTTCAAAACAACCCCGCCCCCAATGGCACCAACAGTCAGCTCCCCCCCATCCTTTGCATGGCAATATTTTGCCAACATCTAACACACCCTGGGGGTCACTAAGCTGCTTCTTGCAACTTCTCCAAGAAGAGTTTTGCTGTGGGTTTTGAACATACCCCTGCCAACAGGAAGAGCCTCTGCATTACAGCACTGATCAATGAGCTGATGGCAGTGTTCCACCATGGATTCCAACTGTGCTTTGTCATAAGAAACTCCTAAGAACCTCACCAGCTGCTCAACCATTGTTGCTAGGTCCTGTAAGAGAGCATTTAAAACCCAGGTTATTTCACAGCATTTAAAATCACATCTTTAATGAGCTAAAAAATTTCAAAGTAATTTATATCACAGTGAGTGTGAAAATACAAGTGCAGAAGATGTAGAAACACCACTGCCTTGAAGTTTAGCCACCTTCCAATTTGCAGAAAAAAACCGACATTCCAAGTAATTAGAGTAAGGCATGTTGGCAGAAAGCACAGCCATGTAATCTTCATATGCTGGAACAGGGAACAACTGAAAACTAATTGTGATGCTTCCCACTTCAGAGAACCCTTAACTGATCCCTTTGGAATACCAGTGCATTTCAGAGGATTTAAAAGTTACTTTGATTTTGACCTTAGTCAAATAAATGACTAAAACTGTTAGGAGAGCCCTTCTTTCTTTGCCAGCTTCTGGGACTGCATTCATGTAGATGGGATGGATCTGGGGAGGTGCCTCTGAGAATAAACATGAATTTGCATCACCAGAATTCCAGGGTTCCTCAGTATGAGTTGCAAGGACAAAATAGTAATATTTATCAGGAAGCAGAAGGATGCTGTGATGCCACCAGCTGGTGAGCACAGTTAGGAATGCATTAATTATTCAAAACCATGGGATTTAAACAATTTTGACTATACTTTACTTGCTCTGATTGTATTACACCTTCTTTTAGAATCCCACTCCATCAGAAGGCTCAGTAAAGCTGGAATTATAATTTACCCAGCTTTATTGAGTCTTGTCTTGATTTTTTCTTTTTATAGGTTTAGAAACAGGTTTTTCCTATCTTTGCATTAGTTCTCCAGTCAAATAAACATTCTGAAGTATTTTCATTAGCTCTCAAAAAGATATTACTGCAATAAGAAATATGTAATATTTCCACTAGATTTCTGATTTAAGTGGATTTCTTAGCCAGCATACCATAAGGCCTCAATAATCATATCCACCTTACACTACATAATACCCTCATTGTTTTCAGATTTGTTCCACAGAAAGCAGTAAGAATAATCACAATAAAAACAAAATAATCACAATAAATGCCAAATACATAGGACAAAATAATGATTATGTATTTTTTTCCCTCATTGATACAGCACATACAGCAAGACATTTCTTTTAAATGAATGCCCAGGGTTGAGTGTAGGAAATACTGAACAGTTTCACATCACTGCTTTCTCTGCAAGTAGTTCAGTGCCTGTAGATGCAGGAAGACTCCCCAGAAAATTAACATGGATATGAAAATGCTTAAAGTCCATAGATGCATCTGAATTTTTAAAGCCAGTGCTTTAAAAATGGTATCAGGCATTAGGGAGCCCAATATGGATATAAGAAGGTAATTTTGTGCTTTATGTTTTTTAAAAGCTAGGATGCTAAATGTGATTAAAACATCATTTTGCTACATCTAACCTACCTTATGCATATCTTCATACTTGAGAAAAAGTACATTGGCATCCATGTGGTGTTCCCAAAACTCTTGCACGTGTTCAAACCACGAACCATATCCTACTACAAAAACATGATGATTGGCATGAGGAAAATGAACACTTTGGTTATTAAGCCATTTTCAAAAAGGAAAAACAAAAAAGGAAAAATGAAATAACTGAAGTGGTTCATAGCCCCAGGAGAGTAGTGTCTCATTTTGACCCATGTAATGGGAGACCTAACCCTCCCCCCAAAACTTTACTCATTTGTTTTCCAGTTCCCTGATTAAGTCCACATTTGCACTGATTTCAGTCAATTTATGTGTCTCTACCAGAGGTTTCCTCAACCAGAGATTCAAGAATCTCTTTTTTTGCCAATATTAGAAGACAATCCCACAAGAAATGCATTCTGCATTTTTCTCTGTTACCAGTGACTAATTCCCACAAAGTACTTCACATAATCAAGGCAGGAGTTAAGCAAATAAGGAGTTTTCCAATTCTTTCCCAATATTTTTTTGGTCAATTTTATCTTTTCAACAAAGCAGCTGCAGAAAAATTTTAAAAACAGCTCCTCAGATCTGTATTTTGAAGCCACCTTTTCTCTTTGAAACAGAATTGTTTCTTTCTGGTAACTGAACACTGATGTATCAATTTCTCATGGAATGGGAATAACAAAAATGGAATCTTAGTGCCTTTATAAAAATTGAAAATTGGTTAGTTGAATAAAATTGTTTTCCTATAAAACTGATCTCTGTCCATTGGATGTGTTTGAGTTACCAGGATCCTGCTGAGATGTAAACACCCAGCAAAATGCTAAATTCACTGTATTGTAAACATCCCATTTGCACAATTATGGCCACAGAACATGCTGTGATGTTTTCCTAGCTCTGGGAAGTTGTGATAAAGCCAGGTGGCTGCTAAAGATAAAGAGAGAAATAACTCTTGGGATACTTACATGGAAAAGAGTGCCTGACCTTTCTATCTTAGAAAACCTCCTAACGTGTCTTTCTTATGTTTCTGGTCTAGATCAGGGGCTACAGGCAAACATCCCATTCTCAGGGAATGCAAATGGAAAACTGAAGGTGAGCTGGAATGGGAGGAGAGCATTAATCCTGCTCAAGCTTGCAGGATAAGGAGCAGCAAAAGTTTTTTAAGGCCTGTTAAATAACCTCTATTGGTAGGCTTTACTTTTTTCTTCCCTTTGGTGTTACACAGCTCCTTCAGCATCAGCTCCCCTAAATTCCAAGTTTGCTGCTCTGGATCTAGAGGACATCCTGCTCTCAGAGCTCAGGGTGCCTGGTGAATTCTTAGTGTCACATTAAGGTGACAGAGGAGATACTGCAGAGAAATAAAAGGCAGCAGGGATTTTTTCTCTTCCTTAGCTAGAGAGTGTGGCAATCCCTTGGTTATCGCATTCTCACAGAGCTGCATTTTTCAGGCAGCAGCTGCCTTCTCATGGGGTCCCACTTGAGCTCACTGGTGCACTCCAGATCACGCCCAGGCAAACTAGAGATTTTAATGCTAACTTGCAAGGTATGAACCTTGAGGTTTTGGCTGAAATTAAAATATTGAAGGGATTACCAGGAAAATAACCCCAAACCTGAGGACCAGATACACTCCTGAGAACAGCTGATAGTGAGGAATAACTGAAATCAAATGATGCTGGCAGTATTCACCACTTCTTAGGAGGTACCTGGCAGCCTGCAAACTGAATTTTAGAAGAGCAGACCAGAGTTTTGCTCTGGTTCAGGTGGAAAACTGCTGAGCCCAGGGGGTCAGACACTGAAAGGCAAATATTTACAAAAAGCACAGCTCATAGTTTGCACGGACAAATCTCAATCCCCGCAGCGCTATCCATAGCAACCTCCTGGCTGTATATGCAAAACAAATGCACCTTTATCCAGTTCACTTCTGTACTTGCAGAAGGAAAGCAGAGATGAAAATAAATGTGTGCAGAGAGAACAGCTCCTTACACTTGTCATTCATAAACCTTCTGCAGAACTCCTGGAAGGTTCCTCTGTAGCTCATGGTCCTTAGGGAGCGGTGGAACTGGTAATAAGACACCACCAGGTCTTTGGGGTTGCGAGCCATGTATATGACCTGTGATGGGGGGGAAAATGATCTTATTGAAAGCTTTTTCCTCATCCCAGAGCACTCAGACAAGTGCTGCCAGCAGAGTTAAAGCAAACACGAGCTGGTTTTCACCTTTGAGTTGCCGTTGTGGAGGTCCGAAGGCAAAAACCGATAGGGCAGGTGGCTTTTGATGAGGCGAGGGGACGTCAGCTCCTAAAACACAGCAGAGAGAATCATTTCCTACTGAGCACTGCTCCACCCTCAGCTGTGCTGAGCTGTCACACTTGAGGCCCTCTACTACAGTGCCTTCCATTCACAAATTCGCTTCCTAAAATTAACAGCGGTTTGGGACTCAAAATCAGGTCAGGGAGTTACATCTGGTTTTTAAATATCAAAAGGTTGGATAATGTGTTAGGGGTTTTGTCGTTTTGTCATTTACTTTCAAAGTACTTCCATTTGCAGGACCTTCCCAGAAACAGAATGTAACAGTTGAAGTTTCATATTTCCAGTGATGCCTCCACTAAAAATCCTTGAAAAATATTAGAAGCTGTGAAAGCATGACCTCTAACTTCTTCCAAATTTTACCCTTGCATTTTATTTTATCCTCAGAATTAGGCCCAAACGTTTATTTGAGTGTGCAAACGTCTTTCAAACAGTATTTTTTCTGTAATTTGATCCAAAATTGTCTCATGACACAAATCATGCTCTGCTATTAAAAATTGAATAAATCCATATTGAATCAAGCTGCTAGCACACGGCATAGATAAGAATGTGTAATCTCAAACTAAACCTCTTACTATTGCCACCACTTTTTTACAGCAGAGTAGCACTGAGGTCTGGCTGGATTAGATGAAAAAGAAGAGCAATCTCTGACCTCTAAATACTCTCAGCCTAAAGTAGGCTGAGGCTGCAGTTGTCACTGACCACAAGCAGCTTAATTCTATCCCAGCCAGCCTCAGCTTGCTCAGTCCAGCTGCTACAGGATGGCCCTGTGTAGTTTTCCTAATAATTCCAAGATGTGCCTCTGTCAGAAATGGTTGCAGCAAGGACAAGATCACACTTAATGTGCCATGCAGCTGGACTCCAAGGGACTCTTAACACAGTGGGATTTCACGCAGGATATTCCAGACCCCTCAAACTACACCCACAGTGTCTGTAGAGAGCC
>JAOTQP010000870.1:63243383-63258703 GCA_026413545.1 Cichladusa arquata | reverse complement strand
ACTCCAAAGGATTCTTAATACAGTGGGATTTCATGCAGGATATTCCAGGCCCCTCGAACTACACTCGCAGTGTCTGTAGAGAGCCAGGATCTGTGGATCTAAAGATTGAGATGTGCAAATTCGGAGCAGTGGGAATACAGATGCATGGGTATCTGCATTTTTAGCTACTCTTTCACAAATTCAGGGAAGGAATCAAAGCAAATTTGCCTCATTTGGCCAGCTCCTGTTTACATAAGCAAGAGAGGCCTGGAACTTTGATTCAGAAAACCCACTGATAATAAAGATATTTAGGACATGGAGACATATTTAAAGTATCAAACAGAACACAGTGAAGCTTAATAAAAGCAATTTAAAATAACCTAATAACACTGTGAATCATTGCAACGTTCTGAACAAGTCCAGTGATAAAAAAGAGGACACAGGATGAAATAAATGAAATGATAAACACGGAACCCAGGAAAAAGACACCCAAATTCTGGAAGACTTTCTTTGCAATAAATTGTACCTTGATGATGTCCAGACCAGGCTGAGGGTACTCTAGGACTGGAAGTTGCTCATCTATATTCATTAGTCCAATCTCATCTGGATCAGCTCCCTGACTCACTAGATACACCACTTCCTGCAGCAAGCCTGTGCCTGCAGGAACCAAACAATGAAAGAGAACAGATTGCATTACAGTTCTTATCTAAACACAACCATATGAAGGGAGACCTAAACACAGAAATAATGGCAACTTTTGTCCTCAACAGTCTGCTCTCAGCTAAGTCTATTACTACTGTTTTAGTGTACTATGTCAGCTCTCTTTGTTTTATTTTAAATACATGTAGGTCTTTCATGCAAAAGACCTCAGATTTTTTTTCTTCAGTAACAATTTAAATACACTTTTGTCTCCAAATAACTTAACCTGTGAATTGCAAAGCATTTAACGAAAGGTTTCACCTCTGTAGATGTTACCTTGGCAAAACACCACTATTTCCATTTCAGAAACTAAAAAATGAGGCGAGCAGAGGTCATCCAAGTTCACAAAATGCATTAGTGGCTGTGCTGAGAGACCTTTATTCTAAATTGCAGGCAAGGCCTCTGTTATGCAACGATTGGAGAGTCTATTTATGCCTCCAGGTGATGGAGTGGATAAAGGCCCAAACACATCCATGCACAGTGAGTCAGTCACAAGCTTCAGAAGCCCAAATCACCCATCCCTCCCCACTCGGGGGACATTTACAAAGCACCCATTACATATCATGGCCAGTGGCTGCACTTTGGAAAATTAATAGGTACTTCAATTAGGCTTTTGGGCTATTTCAAAGTGACTTTACCTTCAGGCAAGTAGGGAACCCTCAAAACAGAGATAATAACACTAACTAACACTAGTTAATTCATTTAACTAACAAGACAGTACACACAAACAGGTACATTTCGGTAAGTTTGTACCAATCCTCTATGTGTAAAAAAAAAAAAAAAACAAAAAAACAAAAAAAAAAAACCAAACCAAAAAACCCTACTGCATCATTATTCTGGTTATTTTTTAATCTGAGACAGAAACAGTTAAGTGAAACCAATGGTAAGAGTGAACACAGCCTGGACACAATGTGAAGGAACACACACCTCCAAGAATTGTTTTGGATAGCAAGCCCTTCAAGGTTCCACTGTTCCCTTACTGGTTGATGGGTAAATTAAAAAGGTTTGGGACAGGGAAAAAAAAAAGACACTTTTACATTATCAGCACCTACAGAGACAGCTGTCACACTCTTAATACACACTTGCACCCAAGGCTGTTCACTCTGCATTTTTAAGTTCAAGTATATATTTTATGAATTAAAATTAACATTTATACAGTACTTTAGTATCAGTCCTTGTGACTCTGAATGAGCACAACCCTTGTTCTCATTAAATATTTATTCTGACTGGAAACACCCTGATTCTCTGTAATTTATTTCAGTATTTCCAATTCCACCTGCAAAGAGAAATGCTATTACAGCAGCTCTGTTTCCACAAAAGGAAAAGAAATAACTCAGTGGGGATACACAATAAACTATTTTTTCCTTGCTCAGCTGCTCTCTAGGCAAAATGCTGCCATCTCTGTTGTGCCTCTGAATACAGAAGGGCTGCAGGGTTGAGGCAGAACCACACTGAAACTTTGGGAGAGCAGCACGCTCCCTCCCAGCTCCCCACAAAATCCAGCAGAAAAGTTAAAAGTGATGGACAGGGAGCACAGCCCCCATGGCCTTACCTGGTTCTGCTCAGACCTGTGGCTGTGCACCAGACTTGGCCTGATTGCCCTCAAATCCACGGAGAACTGCAGAGGTGGGAAATGACATATTTCCCACCCAAAGTGGGGTTTTGGAAATCTCAGAATTCTCCATCTCAAAGTGTTTCCACCAAAACCAGTGACACACAGAAGGAGAAATGCTGGGGCTATCCAACAGGCTGGAATTTCTCCTCCCTACACCTGCAGCAGGATCACTGATCTCAATTCCCCTCAGCCATGAACTCTGTGCTAGTTTTCCCTTTTGTCAGTCACTGTATTAGCCTGGTTTTTCCCACATTAGCACTCAAGTTACTGTGCTTCAGAATTTCAGGGTCTTAATGCAAATGAAAACTAGGGAATTAATTTTTGAGGGAACAGTGATTTTCTTTTTAACTTGTCACCCTTAATCAATTACTATTTGCCACACACAGATTCCAAAAGCTCCAGGTAAAAAAATTATCATTGACCTGTTTTCCTGTTTAAAAGAACAAAATAAAGCATCACATGCTTATTTAAAAAATAAATAAATCTAAAAGATTTTATATGCATATTTAGACATGTATGACCTCCTCACATCTCTACCAGGACTAAAACCAACTGAAATTAAATGTATCAGAGCTAAATGTTCTTTTGGTTTAGAAAGGATGACTTAACCTAGCAACAGGCAGCCCAAATTCCAGACCTGGCTGCTAGGGCAACATCTTCAACCCTGGGAAAACCATCTGGCTGAAAAGCCAGATAAAAGTGGGATACTGTACCTATCCACAAGATGGAAAGCCCAAGCCTAGACCTGGGCTAGCAGAATTTATTGAAATGCCATAGTATGGTGGGATGTGAGTCTTCTGCTGCAGCCCCATCTGTGTGTAAAACATACAGAAATTTGCCATTTGACCCAGCTGACTTAGTGATCTCTGTGGAGACTTGCAGGAACCATCATTTTATGGATGGAAGGTAAATTCCTGAAACTGAGATTATCAAAGGAGATTATGTGAATAATGCCAGCAATCCCAGTCTATCACAAAACCCAGCCAGATCTAAATGTCACAAAGACTTTCTTAGTAAAAGGAAAATTATGATACCTGTGGGACAGAAGAAAAAGATGAGGCAAGCTAAATAAAAAATGAAAATAGAAGTGTGCAGAGCCTCTCTGTACTCCCCAGGTTTCTGGCCCTGCTGAGGCAATGGATGTTGTGCATCTCCAATATCTTCACTGCTTCCTCCCTGTGCTGCTGAACACCTGTACATGTACATGCACACCTCACTTGGGATGGTACAGCAGGACAAACACAATAAGATAATCACTGAAAAACAGGATTAACTGCCAGCCTTTGGACATGAGGCACCAAATGCCACATTAATAAGTTCCCAGCAATTCTACCCTCTCTTCTTCCATCTGCAGCATTTCATCTGGGAGGAAGACTGCTCATCCTGCTACCTCTAAGGTCATCATGCCAAAACAGACATGGAATTCATGAACACTTATCCAATTCCACCTAAAATGGAGGCAGTCAGCATCTGAGGAACTTCAGTGCAAAGCACCTGAGAAATGCTCTTCCTGACAAGCTCCTCTGCTATGTCAATAAAACACCTCAAGAGAACACAGTGTTCCAGTTTATCACAAAATATCTGGAAAGAGAGGGGGTGGGAAACAGCTGCAAGAAGCTACTGCCTGCCAGAATCTGCAGGTCTTTAGGAGACCTTTCTAAATTATCTGTGAGCCTGTGTTGCTACCCTGCACAACAGGAATGTGCTGGTGGGGATGCACTGTGCTTTGCTGTGCTGCCTAATGGCACACAGAAACCAGGATTCATTAAAAATCCCATCACATCCCAGCAGTCCCTGTGACTGGGAACTCTTCCTTGTGCCCTTTCCATGGCCAATGCTTCAGCAGCAAGAGCAAAGTCAGAGCAGGGCCACTCTGCCTCTGCTCATCACTGCAGCAGCCACGAGTCAGCACGGGGGGACAGAAATTACTTGGAAACACCTCAGCTGCTCCTTCTACATGTTAGATGTCTCACAGTGCCAAATTTAGTCACAGAGAAGGGAGAAATATCCTCTAGTGCAGGTGTTCTCTGGCTTCTCTCAACTCTTTCTGGCCACTGACACTCCCATGCAGTCACCAGACAGGATAGCTGTGTTCAAAGTGAAGTGGCAGATATAAACCTGTAAGATTTCTGGTGAAATTTTGCTTCTCTATGTGGTTTTGAAGGTTCTTTCTTTCAGTTTCTCCTCTCTTACCAGCTAAGACAGGACAAACCTGCAGCCCAAGGATGCAAAGCCCTTTGGTATATTCTCTTTATTTGCTCTTTGTATGGAAACCACATGGAAAATTAAAATAAAGAAATACCAATGCTAGTAATCCAGCAATCCCAATTAGCTGTACTTTGTTTGATCTGCCAGTGCTTGACCAATTTTTGGCTAATCCAATGCAGCAGGCCCATTATGACTCATAACTTTTTTGTAGCATTGGTAGACGCAAGGGCTCATTAAAAGTGAGGGCTTGCCAGACTGGTCTGCATGTGTCTGTACAGCAGAGCCTCACACCATTGTTCTAATTGCCTGCAAGCTCATTCCCCTTTGGCTAATTTCAGTGTAAATCTGCAGGTCAGTATGACAGATTCATCTTCACCCTACAGTACTGGAGGGAAAATTAGATTTTTCCATTAGAAGGAAAAAAAGACATTTCCAAAACATTAAAGTATCTCCCTCTTGAGGTCTGTATGCTGAACTTCTCCTACACATTCAAATTCCACTTGAATTAAGAACAGAGGTTTACATTAACAACTAGGGTTCTAAAAGTAAAAATAATGTATATACCTTGATACTGTATTTTCCAATTCTGTTTTCCTATATGAGACTGGGGATTTAGAATAAAGACTGAAATTGTGATGTGGTATTGCCACACTATTTTTTTTTTTTACTGACCAATTAAATATCTATTAGAGGGCCAAATTTTCAGAAAGGACTGAATACTCATCCTCCAAGATTAATGCCCCTCTTATATGGCCTAAATGCCACATAGTCAATAGTGACCTGTCAAGGGAGTCTGTGGGACATAAGGAACCTGAATTCAGACCTTCTGAAACTAAAGGGGACAACTTAAGATTGGATTTAAAAGAGGTGTTTAATACACAATTTCCAGCAACATTCAGTAAGCACAGTCTTAGATTTTTAGACTTCCTAATCCATTTATTTTTCTGCTTGCAGCTAGCAGCTTTTAAACCAAAAACAACAGGCTAAATTCTGCAGACATGGGCCCATTAATTCTGAGTTGTGTTTTGAGTATGTTTTGCCAGAGGCTATAAACAGCACACTGTGAAAACCTTATTCTATTTAGGAGGAAAACCTACTTTCTGTTTGGTAAAAATGCTGTCACTGAACTGTTTACACACACATATTATCCACAGAACTATTGCTATTATGTCCAATACAGTATCCTAAAGCACTGCTTTAATGAACTGGTTACAAAGCAGGGCTATTTTTGGCTAATGCATTAGTACTATTTTTTTTTTAAGTGGCCTGAGTCGTGATTCTCCCTTACATTAGCACACTAACTACTCAATAGAGGACAGGATGAGAAGAGCACATTGACCACAGAGTGTCTGGGACCTGGCACTGACAGCTGGGGCAGCCCCACTACTGCCCACACCAAACACCAGCTGGGAGAAAAACCTCCTTTGGAGCATGCTGGGTCCTAAAACTGGAGCAACACCAGCAAATAAAACACACCAGGACCTGTTCTCTGGCGGATCTGTGGCACAGCCAAATAGTACCCTAAGAGCTCTAAGAACCATGGGTCAGGTCCACAGATCTACTGTTTAAAACATCAACAGGCCACAAGTTTGCCTCCATTGAAGAGTCATGATTTGTGTCTTCAAGCTTGTCCCAACATCCATGACTTCATCACATCCAGGTGTCCTGGATTTTGTCACAGGTCCTTCACAGACAGCTGCTACTGGCTGGTTACAGACCTCTCTTGGTATCAGATATTTAAAGGGAAAAAAATTGTTTTACTCTTCTCTTGAAGCTTTAGCTGGGCTGTCCATACCTGTGGATGCTCATCCTGTCCTGCACCAGGTGTCATCACTAATGGAGTAATTTCACACAAACTGCTCCAATCCATTTAAAATTACATCAGCCAAATTAGCTGAAGGAGTTTCTACTTTTGGCACCAATTCACGGAGCAAATTTTGCGTGGGACAAACCAGAATCCACCCAAAATATTGTGTGTGTTATTTTTCTACTAGGAATGAGGAACAGCAGGCTAAGGGCACTAACAATCCTGCACTAGCACAGGCACCTTTAAAAGCAGATGTCTGCACATATCCTTAGGTTAATTTTTCTTCCAGTTTCTACTCATCAACCAAACACATTCTCATGGTAAAAGAGAGCACAACATCCATCAGGCTAAAACAAAAAAAATGGTAACATACAAAGTGCAGGAACGTAGAAATAACAGATAAACCTGCTTGCTCTGACAGGATTACATTTCTCTTCACCCTTCCCACATCTGTTCAAGGTTGACCAGGTCTAAAGCCAACCCAGCACATTTAGTTGTTTCCTCAGCTGTAGCTTGCCCTCCTGCATCCTCTGGCAGTTCCATTCTCCCATCTTTTTAGAGCCCATATCAAAAAACATGCTTAAATTGCATAATACATTACCCCAGCAGGAGCTCACAGTCTCCAGCTGAAAGTCTTCCCACTGTGCCTAATTTCCCTTCGTTTTCACACACTGTACCAAGGACAACAATGCAGAGAGAACTTTGCTGGGATGACAAGTCACTGGGTCTTCAAATCGTGCTCAAGGACTTCATCACATCAAAAAGAACTGCATAGTTACCCTCAGCTCCATTGATTTCCAGGACAATTCTATCACTCTGTGTTCTGCTCTACAGCCATAATATGGTCTGTGGGTAAATGCAGAGCTCCACACCAAGCTCTGCTGACTGAGATAGGATCAGAAATCAGGAAACAGCAGGGCACCTCTATTAGGCACTGGTGTTGAGGTAGATCTCACACCCTTGGCTGTGAACATGCTCCTTTCCCCATATAGTAATATCAGAAGATGTCTGTCACTACTCAAAATGCAATTCTCTGCCTGATTTTTAACCCTTTCCAGGAAAATGGTTGGCCAAAACCTAGTTAATGTGCATTGACAAGAGCACAGCACACCAATAATATAATGTGAAACAGCTGCAGGTACAGGTTATACATTAAAAAAACCCACAACCTGTCCAGTCAGCTATTGCTTGTCTAAGGTCAGGGAGTAAAGCATTTTGTCCCACACAGAATCCCACTCCATTTATAGCTGCACTAAGCAAAACCATTCTTCTCAAGGCACCTATGTACCCCCTCATTTAGCTGGACTGCAGTTTTAAGCCAGTTACAGCCCTTCCCATTTTGCTTTTCAGAATCAGAAATGGAAGGAGATCTGTTTGGGAGTATAAAAGGGGATCAGCCAATTGATATCACCAAGGGTTTGATGCCTAAATATTTGAGGTTTTTATGCATTTTTCATATATTCATAGCTTTGTGGACTGATAATACATGGTTATATAGCTCCTGGTATTTTTCCTACCCTTTCTCTTAGATTTTGGAGTAATAAGCTAATCTTTCAACACATTCCTGAAAGACTGGTCTTTAAGAAGAGAACCTTCAAGGACATTTTGTTCTCCAACCAGAATCTGAGAAGACACAACAAAAAAATGGGGCAAAGAAACCCCTGACTAACTCTATGGGGCAGAGCCTGGAGGAAAATTACCTAACCAACTGCTCTTATAATTGGACAGCATTTGTTAGATATAATATTTAATAGTTAAATATTTGAATTTAAAATATAAATATAATAATATTTGTTAGATATAGAGGGGACAGTTGGGGGGGGGTGTCAGGCTCTTCTTCCATAGCTCAAGCAAAAGGACAAGAGGAAATGCTTAATTCAATTTCAAACCTGCAATTTGCTACTTTCTCTGCAAAAAAATAGATATGGTAGGTGACATCTGTTTGCCTATGAGAACTGCTTACTTTCCATTATCTATGAAAAATTCTTGCAGAGAAGAAACACACCCAGTGGAAAACAGACAAAAAAATTACATGATTTATCCCAGGTCACAGCATCTGCAGCCATAAAGTCACATGGCATGCATAGTGTTCCAAAGCTTGCATTGCTTCTAAAGCAGCATTTCTGGGACAAAACAGGCTCCTTCCCCTCAGCATGGGGTGTATGAATCCCTAATGCACCAACAAGAGAAAAGCCTACCTTTAATAAGACTGAATAATAAGAATTTTTAAAAAATAAGCATTTTGCTTCCTTTCATTTGTATCTTCACGGTGACAAATGAACATTAACATGAAATGAGAATGACTGGCTGGTGGGTCTGGCTGATCTACATAATTTTCTAATTCTTTAGTCTTTGAGGTCATTATCACTTAATACATTCAATTGTGCCTTCACATGTTCAGAATACACTTTTTACCCAGGGTAAAACCTTTTTTCCTTTTTCTTTTTCCCTCCACCTGTTTACAAAAAGAAAAACCAAGTTGAGTTTTGCACTACTTAACAGCAGGGAAGCAATTATGCTACATTTGCAAAAGACCCAGCAAAACCTATTAGATAACTGGAGAATTCTTTGTCTTCTGAACTATCTGTTCTGCCTCTAGTAACATCTCTTCACTGGTTTGATAAAAGGGTCACAAGAGAAACACTGCTATCTAGATAATAAAAGGAGCTTCCCTTTAACCACAGATCTTTTTTCTCTGTTTTTATTTCAAGTTTGAGACATACAAGGACTTACTCAATTCTACTCACACTGAAATCAAGTCAAATGCATCAGTGGCAAACTTTACATTGTCTTCAATTACTTATTTTTCGGTAGTTTTATTTATAATTTCTTCGCCTAGCAGCATTTAGGAGTGAGTCAATACCTGAAGGCATTTTGAGCTATATATAAATTAAAAGACCCATTTCAGAAGGACTTTCAAAGCACAGGAACCCAGTGGCTCTAACCCAGAAATATTAATCTACAGGAGTCACTTTCTGCACCTGAATGGTCCTTGATGGAGTGAGCTTAAGCTGTGGAGAATTTACTCTTCTCAGTGGTGGAAGGAACATAATTTTAGTCACCAAGAGCATGAAATCAGATTCAAATACAGACCCTGTCCATCAGTCCCTAAAGAGACAGCTCACACAGCATATCTGTATCACACAGGGCAGTTTGCTGTTCCCTTCCTGTTTGATAAAGGATTCCATTCATTCTGGCCAGCTGGTATGGGAATTGATGCACATTCATCTGTTATTAAAACAGAGCAATTTCTGAGATTTATACATTGCTTAAAGAAGCCAAATAACAGTGGTGTTATTGTCAGAGAGAAAAAGTTACATGCTTTAGTCTGATTTTAAAGATATCAACTTGTTTATCCAGATTCATGAAACTAACAGAGATTTCTCACCATTCCATGTCACAGAGCATAATGTTGCTTCAAAAACCAGAGGTGAAAGGAAAAGAATCCCAAATCTATTTTGTGTAAAAATTTTGATTTTTGAGCCAGCCTCATGATTTCTTGAGGCATGCCTCTGGGCCAGTAACATTTGCATTAATTCTTTAAATGAAAGTGGTTTAAGCCCAAGGCAACAAAATTCTGCAGAGGTTATAGCACTATAAATCCAGCACGGCAGAATTTTACTCTTTTGCAACTGCAGAGCTGTTGTTACAAAACAATGCCAACAAAACTGCTGGGAGAAATTCCATATGAGAACACTAGAAATTAAGGCAAGTCAAATAATTTATCACACATGGCTGCTTGTGTCCCCTGAGGAGCCTTTGTCACAAAGGCCACTCAGACCTGCCATTAGGAGGGAAGCCTCTGCAATCCACTGCAGCTGCCACATGTCCCTCTGACAGCTCCCAGCCCAGTCTCCCACAGCTCAGGAACATCCTTGGGCAACCTTTCAGCCTGATTCTCCTCCCAGCTGTGACTGTGCAAAGCAGGGCTGGCTGTCAGCAGTGTTCCACCTGGGCACATCACATCTGCAGCCATGGGAACTTAGCCATGCAATAATACTCTGGATATTGAATAATGAGACTGTTACTGTGAAGTACAGTCATACCAATCTCCCCTGTAAATATAACCTCATTGCCAGGAGATTTTTACAGTCTGTGGTAAACATGAAAAGCAGGGCTGAACAAGATAAACAAAGCAAGATTTTGGCATAGTTACTCGGTACATTTTCTTTGTAAGGTATTTCTTTACTCAAGATTTTGCCAATCTGTTTTATAACATAGTCCCACAGACAGCTAAGGCTCATTGGAAGGGGAAGAAACAAGAGGCCAAAGAATAGAAATCCTTAAGCCAACTTCATATCCAAACAAAAAGCACATATATCTACATGTCCAGTGGTTCAAGCCTGCAATGCACTGCCAGAGGCATGACCTGTACAAACAGAACCTCTCAAACAAATGATGAAATGGACAACTCAAACTGACTTTCCCTGGTTCATTTCACCAACACCAGAGGTGAGTGTGAAAGAATTCCAAAGAGGAGAACTCAGTAAATATGCACACAAGAA
The DNA here is from genome assembly GCA_026413545.1 of Cichladusa arquata. Taxonomy (NCBI): domain Eukaryota; kingdom Metazoa; phylum Chordata; class Aves; order Passeriformes; family Muscicapidae; genus Cichladusa; species Cichladusa arquata. The sequence goes on along the minus strand of JAOTQP010000870.1, from coordinate 63,247,890 downwards.
AGCTGTCCTTGGAATGACCCACAAACTCACTGCTGGAACATCACTAAGGCAAAGGTCTAGAGCCATCATATTCCCAAACAGCCAAAAGGTAGTTACAAAAATCCAGTGCTACAAGGGAAATTGGGAATCTATAGAAAGACACCCCAAATTAGTTAAGGCCATTAACAACACTTCCTTTTTCAACCCATTGTCTGGGACCAAATGCAGATTCTTTTGAACTGGCTGGACTTGAAGCTAATATTTGCTCAACAAGTGGCATTTTTTCACACAGAACTCCGAAAGATTATTTGGCAAAATAATCACCATGGGAGAGAGAGCTTCATTATCAATGCAAACAGCTCACTTTCTCAAATTACCAGTTTTGCAAAAGGCATGAACTTGTGGGTTTTGAATGCAAAGAACACATTCATTCAGAGCACACACAAGATGGTATTAAGGGAGCTGCTGTGCACCACTTCTGAGTAAGCACATGGACAGATCACATCCCTTAGGGTGACACTGTAAGACACAGTAAAACACTGAGTGAACCTGAACTAAACACTACACTTCAGGGATTGATTTAATACCACTGAAATCACTGATGTTAGCAAACAGCTAACCTGGCTCTTAGCATGGTGACTGAGGGAATAAAACAAAAAAAATTTGCTTCTCCATTAGTTCTGTAGCTTAAGTTCACAGACAAGAATTTTAATTTTCAAGTGGGGCACAGGAAATCCACAGGATGAGGAGTTCAACATAAGTTGTGACAGAGGCACAGTGCTCCCTATAAACAGTGCATCTGTATCTTACCTATGATGTGAGCTCCTGTTATTTAATGCTATAGACAATGGCATTCTGGTTTACATTTTCTCCTGCAGATCTGTATGTCCCACTCAGCCTGCCCACTCTACACTACAAAGTTATGTGGAAGATGAAAGTTTTGACTTAATTTCTTCAGTAGCACACCTGATTTTAAATTATCCATCACGACAATAAAGGTTTTCAATAATTACAGTGCTCCCATATATGCAAACACAGACACACATTCATGTATCTGAGTCTAGATTTTAGGCATGAAGTTTCTCATAGACCAGAAGCTCCCAAAAGCTGTTACCATTGATTGGGCACAGGTGTTAAGAATAATTAAAGATATCAGTGATAGCATTATTCAGCTATCCACCAGTGGAAATCACATTAAAGCAGAGTCACTTTCCATTAGGCTTATTACATTACTGCCAGTAAGGCCACTGGTACATTTGATTTTCTACCATTATTGGAACAGCTTCTTCCTGGGTCACTCCCAATTTACCAATAACTAACTATTTCCAAGCACCACCTCCATTTCACATGTTTGGAGCTGCATTGTCTATTCCTGGGACAGCTGAAGCAGTCCCAGCCCTACGAGCCACTTGTGGATTTTCTTTGCCAGAGAAGCCACCATATGGTCAACAGCTACTGCTGGAGCCTTCTGCTTGTAGCCACAGGCTCTGGCCTCTCACACATCCAGCACACAGACTTGTTTGGGTATTTTCCACAGTTTGAGCAGATGGAGAGCTGCTGCTACACTGAACAAAGCTGATTTCCTTAGCAATGAGAAAAAAGTTTTCTGTTGGACCTGTTTGACATTGGTGCATTTTTCTTGCTTGAAGTATTGTTCAAAGACAATTTATTCACAGAAACTAGGAAAGTGGTCCCAGCCATGTTCTACCTCTAAAAATTACCAAAACAAGCCAAACCCTTTCACCCCAAATAATTACATTTTGTGCACAAAATCTGTTTTGTGAACCTACATTTTTTCATTGCAGCAACATCGTGAAAATTCTGATTAGGTCCAGTAAACAGAAAAATCTTCAGTATTGAGAGGCAGAAAGATGAAGTTGCAGTTAGGGTAATGGGCTTCTGGATTTAATTCCTGGCTTTGCTGTGGACTTTCTGCATGACCTTGGCTAAATCAGTGGGAACCATCCTAGGGAAGCCCAGTTTCTGCTGTCATGCCTGTCCCTGGCCAGCAGTCCCTGTGAAGCCTTAAATCAGCTGTAAGCCACAGAGGAGCAGCTGACAAAACAACTTTCCAAGGGTCTTGGTAGAATTTGGGCTACAAGAAAGTGGAGCTTGAAGATGCTATTATTGTCCAGAGCCTATTCCCTCAACATCAGGACATCAGATTACTCATCACACAAGCATTCTCTTTCCTGGCAAATAAAATCCTGTTTTGATCTCCAGGCTGCTCCTCCAGCTCATCCACACAATACTGCGCCTTCAGTTTTGTTGCCCCATTTCTCACCCATCTTTTCCTTCTCCCAGTAAATCTTCTTGTAGCATGTCCATTTTCTAAGTGGCCAGCTCCCTGTCACTGGGGCCCCAAAAGATCTCATATTATGTTGCTATAAGCACAAAACAGCAAATGAAATATGATTATGCAAGCTGGCTTTCCACAGCCAACTGTCTAGCCATCAAAACTAAGCTATTGCCAGCTATTAATGACATTGAGATTGGCTGAGGATATTTAATAAGACTCCACAACGAAATTGGGGTGCAATTCCACAAGAACATTGTAGCTGCATATTCTCAAAACTGAAATCCTAAGCCACAAAGAATATAATAGTGTTGGTGCTGCATGCTATAAATCTTGAAGAGGACATTTAAAAGAACAATTTAAATGTAGCTGTCTACTCCTAATCCTAGTATTTTGAGGGCCATCTATCTACATATTTTCCCTTTTCGAATGCGTTATCTGTCAAGCTCTTACCAGTCTTTAAGAGCATAGTTAGTAACAAAATATCAAAAAATGTAAAGACAAATGTTTGAAACTGCTGGAGAAATTATAAAACATAATAGATGCTACACTGTAGAAATGTGTGTGCTTGAAGCAGCACACCAGGAAATTGAAAACCATTAGCCATTCACACAGCAAACAATGAAGTAAGTCAGAAACCTACAATACTGAAACATCCTTTTACAAGGGCATTTACAGAGCTGACATCTGTTATCTCCTGTGGACTTTGGATTTCCTAGAAAGAGATCATCTCATTGTCAGAAGAAAAGTCACTCAAGACTGCACTTAGAAAAGAGTTTATCTGATTTGATCAGGTGGGGTACAAAGCTCCCATATTGCCTATCCCTTTGCAGGCAGCACTGCAGCCATGATAATTCTCTTTAAATATTTTTGATTGGAAATGGAGAGGATAAAAAACCAAGAAATATGGCATTACAAGCAGACACCCAAACGGTGTGCAACAGCCACAGGATGCATTTACTGGACAAAACATTCACTTGCACTGCAAACAGGAGGCCTTTCTGGTGATTCAAACAGTGCAGCAAGAACGTACTCAGAGCACATGTTCTCCCATGATCTGGGCAGCCTGGGGAGTGCAGCACAGAGGGAAGGCTGTGGAGCACACACCAGACCTGTGCACCACGGCAGGCATTCACAGGGATGGCACAGACCTGCCCTGTTCGTCGTTGCTGAGAGAGATTCCCTTGCCTGGAGCAGCATCATCACACTCCAGCGGTTTGGGACCACCCAGGTGGGGTCACCGGGGCAGCGCTGGGTGTGTGCCCACCCTCCGTGGGTCCCCACAGGATCCCGAACCCCCTGCTGCCCGGGACAGGCTCTCAGCTCTGCAGAGCTGCGGGGCTGCTGGGCTCAGAGCACCACAGCTGGCCCCAGGGCTCCATCCTGATACAGGGTACCATCCTTGGATACAGGGCTCCATCCCCAGATACAGGACACAACCTCTGGGTACAGGACACTACTCTGGCCCCAGGGCTCCATCCCCAGATACAGAACACAACCTCTGGGTACAGGACACAACCTCTGGGTACAGGACACCACCCTGGCCCCAGGGCTCCATCCCCAGATACAGGGTACCATCCTTGGATACAGGGCTCCATCTCCAGATACAGGACACAATCTCTGGATACAGGACACCACCCTGACCCCAGGGCTCCATCCCCGGACACCATCCTTGGACACAGGGCTCCATCCTCGGCTCCAGGGCTCCATCCCTGGATACAGGATACCATCCTTGCATACAGGGCTCCATCCCTGGATACAGGGTACCATCCTTGCATACAGGGCTCCATCCCTGGATACAGGGCACCATACCCGGGCACACCCGCGGTGGAGAACGGACTCAGGCCTCTCCCTCACATCCCGAGGGGGCACCTCCAGTCCCCTCTCCTGGTGCCGGCTGCCCTGCGAGCGGGGAGGAGAGGAGAGGAGGAAGAGGAGGAGGAGGAGCAGGAGCCGCCCCAGCCGCGGCAGCCCCGGCCCGCCCGCCTACCTGATTTGGGATAGGTGACAATCCAGACGTCGCTGTCCCTCACCGGGAAATTGGCGATCTCCTCCATCTTCCCGCGGCAGAAGGGCGGCAGCCGCACCCCATTGTACTCGAAGTACTTGCTCTCGAACTCGCACGGCGTGCTGGGGGTCTCGGCCTCGCTCTCCGCCATCCTCTTCCCGCGGGGAGGCCGAGGGGCGCGGGCCGCGGGCGCTCCGCCGGCAGGGAGGAGGGAGGGAGGGAGG
>JAOTQP010000870.1:63198368-63221657 GCA_026413545.1 Cichladusa arquata | reverse complement strand
TTTGTTATTTTTTTTTTTTTTTTTTTTTTTTTTAAGCTAACACATCCTTTGGATTATCTTTTCTAAATTTGCTTTACTGCGTTTCTCCCTCCCACATCACCCAGAGGAAGAAAGAGCTGACAGCAGAATTTGCATTTCAACAGCCAGAATTTTTAGGGCTTGGGATGTATCTAGATCTGAGAACCTCCCCTACATTTTAAGCTTCAGCAACAGTCACAAAATGGTTTGTACAAGTAAACTACAAGCCAGGTAACTACTAAGGACAAAGCAACCAGAGAAAGTACTTCCAATACAGCTTCCAAAATGAAGATCCCTGTTTTGTAAGAGCATACAGCTTGAAACAGGACCCATAAAGAGATTTTTTCAAAAGCTAAACCTACAACCCCCATGCTTCAGCCACAGAGAACACAGGGCTCTGTCTCTACAGAATGACTTAGGGTTGGATCCTAGCAAAAGATACATGAAATGGATGCTTGGTTTTTGATTTTCTTTTCCTTTGGAAAAAGGAACCTCTGGTAGAAACCTCTGGAAAATACCAGAGGTTGCTTTATCTATCTGGTTTTAGGTTTTGTACACTGCCCTTTTCCTACAGATCTTCACAGTTGATTTCCCTTTGCCCAGACTGGAGTCTGTTAGTCCACAGTCACAACTGCAAGTCAGAGAAAAGACCTCTAAGCTTAGTTCAAAGGGTTATGCTGTGAAGTTTGGAATCTGCACTGAAACTGCTCAAACTGTCATCATCTACTGTATTAGACATGTACAAACCAATTTTTGAGCTCATACTCTCAAGTTTCTTCAGCTTTACTACACACAAAAATAATGACTTAGAAACAGTCACCAGAACCTTAACCTGAACTCCCAAATCTGGACTCAAATGTCAGAAGACCAGGCCCAAGGGAAAAACAGGTCAGCAGCTTTCACCAAAACAACCTCTTGCCAAAGTAACCTGAGAGTAGTTAACCTGAGACCTTTGCAAGCTTAATGGGCCATAAGACATGCAAAGAGAAAAAAATCCCCACCAATGCCTGATTCTTTGCTGGTGCATATGGTTTGAAGACCTGGAAGTCAATAATGGAACAGGAAGGATGCTTGTGCCAGGTGTAGTTTCTCTGTGAGGTTTACAATAGAGTGTAGTAAGAGGATTTCAGTTGATGTGCAAATGGACTAAAATCTATTGGAACTTTTCTCGACAGGACGATTTCCATGTCCTTTCTTTGTCCCTGCTCCCCAGTGTAGAGCCCTGCCAGTGGTGAGTGTGCACGTGGGACACCAGAAATGCAACGAGTTCCTTGTCCAGGTTATGGTCTGTATTTGTCCTCAGCTCACCTCCCTCTGTAACTCAACACTTCTCCATTCTGCCCTGTGGTTCCTCATGCATTTTAAAGAGGAAAAGCTGTTTAACAGTCTCCTGGTAACTGATCCAGTAGAATTTCTCCTATTTTATTCAGGTAGGATGATCCCAATAAAAGGAGTAGAATTAATATCTGTTATTGATTATAATTTCTGTGACAAATTAGCATCTTCAGAGGAACATAAACAGCAGTTACCTGAATAACAAAGACAGCAGAGCTCATATTCTTTCTCCCCTGCATGCACTGAAACAAGACAAGTAAACTTGCAGCATCCCATATAATAGATCTTAAAGGAGATGCAAAGAAATCCCTTGGTTTTGCTTTATGGATTCTTTCAGGCAGAGGAGACCAAGGCTTTCTATCATGAGCCAAGGCTGCACCACTCACCAAAGGCACCTAAACTTTGCCAGCAAATGCTCTGTGTTTCTGCAGAAAAATTTCACAGCAGAGCATCCCCAAAAAGGTGTTAGGCAGCAATGAGGCTTTGATATTTTTAGATTAGGTAGATGATCACTTGACAAGGTCGCTTGACAAGGATACACACACATGAGAGCCTGCACTGGTAGGTGTCCTGGGCTCTAGAAATTCTAGCAGGTACTTTTTTATCCTTCTGGACAAGTTCTAGGCTGTAGATCTGGCTTAGCAGTAAATCAGACTTCCCCTCCAACTTTGAAACTAGACATGCTGAGTGATACTAGACCAACTTGACTATTATATCCCTTTCCACCTCCCCTATGAAAAAGGCTATTGTGACACATGAATCTCTTTTAAAATGTTTATTAATGAACCCCTGAAAGTAAATAAATAAATACATAAACAACATGAAAAACATTTGGTGTTTCCAAGCAGGGCTTAGGGGCTTAGCAATAACTTCTTGAACTCTTTCTCTCTCCATTAACAAATGGTTGCTAGATTTACACAGCTGGCCAAGATCCTAGACCTGATAATTTGTCATCTGCCCCGTACTGCTTGTCACCTCCTGCTGGTGCTCCATCCTATGTGGCTCCTTTTCCTATAAATTATGTGGCTTTAGCTACCTGCAGGTATTTAAATAGTACTTTTCTTCTAAGGAGTTAAAGGCACCTTACAAGTACACTATCAGTTCCTCTGTTTTTGCAGGAAATATTTTATTTCTTCCATATCTTAGGAAAATGGCATACCTGTATCACAATTGACATAGCTGCTAAATGGAAAGGATGAAGGGTGGTTAAATGACAAACAGAAGGTGTGTCTGTTGAGCTTATGTGCCAGACATTGGGTTGGGTCAGTGTCTGCTTACAGAAGTTTGCAAGCTGCATGCAAGTTTCCTGGTAGATTATAACCCCACTGAAATATATTTGATTTTCCTCACAAGACCTTTCAGGCCTTACTTCATATTCCTGAAATCTTTCTTCATATTCCTGAAATTATGGGAAAATTATGATGGCCTTGATTCAGTAAAAGATTTAAGATGTGTCTGCAACACAGATTGCAGCATATAGCACATGGAGTGATACTTGATAAAAACAGGACTTGATGCTTGTCAACAATATTTGATATCAACTACAAACTTAATCAAAAACTTGCTATAAACTTGATATAAATCTCGAAGCTGCATCTTGTACAATTGCAGTAGGGCTGGTAAGACTGGTGACAAGGTTGTATCACCTTTCTTGGATGGGATTCATCCTGTCATTATGCACCTCAGCTTAAATTTTTTTGTTTGCTGCCTTCTTTTTTTTTTTTTTTTTTTTTGTAAGAGGTGTTATTTACTAAGCAGCCCAAGAAGACACAGATTCTGAAAAAGGCTGGGCATATGTGGGACACCAGTGCTGTGAAAAAATTTGGTATTGTGTACTGGGGGAATTGCAATACATTTAATAACACAGATGTAAGCTGAGATAGGGAAGGACCTGGATTTACCAGTTCATCACAGTACAAGTAATCAGAATCTGTGATTCAGCTCCCCTAGCAAGGACTGTGTAGAGCTCCAGAGAAGCCCCATCTGAAGGACCAGTTGCTTTACTGGTTGGGGAGCATTTGTAGCACCTGTGTCATGACAGGAAGCCAGAGGAGCTCAGCTCCCTGAGTGTCACAGAATGAGGGAAATTGGGAATAAAACTCAGCACTCTTATCGTTGTCAGTGTTATATAGGAGATACTAATGCCAAAGGACCCAAAGCAGAGGAGCAGATGGTTATGAACTGGCCATTTTATAGGAGAAATGAGACTCCTCCTGACTATTTGGGAAATGTGGTTCAGGAATAGCCTTCTAGTGACAGTTTAGGGATTAAAAAAACATTTTCAAACAGAATTGATGTCTACCAGAAAAACTGAGCTTCGCCCTGAAAAACCTATTGATGTGATAATGTTCTGAAAATCCCCTGCTTGCCTGCTATTTAATTGGCTCTGTCAGATTTCTGTAGATGTCCAGAAATGTCCCTCTCTGAACACCTCAGTGTCCATTTTCCAAAACATGGGTTAAGAAATGGTACTGTCCCACACTTAAGGGCTAAGTAAACAGCATGAGAGCACACATGAAGTGAATACAAAATATAGCAGAGCTGGACCTTTCCTTTAGAAGAGAATTGAAAGGTTACAGGAGTCACAATCACATTTTTAATGAAAGAAGACTCTTCTAGGAAGTGTGAGATGTGGTTCCATCTCTCTTTTCAGCTTGTCCTTCCCTGTGAACTGAAAGGGGCTCAATCTCACACCTTCCATTTCCCTAAATAACCTTAAAGCCAGGCAGGATTGGGATTAGGACTCTCCCTGCTCTGCTCATTGAAATGTGAATGGATGAAGCTGAATGGCTCCAGAAGACAGAAGTGAGAGCTAACTGAGAAGTGGGAAAACTGGAAACATGGCCCAGTGCTTATGGTGCTCACTTAGAGGCAGAATTACAGCTTCAAGTCCACTCAGATTGAAAAAGAGCTGGAATTCTGCTCTCTTCATGACATTACTTCCTTTAAATGAAAGGTTTCACAACATAACCTCTCCTAGGTGTATTTTGAACTCCTCTTGGACTCTTCTGAGATGTTATAACATCCCATTGTTACGATGCAATGCGGCATGCCAGTAGCCAAAGAGGATTTCTGCAGTCCTGAGTGAGGCAATTAAATCCTGGAGGATTTCAGACATGCTGTTCTCTGTTTTATTTTCATAGTCAAGCTCTGGTGAGCTCCCTGCTGGGCAAGGTAATTGTGAATTCCCTTCTGACCTCCTCATTTGCAGGGTGAGCCTAATGGGAACTCAGGGATTTGTGGTGACAGAGTCACATACAAATGCCAGTTCTTACAAATTTTAGAGGAAACCTGCCCCTTTTACAGGGAGCTAAACCCTACCTGGATGTGTGCAGATGCATTTAAGAGGACTTGAGCAGAAAATGATTTAGAGCATATCTCTGGCCTGCAATGCAGCACTACACTGAAATATCTGAACTGTTGTTTAGGAAAATAAGCCTGCAGAGCTGAAAGCATGAGGTCTTCAGTGTCATAAAGATTATGAGACCTAGGAAGTCCACCAGAACCTGACACGTAGTTCTGGTGCATTAGTCAGCTGCTACTACTGAAACTCTGCCAGATGATGCTGTTCTAGACTTCAGATGGCATTCAGCTGCCTTGCTGGAACTTCTTTCTGTAAAATGCTGGTAGAGCACAAACACAGAATTGTCTGAAGATTGAAATTGCAACCTGAAAGCAGATTATTCTATCATTTTATAAGCCCACACTGAGCCTCACTGACCCCAAACCCACTGAGCCTGACCCCAAACCCACTGTGCCTCACTGACCCCAAACACCCTGTGCCTCACTGACCCCAAACACACTGAGCCTCACTGACCCCAAACACACTGAGCCTCACTGACCCCAAACCCACTGAGCCTCACTGACCCCAAACACACTGAGCCTCACTGATCCCAAACCCACTGAGTCTCACTGACCCCAAACACACTGAGCCTCACTGACCCCAAACACACTGAGCCTCACTGACCCCAAACACACTGAGCCTCACTGACCCCAAACCGGCTGAGTCCAGGACCCCACCGCGCTCCGTGCGGCTTTGCCTCTGGATGTCTCCGCTCGGGGCGGGGACTGGGAGACAGGCCGGGCTGAGGACTGGCGGAGGCTGCCCGAGGCAAGGGACCGAGGGGTCTGAGGGGTCTCAGGGGTCCGAAGGGTCTGAGGGGACCGAGGGGAGCGGGCGCGGGGCTCAGGCGCGGATCGCACCCGCGGGAGCGCGCCCAGCCCAGGGCGGGGCCCCGAGGAGGCGGGGCCTCATTTGCATATGCCCTCTGATTGGCTGCGCCGCCTTGTGCCACCGGGCGGCGGCGCGGGATTGGCTGCGGCGCGCCGGCGGCGGGGGCGCGGCCCCGTGTAACGCGCAGGGCGGCCCCGCCGAGCGCGCTCAGTCGCTGGGCAGCCGCAGCCGCTACCGGAGCGCCTCGGTCTCCACCGGCCACCATGCTGGACCGCGAGGGCGGCTGGAGCGTGTCCTTCGCCGGCTGCGGCTTCCTGGGCGTCTACCACATCGGCGCCGCCACCTGCCTGCAGGAGCGCGCCCCGCACGTCATCCGCGACGCGCGGCACATCTACGGCGCCTCGGCCGGGGCGCTGGCCGGCGCCGTGCTCGTCGGGGGCGGCTCTCTGGGTCAGCGGCGGGGCCGGGGCGAGCGGAGCGGGGCAGCCCCAGGGAAGGGGCAGGGGAAGGAGAAGGGGCAGGTGCGGCGGGCAGGGCGGCCGCGGGGAGCGCTCGGGGTTCCTCGGGCCTGGCCGGGCCGGCTCCGGTTCTCCGCTTCGCTTCACCCCTCAAACGTGTGCCCGCGGGTGGGGTGAAAGCCGAGCGGGTTTGGGAACGGTGCGGGCGGTGCCCGGTGCGGCTCCCGCACTCGCGGGGCCGAAAGGTCGCAGCTCCTCCCGTGAGGGGCTGCTCCCGCCGCCGCTGTCCAAAGTCCGGGAATTCCCGGGGAGAGCGGCAGGCAGCCGAGCCCAGCACCCTCGGCAGCCCTGCCACGGGCTGTAAACAAAGTGTTTGCGCTTCCTTGGGAAGTAGAGCATCTCCCTGCACGTGAGATGAGCGCCCGAGAGCTTTATCTTGCTCCCTGCAAAGCTGCTCCTTTCTGGGCTAAGGCTGAGAGAGTTAAGGTCAGGGCTTAGGTTTGCTTTAACGCGCTTTTCCTCTCTAAGCTGGGCACGGTGAATGTTGCCAAGGTCGCTTAGGTGTATGATGAGAAACAGTGGATTGATTAAAATCACTGGTTTGAATTGTCGTTGGAACAATAGAGGGAATCTCGTGTTGTATTTGTGCCGGATTAAAGGTGTTAGTTTGGAACTAAATGTAGTGTGCTTTGTGAAATACACAATTATTTTCTAGCAGAAGGAAAAATGCACCTTATTTTACCTATCTAGGGCTCATGAATATACATTTTTCTAATGAATTAAACTTGATAAAAGCTATCAAAATATCAAGGTGTTCAGGATAGCGACGGCATTACAGTTTAAAAACCTGTATGAAATACCTGAAAATCTAAAAGGGGTTTTATACCAAAGAAATCCACTGAGTAATGCTTGTCTTGTTCATGACTCCACATTGATTGTTTTTGCTAGAAGCACCCTTGACTGCTTTAGAAGTAGAGGATTTTTTAAATTCAGTTTTTGTCTTAGAAGAGGAGGAGAACAGTGAGTACCTTTTTTGAATTTGGAGACGTCTGTGGATTTTGCTTTTAAATTTCTGAGCAAAAAAATCCAGTGACTAAAACAAGCAGAAATTCTCTTTAAGTACAGGAGAGCAACTCTTCTCCCTACTGCATTAGTCCCTAGTGAGGTCTAACACTTAATTTCTTCAAAGCTTTAGCAGTAAACTTGTACTGCTTAATTTAATTTTGCTGTAATGTCCAAACATGACACACTTGAGTTATTATAAGCCTGCTTTTAAACCAAATCATGTTTTTCCTCAATAGCTGGTATTTTTAGAACATACCCAGTTTTAAATCTTAAGTCAAAGTAAATTATTTGAGAAGGAAGCTATCTTAAATATTTGAAGCACTCTTAAGCCCAGGAAATGTGTATTGTTTATTTGGCAGTATGAGTTAATAACAACTTTTAAATGGTTTAGCCCTTTAATAATTGTAGATTTCAAATTATTACCTTTCCCAATTATTACCAATCTCATATTCCAACTGAGATTTTTGATTTTTCTCTAACTAATAGAATATGTATATGGTCACTGTCCAAGGTAGCAGATTCCATGGGCAAATGTGTTTCTACTGGGGACAAAAAAAAAAAATAAAAAGCATCACTTGGGAATGTTGGAAGACAATTCAAAACCAGCCACATTCTAAAATCTGTCAATTGCTGTAAATTGACAAAGCTAACAAGGTATTCCCATGGTAATTCTCTGAGTTTCTAGCTGTGGTATTTTGTGAGCTTGTGTGAAAGCAGAGAATGGTAAATAATGTATAAAGAAACACTGTTTTACAGTGATAGGATGTGTTTTGTGAGTTTGTGTCATGCCTCTCTTACTCTGATGTGCTCAATGTGCATTATTTGTGGTTCCTGCAGCTGGAGGTGTAAGTCCCATGTTTTTTTCACAGTTGCATTTTGCTATGGAGCCAGCTTTCCCCAGAGGTGAGCAGAAGGATGAGAGGCAGCAGGCACAAGCTGGAACCTGGTAAATTCAGATGAGGTGTGAGGAAAGGACAGTTGCTATGAGTGTGGTAAAATAATAAAACATGTTCCCAGAAAGATTGGGGGTCCCCACACTTGGAGATGTTTGGGGCTTGGCAGGACCCAACCCCTGTGGGCAGGGGTTGTGGCTGGAATTGAAAAGCATATTTAATTTCTTACAGCCTTGTAGCCAGGTGTTTTAAGTGAAGGGTTTTCTCTTTGATTCAGATTACCTGCTAATAATAGGTGGGGACTCTGTGGAACTTCAGATGTGGATAAATATAATTGTTAAATTATTAGCCATTGAATGGGGAAGAAAAATGTACTAGTATAGACTGACAAAGAAGTTTCTCTCATTAAGTTTGGGGGAGGTTGGGAAGCTTAGCCTTGAGTGTTGTTTTGAGGATGCAGTGCATTCCAGGCTATTCCAAACGAATGTTCAAGTTGCACTCCTTGGATGCCCTGGAGATCTGGTGTTTTGGTGGTGCTGTGATCCTCCATTCCAGGGGGCACTTAAAGAGAGCAGGTTTAGTGGAGGCTGCAAATATAATGTCAGGTTTTACTCTGTGGGGTAAACTTCTCAGGTTTTACTCTGTGAAACAAATTAATAGTTAACAAACAATTAAAAATGGGAACACAGAGCTAGAACAAGAAGCATATCACATTTATTAGGAAGATTCATTTCTTTAGCTCTCTGTGTTTCAAAAATAAAACAGATGGACCAAGACCTGCCTAAAATCCCATTTTGACTTGAGCTATAGCTCTTAGTCCCTTTTGGAGAAGTTCCTGTTTTGGCATACACCAGTCTAAGAGGTAATTGTATTTTACTCCTGTTGGAAAAGGAAGGGAGAAGGAAAAGAAGTTGGACTACTTTGAAGTCTGTTAAATTAATAACAAAAAACTCAGTAAATTTTCAGTGTTTTAATATCACACATTCTTAGATAGAACTTTTTTTTTGGTTTGATTTTTTTGTTTGTTTGTTTGTTTTTCCTTGAGCTGGAGCCCTTCCTGGGTTTTAAATAGGCTACAATAAACAAAATATGTCAGCTTTTTTTTTTGTCCTTTTTTTTCCCTATGAACTACTTTGAGCCCATAAATTCTTGTATGTGGAGTTGATGGGTAGCTGCTAAATCAAATTGCATGTATTTGCTTGCTGTTGGCTTGTATTTTGGGACAGGCAAGTGATTGCTTGGTGCATAAGCTTTCAAAACTGTATTTATGTTGGGAAAAGGTAATTATTGCATATGCTCCAAAACTGCTCTTCCTGGCCAGAGTTCTGATAGTTCAGTATCTCAGACTCCTCCAACACAGCTATTTTTAGAAAGTTTAGAAGATGAGCATTGCTAAATTAAAAACTAGAACTGCCTGATTCTGCTTTTTGGAAGTAACTTCATCACTTGTCAGAATGTGACTCGTGCAAATTTTATTTGTGTGTAAAATGTGTTTTGCTAAGATAAACATCTGTTTGACCATGAACAGTGAGCTGTGGCTAAATTGTTTATTGTCTTCTGGGGTGGGAGGTGGCATCAGGCTACTGGTGTCAGTGGATTTGTGGCCCAAGATTTTCCTCTGTGAGGATGGAATGAAACAATTGAAGTGGTAAAAACAGAGTGTGTCTGATACCTCAGATTTTTTAGAGATGTTCTTTGGACACAGATTCTTGATTGAGAATGATAAATGTTGAGTTACTGGTATTTGAGGGGGTGAATTGTAAAAAAGGAAATATTTTTGGAAATTAGTCTGAACTCAAAGGCTTAAACAGAGTTGTTGCCAGTGCAATGCTCACATTCAACCTGAAATTGAATTTTATCTGTTCTAGTAAGTTCAAGTATGTAAGTTCTGAAAATATTTTTAGAAGTCCTTGTAGCCTATTACCCAGGTTGATAAGGTGTTACTTTGACCTTTCCCCCCTCTCCTCTATCAAACTGACAAGCAATTTCCTCAAAAGATGCCCTGGAGAAATGTAACATTCTAAGTTCAAACATTGCAGGTGGATGAGCTGCTCTTCCTCCTGTGACTGAATGTTGAAATGATTTTAGTGTTCTTCCTGAATAGTCCTGTCTTCTGTAGTGGTTTGAAGTTCCCAAATGTAGATTTAATTGGAGAGAAGATTATTATGTGTCTGTTACTGTAAAAATGCACCTATTTAGGTGGAGACCTGTGTGGTGTACTATTGATCTCCTCCACATTCCTTTCCCACTGCTCTCCAAACTTCCCCCTGGCATTCCTACCAGATCACACTTCATGCTCCCTTTAGTGTATTTATGTATCAGTGAGGAAAAGTGGTGCCCTGAAACCTTAAGTTTGGTTCATCTTTTTTTTTTTTTTTTTTTTTACCCTCAAAAAATGCATTTCTGGAATGAATAATTCCTAATGCAAGTATCTCATATGGGTATTTTACACTTAGAATCTACAACTTAATGACATATAAGTAGCTTAATCTTCACCAGGAGATCTTTTTGAAAGTTTAAAGTGACTTTTTTGTCTCTCAGAAAACTCCTTAACTCCTTAAACATGTTAGACAGTTACTTAATCTGTTAAAAAGCTCTTGCATTTTCATTCTAGCAGTAAGAGAGAGAAGTTGGAGCTCTAGATATGCTTCATTAGTCCAAGTGTAGGTTGTGTTTCTGCTGTTAAATGCAGTGCATTTTCCTTCCAGCTCAGGCTTGTGCAGATGTTCTGGCATTAGCCAAAGAAGCTAGAAAGCGAAATCTTGGTCCTCTTCATCCTTCCTTTAATGTGATAAAGATCATAAGAGATGGGCTGATGAGAAATCTTCCAGAGAACACGCACCAGTTGTCATCAGGCAGACTGTGTATTTCACTAACCAGAGTATCAGATGGCAAAAATGCCTTGATATCTAATTTCAACTCTAAAGAAGAAGTTATACAGGTATGTTTCTTTTTGGCAACTTTCAGAAACTTCTGTAACCCTAGGTCACTTTAACATTGCCCTTTGGGTTTCTACTTTAAGCATTTCAGGTATTGTTACTCTGACAATGTATTAAAGAGGAATTCAACCTTTTTTGCACCAGATTCATGTGCTGGTGTTCCCAGTCAATGTGTCTGTGAGCTGTTTTAGGAAGGAGGTGCAAGAGATCAGTCATAAAAAAGCTAAATGCCTTGAAAGTGCAGTGGATCGAATGAAACTATAGTGTCAGTGAATAAGAATTTATTTTATAAAGTTAAATGTTTATGTCAGTAACAGAGAGTTAACATTTAATTTTTATGGTCTCATTTTCTTACAGGCTTTAATCTGTAGTTCATTTGTCCCTATTTATTGTGGCCTCATTCCACCATCATTTAGAGGTGTGGTAAGTCTCTATTAAGATGTAAAAGTTCTAGCTATTCTGAAAATATTAAGAATGCATGTGGGGTTTTTTGTTATCCTGCTGTAAAATAAATACTTTCATCATAGCTTCTAGTTGTGTAGCTGTAACAACTTTCCAAAAAAGAAAGGAACACTGAATGTGTGGAAGATATTGTGCGTTTAAACACATACATATTGTTTCTCTGTCCCTCCTCCGCCCCCTAAAATTCATTAATAAAGAAAAAGACATTATAAGGTAACCATTATGTAACCTGTGGATAAATATGTATTGAAGGAAGTGATGCTCTTTCACCTGCACAAATCAACAGGAAGAGTCACCTATGATTGTTCAAAAAAATATCTTGTAATGTAATTTATTGTATATCTGTTTTCTGGCTGTAGGGAGATCTGCCTTACAACTGGATTAAAGTTCTTTGTTCATTTAAATGCAAACACAGCTTTTTTAATGCCTTCTGGCATTTGTATTCAGTGTAAGAAAGCTTACTTTTTGGAGGTAAAATATCAGTATATTAGTATGCTCTGTTGTTTCCCAGGAAATGCTGGTTACAAAGCCTCTTAATACTTCATGGCTGTACTGGGCTCTCTAAAATCCCCTGTTGAAGAGACAAAAACTGCAGGGAAGTTGGCATGGTTTGTTGTAGGTGTTACAATTACAGGCCTGGAAGCAGATCTGCATTTCAAATCAAGGCAGTGACATCGGTGGCTTTTTGTTACCCTGTTCTATTCACTTGCATTTGCTTTCCTTCCAACTCTGGTGCTCCTTGCACAAGGAGGAGGGAAGGAAGAAAGAAAACTTTAAAGGTCTTTACAGTGGTTGATTACACCCTGTTCTCAAGGCAATTTGCAAGTATTAAAAGGTCAGAAATAGATGTGAAATGTATTTTTTTTTCTTCATGCTGAAATTAAAGCAAAAGTGATTAGAACTGTATTGGGATTTTCCTTATCTGTGCTTTTAAACCTTGTATGTCTCCTTAAACTCTTCCAGATTAAAGGTGTTATGAAAACAGGACGTTGGACTGAATCCAAGGTTTAGGTGGATCCAGGCTAATCTGGCTGTTCAATTCTTGTCACCAGACAACAATGTTATTTTAAAAGGCTTAGTTGAGAGTACAAAAACATACATATGATGTTTTATTTGGCCATGTTTTGAGGAAAGGAAGGCATCATTCTATTGTTTTAATCTTTGCAATTATTTTGATATGATTTTAATGCTTAGGAGGCATTTTTGGGTGTGACTTGGTAAGACTACCACAGTTACATATGCTTGGCATGACTCCTGTAGGCTTCAGCACAATAGAATGTAAAAAATGTAAACTTTGGGGCATTTTGCTGTTTACTGCTTGGCATTCCTGCCTGTATACTGTAAAAGAAAGGCTTAAGGATAACATTTAAGTGGTGTATCTAATTGCCAATTCAAAAGCTTTTGAGTGTGTGGCTTCTGTTTGTTTTGTTTTTTTACTGCTTTCAAACACAGCAATGGTTTTAGATTTAAGAAATGACTTGGAGGAACAGCTGAGCAGATACTCCAAATCCTGAAAATCATTTAGATCAGTAGAACAGTGACTCAGATACATACTTGCACCTTTTAATAATTTCATGAGAAGGGTCCTCCTTTGCCAGACCTGTTGTGTTGTATTTATGTCACAAAGGACTCGGGGATTTCACTTGTACTTTAGTGATTGCATTACACACCTGAAGTTTGGCAGGAGCTGCATGCTGCTGGGTCCAGAGGGTATCCTGGGAAGCTGACAGGCCATGAGCTGCCCTCTTCCTAATTCCTAATGTTTCTCACAATGGTCAGGGCCTGAGTATGGGGGCAGCTGAAGCTGATAACCCAGGTTGCTCCTGCTCAAATCACTGCTCTGTTACATTTATGTTTGACAAGAAGCTACAGTTTAGGCTTGCTGCCCTTTCAGGAAGGAGGAAAATGCAGCCTCTGAAGCAGCCAAGCTGGTGGTGTGGGAACAAAGCAGTTCCCTGTGGCCCACTGGAGGGCGGGCTGCTGTGAGTGAGTGGAGGGGCTGTCTGTAGCCACTACAGCTGCTGCACTAGACAGTAGGTACCCCAAAACAGAGCACTTTGGGGCTTGGATCTTAAAATGTCTGAGGTGGTGATGTATTAAAACTACAGAAATGGGTGATTCAGTGTGAAGGAGACAAAAGCATAACCTGGAACTTGCACACAAAGCACAACAGATGTCTGTGACTTGGCAAAATTTCTGAGATAGTCTGTTTTTAGTCACACTTCCCTTACATTCAAATCTTTTTTGATGCTTTTCTGTCAAATTCTAATTATGAAGAGTACTTTTAAATAAAAATGGTTTAGTATCTTGGAACTTAAACTTTGAAGTGTGGAGCTGCTTTTCTCTGTGTATTGTGTGGGATTATCATATTTTAAAAAAAAATACAGAAAAATCCCAAACAGAATATGCTTGGGCTTCCTATGGAGCTATAGGTAGGAATGTTTATTGGCTTTAGAGAGCAGATCATGCCACTCAAAATGTTTAGTTTAGGAGCAGCAGGCTTGAGTTAGAGCCTGAAGAGCTGTTTCATTCTTGCATGGGGAGCTCTGCAGGTCAGACAATGCCAGCCCTTGAGATGTGCTGTTTGTGCTCCTTTTTGTAGCGCTACGTGGACGGAGGAATCAGTGACAACCTGCCTCACTACGAGTGCAAGAACACCATCACAGTGTCCCCTTTTGCTGGGGAGTGTGACATCTGTCCCAAGGGGAAGTCAGCCAACTTCCATGAGATGAATGTGACCAACACCAGCATTCAGTTCAGCCTGGGCAACCTTTACCGTTTAACACAAGCGCTCTTCCCACCTGAGCCCAAGGTCAGCCCCTGCCTTCCTTTGCTTCATCTCTCCACATGAAAGCTTTTGCAGAAAGTTGTAGTGTCTTAGCATTTCATCCAGTCACACTAACTTCTCTGGTGATGTATCTTGTTTCTATTTTTCCATGTTTTGTCTATATCCTCCTTCGTTTTAGTCTCAGGCTAAAAATGCATATCCTGCTACTGGCTTTCAGTATTTATTTGGGAATTATTACAGGATTGTATCATAAAATCAGCACTGGGAAATTAACAACTGTCAGCTTGTAGTCCTTTCATGTTTACCTGCTAAGAAATTAAAAGAAGTTCTAAAGTTTCACTGTTTTATAAAGGTCTTAATACTTGGCACAGGCAAATTGTCTTTAAACTCTGCTCATTGCTGTTAGTTGCAGATCTGAAGAGCAAAATACTCTTGAATTGCTGTTGTGGAAGTTGGAAAAATGAAAAAATAAAACAAGACCTTTTCAAATGGCTTGGGATATAATACAGCACAGAAGCATTTTTTCTGGCTGCTGCAGATATATTTTAACTGAGGGCTTTTTGACCACTTCAAGACAAATTTCAAATTCTACTTATGCAGTCTCTTTTTTTTTTTTTTTTTTTTACTACTACCCTTGTACTGCAGGTGAGCTGGTATTATACATCTAGTAAAAGTTATTTTCATAGGGAAGATAAGTCTGAGCCTGAGCATCAGAATTGCACAGCTAATTTTTCAAAGCTTTGGGAAGTGAGAAGCACTGGGAGGGAAGGAAGAGAATTGGCACACTCCAAACACCCTGTTTCATTGCTGCTAGCAGCTTCTGAAGGGTTAATCAAGGAAACAAGAGGGGAGGGAAGCCTTCCAAACTCTTTGAATGCCATTATTCAGTGCATCAGCTGAAAGATAAGTTAATGTACATGACACGTAGTCATCATCACAGTAACCGTATTAACCTGAATCTGTTGTATTCCAGCAATTATTATGATTTTTTTTTCTTACAGGAATGGAAGGTGGATGAAAGTGGCTTTTCATTCTGAAAACTGTTGATCTGAAACTGAAACTCCTTTTAATTTGTCTGACTCACTTACTCTTATATTTGCAGGTCCTTGGAGAGATCTGTGAGCAGGGATATTTGGATGCTCTTAAATTCTTGAAGGAGAATGGTATGTTAAACTTTCAGATAATTATTGATTATATGATTTTAACCTGAGTTTAAAAAAACAAAAACAACAAAGCCCCAGATCAAAACAAACAAAAGGGTGAGAAGATTGTGTGTAGCTAAGAAGGGGGTTGGTCTTTGAGAGTTTTGGAGGGATCGTGATAGTTTCATCCTTGTAGAAGTGCCATAGTTGTAGTTCACCTGAGGTGAACTGTGCCATGAACTTTTGGAGTTTTGTCAAATCTGTGTGAAGTAAATGTTAAGTGAAATCTCCAAAGAATTTCCAGTTCTAGGCAAATCATGTTATTACTTGGCTTTGTCTTAATTGTGCAGGATGGGAATAGTCTACTGCTTCCCACTCCTCTGAAACCTTCTATTCCCTCCTCTCTGCTGTCATCCAAGTGATGTTCTGGTAGTCCAGAAGTGGGAGCTGGCTAACAACAATAAAAACTCCTTCACAGACAAACCCTGTGTGAGAAAAGGCTTTAGAAGACAACAGCTGATAATGGAGCAGTTATTGACACCCAGCTCAGTTTAGGAAGAAGAATTACAAGTTCTGCTACTCTACTCCTATTAGAGTTCTAATAACATGTTTTATATTGATAAATATTATTGCTCTGCAAGCTTTGAAACAAACAACTTGAAAACAGTAACTTGGTATTAGAATGAAGTTAACCATGTGTTAAATGTGCCTGGGCCCTGTAGCCTTTGGGTGCAGAAGCAAATTGGTACTGGGTCAGAGCAGAGGAATGGGAATGGAAATGGGACTTTTGCACTCTTACAGATAGTACCAGCTGCAGGATGTAATGCAGTCATTGATGTACTCTGCTGATGCCTGGTCACTGAATATTATTGAAACAATTCACTGAAGAACGTCACAGTTCTGCTTAAGAGCTTGATTTTCTGTAATGTTATTGTTATGTATTACTATTTAATGAGAGAGTCTTGTTTTGTAGCTTTTATCACGTGATTAAAAGCACAAGGTCTACAAAGAGCCTCTGATTTGTGGTTGCCTGTGCTGAGCTGGGTTCTGTTGCTGTCCTGCACCCACAGGTTTCCTGTGTGCAAGTTTCCATCTGACACTAATATCTGACATTCCTTGCAGTTCTTCCTTGGTCTCTCTGCCTCATGTCCTCTTTGTATTGCACTATTGTCCTCCTTTACACAGTGCTAGTCCTGTGATCAACTGTGTTTTTATTCTGTCACAGGGTTGTTTTGTGTCAAGTTTAATCAGTGATAATTATAACCTTTCCAAGGTAATTCATTATGCATCACCTTTCTTATTAAGTTATTTCAGCTGTAGGAATTAATTCCCCCCCTCCATTTGTGACACTTCAGATATCTTCCTTTGCTAAATTCATTGTATATTCTTTTGACATTTGTCTTTTACTAGAACTTGCAAGTAGGATATAGGTTCTGTTGCATGCAGGTATAGATTCTAGTCAAATTTGGTAATTTTTTTCCATATGTAATTTTATAATAATTTTCTGGAAGCCAAGTGTAAATACACTTGTGTTTTTCTCTTTGTACTCATGATCTAGTGCTTGTTTCTAAGGTAGTTATCAGTGCTATTTCTTAATCAGCACCAGTTTTGCAATGCAACCCGTGTTGATTTAGATCTGTACTTTGCATTAAAAAAAATATTGTAAACCTGTTGCTTTCCTGTTCAACTCTGTTGTAGCAACGCCTCAAAGTACTCATGTGACACCTGCCATGTCAAATTTCCCAAATATCTGATGTGTTTTAGATGTTTTCTTTCAAATACATGTTAAATCAATTTTCCTTCTCTCCTTTAAATCCTTTGCTTTCTTGCAGAAAAACAACTTTGGTAAATGACTGTGTGTTTCCAGGGCAGTTTCACTTAATTGTTCACTTTTTTTCCTTTTCTTTAGAACCTGTTTTAAAGTAAGACCTAAACCTTCAGAAGAGCCATCACTGTGATTAAACATTTGTGGGATCCTAAGAGCCAGGTGCAGTTGAGAATTCTCATGGGGTAGATGATGGTGTTCCCTCAGGACAGGTCTTTGTTCAGACACACAGACCTCAGGTGCTGTACAGGTACTCAGGAGACCTGTGGATCAAACCTAAGTGACAGCTCTTGACTCTTTCAGGTATTCTAAATGAATCCATTTATATCCACTTGTCCTTCACAAAAAGAAACCCTCATGAGGCTGCACAGCAACGCATTGACCACGTGAACAGAAGAAAATTGACAGAAAATAACAGAGTAGAAACTTTGAAAATGACCAGCTTAAATGACCAGCTAAAGCAAAACCCATGGCCTTTGGAGAAGAGCATATTTGAGAGTCTACCTCCCAGACTTCGTAAAGGTGCATGCTTCTGGCTGTTTCCTGTTGCTCTGAGTGGAAAACTTTGATTTTTTTTTTTTTTTTAATTTTACATTAATTCTTAGATCTATTGCTTAGAAGTTTTGGATAATGTGTTTTGTCCATGTGGCATGAGTCTGTGTTCCCGTATTTTAACTTGATAATGTTGACTGGATATTAAGAAACTCTGAGAAAATTACTGAAACTGCTGTCAGATAGTGTTAACATCTTTTCCCTAATAATTCTTCTTAAGCACTGCAGGAAGCCTGTAAAGAACAGAATGGATTCTATGCTCAGTTCTCTAAACTCTTCCCCATGAGGGTGATATCCTACCTGATGCTGCCATACACACTCCCAGTGGAGTCTGCTTACTCGGTTGCTTTACGGTAAGGAACTTGTAAAGAACTCTTGTAGCATTATCATCATTTTGGAAATGTACTCACTGAGAGCTTATTCAGTGTTGGAGGCATTCTGGGACTCTATAATTCAAGTGGTAATTGTCAAAAGACCCATTATTTCTACCTATGGAATGCATCCTTCTAAAGCCTACATAATCCAAGGCTTGATAACTAAACATCTAAAGAAGATTCTTATGTAAAACACTCACATCACTAATAGTTGCCTTGTAATTGCTCAAAAGAAGCACCCTTAGTTGTGCTTTCTGGGAGTAAATTCTTCATTACTATATTCTGTAGGGGTGTCTGAACTCTTTCCACATCCTACTTGTGCTTTTTTTTGAAGTCAGGAGTGAAATCCACTGTTTACTTACCATATAAATTCTCTTACCACTTTTGTTCAAGCTGACTGAAAGTTGTGCTCTTGAAGCAGGGCTTAGTTTGATCAGTTTCAGTTCTTATCAAGGAGAAGTTATGCTCAGTGAATGCACCATGAATCCTGTGCTTTGTGCTTGCTTAAGGGAATTCCAGTCCTTGAGAAGCAGATGTCATGACTGTCTTTAGAAAATCTTGAAAAATCAATTCTGGTAATCAAACCATAAAGAATTCCAGTGAAGTATTTTGTTTCTGTGCCACTGAATGTGGTACTTCTGTGCTGTTTTTGGTGAATGGGGAGGCAGCAAGTTTCCCCAGATTTTCTCTGTGGGGTTTTCCTCCTTGTCCCACTCTGATGTAGCTGACTCCTGTTAAGGGTATCATAAGGAAAAGAAGTACATTTGGGACATTGTTCTTGTTTTACCTTCTCTTTGTTCTTCCATTGTGCTTTTCTTCTTCCTTATTCTTCCACCTTGCTTTAAACTGAACAGAAAGTTCCTACCACAAAGGTCTTGGAGACAGGACTGTTTTGCAGGATTGCTGTGCTGGTCACAGGGTGTGGAATGCACACACTGGTCAGCCACTCAGAGGTGCAGTGATTTGTGCTGCCCATTTTCTTAGCTTGTAGAAGGGAGATGAGAGGGCTGCATGGGAATTCAGGGAGCTTGGGAAGAAATGGACACCTTGGTTAGGGGAGTTGATTTGGGGGGGAAAAAAAGCTGTTTTGGATGTGTGACAGAGTATGTAAAAACATAACTCTGACTAAATCTGCTTACAAAAGCTGTGTTTTGGTTTTGGTGCAGGTTGGTGAACTGGTTTCCTGACATGCCTGCTGACATTCGATGGATGCAGGAGCAGCTTTTTCGGATTGCTGCCACAGTTTATGCCCAGGCTAAAAGCAAACTGTTCTGTGCAGCCAGGTAAAGTGGAGTGCTGCTGCATGCAAATGATGCAGTTTTAGAAATTCTCTCATTTTTAAATCAGTTAAAGCCTTTTCTTGAATAATACTAGTTGGCTTTTGAGGCATCTCTCTGAGCAAAAATGTAGTTCTTGGTATGTATTTGCTATTCATCCTACTGTCTTCACCTCAGTTACTTGATAGCACGTTTATTCCAGTGTCTTTTCCTTCTTCTCTCAATGATATTTCTGATTCCTTTCCACAGTGAATTTGGGGATTGTCACCTTCCTGCTTTAATCCTTATTTAGCAGTTTCTCATACTCCAGACTTACTAATCCTGAGTCTCTTTATCTGGAATAGACTTTGGGAAGACACAGAATCACAAGTTTGTCTCAGAAATAACTTCTAAGAGGGGTTCTTTGGTCATTGCATCATGATTAAACACAAACACTGTTTTTCTTCTTGTGGAAAAGCAGCTCAAGCAGTGCTGAAATTACTTTGTGTGGCAAGTTGAGGTATTTTTATTTGTGAGAGGGATTGTGACAAGCTGTTTTGTTGGGTTTTTGTTGTTTTGGTTTGATTTTATTTTGGCAAAAGGACTGCCAGAGAGAAGAGAATTTTTTAATAAATAGAGTATTCTTGGATAAAACTTCAGTTTCCTGTTTCTCAAATTGGAAAAGCCTAACCTGGTGATTCAGATACTGGTTTGGAGTGTTCACCAGTTCTGTTCCAGTTGTTCAGGTTGGTGATAACAGGCTGATTGTCAAGTGGAATACAGAGATGGCCTTCAGGAAGGTGCACAACTGTATTTGCTACTGGTAAACATGACAAAAATGCCATTGAAACACTAATAATCTCTTTTCCTTCCTTCTTTTTAAACAGGAAAGATGATTATGCATCACTAAGAAAATGTCAGACTGTCCCATCTACTATGGAATTTCGTTCTTCATACTGCCACCTTAAAATGCCTCACTCTGCTGCACACATTGAGAGCTGGCTCTGGGAATCTTCCTGCTTCATGCACTCAGCTGTGAAAAATGCTCCTGCTGATATCCAGGAGCACTCAGACTTAAAGTCCTATCCCAATTTCCTCCCAAACCCTGATGAGTCTGCGTTGGAAATAGATGTTGACTCTTCCTCAGAGACAAGTTTCCAAACTGCTCCAGAGTATTAATTGGGAAGTAGATTCCACAGTTACCAAAACTGAAATTTGGCAGAGAAAATTAAAACCTAGACTAGGGATCATTTTGTTTGTTGCCAATAAGTCTTGGGAAATTACTTGTTTACAGCTTCCTGACAAATCTGCCTTGGGAATTTTACTGTTTTAAGGATTATGAAAACAGTGGCTGCTATACTAAGTAACAGATTATAGCTCTGTCGAAGCACCAGCTCAATCAACTGTACTAAGACTTGTAGTTAAACAGTGTCTCTCTGGAAATAAATCTTTTTAAAAATTGCTTTCAGCATAAAAAATGTAAATTCTGTAAACAGATTGTTAGACAAACAAGCATAGATAACAGAACATTTTTAAAAATGTGGTTCTTAACAATATTATGTGTTAGGATTACTTTTCTAGCACTTAAATGAAATTGGATTTTACTCCCTTAAGAGGAATACACAAGTGAGTTTTTTAGTGGCCTCCAGTGTCCATTTGCCTTATATTTAAACATAGTGTTGTGTTTATGGAAAGTTGTCTGCACAAGATACTGTAGGAACAGTATTATTCTAGGTTGTTGTATGTACTCTGCAGCTCCTATTACCTTTCCTCTGTGTCCCTTTTCCTCCTGAATTACTTCAGGTGAAAATGATGTGAGAAATGGGGCACCTTCCCCTGAAATGTAAACAAGTACAGTTTCAGTGACTTCAGAGGACTTTTTCTTTTTGGAACTTAATATAAATCAACTTAGTACTTGATCAAGTGTTGAAAAGTAGGTAAAACAGTGACTGTGATTAGTAGCAAACAGTATGTGGAGGTGTTAAACTTTACAGAAGATGTTAACAAAAATCAGTGTATAGCAAGTGGTGAATGATGTTTAGGTTGTCTCTGTAATTGTTGCCTGATCATTTTTTTCCCCTCCAGTTTCAGAGATTTTTCTTTCCTTCTTTCACTTCCCTGTTGTTAAAGAAAGAAAAAGAAAGGTGTCCTTCCTGTCTCAGTGAGGTAGGATAACCCAAAGGAAGTTTCCCAAGATTGTCAGGAGCAGCAAAAGTGTAAGACAGTGGAAGTATCAATATTCAGGGAGCTCTGCAGAAGTCTCAAATAATAGGTTGAAAATTTAGCCAAATCATACCTCTATTAAGAGTTGGCAGCTTAAACCATTTCCACTACCATTTCCAGGTTCTGCATGATTTTAACAAAGACAATGTTTTAGTAAATGAGGGCATCTGGGAAGAAAAGTGATGTTAGGATTAATTACTGTTCTGATGGCTTATCAGGTCTTTTACAATTTTTCAGTAGAAAGAAACAATAATGGCTTTAAAGTTGATTTGCACATGTGTTTGGGTGGAGCATGTGACTTCAGGAAGCTTCTCATTCAAGAGAGGGAATTCTTTGGGAATTCCCAGGGAAGAGCTGCTTCAGGGCCTCTTGCCCAGGGAAAGGGGTTGGATTGGGATGCTCAGGAGCTGGGACATGGGAGTGTGAGCTTTGGGCAAAATGTAGCACTTGAATTGGGCCTGCCTTTCAAACAGTCTCTCAGTTGTGATTTCCCTAAGCTTGGAGTGCTGCATTTTACAGTTTTCAAATGGATTTTAGGTTGGGGAGGAAGTGCTGAGCTCTCTATTTCTGTACTCTGCAAGGCTGGTGCTACTTTTCTTCAACTCTTCTGTTCATTTCTTGGGTGTATATATCATCAGACTTCCAAAAAATTGTTGGAATTGTTACTCTAACTACAATTAAAATATACCAGACCTGTTTTAAATTGTCTTCATTCATTAGTTTACCAGTTTGTGTTAGAATTGAAGCAGGAATGCCAAGTTCTGCTTCTGGTTTTTGTTGGAATACTTCTATTAACTACATTTAAATCAACTTTAACCACTTTTTCTGTTGGGCACAGCTCCCTTTTTTTTTTTTTTTTTTTTTTTTTAAATTAAAACCACAATCTCTTCTGTTACCATGGTCTCTGAGCTTTCTTGAGTGTAATTCACCCTAGTGCAAGTTAAATCAGAATGTGTTGATGTCATTGATGGTTCTGAGATTTTTTTCTAAAAGTACAACTTTGAAGTTTGGGAGATGCTTGTTCATACTTCTGCTGGACCTGAATATCACTTCAATTTAAAGTTTTATGGGGTTTTTGTCTTTTTTGGGGGTTTTGATGGGATTTTTTGTTTTCTGCAATCAGTTATTTTACAAATACCTTGTACAAATACCATTTAAACAAATCAAAAACCAGAGAAAGTTGGGTCTAAAGGGAGAAAACAAAGGGTGTTTTGTTTCTGAGCAAAAAATAACTTAGCAGATAACTAAATAGAAATAATAACCCATTAAATAATTCATTTTATAAATAAAAGAAGATACACTAAAATATTTATTTATATTTAATAGAGATATTTAAAACATATAAAATATATCAGTAATGTATAACTATTATCTATAAATCTAGAATATACATAAATCTGTCATCTATAAAAATATAAAAATGAAATATAGAAATAACTAGAGATAACAATTTAATGTAAAATAATAGTAGCAATACTAGTAACAATAATCACAATACCAACAATTTTAAGTAATTTACAAGACGAGCTTTCAGTTGAGAGTGCTCAATCTGATTCCTCAGTTTTGGGGTGAATCCTATGGATTTGGGGTAAAACAAATGTGTGAGTTCTGGGTGAATCCATGGGTTTGGGGTGAATCCTGTGGGTTTGGGGTAAAACAAATGTGTGAGTTCTGGGTGAATCCATGGGTTTGGGGTGAATCCTGTGGGTTTGGGGTAAAACAAATGTGTGAGTTCTGGGTGAATCCATGGGTTTGGGGTGAATCCTGTGGGTTTGGGGTAAAACA
>JAOTQP010000870.1:63175672-63195095 GCA_026413545.1 Cichladusa arquata | reverse complement strand
CAGCCCATACAATTACAGCCATTTCACTGAACTCCTTTGACCTAAAATTTTTCCTCTTTTTTTTTTTTTTGTGGAGAGAAGTAAACGTCTTGGCTTTGTTTTTAAAAGCAATTTGCAGTAATAGTAGGTTGCTGTTACTTTGCTGTTATATTATACATGAATACATAGAGTCATACAGATATTTCTGATAGAGGTAGTATAATCTGAATAGACTCTCTTCCAAATTCTGATATAGAATCATAGAATTGTTTGGGTTGGAAAAGACCTTTGAGATCACAGAATCTTAACTGTTAACCCACAGTCTTAACTGCTAACCCAGCACTGCCAAGTCCAGCACTAAACCATGTCTAAAGTGCCACATCCACATGATTTTTAATCTCCCCAGGGGTGGTTACTGCCCTGGGCAGCCTGTCTCAATCCTTGACAACTATTTGAAGCAGATTTTTTTTATGTTTACCCCTTAAATTATAGTTCACTGAAAAAGTTGGAAAAAGTAAGGGAATGTAGTCCATTTGTACTGAGTAGTGTGAAAGGTGCTATGATTTTTACAATAAAATTGTCCCAGGTGATTATGTATCAAGATGAAAGTCTAAAATCTCATAATGGGAGTGATTTTCAACTTCATTTGGAACTGCACTGCTTCTGTGGTAGTGATGATTTTAATAGAGTTTAAATATTTGTGGCTTGTGCACTTGTTTGATTTTCTTCTTTTAATTCCTTGCTTATGTACAGCTGATAAAAGAAGTAGCAAACAACTACAACTAACTACATAATTCTATCTTATGTACTTGTTTGATTTCTGCAGTTGCTTCTTTGTCCATACAACAGCTACAACTAAAACCCCAGCAGCTGTCTGTCAGTCTGTCAGTGTTTCTTCTTCTACAACCAGTGTTAGCTTTGGTGTTAGAGATCTCTTTTCTCTCATTTTTGTGTTATGGGAACAACATCCCAGAATCTTTGATAGCCCTGATTTCTGATAACATAGGTTAGCAGGAATTAGCCCTAGGAATCATCAGGGTTTCTCACAATAATTTTTGTGCATTGATGACCTTGATCCTCGTTTTTAGATGCAAATCCAGTGCTTATGTGTAAAGATTTGTTGTGTTTAGGTGGTGGTTCAGCATGTGCACTTCGATGGACTTGGAAGGACCAAAAATGACATCATCATGTGTGAAATCGCTGATGTTTTCAAGGCAAGAAATCTCATTGATGTAAGTGTTGCAGTGAATTACAGACTTGCTGTTTAAAAATAAATTGAAATTTTTTTCTCTCTTTTTCCTGCTTTGGGCTGCTCTTTTCAGACATTGGGCAGCTCTGTCAAGAACAGAGGCCTTCTAAATAAGTTGTAACTACTGGAACCTATTTGAATAATTGTTTTAACTATTGAAGTAATGAGGAAGCAAACTAATGAAAGGTATGAAGATACTGAGCCAGATGCTCTGGGTTTAAATTATTTCTGCAGATGCAACTGTTTAAATGGTTGTGCTCTGTTTTGAAAGTGCACATGTGTGTCTTTATATACAAAATCTGTGAATATTTTACAACTTAGCTGCATTTTAACTAATTTACCCTCATTATTTTTTGTTAACCTGAAAGACTCAGAGGGACTAGATTATGTTGAAAGCCTCTTCAAACCCAAATATCCTCTGATTCTATGACTGAGCTACTTTTCTCATGCTGTAGGTGATGAGAAAATCACATGAAGCTCGTGAGAAGCTGCTTCGTCTGGGAATCTTTAGACAGGTGGATGTTCTGATTGATACCTGCCAAGGTGTGTATTACCTCATTAATCCTCACCTTTTTTTCTCATTTATTCATAACCTGTAATATATATTACCCTGTGTGATAGGCTGGACATTTTTTGTGTGTATAACTTAGTCTTGAATACCTTTGTATATATTTTAGATGAACACAAGGGTGTGCTGTGGATACAAATGGATCTACATCAGTTATCCCTATGAAGGAAATCTATTTGCATGTGTTTGCATATATGTGTATGTGTATCTAAATGATACTTGTCCATGAGTGAATTTTATTTTAAAATAATGGCAGTAAGTTTTCCTTAATCCACAGTTTCAAGGAACATGTGAGGGAAAGCTTGAAAATGTGTCCTGTACTTGTATTGCACATCACATTGACATGAAATGATTAAAGCCAGTCATCCTATGATGAATCAAATTCTGCACTCACATCCAAACATCCTTTTCTCAAGCCATTTCACTTTGTAACATGGACTTTTTATTATGCCTCAACTCAGTTTTCAAGTAATTCAAGTAACCTTCTGTCTGCAGTTTTTCAAGTAACTCTTCAGTGATAACATGCACTTCATGTGTTTCTTTAGGAGATGATGCCCTTCCAAATGGTTTAGATGTGACCTTTGAGGTAACAGAATTGAGAAGGCTAACTGGGAGCTATAACACCATGGTTGGCAACAATGAAGGCAGCATGGTATGGATTATTTCAAATTATTAGTGATGCCTTTTGATATTCCTCTTACTTTCAGTTTCAAGCCTAGCAAGGAATTTGGTGGTCCAGTCTTGATCCAGCCTAACTAAGGCTTTGTCAGGCCTTTGTGTCAGGCTTTCATTCAGCAAAAGCCTATTTTGAGCAGGGGGACAGTGCTTTAGCTTCCAGTTCAGCATGTTAGTTTTTTAATTCTTGGAACTTCTTGAATTATTTCTTGCTACTATTTAAATTGTTCCATCTACTGGAGAGATTAGTAAGGAATTTGGCATTTTGTTTCTATGAGGTATACTTGAAGTATTTTTCTTCTCAGTCAAAATGCTTTATATTTGACTTAGAAATTCTTACTTTTCTCTTTTCTCTCTGGCTGCCTTTTCCCAGTATCAGTTGTTCTGGGCTGTAGAATGCAAGGCTTCCACGAATTCTGCAAGCTTTGGAACTTGTTTTCATGTGACTCAATAAATGATGCATCAGATTAAAATCTTGTATGAGCAATATTTACCAGTTGCCACAGGAAGTACCAGCTGCACTGGTGCTCTGTGAATGTGCTTTTACCAGAGGTGCTGCTGTGAGCAGATTGTGCTTTCAGCTGCTCATCCTGCACCCTTTTTGCCTTCTCACTTGCACAGGGCAGCTGTGCCTGGGGCTGGTGGATAAGCCAGATCAAGGGACTCATCCTTTTCCTCTTAGGGGTATTTTTAACCTGGATAAGATCCCACATGACTCAGGTGATGGTGTTTTGCATGTGCAAGGAGAGCTGGAACTGGGTGAGTTGAGAGCTGCTTGTGCAGCTCCACTGCCAGGAGCCAGGTCCAGTGTGTTGTGGCCTGAAGGAAACCAGCAGGGAATCCTACCTGTTGCTTCCAGTGCTGCTCAGAACTGACTGAAAGCTGCTTGGGTTTCTCTTTTTGTGCTCAGCTTCCTCCTTTATTTGATTTTAATTTATTATAGAGAAGTAAAACCTGTGAATGCTCTAAAAGCATGACTTTTATACACTGATACTGGCAACACAGATTATGTTTCCTTAAGAGTTGAATAGATTTATTTATTCTAATTCCTTAAATTCAGCTGAAGCTTATAGTTCTAGTACTTCATCTTAAAAGCTTTTTGTCTTTATGGCATAATAACCATCATTACACAGCTCAGGTTACTGTTTTGCTTCCAACAGCTGTCAGACAAAGTCAGGATTTGGGAGTTTTTTAGTGTTCTTTTCCAATAGAACATAGCAATAGTACAGTGGTAGTGTCTGTTTTGGGAAGAAACCTGCTCCATCTTTTCTACCAGAGGGCCAAGTTCTGCCTGAAGAACGCAAGGAATCTGTGTCAGAATAGGCAGAAGTGTTTCAGTAGTTTCTGGAGAATTGGAGAATTGTGTTGTGCCACTATCAGGTCCACTTGCAAAAGGATCTTGTTGCTCAAAACAAAACTAAGAGAAGTGGCTCCTCACTGGCAATTTTCCCTTATTTTGGTTCTGATGAACCCTCCCTGACAGGAGTTTTTGCTGAGAATCGGTGGGAGGGTCTGCAGTTGTGGAGCAGGTGGTTGTTGTGCCAAAGATTTGTTCTCCAGGGCTTTGAGACAGGCTTGGAGATTTTGCTTGAAGTAATATCAGCACTGATGGCTTAGTGAGAGTGCAGATGAAGTCAGCAGCTACTAAAGAGCAATAAAAGTTGGATGTTTGATTGTAACTTCGACTGTTGGCTTTTGCTGCCAGTGCAGAGAGAGAACTGAGAAAAAAAACACATTCAGTTACAAGTATTTTTAAATATCTTAATTTCTAATTTTCATTATGTCCATGTCTTCAGTATATGATTAAGATGCAAGACAGCAAACAACATAAAATATTATGATATGGGGAGATTTTTGTATGTTTATCTAATGTTTTGGGGTTTTTAAAATTTATTTTCTATAGGTGCTTGGGCTCAAGTTCCCAAATCTCTTTGGACGTGCAGAAAAGGTGACCTTCCAGTTCTCCTATGGAACAAAGGAAACGTCATATGGCCTGTCCTTCTTCAAACCACGGCCTGGAAACTTTGAAAAAAAGTAGGGGATGCATTTTTCTCTACTTCTTTTTTTAGTGAAGGAATATAAAACAATTAATAAGATCTTTCATTGAGTAAGAATTGAATTTATTCTTTCCTGAGAGTCTGGAAATGATGTAGCAGACCTGGTTTCTTAAATTTTTGTGGTTATTCAGAGCTGTACCATAAATAATTTCCTTTCAAACCTGCCAGTAATGTTGTGTTTCAGTTTTTCAGTTAATATATACAAAGTAACTGGACAGTTCCCTTGGAGCTCTCTTCGAGAAACAGACAGAGGAGTATCAGCAGAATTTAATGTGAGTGTAGCACAAGTGTTGACACATGCTTCATTTACATTTCAGTTGAGCTCTTGGAAATATTTGGTTTACTTTTTGAATGATTGAATCACTCGTGCACAGGGCTGACTTCTCTTTATTTGAAAGAGGTCAGTGATTTGAAAATGACAGAGGCCTTGCATCTTAGATTTTTTTGTTACTTTTGGCTATATATAAATGCCAATATGTTTTTCTTCAATTTGTAAAAAATTATCATTTCAGAGAGGCAGTTGGCTGCCTAGCTTACTGTGTCAGCCCAATTCAAGATATTTTTCATTTATGATGGATTAATTAGTGTGCATCTAACTCTCTTGGCTGGAGCAGGATTAACATAACTCAGAAATGGAAAAGGGTTTCTCTCTGTTTCAAGAAGTTTAGGAAGAAAGCCATAGACTCAAATATAAAAAATACTTATTTTAGTTTTGTAGGAATTGTTTTCATGACTTTCTCAATTCTTTATTGTAGTTTCCTGTCTGGAAGACCAATCACACACTGAAGTGGGAAGGTGTGTGGAGAGAGCTTGGCTGCCTTGCTAGAACAGCATCCTTTTCTGTTCGAGAGGAAAGTGGACACTCTCTAAAATCTTCTCTCTCTGTAAGGCTTTTTCATTATAATAATTATATATTATATATATAATTATTGTAATTATAAAAACACAGGACTTTGAGTCATCTCATACTTAGGAGTGATACCAAAGGAGCTTTTTTGTGTAATCCAGGAGGCCCAAAGGGAGCACAGGGAATCACAGTCGACTGTCAGTCAGGCTTTGGCTTGTTCTGCCTCTGTCTCACCTGTCATCTCTTTTTGCAGAATTGCTTTGTTTTGTAGCAGACAGGGAGAGTAAATTTCCTCATCCTAAGCCTTTGGTAAACATTCTCCCCTATGCCAATTTCTGGTCACTTGCCATCTTTCACTTGCAGCTTACAAACTGTAGGAGATGAGCTCTTTGCAGGTTGGTGGGTTCCAGTTGGGGTGCTGCTCTGGTTCTGGTGCATGGGCAGAAGATATAAATGTATGCATTTCACGTGGCCTGTAAATGTCAAACAGAGCCAGTCTGTAGGGATCTTGTTCCCAAGTCCATGCTGCTCCACTAATCTCAGGTGGAACTGTGCTTGTCTTCCACTGTTTGCACAGTTTTGGAAGGAAGATAATGTTGACTCTCTGAAGCATTCAACAGATACGAGAACCTAACCCAAATTTTTTTATTCTTCTCAGCATGCCATGGTAATTGATTCCCGGAACTCCACAATCTTGCCAAAACGAGGTGCTTTGCTGAAAATTAATCAGGTAGCTTTAAATCACTTGTGCTGTTATTGGGGTTTAGCTCTGTGTTCAAATAAGTCTTAATTTGTCTAATTGATATTCATGTTAAAAATGTCTGAAGTTCAAAATTAATCTAAAATTGACTAGGAGACAATGTGGACTGGTAATTACATTTTCTGTTTACTGAGTGTGCTTTTTAAAATCATGAAACTTTTTTGTGGTGGAAAATTTTCATTTGTATGCCATTAGTTAGAGAGCACAGCCTCTCCATCAGCATTAAATTATTTATTAGCTGAGAGACACTATCCCTGACAGTATTTGCACTACACTTTCAGTGGTTATTAATTAACCCTTCTTTTTTAACACTGTCATGCACAGATTGCCAGGCTGTAGTCCTGTTGCTACTTAAAAAATTTTTAAGTCAGAGTTAAAAATGAAAGACTGGGTAAAAATAACTCTCCAAGGCATATACATGTATCATTTTGGCACAGCAGATGCTTTTCCCTCTTGTTTCAGTCAGAGCCTTTCTAAAAGCTGGCTTTTCTGCTGCATGGGTAGTATTTCAGAAGCATTAATTTCTCCAGTGCTTTAAAGGCAAATTTGAAATGCCACTGCAACTAAAAGTAAGCAGCAGTGAACTGTTGTGAGTGAAAAAGGTGGTTGTAATTCAGGATTTAGGTACTGCATCATTTGTTAGGTCCTGCCTCTAACACTGAGTTAGTTCAGTCACTTCATGAGAGCTGAAAATAACAAATTGTGTCATGTCCTTCTTCACTACATGAAATCTTCTCAGATCTAGGGAAATACAGTCTTGATTTTGGATGCTGAATTTTCCAGCTCCATTCTATCGTGCCTTAATTTACAAAATGGCTTGGAAAGCAATAGTTTAGTTTAATATTTGGAAAAGAAAAAAAGGCAGCTCATAATTCCGAGGTTCATGCATGCCTCATGCCAAAATTCAGCTGCCTCCCCATGCCAGTGTTTCTGTATTTCTTGTAAAGAAAAACACTGCCTGTGCTGATGCAGACATGCTGAACTTTTAGAGGAAAGAAACATGTCATATCTGTTGCAACTTCCATAAATTTATGTCTTTGCAGGAGTTGGCTGGCTATACAGGTGGAGATGTGAACTTCCTGAAAGAGGATTTTGAACTTCAGTTGAATAAGCAACTTATCTGGGATTCGGTAATTTTTTAAAAGATATTTTAGTATTTGACCTGAGGTTTTTCTGGGGCTATTAAACCTATGTCTTATGATTATTTTTCACTATGGATTAGGAAGAACATTGTGAAAAATGGGTGGAGTAAATATAACTTGATTTTGTTCTCTGGAAAATGGACTATCTTTATTTTTAACTCTATGTTCCTGCTGTGCATAGACACTTGAAAAGTGGGAATTTTGGAGAGAACTTGTTTCACAGTTAACATAAAAATGATTTTCCTTCCAGAAGTGATGTTGGTCGTGTCTATTCTTTGTGGTCTTCCTTAGGAGGGGTTTTTCAAAAACTTTGAAAGTTTTTGAAAAACTTAGAAGTTTGAAACCTTTGTGAATATTCTCTATAATCTTGGTTTAATTTTTAATTGAAATGATGAATATATAACTATTCATCTTGGTATCATAGCATGTAATTGTTTCTTGTGTGTAAGATTATTGGGAAAAATGGGAAGATTGATTTCAACAGCATTGATTTAGTATCAGGTGGAAATAGAGTTTTGACTTGAAATACTGAAAAACTGAAATAAGAATGTCAACAAATCCCAGGAATATTTATAACTGCATTTAGAAAGAAATTTTTTATCACATGGAGATAGTGCAATATTCTTCTCAGAGCTGAGTGGGGAATTAAACAGCAACTTGCATCATAAAGGTTTAGAAGTCAGGGGTTACAATAATTTGTATCCCAGAGGTATTAACAATAGATCTCACTGTCTATCAGTAGCACTTCTACACAGGCAGCAGGCAAGTGAATAAATCTATTTGTTATGGTGATTTGAGTTGCAATAATTGCTTTTTATAGATAAAGAGTAACTCTGTATGTTTATTTGATATCAGTATGGTTAGTTGCAGAAGGTGGTTTCATGTAATTATAAGGTTAATTTACAGACAGGTCATAACTGTACATTTTTGGCAGCTGCTTGTTGGACTCATTCTCCTGTGGGTTTCAAATAGCCAGGAATAATTGATGGCAGCACTGTTGTCTTAATTCAAGACATGAAAATTCTAGACCAGACGTGCTGGATGAGGTTGAGTGCTCCCTTAAGCTGTTGTGGAAGTAGCATTTGGTTCAAATGTGCTATATTGATGTTTTCAAGGCACAGCACTGCATAAAAGAAAGAGGGCAGCAGCCCTCAAGAGTTTCCTGAAGATCCTGTGGCAAATCCAACATACAGGGTGTGATATCCACAGGCTGTGAGCAGCTGTAACTCTGGGAGACTGATGGGACCTCTGCCTGAGAGATAAGTAGTAATAATAAACAACTTGTTTTTCTCTCCAAAGGTTGTTTCAGCATCACTCTGGGGCGGAATGCTGGTACCTATTGGAGACAAACCATCCAGTATAGCTGACAGGCAAGTTTTTTAAATGTCTGGGATTTATTTTCCAGTCAACAGAAGTATTGTATATAGAAAACTCTGCACCAGAGAAAAGCAGTAGTAGTTCTGAGGAGAATAAAGTGTTTGTAGTTAGCTATTAATGCATGTTCATACTCAAGCAATTTTTATATTGGGCTGGTAAAAATCTGTAACTTGATGTGTAGTAGCTCTTCCTGCCCATATTTATGGTTGCAAAATGGCTTTTACCACCTGCAAAATTCTTTAGCAGGCAGAGGTTTATTCAGACACAAAGCTAGATTGTGAATCTGTTCACTCTGTAGCCAATTTTGCCTCCTAATGCTGTGTTTAAAGATCACATTACTAAACCTGTTACAAAGTTACCTGTAAGTGAAGCATTAAATTAACTTTATCTGTATTCACTAGGTTTTACCTCGGTGGACCAACAAGCGTGCGTGGATTCAGCATGTACAGCATTGGGCCCCAGAGTGAAGGTCTGACATTTTTAAATCCTCCTCTTGTGACAGTACTGTAAATATTAGTGTGTCACAGGGAGTCCTTAAACTTTGTATAACCTGAAAATAATTACACTCATTCTGTACTTTGAGAAGCATTATGGCTTTGGTCTGTTGTTACAGATTAGTTCACAGTGGGATAAAGCCAGGTAGTTCTTAGTTAATCCATGATTATTTACTAATTTTGTAAACCATGTGTGTGTTCAGACTTGCACACTTCCAGTGTGTCATTTTAATTAGTAAGTAATCTTCAAGCTGGAAAAGTTCCCAAAACATGGTTATAGCAATAGTTTGTTTGACACAGCCTATGTTCAGGTAGCTTAGGGGAAAGATAATCTACTCAACAGAGCTGTTTGAAGAGCCAGGAACTTCCTCACTTCTATTCCTTACTCTGCTGTTATCAGTGGATTCAATATCCAGTCTGTTTTGAAGTTAATTGTTCAGTTGTATCAATTGCCCATTTTTAAAACCAAGGAAAGTATTGCAGAGGTGTTCAGGAGGTAATTCTGATGAGCTGCCATGAACCTCAGGTTCTGGTGAGGGAAAGAAGAAAAATAAACTTCCCTTGGAAGGTTTAAAAAAATGTGGAAGTGCTAATTTTTCAATCTAATAGTGGTGAGTTTGGATAAAGTTGGAAGCAAGTGGGAGGAGTTGTAAAGGGTAGAAGTGGAATATAAACTTATGGAATGTAAAACAACTTGTGGATGTTTTTCTGCCTTTAACAAGTGATTCTTCTAATATGTTCCACAGTAAATGCCTTTATTCCAACATTTTGCACAAACAGGTGATTATTTGGGAGGAGAAGCCTTCTGGGCTGGAGGGGTGCATCTCTACACCCCTCTCCCTTTCCGGCCTGGCCAAGGAGGGTTTGGAGATCTTTTCCGAACACATTTCTTCCTTAATGCTGGAAATCTCTGCAATCTCAACTATGGTAAGACTCAACAGAATTAAAAAAAAACCCTCTTCTCTTCATATAAAAGTAAAAAGGAGATTTGTTGTGTGTCTATTCACTCAGAAGCACTTTGGGTACTGCTTATATTTTGGTGACTGTCAAAAACATGCTGCTTTTAACTTACATATTTGACAGATTGCCAGTAGTTTATTTAGCTCTCTCCATAATTTCCAGCACAACTTGTAGGAAAGTGAACCAGGAGGGTAATGGTAGTGTCTATGAACAGGTGATGTTTGCAGACCAGTGTGTAACCAACTTGCTATCTTACACCATTTGAAGGGAGAATGAAAGATGATGTTTTAGTGGGATTCTGGTGTTTACTGGGATGAACTAAAGAAAAAGTGGTGGCATTAGATGAAGGTGTGGTAGCTGATGGGACTTTTTTTCCTCCCATCCCTAACTCTATTCAGGATACATTTCATTGTATTAATGTATGCCTTTTCAATATGATTTCAGTCAGTTTTAGAATATGGGGATATTTGGTATATCCCTCACTTGATGAGAAAGGTGACATCCATATGGGAGGGAGATACTTCCATCAACTTGAAAATAGTAGAGACCCACTAAATCATAGAATAGGATCCCAGAATGGTTTGGGTTGAAAGAGACCTTAAAGCTCACCTTTTTCTCCCCCCTGCCATGGGCAGGGACACCTTCCACTCTCCCAGGTTGCTCAGAGCCCCATCCAGCCTGGCCTGGAACACTGCCAGGGATGGGGCAGCCACAGCTTCTCTGGGCAACCTGTACCAGGGTCTCACCACCCTCACAGGAAGAATTTCTTCCTAATATCCAATCTAAACTTCCTCCCTGTCAGTGTGAAACCATTGCCCCTTGTCCTGTCACTCCAGGCTCTTGTCAGTAGTCTCCATCTTTCCTGTGGTCTCCCCCCAGGTACTGGAAGAGAGCAGTAAAAACATTGAAGTCTTTAATACTCATTTCCTCCTCCTTGCTAGTGCCCTGTAGTGGGACATAGAGAGCAGCCAACAATCCAACTAAAATCACAGCACTTTCATTCTAGTTCAGCTGTCTTGCTTTGCTCTCATCCCTTGGTGTTTGGCTGCAGGTGAGGGTCCCAGGGCACACCTGCAGAGGCTGGCAGAGTGCATCCGCTGGTCCTACGGCGCGGGGATAGTGCTGCGCCTGGGGAACATCGCCCGGCTGGAGCTCAACTACTGCTTCCCCATGGGAGTACAGCCTGGAGACAGGTTGGTTTGCTGCACCAGCTTCTTCAGAGCCTCCTGCACTCCTGCCTGCTTTCTCAGAGAGGGTTCTGCCTTGTGCTTCTGTTTAGTCCATACCAGCAGAGACATCCCGGGGCTGCTTTCCCAGCCCACTTTATTCGCCTTGGTTTCACAGTTGGGTTAAGACCTCGCTTCCCAAGTGCCAGAGTTCATTTATCTTGAGAGCAGCTTTTGAAATGTGCAAATAGCTGTGCAGCAGCTTCATTTCTTGTGGGGAAGTGATCACTCAAACAGCTTGTGGGGTTTTCTTAAGCCTTCTAATGATTGGATAAATACCTCATTTGATGTCTTTGATAAATACCTAGTTTAATGTCTTTGCTTGAAAAATGAAAACAAGTTTATAGATAAAAGAGAAAAGAAGAACAAATTCATTTTTTAGCAACCAATTATCCTGCATCAAGCAAATATTATAATATGTAATAAAAAGGCTTCAAGAGGCCTGTTCTTGTCTGTGAGTACTGTGTGAGATATTCAGTCTTTCATACAGGAGCAGGATTATGTTTCTATGGGCAATGTGAATGTATAACAGCAATTTCAAAATTCTGGGCTTTATTTGGAAGTGTAAATGCTCCATACAGATGACAGATTGTCAAAACATTTCTTTTAAAAATCCTTTGTCAGCTAAAACCTTGGGAATTTGGGGATAGGGATAATTGATCTTCATTTCATCAGTACCTTATATTTCACTTACACTGTTTATTTTTTATTTCTTCTCAGGATATGCGATGGTGTTCAGTTTGGAGCAGGAATAAGATTTCTATAACAGAAATATTTTACATCACTAAATGAAATTGTGATGGAGATGAAATCAAGACTATAACATACTTCAAAATGGTCTTTTCCTTGAAATGCAGATACACAGCTGAGTGATTTACCTCTTGGACTCCACAAGAAACCATATTAAATAATTATGCTCTAAAGGTTCATTGTACCTCTGATTCTTATCAAAGATGGGAGAGTGTTTGTAGGAGTCTATCTTACACATTTTAGTTGTTGGTTTTTACTACAAGTATTAGAGTTGTGTCAGATATTGGCTCTTGGGTATGGTTCATATAATTGGAGTTTTATTGGTCTGCACAGCCTTCCCTCTTCCAACCACAAGTCCTCGAAAAAGCTTTTATGAGTCAAAAATGATACCATTGTAATGGTTCTAAATGAACCAAAATGTTCTGATTTGAATATATTTCAGTACTGTAAATCACCTCTGTTTAAATGCATCCTTCCATCTGAATTGCACACTGTAAAAATTCAAGCCATCTGTCTAGCATAGTAAATACTAAAATTATAATTTTGAAAGTTTCAGGGCTCTGAACTTTGAGTGTTTTAATTCTCTCAGCAAAGGTGTTGATTTATGTCTTGCAAAAGCAGCTTTTTGTAGCAGTTGCAAAAAGTGACTCCAGACATACAAATATGTGGAACTGCTTAGTTTCTCTTTGTGTCATTCTCCTGACTTGTTGAGATGCTAATTCCACCTCCAAGTCACCTCTGGCTTTATCCCTTGGGGTATATTCCAGTTTATAAGGGTGGACTTATTCACTACTTTGGTCATAACATCTTTGGAGGTAGTTGCATACTGCTTATTTTTGTATGTATCAACCCTGTGTGGTCATGCTGAGATAATCTGAACTTGAGTGCACTTTCCCTGTATCTACATTCACATTTTTTTGTTAATAAGTGTTGGCAGGTTTAAAACCACAATACAAAGAAGATTCTGGGGGAGCAGAACATGAGCTGTTAAACTCCTGATTTTTTTCTGCTCAGCTAAAGACAGTTTTGGACATGCTGGTGCTCTGCTTGACTTAGCTGAAAATGTCAGGACTTCCATGAAAGCTCATTCCCAATCAAGTCAGCACTCAGACTCCACTCTTTTTACAGAGAATACAGTTTTATACATTGCTTTAGCATTGGTATGTATTGCTGTTGGTGTAATACAGTAACTAAATCTGGTTTAGCCAATAATTCTCTAAGATATGAAGGCTAAAAACTGGACTGCCTGGATTTGCAGAGCTCTGCTTGATTAAACATTCTTCTCTCATAAAGTAGCAGCAGTAGGCTTGCAGATGTTCAAAATGGTGTGAATGACAGAAGTCAGCTGTTTCAAATAGCAAAATTTGATATAAAAAAACCTTTTCAGTGTGTTTATCTAACAGATATTGTAGCAAGTACATATTTAACCAAGCATTTTTGATGATTCTTTTGTTGTTATGAGATAAAATATGAAACTATGTTAAGAATGTCAACAAATGTTATTAGTTTTTTCCAGCACTATCGACATTTTGACATATGAAAATATTTTTAATGTGAATGTTTAGATACTAAAGTACTGTTAGGGTTTTCTCCTAGGAGTTCACAGTTAGCTGTATTCTGCTGCCTTAAAAGTTCTATTTTGTGCACACTGTGTTTTACTCAAGGCTGTTTAAGTGCCATCCTTTAGTGTGACACAAGAGCCCCAAGCTCAGCTGGCTGTTTGAGAGGGCTCAGCTGTGTTTTGAGTTGAGCAAGCCTAGGGAAGAGCCCCAAACTCAGTGTGCACACCTCACAGCAGCCAGCTACAATTAAGCTTTGAGATAACTCTGAGAACCAAGGGAGGAGTGGAAGAAACTGCTGAAGGCTGAAGAGACCTTCTGAGCACATCTTCTGACAGACCTTGCTGTGCCACTCACCAGAGAATTGTCCAGTCAGATACAGAGAGCAAAATCATGTTCCTTGAGGCTCCACCTGGATCACTTT
This sequence comes from Cichladusa arquata, assembly GCA_026413545.1. Taxonomy (NCBI): domain Eukaryota; kingdom Metazoa; phylum Chordata; class Aves; order Passeriformes; family Muscicapidae; genus Cichladusa; species Cichladusa arquata. The sequence goes on along the minus strand of JAOTQP010000870.1, from coordinate 63,181,028 downwards.
TCCTACTGGCATTGCCCTAGGTTGAAAAGTAACTTTTTCTTACAGCATACCACAAGTGCACAAAAGCTATCCAGTGCAGAAAGTATGTCTGAGTTCCTCTGGAAGTAGAATGGAATATTGGTGTGATTAATATATTTCCATTTAAATTTTGCTGCAGAGGCCCAGATGTTTAAAATGGAAAAGGTAGAAATCAGAATTCCAGTAGAAGCTTCTGTAGTGCTCAGTGGGAGAACAGCTTTGGGCAGATCTGAATCCATGTTCTTTGTGGTTGTGTTTCTGGCCAGGGTTGAAAGGATAAAAGGACTAAGGCCTGCAGTCAGAACTGTGATTCAGAAACTTGGTGTTTGTTTAAATGGACAGTTTTGGATAGGGAAGGAGTGCCCCCAAACCACTCCTGGGATGTGCTCATGGCCTCCTGATTTCATAGGAGCACTGTAGGTCCCACCAGGCTGGCAGAGTCCCTTCAGCTGTGTCTTAATTCACTGCTTGCAGCCCTTTCTGGGGGCTGAGGGAGGCCTGGACAGGAGAGGACTGTTTTGGGACAAGCTTTGAAGGGTCTCAGTGATGGGTCAGGGCACCCACAGCCTGCAAGAAGGTGGCAGTAGCACGTCAGAAGTAAGGCAAATATCTCTACTTCTAAGACCATGGGTAGTTTCCAGCTGTTCTGCTTATATAAAAAAGTTGAAATTGCTCTTTATATTTGGAAGATCTGGTGTTTTCAAGTGCTGTTAATGAGGAAGTTTCTAGGGGCTTAGGTGAAGGTGAAAGAGGAAACAGAGGTTGTGAGAATGTGAGGAGCAGGTTTGTTGCCATGTTAAGGCCACAACTGTATTTGATCTGAAAATACAAGCTTTACAAATAAATGACAATGCTGACCTCAATAATACAGAAGTGTGCTTCGACATAATTACATCTGCTGTCACTCTGTGCCTTTTTTCACACAGGTCAGTCTTTGCAGAGATGTAGCAACTAAGGTTTTTGCAAAATACCTGCTGGTTTTGTCAGGCATCTGTGTAGAAACCACTGTCCCTGTTGTGCCCTTTAAGGGAAGTGTTCCAAGTCTTTCCCATGTGTGATCAAACATGGAAAAGCAAGAGGAGGTCAGGTTGGCTCTCCCTTCTTATGGCTGGGTGAGAACTTGCATGAACTAAGTGAATTTTTACTGTGGTTTTACAGGGAAAGAAAACACTGTGAGTCCTTTGTGGGACTAGAAGGAGTTAGTCAGATGTCTGGAAGATTATCCTAAACTTTGTATGGGAAACCATAAGAAAATAATCCCAAAATTACAGAATTTGAGTGTACACTACAGTTTGTTCTGCTGTTCTTGCCTTGTTTTCAAGAGGGCTGGAGACTGCAGCCACAGCTTCAGTAGGAATCTTTTCCAGGGGAATTTATGCACAGCTTCTCAACCATGGCAAACTTGTTGAGATAGTGGATGTATGTTGTGTGAGAGCAGAGCTAAATCCCTGTTAGCAAGTGCAGTGCTGTTGGATGATTTTACTGTAATTGGGATGAGACTTTGTGCTGAGTGTATCCTGTGCTTTCTTCTCTTGTTAAGCAAAAAATGTCACCCAGAGCCAATGTCTGCATGGAATAAATGGTCTTTGTACAAGCTTTTCAGTTAAATAGAATACATAATAGAAGGCACTCTGAAGCAAATCAGTGGCATCAGTTAGGTGGTACATTCCTACCCCAGCATTTAATAAATAACATTGTTAACCCTGCCCCCCCATAAAAACCCTGTACAACAAACCAAACCCAAGCACCAACAATCACATCCCCAGCACATTTTCATTTAGCTGGCAGACCAGGAAGAAAAATTAACTGTCTTGTGTCTTTAAAGTTTCTATCCAAAGTCAGTACAGGTGTTGTTATAATAGAACAAGACTGCAATGATTTGCTGCAATGGTTTAAGAAGTGGGTGGGTTTGCCTTGCTTCAATATCTGAGGAAAAGAGACCATATATTCTATGTCTCTGTTATTTTGTGATACATCTAATTGCAGTAACCTCAGGTAGCTGAAAATTTTGCAAGCAGTATAAGGTGCTATGAAGGTTAAAATAAAGGAAGGAATACCTCCATCAGAAAGAAGGTGAGCAATGTTAAAATGAGCAAATGTGGATTCAGACTTTTAAATGTTCAGCTAAATATTAAAATAGCAGTTCAGCACTGAAAATAGAAACAGATTTTAAACAAGGCTTATTCTTTTCAGTGTAATTCTCTAAAATGACATGCTTATGCTCTGGCAATTTTCTTAATGAGTATACACTCATTATTGGAATATTGAATATATTCTTACAGAAATACATAGGAATCACATCCCTAACGAGAGGAAGGTGCCAGAGAGAGTTTTCTTCCTGCAGAGGGCTGGTATCTCATCCATTAGGAGGGTTTAAACATGTAGCTGGGCTTGCTCTGAGCTGCAGGCCACTGACCTGGTGCAGCAGCAGCTGTGTGCCTGTCAGTGGCCATTAGCAAGTTAAATCTCTGCACACTAACACTGATCAAAGCAGCAGTGGAAGCTCTTCATTTCCTGTTTAGAAGAGCCCTGTTTGTTTGGTGAGTCTCAAAAAGGCTCCAGGTTTTGTTTTGGTGTTTCTGAAGTGTAATTTGACTTTCTGTTGCCATGGGCTCTCTCGTCTCAAACAACCCTGCCTCCTTTCCTTTGCAATAGGCTGAATGCTTTTTCTACTTAGCTACACATTGAAGCATTTTGTAAATAGATAGGACATCAAAGTCAGAGGTGAATGATCTATCTGAGTGGCTTTATTTCAATTATTAAAAGACTCTTTTAAGTGGTTACATCTTGAGTGCTGTACTGGAGTCTGTAAAGTTTCATTTACCATTTGTTCCATGTGTGTAAATTAACCAGTTTGTTTGCTTTCTTGCTCTAGGTTTGTACTCACACATTTTCTGAGTGCAATTTAATTTAAAAAAAATCTAGTGTGAGAGCTGAGCAATTTTTATGGGGCTTTTTTCCCCTACGGTTGGATAAAATGCTTTTTCCAAACTGCCTTAAAGGTAAATGTAATCTAGGACTTTAGTATGCATTTTATGAAATGAAAATATCCACTCTGCTAGTCCTGTTGCAGATCAGCATTAATGTGTGGGTTTTGTATGAATTCAGGTCATTGATGAATTGAAAATGGAGCTTGCACTTGTTAAAGGTCTCATGTGGATTATGCCAGGAGAATGCAGTTGACATCCTCACAAATTATTTAATTTTGCAAAGTGGTTTTGTAACTGGTATTGATCCCACCCCTGGTAAATTCTCACTTGCAGTCTAAAAGCCTCTGCTACGGGCAACACACAGTTGTTGCAGGAAATGAAATTTATTTGTTCTTCCAAAGAAGCAGTTTTTCAATAAAGTTCACAGAAGTCTGCACTGCCATTCGAAAGAGTCTTTGCAGCCTGGTCGTGTGTGCCCTCCCCTTCTGCTGGCACTTGCCCTTGGGTGACTTTGTGCCCAGTCACACTGGAAAGCTTGGGCTGGGTGATTTTGGTTTTTGTTTGTTGGGTTGAGTTTTTCTTTTAGTTGCCTAAGTGACTGTAGAAAAGCAGCTGGAGGTGAGGGACAAGAGTGGGTCTGGGTGACAGAGGGGATTAGCTCGGGTTAAATCTTGAGTGAAACTAACTCAGAAAATTTTCTCTGCTACATTCTGCTCTGGATATGTCCTGCAGTGTTGCTTCTTTGTCAGGTCAAGCCTGCAAATCTGCCCCATATATAAACTGGGTATGCAGCTCCTGAGCCAAGTGTTGGTTTGAATGCTGTCCTTTGTTGGGGCAAGGGCTGCGGCAGGGACGCTGCTTGCAGGAGCACAGACAAAGGTTGTGCGTGACTTTGGGGACCCAGCAGTCCCGGTAAAATCAGTGGGACAACTTCAGAGGCTTAAACAGGATCAGACCCTAACACTATAAACTCCTGTTTTTAGGAGCTGTTAACGTGTATTCCACAGCCCCCTTATCATGCTCCTGGCTACTGTGAAATGATAAGGAATAAGAAATTCTCCCTGTGGGATCACGACCAAGTGTCTGGTTTGGGGCGTTTCTGTGGGCACACGCTGTGCTGATGGTGCGGGACACCTGGTGGCTTGGCAAACACAGAGCCTTCTTCTCGATCTTCCCACGAAGGAGATGTCAGACCTGACCGGCACCATGCCAGGAGGAGAAGACAGGCTGGTCTGACAGAAGGGGCGCACGGCTGCAGAATTCGGAGGCACCCAGGAATTGCGGCGCCCTGACAAATGGCACACGCTGAGCGTTTGCCCCCAGTCGTGTCCAACTGTTGCAAAATGTGGAATACATAAAACAGTCCTTAAGAAAGGAAGTCATTTCAGGTTCGGTCTTTGTGTGCTTTCGAGCCTAACCCCACTCTGCTCCGGCCGCGGTGGCACCGGGGGTGCTGTTCTGACACTTTTCCCGGCCCCGCCGGAGCGACCGGCCCGCCCGGCCGCAGGTGATGCTCGGGCGGGCTCGGTGCCCGCCCCCGGCCCCGGGGGTGTCCGGGGCTCGTCCCGCCCCCGCCTCCCGCGGACTTCCCGGCCGTGGCAGGGCGCTGTGGCCGCGGCGCTCCCAGCCCGCCCCCAGAGCGGAGCGCACACCGCTCGGGCCGGTCACTCCGCGGGCGGGATCGGATCGGATCGCACCGGGCCGGACCCGGCGGGTTCCCCCATGTCCGCCGCGCCCGTCCGCTCCCCGACGCTGCGGCCGCACAGGATGAAGAAAGAGGAGTCGTTCCTGGGCAAGCTCGGCGGGACCCTGGCCAGGAAGAAGAAAGCCAAGGAGGGTGAGTTCTGCGGCGCGGAGGGGAGGAAGGAACGTGCTCGGGGCAGCTCCGCCATCCCATCCCGCCCTGTCCCGTCCCGTCCCGGCTCTCCGCGGGAGCCGCGGCGCAGCCCCCGAGCCGCGCTTTGTTCGGCCGAGAGCCGCAGCACGGCTGGGGACGGGCGTGGAGAGCGAGGGGCAGCGGCTGGAAGGGATGGGGGAGACTGGAACGACGGGAGATGGACGGCAGGGATGGGGGAGACTGGAACCATGGGAGATGGATGGCAGGGATGGGGGAGACTGGAACGGTGGGAGATGGATGGCAGGGATGGGGCAGACTGGAACGGTGGGAGAAGGATGAAGTGATTGGAGAGACTGGAACCATGGGAGATGGATGGCAGGGATGGGGAAGACTGGAACGACGGGAGATGGATGGAGTGATGGGGGAGACTGGAACAGTGGGAGATGGATGGAGTGATGGGGAGACTGGAATGGTGGGAGATGGATGGAGTGATGGGGGAGACTGGAATGGTGGGAGATGGATGGAGTGATGGGGGAGACTGGAACGGTGGGAGATGGATGGAGTGATGGGG
>JAOTQP010000870.1:63160776-63172011 GCA_026413545.1 Cichladusa arquata | reverse complement strand
CCTGGCAGTGTTCCAGGCCAGGCTGGATGGGGCTCTGAGCAACCTGGGATAGTGGAAGGTGTCCCTGCCCATGGCAGAGGAGTGGAGTGAGATGGGCTTTAAGGTCCCTTGCAACCCAGAGCATTCCATGATTCTGTGATTTTGGTCTTTGAAGATGTGCCACCTGTTTTCAAGAGCTCCAAAATCTGCTTTAAACACCTTAGAATACTGCTGGGGTGCTGGCAGGGCCCACAGAGGGTATGGTTTTTAACCCAGCTGATTCCTTAGCTTCTTTTCAGACTTTGTAAAAGATACTGTTTCAGGTAGTGCTGTGTTTCAACTTCATCTGCAAATGGAAATTGAAAAAATCTGCCCTTTCCTGTTTGTCAGAGTGATGTTGCTGTACTGAAATAAAGGAGGGGGTTTGCTGCAAGCTTCACTCCCAGCCTCCTTACAAAGCCTGGTTTTCTTTTCCTCATAACACACTGTATGGAAGACCTGGGCAGCAGGTGTTTGGCCAGATGAGCTTTATTTTATTGTATCTCTGTGTGTGTATAGCCAGAAAGGGGGAGTCAGTGAGAGAAATGAAACAGAATCAATTGCTTGGTGCTGCATCCCAGTGACACGATTGAGGGTGGGCTCAGGGGTAAGAAAAGTGCCATTTATTTGTGCCTGATGCAATCAGGAGAGGGGAATGAAAGAGAGCAGGATTATTGCAACAGGAGCTGAATAAGGGGAAAGTTCTGTGCATACCAAGGGAGGCTGAAGTGATGTTCTTGGGATCTGTGTCTTGGTGTTACAGTGACATACCCTGATGGTGTCTCACTGCCTTCTTAATTTACTTCCCATGCCTCACAAGATGTGGCAATGAATTTTTAGGCAGATGGAGAGACAAATACAAAATGTGTGGAGTCTAATTCTGTTGTCCTGCTTCACACAAGTACATTTGCTGCAGTCTGAGAGGATGCTTGGCTGGAGAAGTGTGTCTGTGCATTGTGATGTGCTACTGCTGCAGAAATACCCCCTCAGAAGATGAGATGAGTGCTGGTTAAGTAGAATTACTTGCTCTTTAAGAAAGGAATTTGCAGCTCCTTTCTGCAGTAGTAGTAGTTATATTGAAGCTACATACTGTTCCAGATATGTGTGTATATATAGAAAGTCTGTGCAAACACACACAGATTCATATTTCAACCTCAGTTTATTATCCTTTCTACCACTGATTTAAACAGACCTAAGTTTCCAGTTGGAATCTGTGTACCCTAATTTCTGTTTCTCCTCTAGGGCTCAGGCCTAACCAGGTCTGGTTGCAGTCTCGGTAGAGCAGTGCTGGTTTGGGTTCTGTGTTCTATTCTGGCAAAAGCTGTACTGGGAATATATTTTGTGTCAATGTCTCAACTGAAATGAACTTCTTATGCACTAGAATTGTTTTTTTTTACAGTATCATAACCCCCACATTTTCCTCTGTAGCTGCACTTAGGCTGGAGTGGTTCACCCAGTGCAGCTTTAGGCACAGTCCCTTGGTGAGACAAGAGAGCTTGGAATTACAGCTCCAAGTTTTCTTCCAGGCAGGATGCAGCAAGACACAAAATAGCTCTGTAGCTCTTCACTAGTGTTGAAGGAGTGCCTTGCCTTCCTATAAGGAAAACAGACATTTAAAAGCAGTTTTATTTCCAGAGCTGCAATTTTAAAAATAAGATTCATTGTAAGAAAACTGTTAAGGTTCATTGTAAAACCTTAGCAGGGTGGTTATCAGCACTTCCAGTTTTCCAATTTCAGAATTCCAATCCTTTTCTCCCTAAAGTCGACCCTTATTTCAGAGCAGTTGTTCAATGATACCTGTTTTAATTTCTTCTGAAGGGTTTATTACTTATGACAGCTGGGGAGGGACTTTTAGGAGGAGGCATCTGGCTGTGTCTGCTCCAAGGAGTGTGTGGGTGAGCCCCGTGAGACTCTGATGTACTGGAGAGCTGCACTTGGACTTGGTGGGAATGGAGGGAGCTGCAAAGCCACAACTCATGGAAAGTCTGTGCAGGAGGGACTCTGGATCTCCCTGGTGAATCTCTGCAGGGACATCAGGCTGTCTGTGCAGTGCATTATCATGAATGCATGAATCCTACTGACTGTGTGCTCGTATTTGTAAGAGCTGGGATATTTAGATCACTTTATTAACTTGCATGCATCCTACTGATTTGCACATGGCAATAGGGCAGTCCAGAAAAGAGAGTATAATTATGCATAACAGTTCTAAATGCCTTTTTATGTACTTCAAGAACTGTGGATCTGAAAACAGATGGAGCTGGTGGAGTTTTCCAGTGCACTGCTCTGAGCTTTGGATTGTACTTTGATGTTGGGAGATTTGGGAGATTAGCTGGCAAGCTTTTTTCATTGCAAAAGCATGTCAGAACAACTTGCTGCTAGGGGATCCAGGCTTATGTGGTCTGAGGCAAACCCAGGGCAAGGCAGAGTCTGCTGGCTGCAGGAATTGGTGTTTGAGCAGCCACAGCTTTGCTGTTCAGCTGGAAGGAACTTTGGTGTCTGTACCTTGTGCACACAAGTTTCATGGTCACAGCTGAGGAGATTCAGGTTTGTAGCTGTGGAAGAGCTGCTACTGTAGAGCTGCCCATGTGGGATTTGGATGCCAAACTGCTGTCTGCTTCCAAATGCAGCCAGTCAAGTGCACAAATCTCTTGGGCATCACTAGAAATCTCAGCCTGTGAGATCCCTGAGGTTGTCTCTGTCAGGGTTCCTGGGATATGATGTCTCAAAGGGGAATGTGGCCATACAGAGACACTGACATGTTTCACAAGGAGAAGGAGTTTTCTGCCTCACCTGTAACATCATCAGTTTGTGATCCTTGTCACTCCTGCAGTGCAGGAGGGGCTGTGTGTGCCTTGTTCTCTTTTCAGCCTTCCAGCTCCTCTCAGTCGTTTCAGGAGACCTGGAGGTCAGCAAGGAAGAAGGAAGGGAAATCAGCCATGTTCCCTGCTTCCCAAAGGCTCCTCCTTGTGCTGACCTCTGCTCATTAGAGCAATCCTAACTGCAGCACACCTCCAGCTTGTTTAAATTAGCAGAATCCAGGTATTTTGTTGGAGAAGCCAGCTGCTGGAAGGTCATTGAGGTAGTGTTTGGGCAATGCTCTCAGGGACAGAGTGGGATTGTTGGGGTGTCTGTGCAGGGCCAGGGTTAGACTTTGCTGCTTTGTGGGTCCTTTCCAGCTCAGGATGTTCTGTGATTCTGTGGTGGCTGTAGCATCCCTGTCTCTGGTTGGTGTCACAGGCTGCATCAGCACTCCTGCCCTGCTGAGGGAGGTGGAAGGGAATGACTGGAGTGATGAGTGGGACAGCACTGCTCATCTAGGGGTTCTCCAGGCTGCCTTCAGGAAGAGCTCCTGCACCTGGATGCTGGAGCTCTGCTCAGGACAGGCTGTCAGGGCAGGGGCTCTAAACAGCAGCTGTGTGTCAGCAAACCCTTCTTGCATTTGGGAGTGGGCACAGCACTGATGGGAAGTGGGAACAAGCCTCTGTGTTGCACAGCTAATAGGCCAGTGGCCAAGTGATCTCTCCAGGGTGAAGCTTGTTGTGCTCAGGTGTAGATTTCCTGATTTGTACTCTTCTGATGGCCAAGCAGAAAGCTGCAACCTGAAATTCGTGAATTCTGTTGTGTATGTCTAGTTTGGCTGGAACAGGATGATGGAAAACACGTGGTGTCAGCCTTTTGTAATTTGAATCCGGGGAAGTCTTGCTCTGAAAACCAGATGTGGAGAGAACATGCACACCTGGCAGCACGTGGGTCTGTGTGCTCCAGGCCCTTAAATCTCTGTCACTTCCTCCTGGAGGAACAATGGGGCTCCTGATTATAAATCCTGTACACTGATTTGTTTCCTTGCACTCTCTGCAGACCCTCTCTCTCTCCAGAGGCCTCAGGCTGAGAGGAGAGGCCATGGGATGAGATTATGGTTTTGGCTTTTCTGTTGGTGAGTGAACTGGGAATTCAGTTCTGCCTCTCAATAGTTGTTTCTCCAGGTCAAAATTTTTCTTTATAATCCCCTGTCTGTCTGGCAATCAGATACAGACTTCTATAAAAACTCTTTTCAAGGTATGCTGCATGTTGGTTATAAAACAAGCAAATTCTTCTGACTCCTGGAATCCCAGTTCTTTCTTTAGTCCTTCTTTCATTGTGTGGTTGAACCATAATGAAATCCACTGAAAAAAGAAATAGTGTCTTTTCCATTATAGCTACCATATGGCCTTACTGCTAATTTTTAATTAGCTGTGGGATGGTTGCATACACAGTTTATTTGGAGTAAGGAAGGAGACTGAGAGCTGGATGAGGAGATGTCTGTGTAGAGGCATGGTGTTGTGTCGTTTTTAGTGTCTTTAAATAGAAGAATGTGTAATCCTCAGTGTTGTTCCACTAGGTCTGTTTGGCAGATGCATGCATTTGTGCCATTAAACAGATGCAGGCACTTCTGTCATTTTTAAAATAGAATAGTGTTGTTTACTCCTAGCTTGCCTAGTCCAGCAGATGGATCTGAAGGCTTTGCAAAATTTGACAGGATTTTCTTCAAAAATGATAGGCAAAAGTAACCACTTGCACTTTGCACTTAACATTCTCCCACAGGAACAGGGTTATGAAATTGTACCTTGGGATTGCTGTTTGCCTTCTTCCCCTTGTATGGCTCCCAGTATTGTTACAGTGAATTGGTTCCACTGGAAATTTAGGCATGGCAACACTACAGAATTTGGTCTGACAGGAATCTTGCTGCTCTACTTAGAATTCTGGAGTTAAATTGCAAGAGAAGATCGAGTCCAATTGTTGCCCCAGCACTGTCAAGTCCATCCCTAAATCATGTCCCCAAGTGCCTTTTTCATTATGTGCCCCCATTGCATCCAATGAAAGTGGAGATTTTCCTTAGCACTCCTTTTGCTGCAAATGCATTTGTAGAAACATTTTTATTGTCCTTTATAGCAGTAACCAGATTAAGTTCTAGCTGGGCTTTGACCCCCTTAATTTTCTCCCTGTATAACCTCATGCCATCCTTGTAGTCCACCTGAGTTGCCTGCCCTCCTTCCAAGGTGACAAACTCTTTTCCTGAAGAATGTCCAGCCTTCCTGGAGCCTTTGCCCTTCAGAGCTGCCTCTCAAGAAACTCCATCCCACTTTGAGACTGATGTATCCCATCTGTCACCATCAGGCTTTGTGTCATGCCAACCGATCCATGATCAAAAAAATCCAGAATTCAAGACCCTCACCAGACTTGGAGCCAGGTGTTGATCAGCTGGCTCTTCCTGCTGCCTCCCTCATTGTTCTCTGCAGCTGGAAGGATAGGTAATTAAATTAGGTAATTAAATAAGCTCGTGCACTGGAGCCCTGTCATTGCTAAACTGGATTTTAATTGTGTCCAGGATGTCATGTTGCAAAATGGCCCTGCAGTGCCAGGAGCAGACCAGATGTGCTGCCTGTAAAGCAGATCTGATTCTGTCTACCACACAGACTGTGGCTGGGTTTTATTTCTGCATGTGGAAGGGAAGAAGCAGTCATGCCTGACCTAACCTAGTGCAGCAACAGTACAGCTTCAACCTGAATCTTTTAGGTCCTTCCAAGGAAAGCTTCTCTGATTATGTTCTTTGTTTGAGTTCCACTCTGTTTCTGAGCTTTTTGAGGGTCCCTTGTCAGGGAAAGAGACAGATGGTAATGGGAAGATGAGAGGGACTGGCCTTAGTGTCCACTCTCTGCTGTATGGTTAAGGGAGAACACTATATATTTGTTTCCATGTTTCCATCTGGTAAAAGAAATTGTAACTTTTAGTGAGGGACTTTTCTTCCCTTGAATGCCATTAGGTGTGGGTGCCATACTGCCCAGAATCTTGGTGGAAGGCATCCTCAGTGGAGCCCTTCATTTGCTGTTGATGCAGTGGTTGGTCAGAGTTTTCTCCAAGGCTGCAGACACGATTTGAAGCTGTCTGGGCTGGGGAATTTTACTCTTGTGCTGACTGTACAGGAGATAGGCATTGTTGTTTCAGGGGGTTTAGAATGTTGCAGCATAGCTGGCCAGATGATTCTGTTTGGGGAATGTGAAAGATTCCATATCCATTGCAATCACGGACAGAGTAAGAACAGATGCAAGAAGAGCAGGGAAAGAATCCTCCTGGCCACACCTGTGTTGTGTGAGCTCTTTGTCTGTGTCCTGTCCCCTGGTTTGGGATTGACCTGATGTCTTTCAGTGTCCAGCACCACTAGCACCTTTTCTAGCTCAGCAGTGCCAGGGCTCTGAAAGGGACCACAGAAAACTAGAACTGCAAATCCTGAAAAACGTTGGTGTGCTGAGTAAATGAATAAAAGCAGCAGCAGCAGGTCTTTCTGATACTTTGTGAAATGTGATGTTTTCTTGTGCTTTGGAATTGTTTTGATTTGATTCTTTGGCTGGCTCTTGTTTTTTGATTGCATGTTGATATCCCTTGAGGGCTGTGCTTGGGAGACTGGGAAGTCAATTGAAGGGCTCCACTCTTTCTACATAGTCTTCAGCAGCTCCATTAGGAAATGCTGGGGCTATTTTTTACTTGAACCCAGCAGAATTAAACATCTAAATGCTTTTATGGCAGCCACTATCTCCACTGTACCTTCCCTTCATGGTCTGGCTTTTATCTGACTCTGGGTTCTGAGTTTCAGACTTTTATTGTGAGCTCTGTAGTGCTTTTCACTGAAGTGCTTGTCTTGACAGGCTCCTCTGGTGCTCAAAGCAACAAGTAAAATAATTTCTCCCATATGACATGTCTAGAAAACACTGAGAAAACTCCCTTAAATTTTGTAGCATGTACTTACACAGATCTTTCATCTCATTTTTAAGACACTGCTTTGCTGCCCTGAGTGCAGGTAGGACACAGGAAAGGTGAGCTGGGCATGAGCAACCTCGGGATATGTTGCACTGAAAACTGTGTGTAGAGTGTTTAGGGTAAAGCTTCTAATTTGGAGCATGGCCTCTCTCCCCACTGGTCCTCTGGTATTAACTAGCAAACTCTCAATGAGTGTCTCAAGTAGAGTTGCTCCATGTAAGTGTTGTTCAGGGTTTTCCTTTTCTTTCTGGGTGGCGTTCGGGCAGCTGCAGCAATGAGGCATGTGCACTTCTTGTGGTCTGCAGAACCATTTATCTTGGCTTGTTCTTCCTGTAGAATCATGTTGCACGAGCAAAATAGTTGCTTTTTTTGAAGGGCAAGTCATATCTGCAGCCTCCTGTCCATTCCCCTGGAGTTTGGCTGCCAAGCTCTGTCCTGGCAGCTGAGGAAGACAGAGCCTTGCTGCTGCTGCTGCTCACCTGCCATCAGAAGTGAGTCTGTTACTCTGTGCTTCTCTTGACATGTCCAGAAGAACAAACAGCATAAAATGTTCTCATATTTGCACAGTAAATTACTTTTGGTGAGGGTGGTGACCTTTCCATCCCTCTGTGCAAAGGATATGGGGAGTGCAGGTGAAACTGGCTTGGCAGATAACTAAGGGGGGTTACATACATAAAAATGAAGTGTCAAACCATGTGAAAGAGGTGGAAGAAAGTTGGTGGAGGAATGGAGAGCTGGTCACTTGTAAAATGTGCTAGCCTGAGCTGCAGTAGTGGCTTTTTTTGAAGCCAAGTGTTCTGCTTGATAAAGTTTACAGGGTTAGATGTGTGTGTGGGATCCAGAGGTAGAGCTTGTAGGCAGCTGTAAACTGAAGTGCTGTTTTCTCCCAGATTTCTTGAAGGTGCAGAAGGCAGAAGAGAAACCAGAAGAGTTGAATGGATGGGTTGGGTCTCTCTATTCCAGAGTATTGCTGTTAGCTCTGCTTCTGAGAGCATCTGCTCTCTCTCCCTTGGTGCTTTGCTTTCACTGGACCCATTAAATATGGATACCTTAAGCAGTGAGTTACTCTGGTTTCTGAAGCTGCTTTTGGCTAAAGGAGCCTTGCTGGTGCTTGGCATCTTGTGGAAACCAACCTGCTACATTTGGGATCTTGGACTGAGCTCCTAGACATGAAGGTGCTGTTCCTTTAGCTGCTGGTGCCCATCAGCTTTGGTTGTAGGAGTGCACCAAAGCCTGAGAGGACTTCCTAGGAGAGCACAGCATTTCATGGAGAATGGATGACAGTGAATTGAAAATGCCTTGATGGTTTTCTACTGGGAGTGGACAAAGCTCAAGATCTCCTTCAGTCTTTTCCTTTTCTTACCAGTCTCTGTCTTTCCCTCTGCTCTCATACATCAGATTTGACTCCACATCCCCCTTTCTGCTGGAAGTTGTTCTGGTGCTCATGCAATGTCCTTTGGAGAACAATAACCTCCACCATTACTTCTTGGGCAGAAATGCCCCTTTCTGTGTTGGGAGGGAGTTATACCTGGGGGAGGCTGAAAGAGAACATTTTCCCCATTTTCAAGTAGAACTTGTGTGCAGGGGGAGGAGTGTAGCCTTTTAGGGCCCTCTTAAGCTTCAGTTCTTGCCTGGCTTTTCCCAGTCAAAAAAACTTTGGGATTGAAGCAATCTATTCAGGACAAAGCAAGTGTAGAAGCTGTGTGCTCTGTATCCTTGAAGGTATCCATCTATTACCTTTTTTAAGTGTAACTTTACAAATACTTCAAAACACCATTCCTGTCCACACTGGTATTTCTGCTGTTGTTATTTGGCTATTTTTCTGTTTGTTTGTTTTTGTTGGCTCTTTTAATTAATTTTGCCCACCCAGCATTAATGTTTGTGTGTCTACACAGTGAAAATTGACTTTATATTTTTTTTCCTTTCTTGTCTGGCTAATTTTCAGACACAGAGTTTCCCAACTCTGTGACATAATGTGGCTTCTGGAACCAGTAATGACTGCAAAAGGAAGGGCTGAGTGGCAGGAAGGGCTCAAGATGAGGTCTGAGTGCCTCTTTGCCATAATGGATCCCTGCCTGATGGAGACAGCAACATAACACCACCAAAAAATGGAAATCCTCTTTCCACAGACACCCCCCAGACAACTCCCTAGAAAAATAAGAACATTCTTATTTGTGAAAATATGAAAGCTGTATATCACCCTTGCAAACAAAACAAAGCCCAAATTTCTTATAAATGTTTCCAGCTGGCTCAAGTGTTGAATATGCTGTTACCATGATAGATACGTGTTTTACCTTTGGCAAAAATTTGGGAGATCTTTATTCTGGCAGAGTAGATCAACACAGACTTACCTGTGTAAATTTTAACACATCTGTTTAAGCAAGTGTGGCCTGATGTTTGCAGCTGAACCAAAAGCATTATTACAGCCCTTCAGAAGTTGCCTTTGACTTTGCTTTTCCCTTTTCTTTTACTGCTTTCCATTTCTTTATGTACCAGAGTCTGGCCATTGCCAGTGCCTTGCCTGCTGAGGCATATAAATAATTTGCTTTATTGCCACAGTTCTGCCTTGAATGCAGTGCCTTTATGTGGATTTGGTCAAGTCTTTGCCTTTGATCTGCCTGGGATTATTAATTCTCTGTTACAGTTAATGGCCACAGTCTCTATGGAAAGATCTCAGGGCCTTTTGTAAATGTGCAGAGATCACTAATCTGAGCTGTGTGTGGCTTGTCTCTAGAAAAGAGTGCAGTGTAGCAGCATGTTTGGGCCTGGCTCTGAAACCTTCCAGTTTATCAATTTTTCTTACAAAATGCGAGATTTAGAAAAAATGCCTTTTGTTAAATGGGTCTAGAAAGGTTGCAGTTTTAAAGACAACTTTTTGTAGGAGTTTTGGCTGTCAGGTGGCAATTTAGTTATTTAGTTAGAAATTGAGAATTTTACCTGAAAGGATCATCACAGTGGAGCCAAGGGCATCAAAGCAGCTTCCAGAGTTTGGATTGAATCACGAGATGGAAGTGCATCATGTAAAAGTCCTGGTCAGGCAGCACTGCTGAGCCAGCTGGGCTGGATGGGATGAATGCAAAGGAAAACACAGGAACCCTGGGATCAGTGTCACAGCAGCTGCTGCTTGCTGCAGGGTGGGATTCAGCCTTGCAGTCAGAAATAACCAGAGCTAAAATTAGGCAGCATTTACCATCTGTGTTTGTAAGATGCTTGTGGTCAGTTTTTCAGTAACAAGGCTGTGAATGGCCAAGACTGAAGTGGCCTCTGCTGCTGCTGATACCTTTTAAAACTGCACTAAAATTAAGAGTGAAGGTAGAAAGCTGTTGATATCAGGTGACCCTTTTAAAAAGGAGAAAGCTGGGACATCTTTTTATAGTGCTCCTGCTGACTTCAAAGGCCAGCTCCTGGCTTATGAGAAATCCTTGACAGCTCTGGTGGCACTTCCAACTTTCTGTAGCTAATGGCTTGTGCTGTGTGCAGTTTGCCTGTAATCCCATGTCTGAGACAGCCTGCCTGGCTTACAGATGTAGTGCTGTATTCCTTCTGTGAGTGTGATCTGCTCATTCTGTTCATTTGTTTGAGAGGCCAGCACACCTTCTGATGTGACTTGATCATGTTGACTGCTGACACTGCCAGGAGATTGTCAAAATATTGCAGGGCTGCTTTCCTGGGGACTGGTAGAGAAGTGGCCTTTTACATGTGAATTTAAATTTCTAGTTTAGGGGGAAACATAGGGTTTTTGCTGAAAGGCAGCCTGGGCTAAGCCATGCTCCTTCATCCTGTTCTCAATGTCCTGCTCCTTCCTGCTTTCCCCTGCTGCAGGTTTGCTGTGACTGGTCTGAAATGGAATGATCAGCCTTTAGAGAAAGGTGTTTGACACCAGTATCAGGTAGGGAGCAAAGGATCTGTGCCATCACCACAGGGGAAGCTGGCAGTTGCCAATCTTTTAATATCCATAATCTTTTACAGTACCTTTAGGTTTGTGAAGGATGGGCTGAAAGCCATTCTTTATTGTAAATTTGCATTGAAATACCTGTTGGCCTCTCAGACATGTACCTGTTGCTCCATCCTGATTATTAGCAGCCTCCACTTGCTCATTTGTGGGTTCTCTTTTCTTTCCAGCATTGTGGCTTTGTTTCCTGTTCCTGCTTCTGTTTCTTTGTTCAGCAGTGATAAGTGAATACTGGGGGCAGTGAGCAGGGAAAAACTCCTCAGCATTGTTCCAGCACAGTGTGAAAGGCTTCTGGAGTGCTGCAGGTGTAGGGAATGCCCTGGAAAATTCGTGTTCCTGAATGCAGGTGCCTGTCTGCATGCTGCCTCTGGGGACCCCTGTGTCCCTTGGTGTCGTTGGATGCTGCTGGGAGCCAGGGAAAAAGCAGCCTTGAAGCCTTGGGTTTCTCAGGCTGCTCAAGGACAAGAAATTAT
>JAOTQP010000870.1:63143652-63157036 GCA_026413545.1 Cichladusa arquata | reverse complement strand
CCCCCTGGCTGGAGCATCTCCCAGTGGGATGATGTAATTTTATCAGTCACACAGTGGGACTGAATGGCCCATTAACAGCAGATGATATCTTCCTGGAGGGAGGATGGGTTGAGGAAAAGATAAAGATGATTGCCCCAGCTGGTTTAAAGATGGCCCATTAGCAGATAATATGTGCCACGGAGATAAGAGTCACTGCCCCACCCGGCTTCAACAGATGGTGACAGAATACACATTTCTGGCCACATCAACCCAACACACCCACCCACTGCCTCCCATCTCTTGTCCTTCACAAAATCTGTGTCCCAGTTGCTTAGTGAGCCCCATGCCCAGGAGTGCATTTTTGGATTGCACGTGCTTAAATGAGACCCAAGAACAGCACATCTTTAGTAATTTGGGACCACCATAGCTGTTGCTAAGCTCAAAGTATGCAATGGGATTTTGTAAAAGGAGGCGTTGGGCTTGAAATTTCTGTCACTCCAGTACAGTTCTTCTTTGCCATGCATTTTTTGCAGAGAAGCCATTGAAACCTAAACAGGACAGGAATGAGTTTGAGCACATAAAGTCTCCCTAGTCTGGAATGCCTGTTAGCAGTGTTGTTTTTCCCCAATGACTTCATGTGCAGACTCAGACACGTTGTTTTCCTTGGCGGGCCTGAGAGACTTTCATCATTTCTTTCACAGTCTTGTGTTTTTGTTAGCTTTCCTTAGATATGGGGAGGAGATCTGACCTAAGGAGCCCTGGCTGGTTCCCCCCTGCCCTAGATACTGCTCCAGTTATTCCATTCTCTGCTAGGTGTCGACCATTTCCTTTCCCTCTACAAGGACTCTACTTTCAAGCATCTCTGCTGCTTCTTTTCCCTTGCCTTCTATCCCAATGAAAGCTTCCCATGGGAGCCCAGTTTTTCTCCCAGCTGCTGAACCCCAGGCAGATGTGTTCCAGCTGGCATTTAGCTCCTGCCCTGCCTGTTTGCTGTGGCACTCACTCTGCAAGTGCCATTTACTGTTCCAGCTGTGAGTTTCCTTTCAAGAATGAAGAAGATAAAGTGATCCCACACCCTTTTTTTTTTTTTGAAAATCTGGATCCTCTTTCAAGACTCAGGGTGGTTGATTAGATGAGCTTAATTTTGCTTTATATTTAAGTAATGGTGTTTTCCAGGTGTGCCTGCCTGGATGCTCTAGATGTGCAGGATGTGATGTAAATGAGAAATTGATGGATGCTCCTGGTTCAGAATAAATGTGTGTATTATCTATAGGAGGTGATTTTGAACTGCTTTAGTTCCTTCAGAACTGAAGTCAGAATTTAAGAACAGTGAGTTAGTTATAAAGAAACATGAATGTAAATAGGAGACTGATTTATTTTTAAATTTCTTTTGTCTGTCTCGGAAAGATAAGGAGGAATATGTAAATACAAGCTGGTCAGCAGCTCTCTCACACCCTGATGCTAAAAACCTCCTTCTGCCCAGTACAGTGAAATGTCTTCTGTGACTGCTAAGGCAAAAAACCCCAAAAATTAGGTAGAGAGGTAAGGTGCCCTTAGTTCAAGCTTCAGAACCATCCATCTCTACAGCAGAGGGAAGGCTGTGGAGAAGATTTTAACTTTTCCTGTTGTAGGGATATAGAGGAGACACCTTCTGGTTCACCAGAGTCCTTGGATCTTGAGACTAGGATAACAGGATGAGTTAAAGAAACTAGGCAGGAGAGAGAGCAACAGCTGTGTCCCCAAGGGAGTCAGGTACAGTGGGAGTTAAGCCAAATCCTGGAGGCTCTTGCTCTTGGATCTAGAGCCTGGAGTCCTGGAGATGGGCATGGCCACAGCTGGCCCTGGCAAGAGGAGGCTTCTCTCAGTCCCCAACCCACTGCTAGGAAAATTGCAGTTCTTCAGCTTTGTTTATTTAAATGGAAACCGAGGGGTGGTGTGAAACAGAGCATGTTTGTTGTGGAAAAAGAGCTTTAGTCTTATAGTTTGGTAAACTGAATTTTTGTAGTTCAGCATCCCTAATCTAGTCTAAAAATACATGCTGGTTCAGTAACACAGATTCTTTAAATGGAATTTGTTTAGCTTTTGTTATACTAATAACAGACAGAATGGTGATGAGGTGAAGGTTGTCCCTAATCCAAATAAAAAAGCTACTATTAAGGAGATTATTGCCACTATTACCCATTTGTTTTTAAGTCATCTCTTATTATATACCCCAATAATGAACAGGGTTCTGTCAAACTAGATCACAGTTAACATAAGGTGATAACTGAGGTGTTCCTTTAAATGCCCCTTTTTGCTTGGATGTTCATTTGAGGAGGTAAATTAACAGTTCAAGTGACTTCTATGCAAGTCTTTCAGAACTGACCCTGCAGCAAGAAAACTGCAGGATGCTGTGGGAGTATGGTGCAGAAACACACCCACACTGAAATCTCCAAAATTGGCTAAGTCTCATTTTCATGGGTGACTTTGATTGTCTTTATCCACTTGTTGAGCTGTCCTCACACTGTGCAGATCCCTGAGGTGCTTCTTCCCCAAAAGGACTGCGCTTACACCATGAAAATAAAGTGGTTTAGCAAGTTACTGCTCAGCCAAGATTTGTGCATTTCCACAGCCCATCCCAGAGCAATGCAGAACACCTTGTGGGCTTGTGTAAATGCTGTGGGCTCTTTTTTTCTTACTTTCACAGTCCTGATGCATAAAGTGAGATAATATTATGACAGCACTGTCCTACGTGGAAGGTATTTATCCAGATCTCCACAGTTCCATGGTGATTCTGCCCTTCCATTAAATTCTTCTCTTCCTTTAGCATCTTGAGGTGACAGACTGAGACTTTCTTCAGGTGCTGCATAATTTTTTTAAATTAAAAATAATTGCTTTGGAGTCTGAGAAATATCTGTAGCTCAATCTGGGTCTGTCAAACAATGCACTATCCTTTTTTGGTCCTGTACTGTTAGTTTGCCCCAAAATGTTTCACAAACATTTTGGGGATGACTTTCTGTTTTACCTTCTTTGGCAGGAAGAACCTTTGGCTATCTCTATGTCTTTCCATATTATGTGGAACAACTACAAGACCAACTCAGCAGAAAACCACTTTTGTTTTTATTATTTCATCATGCCCTTCATGACCTAGCCCCTCTCAAGAGCAGAGTTCTTGAAACAGTTACTTGGAAGTAACTTGAAAGCCTTTTTGAAATCAACCTCCAGAATTAGTTTTCTTGCTGGTTTCTTTGTGTGAAATAGGAATTTGGGTAACTATGGCAATGTATGCCGAAGAGTCCTGGCAGAGCAAGGGTTTAGGTGGATCTTCTAGTTAAAATCCTGTGAGCAGCCACTCTAAGTGCTGAGTTAAGAGCCTAGGGTGATACATGCTTTAATGCTGGTGTCACTCAACACATGCCTGTCATTCCAGCCCTCCTCAGGGAGGGCAGGGATGAGAGAAACTCTGTTGTTTTTGGTGGTGCTTCCAGTAAGAATTGAAAATGCTGAGATTTTTCAGCTGACTCCACTGCCTGCTGTTTGAAATGTAAGCTTGCGTGGTGAAGAAATACCCTAATTCTGGAAAAAGTTCTCAGAATTAAGAGTAAAAATTGTCCTTAAGGCTCACTATGTTAGTTATTTTTGCAAGGCTCAAGAATTGCCATCTTTTATGCTTAGCTTGCCTCAGCCTCATTCTTAGAATTGCAGCATGTCCCACCTTGGTGCTGCTGGGAGATCTGGGTTATTTTTACAGTAATTCCCTTTTAGTCTGAGCTGCAGACTGAAAGGTCAGAGTCAAGCCAGGATGAAGAATAAATGTGTCTGGTGCCAGTGGTGGAAGGAATCAACGTTTTTATCAAGGAATGATATTTGCTTTTGGATTGCAAGGTCAGGAGACCTGGGCTTGCTGTGAGAGCAGCAGGCTCAGCTGCCTGGGAGGGGGAGCAGTGCTTCCTTTTCCACCAGCTGGGGAGCCAGGGCTGGAATCATTCCTCTTTCTTATCAGGCACTTGGAGGCATTACTCACAACTCATCACTTACTGAGGCTTTGTTCACAGGTTACACCATCATCTCCCTGGGGCTCAGGGTGCCTGGAAGGTCCTGAGCCCTGTGCTGATAAAGCAGAGATGTGGTGGGATGGAATAAAGACACCATTGTTTTGTAGGCAGGAAAATTCTGCCCTGTCAGATGCCTCCTCATTTTTCCATCCATGCTGTCATGCTGGCTTTTGCCCCAAAGCTGCTGGCAGGGGCAGGAGTTCCTCTTGCTGGGTTTTATTTCAATTCTCATTGCTCAAGCTGCTTCTGGGGAGGGATGTGTTTCTCCTCAGAGCTGTTCTCCCTAAGAAGTTCTTGCTTGGGGTTCATCTGGTGAAAATGATTGAGATGGTAAAGGTGTACAGAACTGGGGGTTGATTCCCTGCTTACCTGAGCTGAAAGCTTTATTACCCCTCCCCACTATCATCCTGACAGACCTGGTTCCCAGATGGCTGCTGAGGTTTGAGCTCTTTGTCAGCTTTTGGAGCACAGAGAAGGGAGGAAAGAATTTCCTCCATTCAGGCATAGTTTAAAAAAGGAACCCATGGAGATGCTAAGTTTTCCACTCAGGTGAAAGTACTTCCACCCTCTGAGGTGTTCTGAAGCTGTCTCAACACTTTCTCTTGGCTGGAGATTCCTTATTCATGCAGAAAATTATGCCAAGGAGAGACAGCCTGCTATCAGAGAAGCACTGTTCATGGTGAAACCATTAGCTGAGCTCTGTGCTCCCTGTGTTTCCTGGGAGGATGTGTCCCTGTCAGGTGGGTGGCAGTGCCATTCCTGCTGTGGGAGAGCTGTGCCAGCACTCTGGAGCCCTGGAATGGAAACAGCCACGCTGTTGGAACCCTAAATCCTGGGAGTTTTGAGCTTTCTGTGCTTCTGTGAAGGGCTTGGAATTTGAGGTTTTAAAATACAGTAATAGGTGTGAGACAAAATGGAGGTTCTTAGGCATTAGCTCTTCTTCCTTCTTGTTCTTTCTTAGTTTTAGGTGGTAGTTTTTAGTTAAATAGAAATACCACAGTATGGGTCACAAGTGTTTAGTCATTGAGTCAAAAGTATAAGTGATATAGATGTTGGTTTTTAATTAGATAGTTAGGCCTTAAAAGACCTTGTAATGAACAAGATACAACTCAATTTTTTCATTTTTAGCTTATTAACTAAAAGAACTGTAGCACTCACTGCACTTTAGGTAAGAATTAATAAACAACTAAGTCCAAACACAAAAATCCTGTCTCTCATACTTCAATCCTAACTCTAAGTAAAGGTAAAAATAAACCCAAAAAACCTAACCACTAATACCACCTGTGTCATTCCTGTCCCAGAAGAGTCAGGCTGCCAGATGTGACAAACAGCTGGATGACACCATGACATGACCAGCTGCCCTGTGGGGATCTCAGACGGGGCTGGAAAACTCTAAATTGTGTTCCAGGCGTAATGTTGGCTGTGGTTGGAGGGGGAGAATTGTCAGTGAGGCAGTTAGCTGCAAATATATGTGTAAATGTGCATTTCCATACATCCCTTTGGCTGTCAGCCTGGTCAGTGCCACTGAGGATGAATCCTCTGTGTCAGCTGTTTCACCTCTGTGAGGCTCAGTGAATTCATTCAGTTCTGTCCTCTGGTGCTCTGAAAGGTGCTGAATGAGCCCCTGATGAGCTGCTCATTTTCTGACTGCATTTTCCTTTCCAGAAACGTGAAGGCCTCCTCCAGACCACTCATGTTTCAGAGGAGCTGACCACCACGACAGAGTAAGCACAAAACACCTCGGTGCAGGATGTGAGACCAGTCCTAAGGATGAGAGAGAATTTAATCTCCCCCCATCCTTGCTTAATTAATGAAATCCCTTCATGTGGTGCTTTTTTAACTGCATGGCAATGACTTGCTCTCTGAAAATGTGCTACAAGGGAGAAGTGTCCTCTGGAAGTTCTTGTGTCTTAGAAGCTTTTAACTGGAAGTGACTTTTGTGAGCCCTTTTTTCCCCCTGCCCTCTGGATGTAGCTATTTTTATTTCTGCTTTCTGCTTTGTACTATTTTCCCTATTTAGTGAAGGGCTAATATAGATATCTTGGGAAAGAATTAGTTTGACAAAAGGCAATTCTTCAGCAGAGCACTCTAAACTGAAGTGATACAGTTAAAACTGCAAGGAGAGAAGAGCTCAGCAAAAATAAACCAACCTCTTCCCTCTCCAGTTTTTGTACCAGCTTACTTTGCTTTATGTTTTTACAGTCCTCTTTATAAGGAGAAGGCTAGACATGCATTTTGGCTTCAACTGAGAGCTGAGGTTTTCCTTCACATGGCCTGAAGGCAGATTTCTGAGAGGGGCTTTACATGAGCCCTGCCTCAGTTTATCAGTGTGTTGGCTCCCTGTAGAGTTGGCTCAGCTCCCCATGGCTTTGAAGATAAATGCAGCACCATGTGGTGCTTAGTGGGGAAGATCTTTCAGATGGAAGCACTCAGAAATGAGATCATAACGTCTCTCTGTGTGGACATTAAAGATCTCACAATGGTTTTTTTTTGTAGGATCAGAGCTCTGGCTCAGGTTTGTGGCCAAAATTCCTCCCCTCTCTCTTGTGCCCTTGAACAATGCAGGGAGCTTGTGCTCTCCTCAAGATGTGGCGTGCCAGATGTGATCTGCAGGCTGGGGCTTGGGCATTTTTTAGCAGGAAAGATGTTTGCAGATTTGCATGTGTGTTTGCACATCTGTTTTGTGGAGCTAATTAATATTACACAGTATTAAGAGGTTACTGCTTAATGTGTTGCATAGCCAGATACAAGTACACCATTGGGAAATGCAGTGATCAGCAGAATCCAGCATTCACTGAATACTTTCAAATTCCTCTGTGCAAATCAGGGCCTGATTCTCAGCTGATAAGTGTCTGCACGTGTCTGGTGATGTCACTGGCTTTGTATGTATTTCATGTGTGGCAGTTTTATTTACATAATATTCACATAGAATGTGTATTCTTCAGAGAAGACGGGTTTAAGTGAGATAGATGGCTTTGCTTCTTGTAAGGTGTGTGGTTTAGATTATATTTGTGGAAATGCCCACACAAGCACATTTAGCATTCACCCTTCATCATAAAAAGTATGGATTAGAAGTCATAATTTTGTGTAAAATGTAATTAAGCATTTCCATGAATTTCAAATGGATTTCCCTGACATCCTGGTGCTCTGTTGGGGTCATTCCTGCAGCAGGCTGGGTCTGGTCTGGGGTGTGCTCAGCCGCTGATTTTGCACAAGTTGTTGGCCCTCTGCATATTGAATAAAAACTCCTTTTAGGGCCATTCTCTTGTTTTCCCAAACTAATTATTCATTAACTAACTCATTTGCATTCTCCGACTTGCAGGATGATGATGGGAAGATTTGGTAAGTAACAAACTTGACTCTGATTTTTTTTTTTTTTTGTTTGGTTTGTGTCAGGCACAGAAATAAGGTCATTTTTTTCTTGCAAAAGATCAAGACAATGAGTTGAGCAATTCCTTGAGGTTGGAATGTGTTGTGGGGGCAGATTTTGTTACTCCAGGCAGATGTGGAGTGTAATGGGTAGGACCAGACCTAATTCCTTTGCATGGATAATCTTATCTCCTCTGTATTTGCTAGACTTTGAAATTTAGGCCTTACCAACTACATGTCTGGTCTTCCAAACAAAACCCATTTCTTTTGGTGTTGCTGCCAAGAGATTTCCCTTTTTGCATTTAGTTTTTTTTTAGTAGCATTAAGTAATTTCTCATTTTAAAGATGGATGCTCCTGTAAAGGATGAAAAAAAGTAATTTACTTTCTTTATTTGCCGATTATAATGTGTCAAAACTAAAACTTCTCCTCTTGCAATGTATCTACATTAAATGTTTTTAAGACACTGGAAAATAAGTAATGTCAGGGAGCTATAGAGGCTAAATAATGTATCTTCAGGTACCAAAGGAATTTAGATACAAAATATATTTATTTGACAGTAGAAAACTACTAAAATGTGTTGTGTAAATAAAAAGTATTTGATCATGGAAAAGCTCTTAAAAACTATGTTGAAAACAGATTGGTTTAGATATTGATAGACAGTGCTTTGAAGGTAGAAACATAATTTAAATCTTTATACTGTCTATAAGCTTTGCTCTTCATACACTGCTGAATCAGAATTCACTTGAGTTCAGTTCTAAGCTTCACTGATGTCAGGGGTACTAAGAGTAATTTTAAATTAACCAGATTCATGTCTGAATTTGACTATGAATGTGGATGCAACCATAGGATTGGGGTATAGTCAGAATTTGTGTCCCATTTTATTTTTTCTTTTGCACACATATTTTATGTACCAATTTTGAATGGCAGAACAAGGGAAATCAGTGATTATATTTATTTTCAGTTACCTCTAAAATTCCCAGGACAGTTTTCTCTGGTGTGTGGCCAGACACCAAAATAAGGTGCTGACTTTTAGCTTGGGTCTCTGTTACGTGACTTTCTGAGGAGAAAAACCTTTCAGCTTTGGACAGGAAACCTGCTTCCCACACTTGTGCTGTTGGAGGTGTTTGATTTTAACTTTTTCCCCCCAAACCAGAGCGCGACGCCTTTGACACGCTTTTCGATCACGCGCCAGACAAGCTCAGCGTAGTCAAAAAGGTAAAAAGTAAAATCCCAGCTTTATTTTCCATGTTGCACTACATTCTGTGCTTTTGGGCAGATAGTCAGAAACATCCAGCAAGTAACAGAAGAGGAATGTGAAGCAGTGAAAAGGGTGTTTATCCCTAAGGATCACTGTTTCAAAGCCAGGTGATTTTTTCCACAGTACCTTAAAATGAAGTTTGCTGAATATAAAGCTTTTGCAAAAGAGCTGCTTTTGTCCAGGTGCTAAGCACTTATTCCTGTGGTCCCTTGGCTTGTCCTTTAAGGCTGAGCATCATTGCACAACACATCCATGCAGACACATTTTTGACATGGCTTTGTGTTAGAGCAGAGGGGTAATGCAGCTGTTTATCTCTGTCTTGCTGCTTTGGGGGGAATATATAAGAAATTCCATCAGATAGTTCCAGCCTGCCTGTTAAGCTGCTTATTAGGAGAGCAGCATGTGAAGATCAGTGTTGTAAATTGTCCCTTCCCCTTGTGTGAAATAAAGGATGTGTGCTTTTAAAATAATGCTTTGAAGTCTCAGGAAGATTTTTATCTTGCCAGCCTGAAATGTCTTCTAGAAAAGTGCTTTTAAGTGGGTAAAGAACTAGTTTAACTCTTTCCACACAATAGAAGTGGTAACACTCTGCTCTGTGTCCCTTCTGGAAGTGGTGTAAGTGGGCTGACAGATCTCTGTGCTTCAATCCATCTGCACAGATCTGGTTTGTAATGGCAGGATTTGCATCTGGAATGGAAATCCCAGACCTGGGCAACATCCTGGCTGTAATCTGTGTGCTGACTGCACACATCCCTCCAGGAGCAGAGCTGTGTGCCCAACACTGTGCTGTTGCCACCTTCAAGACGCTGAAAAATTTAATGGGGACAGTAAATGCACCCACAGCTCACTTCAGGCACCAATGTCATCCCAGGGTTTTCCCAGGACACTGAAGTTTGCTTGATGTGCAAGGAAAGCTGCATGTAACAGCACCATCTGCTGAGTTCTGGCAAATGGTGCAAGAATCCCTGCAGTTCTGTGTGCTTATTTGTGCAAAAGCAGGCAGCAAACATGCCTATTGTGTTTTTAAAAATGTCTTTAAAGGTTGTGTTAACCCTTTCATATCAGCACTGAGTGTAGTGTCTGACATGGCTGTTTCTGCTGGTTTTTTTTAATAGTCTCTGATCACCTTTGTGAACAAACACTTGAATAAACTGAATTTGGAAGTAACAGAGCTGGAAACCCAGGTAGGAGGCTTCTTGGATGTCATATGTGTAAATTGCAAATTTTCCAACATGGGCTTGGCTAAGCAGAACCAGGTCTTGTTTCCAGAGTTTAGTGAGCTGTGAGAGATGGTTATCTTATTGTGTCAGCAAAATAAGCACAGCACAGCATCCAGAGAATTATACCAGCAGTATGGGTAATTCACTTGAGCCTGGCTTAGTCATTCATCCACTGCTATTTTACAGCTTTGCTGAAATAAATGGGCAACTGGATCTCATGTGTAACGAGAAATTGTTGCTTTATGCCTTAGAGAATTTATTTTTTAGAGGATGTCACATGTGCCATATCAGGATCACAAGTGGGAAGTCTCAGAACTGCATAACATTATCCCCCTTAGCCAGTCATTAGCCATCTGATCTGGTAGGAACTGAATAGCCTGGCTGGAAATATATAGGATTTTATTTAGTATTTGCTGAAACAATCTATTTTGACTTGGAGGAAAAATTATTTTGTGAAATTCAACTTCCTACCTGTGACAGGGGTGACTTAATTTCAAGTTTTGATTAAAGGCAGAGATTCAAAGGTCTAGCACACAAATCTTCAGAGGGATTGTGGCTGAAATGACAGATACTTTAGCACTGGGACTGAGGGTATAGAATGTACAAACTTGTTTCCCAGGAAGTTTGGGGTTTTTTTAACTACTGCTGTGAAGTTGGCAGGATTCCTCAAGCAAATTAAATGAACATGAGGAAAGCAAGAACAGACTCCTGAACAATCTCACACTTCTGTGCTAGCAAAAAAAAAAAAAAAATCAAAATACATAATTTGGGCCAAGCATTCTTTATTCTTGTTTATGAATGCTGATTTACAAACAGATGCCTTGTCCTCATATTTCTCTTTAGTTTGCAGATGGTGTTTACTTGGTTTTGCTCATGGGTCTCCTTGAGGACTACTTTGTTCCACTTCACAACTTCTACTTGACACCTGAAAGTTTTGATCAAAAGGTGGGTAGAAACTCCAGGTTATGTTCTTTCTGCATTATTATCACTTTTTTTTTCCCCAGTTGTTTTATCCTTTCTCCTTCTGCCAGGTGAAACAGAACCTGGTGTATTCTCTTCTGGAGATCTAGCAAAGAGGCTGTGGCACTTGATGGTTATTAAAACCACTAAAAATTGTGAAATGAATGGTTAAATTCCCCATAGTTAAGGAAGAAGGGTGTTCTGTTTTTAAATTGAAGGAGAGGTAGGTCTGTGTTTTTTCTGGGGAAAAAATACCAAGTTGAAAGTGATTGGTTTTGTCACAATGAGTGGGGAGGAAGTGCAGCAGGTAAAGGAGATTAATAAAGTCCTGAGTAACAAGTTATGTATCTCCAGAACTGTCATGTGCAGCAACAAAACTGCACAGAACTCATGAGGCTAATTACCTTGCCTAAATTTCAGTGTGGACAAGAAAACTGCTATGCAGATCTCTTTAAATTGCAATTTTTGTTCCTCAAAGGAGAGATTAACTGAAGACACCTACCTTCTTTTGCTTTCTCTCTTTGCCTATTTTCTTTCCTCTGAATTTATGCTCCTTTGTGATCTGTGGGGCTTGCTCAGAAGCTCTTTATGTCCAGTTTGGCTTAGCTTGTTTTGCAGGCTCTCTGCACAGCCTGCCCAGGAGCTGCTGTCACCAAGCACTTCACTGTTCTGCTATGCTTAAACATATAAATATTTATTATTGATTTAAATAGAATTATCAAGTGCGGAGAGAATAAAGCATCTAAAAAATGATTAAAGGTTTTTGATGCCTATATAACTCTGAGATTCTAAACCCTTTACCTCTTTCAGGTGCACAATGTTTCTTTTGCTTTTGAGCTGATGCAAGATGGGGGCCTGAAGAAGCCAAAAGCTCGCCCTGAAGGTATGGATGGCTTTAAACTGTGTACAGAGGCATCAGAGCTGGTGTATTTAATGTGCAATTCAAAGTGCAACAGTACCACAGAGTGGAGCTGGGAATGGAGCCCTTGAGAGTTTTCCAAAGGATTCACTGTCTCTGCCTGGGGAGTATCCTGCCCTTCTTGGCTGGAGCAGATTCACTGAGGTGTCCAAGTGGAGCTGGAGTGGGTTATTCAGGAGCTGTTCAGGGCTGCATTATAAATTCAGCTGGTGTTTTCAATAGCAATCCGAGCAGAAAGCTTTTCATGGTCTAATTCTTGTAATTCTTACAGCTGGTGCTGGTCTGGACTCCTGTGAGTGGATTTCAGTGACAGAAAACTGGAAGGCTTTAGGGTTTTTTTTAGGACACCCAGTAGCAAACTATCTTCTTGATTTATGTGGATGTGGAAGTCAGAGCTAAAAAGTGTAAAACCCAAGTTTTCCCCTTAAGTCTCTGGACTTTAATTAGTGATGAGGTCTGCATTGTTCCTTGCACTGGGAATAAAAAGAGGAATTAAAACTTTATGACTGCTAAATGAGCAATTTTTAATCCTGGTGTTACAGACAAAGTGTGTGTTACAATCTTCTGCAGAGCAAAGGAAAATGAGGACCCCCCCCAGAAACATTTGGTCTGAGTTAAAAGGAGACAAAGTGGTGATAGTAAATAGATTAACAAACAGTGGAGATGGTTACAGAGGGGGGAAAAGGAAAAAGGCAGTATTAAATGGCTTATGTATGCTGTCAGTGCTGTTGTTGTAAACTGGGGGATGAAAAGTGCTCCTGGAAATGCTGAAAATGCTGAAGAGAATGATGAAAACCAGAAGAGGTTACCTTTAAGGCTTTCTTACATCCTTACACTATCATGAATGGTAAAACACTGTAGCAGTGCTTGTGTAGATTCAATAAGCAGCAAAGTATGCTTTTAAGTGTTTTGCTGACTGAGAAATTTAAATATTAATATAAGCTGGAGAGCCAAATTAGCTCGTACAACATTCCTTTTTTGGCTTTTTGCTGCTGCAGGATGTGCCATCTCCTTTTTCTGTGTTTTCCTTCCTCTTCTCTGTATGTGGCCATTCCTGGCAGAGGTTCCCAGCTGTTGGAGTGAGTGTGCTCAGGTGGTGCCTGTGTGCCTGAAACTGGCTGTGGCTCTTGAAAAACTGCTCCCATGGAGAGGACAGCCACATCTTGGGAATGGCTTGTCACCATTTGTAAGATCTTGCCAGTCGTGTTTCACAGAGAATTCATTTTTACAGAGAATCTGAAGAGAGTTATGCTCTGTTCATGCTGTATTCTGATCCATTGTTTGTTCATAAGAGGCTGGGAAACCTGGCAGGTGAATCCACACACTTTAGCGTGAATTGGGTGGTAAATGCCTCTTGGATTAGAATCATAGAATTGTTAAGGTTGGAAAAGACCTTTAAGATGATTGAGTTCAACCCTGTGCCATTGTGTTCACTACTAAGCCACATTCCCAAGTGTCACATCTACACAGCTTCTAAATTCCTCCAGGGATGGGGACTGCACCACTTCCCTGGGCACCCTGTTTTGATGCTTTTTGCTGAAGAAATTTTCCCAATACCCAATGGGGAGAACCTCCCCTGGCACAGCTTGAGGCTGTTTGCTCCCATCCTGTCCCTGTTCCCTGGGAGCAGAGCCTGACCCCCCA
>JAOTQP010000870.1:63102179-63131538 GCA_026413545.1 Cichladusa arquata | reverse complement strand
TGGGGGGTCAGGCTCTGCTCCCAGGGAACAGGGACAGGATGGGAGCAGACAGCCTCAAGCTGTGCCAGGGGAGGCTCAGATTGGACATCAGGAGGAATTTTTGCACTGAAAGGGCAGCCAAGCATTGGAAGGGGCTGCTCATGGAAGTGTTGGAGTCACCATCCCTGGAGAGATTCAAAACCAATGCAGATGTGGCACGTGGCAACATGGTTTAGTGGTGGGTGAGCAGTTGAGATTCAATGATCTCAGAGGTCTTTATCAATCTAAATGATTCTATGACTCTATACAAGAATTTGTAAAAGAGTCTATTCAGATGCCAGTAGCTGTCCTTGTTTCCCCACGGCTGTATAATAAACACCAATAGACCCACCAAGTCTAACAAAGGAAGCTGCTTATATCTAGTAACTTGTCTCAGTAATTTAACTACTGGGTTCTTGATTTAATATTCCTTAATTCCTTATTGGTAATTTTTATACTTTCTAGCACATATCCATTAATACCTAGGGACTGAAAGCTTATTTTTCACTTCTGTTGAAATAGGATTTTACTTATCTAATACAGGGAAAATGCAATTAAATGTAATTAAAGCAAGTTTTAGTTCAGGTCTCCAGGTCTTTTTTCCCCTACATTTTGATGATTAACAGAAAGAAACGAAAATTATTTTTAACTTCCTTTTCTTTGTACACATTTAAATATATTTTCAGATTTTTTTTTAAAGTAGCTAGTGATGAAATAGTAACTGATTAAAAAAACTCCTTCAGCTAATTTGTTTTCTTAGCACTAATTTTGATCTTTACATGTCTTTACTCATGTTCCCTTCTCCCCAATGTTTTTACCAGTTTATCAGGAGTGATTAAAGACAATGGAGCCAGACTTTTTAAATGGATTTACACAGCCTTCTACGCTTGATCGATTCTTAACTGAGGATGCCATCACTAAAGGTATGTGCTTTATGAACCAGGACAGAAAAAAGGCCCAAGAACCACCTAAAGGGCCAAACAGAAAATGTGCTGTACAAATGAATTGTGCATTTTTCAGCAGTGATCCCATGGCTGTATCAGAAATGAGTAAGCTCTGTGTGTATAATTTGGCTGCTGACTCTTTGGGAGCAGAAGCAACACGAAGTCCAGCTGGTTCTTTAATTTATATTTAAGTTTCACACATGTGGATCTGACCAAGTGTGCTTTCCTCTTTGTAGAATTGCCCATCTAGATCTTACTGATTTGGAGTACCCTGAAGCATAATTTCCAACAGCAGGCTTAGTAGTCTGCTGTACCAGTTTCTTGCCCATAAGGAATTAATTAAAATGAAAAAGAAATGTCTCTACATAGGGCAATTAGCCATATTGGGAATATCAAACTGATAGCAGATTTAGCTGCAAACTTGCTTTACTTACGTCTGATAATTGAGATGGATCTTGTTTGCTTCCTTCCATAGGTGAGAAGAGGAAACTCATAAAACAGACCTCAAACAACCCCAAACTGGAAGAATTGAAACTGGTACCTCTTCTTTTACTGTACAGATTAACCCCCACCTCAAGCTGTGTTAAGGGAAACAAAGAACCTGGTTCTTTAACCTCTTTCAGCCCTGTAAATTGCCCAGCTCTCTACTGCCCCTCACTCTCTGCAGATGTTATCTTAAATAAGCAAAGTAGCTAATAGTTGCTAAAAATGTTATTTATTAGAAAGTACATTAGTCTTAAATGGCAAGTAGAAAAGCAATGGCAAAAGTGAAAAACAAAAGCTCTGGCAAAAAGCAAATGGCAAGAGCAGTGGCAATAAATACCAACTCTTTCGAATACATACTCTTATATCGGATCTTCCTAACAAGTTAAGATGCAAAATTGGACTACTACTCTTTAACTTATTAGAATTCTAGTTTCTTAACACACTAGGTTACTTACAGATTACGCATAGGACCTATCTTGTTCTGTCTAAAATATGCAAGCAATGTTCTTACTGTAGTTCTGTTATGTCTAAGTCCTGTCTGCAACCACGGTCGTAGAGCTTCTACTGAAAATATCAGTATGTTTTTCAACCTTCACTAGAAATCACACTTGCACTCTGGCATTTGAACCTTTCACTTACTGAAAGCATAACAGCTCATATTAAACTAACTTACTAACTCACTTACTTATCCTAAAACTTAAACTTACACTAAAACTTACACTTAAACTTCTACTTTATGTGCAAGCGGCTCAATATACTTCAATCCATCCACAAGCTTTAATTCGATCCCTGCACTCTGATTTCTCTCTGAAAAATCCAGAGAGACCCCTAACTCACTAACTCCAACACCATGGTAACTTTTAGGATTGCTCTGCTGATTTGCAACAGCCTCCAGCAGCAGCTGGCTCAGCTGGCAAGGTGAGTAGAGAGCACAGGGGATGGGATGGAGAGTGTGCAAGGCACCAGGAATTTGGGATGAAGGCTTTCAGGCCCTTGTATGGTACATTGCCTGCTCGAGGTAACTGTGAAGGATGAATCCTATTCCCTAGGCAAACACTTTATTTCTATCTAATTTTGAAAGTCTCCCTGGTGTGTTCAATCACTGTTTCAATTTCTCTAATGGCACAGTCCATGTAATGAAAGTTCCTGGAAGAAAAGTGGCATGTGTTTTATGAGACCACCACTCCTTGCATTATGGAGGTGCTTGAAATTGTTACAAATATTATGAAAAGCAGCTCAAGATATGTGCTGTTGTTTGTATTTTGTAGCATTTATAAACATGTAGGTAGGCATGTTTGTATATTAGGTATTCATGCACATTTGAACAAAAATATTTGACTTTGTGTCTTTCAGGATGTTGTTATAGCAAAGGGAAAGTCTGAAAGTTGGTGCAGCAAAATGTCTGCAGAAAGACTGGATTTGTTATTTTGAGTTGCCAAAAATGAAGTTTTCCTCAGTTAGGAAGATTTCTATGAGCTTCAGTTCTTAATCCATTTCCTGTCACAGATACCTGAAACAGGTCATCACTGTCTAACTTCTTTTTTTTGGGTGATGAGGAGATGGAAATTGTGTCCTGAGGGAGGCAGAGCCCTCTGGGTGCCCATCAGTGCCCCTTGATTGCCTTCTTAATGTAAAGATTTGATGGCTTCTCTAGAGAAAATTTGGGATGGAGACAGGGACAGGGAGGAATCTTCAAGGGAAGAACAAGGGAAGTGAAAAAACTCACTGGGGAGAGAGACTGTTTCACTGCATTTTCATTTTGAGGTGGCTTTGGAGAACTGAGAAATACGAAATAGCTCCCTGTAGTTGCTATAAATACCCAGCTGCAAGTAAAATGAAATATGGTTACATTCAGAAGCCAGCAGCAAACTTCCCAAAGTATTCCTTTTCTGCTTTACATGTTTACTTGGTTTTAGGCATGTTTTTAGACATGAGGCTCTGCTCTGCAGCTGAGCAGGCCCCCCACAGCTGGGCAGAAAGCAGAGCTGAGTGAGCTGCAGGCTGTGGATGTGGATGTGGATGCAGGTGTGGATGTGGCTGTGGATATGGATGTGGATTTAAATGTGGATGAGGGTGTGGCTGTGGATTTAAATGTGGATGTGGATCTGGATGTGGCTGTGTGAGCTGGGAGAGCAAAGAAGGGGTGCCATAGATCTGTGCCCAGCAGTGCTTGCTGCTTTCCTGATTTCCCCCTGGCTGTACTCTTGTGTTTGGGGTGAGCTCTACCCCTCACACATCCAAAGTGTCCCCAAGCATCAGCTGAAGGGCAGAGCTTTCTGCTCTGGTTACTTCTTAGCAGAGGATGTGTATTACAGTTTGACAGCTTCTCAGTTCAGGACTTTTTATTTCTTGTGCAGTTCCAAGCTTTTCAGAGACTTTTCAAACCCTTCTTACATTTTTGTTAATGTTGGCAAGCTTACAGGAATCTGCTATGAATTTTCTCCTCTGTTTACAGCAAGTGAGAAGGATATTATCCACTCCAGACACTCACTCATAACAATCACAGCAATAAAAGCAAGACCCTTCCCTCTTACAAGAGGGATGTTCATGTTGGCAGCCAGCTGGGGCTACTGCTTTTCTGTTCTGCTTCACCAGGTCATTTTCCCTTTCTTTCAACACATGTGAATAAATCACATGCTTGGAGGAGTGCTGAGGAACTGCTTTTTTCTCCTGTCTAGGAGCACATGTGGTTCCTCTCCCTCCAGCCTTTGGCTTCCTGAGCAGCTTGCCCTTGCAAAGGCAGGAAGGATATTGGAAGGCCAGTGGGAGGACTGCCATGTTAGAAAGTTTCCAAGGAGGTATTTGGGGACTGAGTGGTACGATATTGCAGAAAGAAAAAGGAAACAAAACCAGGAGATGAGAGGGAGGAGTGCTAGTAGCGTGGATGAGTACAAGAAACTACCCACAGAATGAGCCAAGCCTCTTTTCTTACAAACTTCTCCCTGGCAGTTGAATTGGTGTGAATTCTGTGACGTGTGATGAAGGCAGGGGATGGGAAGTGCAGCCTTTTCCCTGGTGGGAGTGGGAAGAGGGCCTCTCTTCCCCGCTGTATGACAGAATTCCTCGGAATATAAGTAGCAAGATGTCTATCTCACTTGAAAATTAGGAAAAACTAACCCTTTAAAAAGCAACCAAAAAGCACAAAGGAAGTGGAGATTGAAAGCAAATCTCCAAAGGGACTGAAGAGAGAGGTGAAACAGAACATAGCACTGAGTGCTGTACTGTCTAAACAACAGGAATACAATTGCTTTGTTTTCCCCTGCAGTTCTTGACTGACTGGATTAACAGAACTCTGAAAGAGGAACACATAGTAGTTAAAAGTCTGGAGGAAGACCTGTATGATGGGCTGGTACTTCATCATCTCCTGGGTGAGCTGCTGCTTTGAGTTTAGTTCTTGCAGACATCTCATGGAGGAACTTTCCAATCAGAGAATAAATCTCAGGAATCACCATAGCAGGGACCTGCCATCACTTCTCACTGCACTGGGGTCCAGCTGGGACAATCACCATTCTGAACAAATTCCCACTATTGTTTTACATGGTTATTTTACTTCTAAGGAATTCTTATTACCTGCTGGTTGACATAATAAAAAGGTTAACTGTAAAGTATGAAATTCAGTAGTTCTGAAATTGAGGGTTTCATAAACCAGGAACACAAAGTTGGCTTGTGGTGGTACCAGAAATATTGGATGGAATCAGCATTGCAATATATGATTTCCTGCCTTAAAAAAAAAAAAAAATTAAAAGTTGTAGGTCCAAAGAACTATTCTGGTACTGGAACTAGGAAAAATCTAAGAGGCTTTTGGCATTATGTGGTGCTTGTGAAAAGATGTGACCTCCTGGAACAGCCTGTTATGCATTTCTATTTTTCTATCTCTCCTGTCCCTACTACATTTGTCTTTCCCTTTTCAGTCTCTTTGGGGACATCTTTTAAATCTGTCTCCTTTCCACCAAGGCTGAGAGCAGCACCATGAGCAGGACTGGCTGATTCTCAGTTTACTTGCCTGAGCAATGAGCTTGGATTTCTTCCATGTATGAGTTGATATTGACTTTGTACATTATCTACAGGAAAGATTCAGTCCTTGGATTTCTGTAGAAGGAACATAAAGAGCTAGGGCTGGGGGATGATGCTACAAGGAGTGACTTGAGTCCTCTCCCTTTTGTAGAGCATCTTAAATGATACTGAACATTTAAAATAAGACTTGGTGTGCTTTGCTGTCATTTTATGTTTCTAATTATTTTCTTTTTCCCTACAATGACATTAAAATACATCCTTCTTTCTATGGACCCTCTGTAAAAGAAAACTTAGGATCTCTCAAGCTGGATGTTGACAAGATTGCATTAACAGAAAAAAAGCAGCGGCAGAAACTCTCTGTGATTCTGGAAGCTGTGGCCAAGTGTTTGCAGCTGGAAGAAAGTCAGCTGAAATGGAGTGTGGAATGTAGGTGCAGAAGTGAAATTGAAGAAAATTATCCATCACAGGCTTCCTGTGCTATAAGGCTGCTGTGAGGCCATGTGCTGCCAGCACAGTAATTAAACAACCTGTTTTCAATTACTAGTTGAATCAAAAGTGAGACACAAATATCTGACCCTGCCTGGGTCTGCCTCCTCTAAGTGTGTGGCTTGTGGATCACTTAAGAGCCCTCAGCATCCCTGTATGTCTCACTTTTAAGCTGTGCTATTGCTGAATTTTGATATTATATAAACCTCAATCCTGTGTTATGGCCCTCCATGACTTTGGGTTCCTCTGCACAGGGGGAATTCATGGTGTTGGAGGGAAGTTCAGGTGTTTTGCACACTGAACATTTTTTTTCTTCTTTTACACTCAATAGCTATCCTGGGAAAGGATTTACTGAGCACACTGCATCTCCTGGTTGCAATAGCAAAGCACTTTGAACCCACCCTGGCTCTGCCTCCAAACGTTCAAGTGGAGACAATCACCATCGAGGTATTTCTAGATTCAGTATTTGTAGTTTCAGTATTTGTTACAGTAGATCCTAGAGTCCTTTCACAAGGCTAACCTGCTTAGAATTAGGAGAAATGTGTGTGCAGCTGTGAAAGAGATATTCTCTGTGAATCACACCTTTCAATTTCTGAGTCTGTTGGATTAGATTGAGATTTCAGTTTGGATATTCTGTCTTTAAAAGGGGAAAAGTGCTGTGCTGTTTTTCTTCCTCAGCCAAACAAGGGAATGGTCCAAACTGAAAGCAGCTGTTGATCTCTGTAAAGAAGAAAATGAAGAAATCCTGCTGTTACTGCTTTAAAATAGAAGCTTATGTTCATAAATCATAAAGGTTTTTTTTTTTTTAATGCTGAAGATTTCTTTCTTTGGGTGACAAAAGTTTTTACTCCCCTTCTGTTGGGGTCTCATTTTGGTATTTTTCTCTACAAGCAGATATCTACACATTTTCTTCCTCTATTTTGTTTCTTAAAGTCAATTCTGAGACTTTAGGAGAATATTGAATACCCCACAATTTGGGATA
Organism: Cichladusa arquata; assembly: GCA_026413545.1. Lineage (NCBI taxonomy): Eukaryota > Metazoa > Chordata > Aves > Passeriformes > Muscicapidae > Cichladusa > Cichladusa arquata. The sequence continues at coordinate 63,124,608 of JAOTQP010000870.1, read as the reverse complement.
TAATTGCAAAAATTAGCACCACCAGTGTATGCGAACACAGAAGATTTTTCACTGCCTGAAAGGAAAGAGCAGCAAACACTAAGGACTTCCTCTTCTGGTGAAATCAGAGATTTCCTATTGGAGACTGAAGAGAGCAGAAGGAAGGAGAAATCTCTCAAAGTACCTGTACTAATTGTACTGGAAGTATTGAATTAATGCCCTCTGATAATCATTTAAGGCAGCAAACAGGTGGTGAAAGCTTGTTTATGGAACATTTTTTGTGTGACAAACCCAACATTGTTTATTGTCCTTTCAACAGACCACCTCTGGAGGATTAAAGACGTCAAATGCAGTGGAATATATCACAGAAAACAAGTAAGAGGGGATAGATCTGATTTTTACACTGTCAATCAGAAAAGAAACATTGTGGGTGTGTTCCCCCTTACAAAAAGTAGCTGGGATCATGATGATGAAAAAGGTGTAAGCCCAGGCATGCATATGCATGTGAGTTGTTTCTCTGATTTCTTCTCCTTTTATTTATTCCCCTCTTCATATTTGGCATTATGGTGCAATACCTTTATTTATTCTATACATAAACTTCTTTAAATCAATATGCATGATTATTCCTGTAACTTAACATTTATCATTGCCATGGAATTGCATAGCAAATACAGTAACAAAATCCCAGGACTGTAAATTTACCTGTGCTAGACAAATTTGGAAATTTTCTAAAGCCACAAAGGCTTAAATCTACTTTTAATTTGTTGCTGTTGTGTCTTTAAATAAAGAGGAAGGAGGCAGTTTTTTTCTTATTTTACTGTAAAAGAAATGTTTTAGCTTGCTGAGTGTGTGAGGTACTGTCATTATTAAAGGAGTTAAGTAGTAGGATACCATTTCTATACCAAAAAAATACGGACATAATTCTAAGAACTAGAAACAGATTTTCCTACTATCATTTTTCATATGCCAGAACATCTTCAAGCTCTAATATCATGAGCAACTTATTGGAAGAGGATATTGAGGATTGTGCTTGTAAAATAAGTGTTCATTGGTGTGTGGGCCAGTTAAAATCTCATATGCTTCCAAGACCATACCCAGTAGACTTAAAAATGTCTATTGGAAAGTCACTCTGACACAAAGTTAATGCCACTTTGAACTCTATCTCCTGCTTTACAGTGTAGCAGATAAGCAAAGCTCATGAATAAGATCAGCTCTGCTGAATCATTTCTCTAATTCTTGCTTTTTATTGCACTTCCAGAGAGAATATAGAAGCGCAGACAAGTAAGTGCTGGCATTGCCAAGTTCAGTGTTTCATTATGTGCTTTTACACACCATGTCCTGATCCATTTTTACCCCATGATAAAATCAGTATGCTCCCACTAAAGCAAATGGAGATTCATGGATTTTTTTTCCTGGTGCTTTTCTCCAAATGTCTTCTGTTAATGCCTGCTCATACTGACAGAATTCAGCTTGGAAACTGGGTGGTCACTTTGCCTGTGGGCTACAGGCAGCACATGGGAGGGGAGGCAGGGTGTGAAGGTGGGTTGATGACCCAAAAAGAAACCTGGCTGGGGGCACAATGCAGCTTGGATTTGTGCATGGACCATGTTCACTGCTGGAACTATTTATAAAGGCTTCAGAACTCTGGTTCTTGTTGCTGGTTTTTGTTCTTTCCTTCCTGCAGTTTGCAGATGAGATTTTGAAATCCACTGAACTGGGTTGTGGATGCCAGCTCAGTCAAACCAACATCCCCAGAGCTTTTACCCTTAGGGCTTTTGAGGGCTGGGAAACACTTGAGGTGAAAAATGTCCTCGTGTGCAAAGCCTGCAGAAGGTCTGGGCACTGCTCAGACTTTTGTGTGAGCTGCTCTTCCCTGCTGCAAAGGAGCACACTGCATCCCCGGAGAACCAGGGCAACCTTTTGAATTCTCTGCTGTGCCCTTTATTTTGGCATTTTCATCCTTCGCAGAGGTGCAAACTATATAATTTAATATCTATTTATCACTTATTCCAGTATGTGTTCTCTAATGTGGGCTGAAATTGTGAAAGAAACCCCAACACTCACACCTTGCCCCAAACAAACAAACAAAAAGAAAAAAAAAGAAAAAAAAACCAACCCAACTCATAATTAGGTGTTTCTTGTAATGGGCTGATTCTGCTGGGATGAGAAATCTGCAATTCACTCTTCAAGATGCTCTCTCTCTATTTTTAACACAGCTTTCTTAGCAAAGAGAGAAATCCCCAAGCGTGGCTCCAGAAGAGGGCTCTCTCTGATTTGTTTGATGGATTCACTTATTCCCTGACACTGCTCCTGCAGCAAACCCCAAACAGGCAGAACAGAGAAAGCTGAGGAATCCCTTTCACAAAGGAGGCTTTTTTGTCACTGTCTTTGGGGAGGAATTTCCCTGGAGCAGAGCTGCCTTTGCTTTCCTGTGCTGTAGAAGCTGGCTCTCCATTTAATTGTGTTCCCAGAGTGCCTCTCCTTGCTCGGGGTGGTTCAAATATTTTGCTCATGCTTGAACCAGAGCTGTGCTGGCTGAGGGGATGGATTCTGCTTTTGCTGCATCTGGGCAGAAAGGGGAGGTGAGGGTGGGACTTGGATGGATCTCATTTCCTTGGAAGTCTTTAGACTCCTGCTAGTTCTCTGGCACTGCTCTGCTGGCACCAGCTCCTTGCCCACTTTAAACTGCGTGGCAAAACTGGCTGTTTGTGAGATCTCTGAGTTTTCAGAGGAAGGGCAGCATCTCCATATCTTGCTTGTGGTTTTTGGAAGGAAGGAGGCTGATTTTTTTCTGCAAATTGGGTGTAACTGATGTTCCTGTTCGAGGAGAGCAGTGGAACACACAGCTCTTCTGCTCCCTGCATTTTATCCCAGAGGTTCAGGGTTAAAAGACACGTAAGTGAAAAGAGAGAAATCGTAGAGATGTGAAACTCAGCCAGTGCTCAGACTGGTGGCAGCACAAACTGAGAACCTCTGCAGGTGAAAATTACAGAGCTGAATGAAGTAAATTGTTTCCTCTGATGTGGTCAGGCTGAAGGGAAGTCTGTCATCCTGTCCTCTGATAAGTATAAAAGCAGCATCTCTCTCTGCCTCCCTGCTACCCTTTTCCTCCTTGGACTGTAAGTTGCAAATACCTTTCTCCTTCTGAAGCCACATTAAATCTCTGATCTCTCAGTTATTCAAAGTAAAACCAATTAATGTTGTTTTGATACAGAAGATGATGCCTTTGATGAGTTATTTAACTGTGCTCCAGATAAACTGGATGCTGTAAAAAAGGTAATTTACTTTTTTAGTGAACATCAAAATCTGTTAGGCCAAACTTAAATACTGAAAAAGTTATTTATTCCTTTCCCCCTTTCTTCCCTTTCTTTTTTTTCTTTAGGCACTTTTGCAATTTGTTGATCAGCATGTTGGAAAATTAGGATTAAATGTGAAAGACATCGAATCTCAGGTAGTGTGCTCCAAGCTGCATGTTACCCATGTTTTATCAGCCATTTGGGTGTTTCCTCTCACCATTAGGAATTCTCCTTTTTATTACTTTAATTTGAAATTTGGCAACATAATGATTTCCAGGTTTAGGTTAAGATATCAAGCTTTGGTCTCTGAAGTTTCTGAAGCTAATAATTAATGCAAAAATGCAGCCTTTGTAATGAATGCTGCCCTTGTAATGCTACAGGGAGTGATTTTCAGAGTCTGCCCAACTCCTAAGGGTGGTCTCTTTGTCAGGATGGAAATAAAGGTGTCCTGAACATTAAAATGAAACCCAAGTTTATTGCTGTATTTAGTGATTATTGATGCTGCATTTGCTTCATGGTATGAAGGCCTTATTTTCATCGTATTTCAAAGTCTCATCCTCTGAATGCAGAGCTTCTTTAGAGTATGAAATAGAAGAGAATTTGGGCTGAGCACCCTGGGCTCTGGTAAACAGGGTGCTCTTCTACATTTTTCCAGTGGGCAACTGTAAGAAAAGGAGGTTTTCAAGTGCTCTGTCATATATAACTAGACACAATTTCCCACTATTTATAGTTATGTACTTGTGCTCATCCGAAGTATTTTCATATTTGTAATAGTTTTTTTTAAACAGCTGTTCTTTTACAAGGTTGCATTTTCACAAGTATGAATTTGGGGGCCTTATCTAACTAAATATGAAGTTCACTGTGGAAGAGGTTAAAGGAGCTGAGTCATTGGACTCTCTGCTTGCCCAAGTAACATTTAAATTGCTTTATTGCTAGGATGGCATTTACTGGAATAGTTTACTAAAGCCAAATAATTTTCAGGCAATTCTTATCTAGTTTTCAGATGGGGTTATCTTACTTCTCTTAATTGGACAACTAGAGGGTTACTTCCTGAATTTAAGGAATTTCTTCCTGACTCCAGCCAGCACCATGGAGATGGTAGGTTGTGTAATTATTTAGAGCTTGAGCCATCAAACTGTGTGTTCTGCCTCTTGCTTCCCCTGCTGCTGCTGTGTGTGAAGTCCCATGCCCACAGTGTTTGCAGGAGATGGGTCTGGGGCAGTGCCAACACAGGCTGCCAAAATATCTCAGAACAGGTCGGTGTCCTCTTCAAAATTAGCATCTCATGGGAGGCAAACACTTGTTACTTGCACTTGTTTGGCCATGCTTCTGCAGCCTTCTGGTGAAATCCAGGGCTCTGTGTGCTGGGGAATGGGTGTGCTCTCTTCTACCAGCCTGTCCTGCAAGCAGGATTTGAAGAGGATGACACCTCTTGCATAGCAGAGCTGGATCCCTGTGAGTTTCTTTATGCTGTCCTAAAAATATATCTTAATCAAGGCATGGCCAGAATATTTTGAAGGCCCCTTCTGTGTTTGGGAAGCTCTTGAGAGTTTACATCCTTTCCTCCCCCGGGGCTGGGGGCTGTAACATACTCAGCCAGACCTGCTTGGCACCTTTTACCACCTCTACTGGGCAGATTTCATCTGTGCTTTAAAAGTAAAAGCTGTCACCAGCCAGAAGGAAGTGTGTGCTGGGCTGCCTCCTCCACAGGTCTGCAATGTTGATATATTTTGAAATATTTGAGGTATTTTCAGATTGTCTCTGGTGTGGGTAGGCTTTTTTTCATTTGGGTCACTGAGTAGCTCTGAAAATCTTGAAACTGTAGGTATTTTTCCTGATTTGTGCTCAAAGTGAAGTGAAATGTGTCAGATCTTTTTTGCTTGAGAGCTGCCAGAGAAGAAAATCTCTCCTCTGGCATGGTTTGCATTACGGCTTCCCCACGCAGATGAAGCTTTCATCTTATTCCCAACCTTAGCACAGCTAATGCCCCTGGGCAATATTTATTTGTGACAAAAACTCTCAGAGGTCCTATATTAACAAATAAATATTCCCGTGGAGCTTTTCATCAGAAAGTTTAAAAGCACAATTGTTTGACACCTGGATTCAGATATCATCAAAATTTCACTGCTGTCAGTTGGTAACTGTTTAAAGTATTAGGAAAATAAGTTTGTTTCATTTTGCTTTGTTTTTTAATCTAAAAACAGGGAAAATATATTTTGAAGAGTTGAATCAGACATAATCAAAGCATTTACCTAGATTTACTTTTCTTCCCTTTCTCTTCCACTCAGTTTTCAAAATTGTTTGGTCTGTTCCCATTGAGTTGGACAGAAATTTTAAACATTTCCATTAGCTTTATTCAGAAGAAGTCTCTGAATATTTTCTTATTCAAAATTTCAAGAATAACTCTTTTCTTTTTGATTCAGCCCTATTCTAGCCTCACAGATGTCTTTCTGGAAATGAGATAGCCCTAAAACTCTGGTACAAATCAAAGTTCAGACTTCTAGTTCTTACCCTGCCCATCACTGGCATTAGAGAAGAATAGAATGAGGCTGGGTACTGCTTCAGTACAATTCTTTACATAAAATGAACTGCATTTACAAAATGTAGTCATTTCATTTTAGCAAAGTGCCTCCCAAGGACTGGACTTGCTGTTGAACAGTTTGCTAAAGTGGTGTTTCCCACTTGTTTCTCCTCTGATGCTCATTACAAAATGAAAAGCAGGATGACACCACAACTAAAAATATCAATCGACCATAGCTCAGCTGTCATTTGTACACAAAACATGTCTTTCAATTCCCCTGTGCTTCCTAACTCCCTGTCATTTTAGACATTAATTGGTGCAGTAAAGTATAAAGATGTAGCCTTTGCTGGGATTTAAAAGATCTCATTTGTTCTTGGAATGGTGACAGCCACGTGCACTGTTGGGATCAGTGTGGTGCATCCCCCTTACAGTCCCTTCTAATCAAAACCATTCCATGAAATTCAGGAGTTGATCAATTGTGAGGTGCAAGAAGACAACACTGCACATGGGAGGGTTTCCTGCAGGGTTTTGGGGGGCTTTTACAAGTAACTGTAAAGAAGTGCAGCTCTGGGTGATCATGAGTGTAACAGGTGTGTGTTTTCTGTGACAAAGAATACAATCACAAAATAGCTCAGGCTGGAACTAGGGGTGATATCTGTGCAATCAGGAGATGGACATGATGATGATGGAGGGCTTGTGTGCTTATCAAAACTGTGTGAACTTGGTACTTTTGCCAAAACAGGCCCAGAGCTGAAGCACCCCAGATGTCCTGGCTGCTGTCGTTGTTGTAAATTCTAGAAAACTGTCCAGTTCTTTTGAGTCAGGAAGAACAGCTCGACAAAGAACCTTATTTTCCAGCATTTCCTTTCTTATGTAGTTATTGGTATTTCTGTCTGAAGATGCTTTTTGAAATGTGCATGTTGTCATTCCTTGGAAATCCCCAATCCATCACGGAGAGGGAAATGTTCCCTTTTTACCTGTGCTGGTTCACTAAGGAAACATTAGATTCGTTTATTCTGATCAGCAAATTTTGTGGATCTGCATGGACTTAACTCTCCTGTCTGCTGACTCTCAGAGGAAGAAAACAAACCTGAATCCAAACAGACAGTCTCAGTTACCTGTAAATCAGAGAACCAGGTGAAACATAAATTTGTTGCTTCACTTCAGAGCACAGGGGTTTTGCTCGGCCTATTCAGGGGTAACTTCTTGTCACAACATAACAGGGAACAGCAGCCTCCCAAAAGATAAATTGCCCAGTAGCTCAGGGAAGGCAGGAAGAGACAATCTGAAGTTCATTCAGGTTACTCCTTTAAGGGAAGGGAATTTGCTAATTACCAGCCAAGTAAACAACTACTCTTAAGCTGTTAGAAGGGGATATTACTTTTGAAAAATTGATTACAACTACTGCTTATGTGTGTGATGCTGCTTTTCCCTTGTGGGGAAGGGAAAGAAAAAGCAGTGAGGAAAAATGAGAAAAACCCCTCAGCCTTCATTTATAGCCATGTGTTTTATTTCTGATGAGTGCCAATAAGGATATCATCACTACTACTAATGTGAATGGTCATTTTAGAAGTACAGCAGAAACTTCTAGCTAACAAGCATACCTGATCTTTGCAATTCTGAATGAAATATAGAGCAAATTTTTCCTTTTCATTTGTTCCAAGTGTGGTAAGCATATGGGCATTGTTTCAAAATACTCAGAAATAGACTCCATGCATCCATTAGATCCAGTTAGCAATCCAGCCTGTTTTCCCCATTAACACAAGTCTTTCACATGAAAGGTCTATTTTTAAATAAATAGATTCTTCTGCCAACCTCATGGGATATGTTTTTCTGGAGCTGGATTTTACATCTAATTTTATATGATAATTGGTAAAAAATTCTGAAGAGCACTTCATCAAAACTAAGGAGAAGAAGTACAAGTACATATTTATGAATCAGTATATTCAGCTACTGGAGAAATACTTTTTAAAACCTTCTGTTGGTTAGGAAATATTGTCAGCTATATTAATATCTCTCTCTCTCCAACAGCTCCACAATGTTAACCTGGCATTGGAGTTGCTAGCAGAGGGAGGTCTTCTGAATTTTCCTGTGAACTCTGAAGGTGAGTCATGACATGCAAACTTGCCTGGAATAGAATTGCTAACATCCCAGCTTAGCAAAAGTTTGGGTAATTGCAGGAAGCAGGTTCTGGAAATGACACTGACACATTTCATTATATGGCTGCCCTACAGCTCCTCATGCAGAATGAATGGTAGAGGTAATAAGATTTTTTTTTTTTTTTTAAATCATTATTTCTATACTAAAAAAGTTGGATTGTTATAAGTTTAATAACTTTACCCTAAACTTAAACTGTTTAGGAATTCAGTATTTGTTAAAGATTTAAACCAGTGACAGCTCACAGGGAAATTACAGCAGCTGAGCTGGAGGCAAAGCTATTTTCTTGTCTCATAGAAACATTCAGTGCATTGAAAGCAAGCTTATTTCTGTGGGAAGACACCTTGAAAAATTTCTCCGGAAAACCAGAAACACTGATCACTCTATTCAAACTCAGAAGAGTGGTGGGTCAGTCTCCTGAATATGAAAATCACAAGTTTTTAGTCGCTGTTATGCTTGGTTGAGACCTGGGAGCTGAATCTTGATCCTTCATCCAAGTGAATGCTCCCATCACTGAATCAATGTATATGCATGCTACTCTTTCTCCACCACAAAAACAAACAAAAAAGCTCCATATGGATGAGTCCAGTTTTCCAATTAAAACCCTCCACAGAAAAATTTGGTGCCAGCTCCTGGTGGGATGAGGGATGTGGTTAATTAATGGGTGGTGCTGTGGTTGCAAAGTCTGACATCTTGCAGGGCACATAATCCCAGCATCCCTCCACAAGCTTGTTGCTGAACAAGGAAGTCAGATCTTTGTTAAAAATAAAAGGCATTCTTCCAGTTCTAGCTACCTGTTATTTGTGAGTGGGTGCACGTGTTGGGTACATAACACATGGTCTCATGGAGAGGGAAAGAGAAAATTTAAGGCTTCCTTTGTTTTTCCTTTTGCTCTCTTTTCCCACCACTGCTTTGGTGATGTTGGCAGTTTGCATGCTAGGCACTCATGAATTGTGGGCTTTTTGCTGTGCTGCACAGAGCTAGGAGCCTGGAAAGCTGAAGAGCTTTTATTTATGTTAACATTAACAGAGTAATCGGTGTGGGCTCAGGTCCCCATGCTGAGATCCACCTTTTGTGTGAAAATAAATAAATCTGTGCTTTCCCTCCTCCCCTCTGGCTGTTCTGCACTGCCTCAAACACACAGCTGATCAGTATAAGAAATGCTGGTGTCAACATCTGCAAGTCCTTTAGCTTCACTGGGGAAATCCTCAGCTAGTGAGTGAATTTAATATGATTTAGGGGTCCTTGCTGCAGATACACTATTTAGACTCTTCAAGGATCTCATTTTACTAGTGTTTCTCCGTTAGTCTTTCTCCCAGTGATTTACAGCACCGTAAGAATAGTAAATGCTCTAAATCCATTACCCTCTCCCACTGCAACTTTTAAACACAAGAGCAGTTTATATAGCCAAGAAAAAATAAGCTGAAAACTAAATGAAAAAAGACCCCAAAAACAAACAAACAAAAAACAATGCATAAAATGGCAGCAAAACATGATGGAACAACATAAAAAACAATCAGGTAATTCCAACATGATTCCTGACACAGAACAACCATAAAAAGCCTCAAGATATAAAGCCCTATAAAATAATCTCCTCTGTTCTTTGCCAGTGAATTTCTTACTCTGCATTATTTGCTCTTATTTGTCTTCCAGCAACAGAGTGCAGCAGAAGTCCCTTTTCTTCAAGTTAATTTAATATATTATTGGTTTCTATGTCCATAGTTCCTATTTTGCTTCCTGTCCCAATTCCATTGTCCAAGTTCACATTTTAACTGGGGCAAGGTGGGGGTCTGTCTGGCAGGTGCAGTCTCATCCTCTTCCAGGGATTGCTAATACTTCCCATCTGGTTTTGCTGTCTCTGGTTTGTGTATCCACAGATATTGTGAACGGAGATATGAAGGCTATAATGCGAGTTCTCTACTGCTTGTATTCCAAATACAGAGCCAAAGAAGCATGAAGAACAAGGCCAAGAGCTCAAGCTGCCTTTTTTTTTATTTGGTTTTTTTTTTTTCCCCCCCAGCAGGCCATGGTATGATTTTGGACTCCCAGCTCTGTTTGCCACTGTTTCTCAGCATGCACTGGTGTTTGATACTTGCTGTATTAACATTGTATAGCAAATATGTTTTTCATGCAAGGTTTCACACACACAGCCTGAACAACTGTAAATGTGTGTCCACAGCTCATGTACTGTGTAATTCTATGGCTGCAGCTCTTGTTCCAGATCCTGCCTTCTGTTTTCTCTGAGCCCCACCAGTGCTGCAAAGAAATTAAATGTGTGTTTATTCTGGGCCCTGCATTCTTTGCTCCTGGAGGTGACTTTGAAAGTTGCTGCATCCTCCTCATTTCCCTGCTTTGGGAAGTCTTTTGGGAGACTAGAGAGGAGAAAGACCCACCAGAGTGGGAAGGCTGAGACACACCTGAAGTTCAAAATCTGCTTTAGAGAGGTGGCCAGTGCTGTCAGACAAGAGGATGTGAATTGGATTAATAGGTAGCAACATGAAATCTGAACTTACCAGGTGTTTGATAAACATTTCAGTGCTCATTTGCTCGAATATGGAAAAGGCACTTAGCACAATATGCTGGTGTGAGACAGTGCAGGAACAGGGGCTTCTCTGCATAGCTGTAGAAGGTTCCCCTTATTTCCTTGCTAAGCCAGTGCCAAACCTTGTCCAGCTCCAATTGCAGCTGTGATACAAACTCTGGCTAGCAGGGGTGCCAATCCCTGCCAAGCATGTTGTGAGAGGGAGTCACACGTCTTCACTTTGCAGTAAGAGGTGGGCAGTGCTGGCTGGGCTCTGCAGCTGGTGGAGGTGGAGACCACTACAGGTGGGAGCAGTGAATTCAGCTTCCCACCACCTCTGACAGCTGAGTCATCTCAGCCTCCTCAGGCTCTCCTAGGTGAATTTGTCCAGCCTCCATCCCAGACTCCCAGCAGTTTCCTCTGGATACATCAAGGTAGCCACCATTCATTAATGGTCAGAACTTCTTTCAAAACCTCCATCTTCTCCCTCGACCTTACATTGCAGGAAACTAGAGATATAATTAGGAAAAAAAAGCTTCAGTTTATTATATATTTTTTTTTTTTTGTGCTTCCATCTGAACTGATTTAATTTCCTGCTGTGGGTAACTCTGACATTTGATCTCTGGTCTGATCCTCCATCTGTGTGTTAACGGGAAACCAGAGCTCGCCGAGTGCGAGTGCTGACATTTACAGAGGAGAATTTGTTGTGTCTACCTCTGGATCATGCAGCCTAGGGAAGATCCTTAGATAGCAGTGCTGGTAAGTCTTTTGAAAATGGTAATACTGCCCAGCTGCTGGGGGACAGAGCTGTGCAAACTGCCCCGAGACCAATCCCTTCTGCACCAAGAATCAGCTGGTGACATCTTTACAGAGAAAAATACGTGTGAGGCCAATGAGCTGCCAAGATCACTTGATTCCCCAGCAAATGTGAGTTGTGTGTGCTGATCTGGACAATTTAGGTAAAGAACACTTGGTTCTTTCATTTGCAAATCCCCATAGGCATCTTGTTTGATTCCTTAATGGGCTTCCAAGAATCAACTGGGAGACCTGAGAAGTTAATTTTTGCTTCACAGAATTTTGGGTTGCTGCAACACTGCACACAGAACATGCATTCCTTGTGGAATGAATTGCTGTTGAGCAGATAAACCCAAGATGTGGCTTGTGGAGAGCACAATTCAGTTCCAGTGTGTGACTCCAGGCCCATGGGCTGGGCTAGGAAAAAAGACACCAGTGCTGGGAGGATTAGCTGCTGCTGCCCCGGTTCAAGGGTTATTACTGCTCGAGGAAACTGCTGGACTTTTCTCTGTGTGCTCTGAGTTTTGTGTTCCACTCCTCTGGCATAAATAAATTCAGTGCTTGTACTTCCAACAGGGGAAGTCTAGATCTTGATATTTAATAAAAGAAAAGGTTATATTCCCTTTCCAACACCAGCTTGCCTAAGCCTGTTATAAACAAGTCATTGTTTTGAAAACATACAGGGGAAAAAAGATGGTTAATGTGCTTGAATCAAAAACATGCTGAGACCAAAAATTAACGTTTTAATCTGCTTTTTATGGTGAGAGCAAACTTATAATACACTTGATGTGTCTGAACACTTTGATAAAGAGTCTGTGTTTGATTCCTAAAACATGCTGTGGAATTTTACTAATCCATCATACAGACACCCACTCCATAAATTGGTGTAGTATACAAGTGCACTATTTACATTTGAGATGTAGCCACAGCCTTGGCACAGTTTTAATAATAAATATAAAGTGACAGAGCTAAAAAGAATATTCTAACAACTGGTTTAGTGGAAGGTGTCCCTGCCCACAGAAGAAGTGTGGGACCGGGATAATCTTTAAAGTCCCTTCCAAAGCCCTTTTCTTGCTTTCCCTGTCCCACAGGGCAGTGGTGTGGTGGCTTTGGGTCACAGCAGTAGCTGGGAAGTGGGACAGATCTGAAGGGTTCCCAACTCCTGCTTGCTGTCATCTTTCCATCATCCACCCTTTCCAAAATACCCAGACTCATCCATAAAAACACACATTTCTGGAGGTGGAGTGGCAGGGCTGTGTGGAGAGCAGTGCAGGTGGAAGGGGCAGGGTAACCAGGGTGACTTTAGGGGAATGAAGATGCACTGAAGTTTTCATTAACAGGATCAAGCCACGGAGACTGGTACTGCCTGTAAAGCCTGAGACAGGGAATTGGAGAGCTGTTCCTGCTGTCAAACCTCCTTGTCCTCCTTGGGAACTGGTCCTGTCAGGATTACACTGACATTCTGTCACCCCCCTCATGTGGCTGCAGCCCTGGAGCCAGGCCCTTGCTGCTTTGCAGTGGGGTGTGGGAACTCCAGATGGAAAATGCTGACAGCCTCCACATGCTTGATGGGTGGGAGTGCCAGTTCTTAGTGCTTGTCCTTTCCTTCCTTCTCATTTTTCCCTTTCCTTTTTTCTTTTCTGCTGGTTTCTATTGTGTTGTTTCTTGCAGGGAGCCATCCTCACAGTGGCTGCTGTAAGTCTCTTTGGCAATTAGGCTTTCAAACCCTGAAAGCAGCTCATTCAAATTCTTCCTCTCCATGGGCTGTGTTTGTGTCTGTATGAAGAAGCCTTGCTGTTCTTTCCCTTACAGGCTGCTAAAATTTCCCCAAAAAGTAAAAGCCATTGTGTTTTTCACAAGTGATTTTTTTTCTGACTCAATTAATATTTTAATAAATACTAGATGAAAGGGTTACTTTGGAGGAAACAAATTAGTGTATATGAGCCTTTCTGCTCGCTGTGGATATGGATGGGTTTCCTCTGCCATTCAAAATTTTCTAGGATGGTGAGACTGTGAACAGGGTGTAAAGACTGAGGTATGGAGAGATGAGTTTTGAGACAAGTGATAATGAAATCAAGACAGCAGTACTGTGGACTGGCACATCTCTGCTGTCCTATCTTCTCCATCTACCAACTCTACTTTCTAGAACTTAAAAATGAAGAAAAAAACCCCCAAGCACAATGAACCACCTCTGGGCTTTTGCATTTTGATTTGAACAAACTGCATCAGGGTACCTTTGCCATTCACTTCCCCCCTTAGTTTTCTAAGCCTTTTCCCCCATGCCATTCCTTTACAACCAGAGTCCCTGAAGTCATTCTGCTCTAGCCACTGGCTAAAATTAAAGTTACTAAGGATTTTTGCCATTGCTGCCCTCTCTCAGGCTGCTCATAACTAATTTCACACACATCAGCAAGGAAGCAATAAAATAATACAGAACAGCAGCTAAATATTAGAGGAGAATGGAGTCTCTTGGTCAAAAACTAATTAGTTTATTTGTAGAACTGTAACTGGATGCTTATGTGGGAGCTCCCCAAATCTGCTATCATGAAATGCTGGGGAATTGCAGTTGGGGTGCTTCATGCTGGTCCCTGCACTGTATTCCAGGGAATTGGGATTTACCTGCTCCAGAGCTGCAGCCTGCACTGAGCTCATCCTTGGGCTGCAGGGAGCACACACCCCATGGCAGTGGGGTGCTTCAGTTTCCTTTGGGGAATAGAGCCCATGTTGGTAAACGGGAAGTTGAAACACAGGATCTGAAATAGCAGTAATGTAATGAAAATATGTTATTTTTCCTTTTTTTTATTCATTTTTTCCTGAGAGTGATGAGGTCTGGGTTGTCCCTGGGGTTAAACGTCTTTCAAGACCACCTGTCACATAATCCATTTGCCAGCCCCAAGAGAACATAATAAATAGTTTAAAGTCTGTAAACACAGCACTAGTCAGGCTGTCAAGGATCAAAAGCCAGGAAAAACAAAATGCACAGTGTAAAAAAGCCACGAGTACCAAAGTAGTTCTTGTCATGGATGTTTTTGCTAGAAATACTATTGCAGGTGTGTGATCTGACCCTAAACACAACTGAAGAACACAACTCTGTTATGAAATAGAATGATTTGGGCCACATTAAGTTATACCAGTGTCACAGTCAGAAGAAGACTCCTAGTAGAGTCAGATATTTTTATTTTGTCAGCTATTCTGCAGACACACCAACTAAAATTATGGAAGAAATGTATAAACCTCAATTTACAGCCTCATTCTAGCATCCAATTTTTCTATGCATGCTGCCCCCTACATATTTCACTATTTTGGCATTCTGACTCTGGTCCACCCCAATTTCCCTCCCTTTTGTGCCCTCCCTTGTGCTGCTGACACAGGTGGTCCAACAGCTCCTTCCCCTCTCCATACTCACAGCTGCCAGGGTACCACTGGGAAGGTATCTGGTAGAGAAGCTGTATTTGAAATGCAAAAAAGCTGTGTAGAACTCTGGAAACACCAGCTGGCTGCTGTGTATAAGAATTAAAAATGTTTCTCTGTGGTGCAAGAAGAATTTCTTTTTCTTTCCTCCAACATTAAAAAAAAAATCAAAGATAGCAGATAACATTTTGATTGAGCCAGTGTGTTAGGGATGCAGAAGTACAGCCAGGTCCAGTAATGAGCTAATTTTCCTTCCCCCTTTTACCTTTTGATGCAAGGCAGCTGGGATATGTGTGTCTGTCTGTGTGTAGTTTTCCTGGCTGTGTTCCTTTTTTGGCAGAAAGATGTTGAATAGGGGGGGTTTGAAGTTTTTGGAGTGTTTAAGAACTCCAGCAGGTCAGCCTCCTCTGGTAGCGTTGTTGTGTCCTGGGGTTTTTGTGGTTGTATAGGGGATTTCTGGATGCAGCAGTGTAGCTTCTCCTGGGTGTCTCAGGTTGGCAGTGAACAGGTGGAAATAGCCTGGGAAAAGGGATTTTCCTGGATCTTGGACACCAAGCCAAGAGGGCGAGAGCTTGTTGATAGAATTTCTTGTAGGGGATCCCCACTGTGGAGATGTTGACTCTGGCTCACTGCTAAGTTTAGAACCATGTAAAACACGTACCCTGGACTTCATGCAGAGCAGATGGTCCAACAGGCTTTACTGGTTGGAGTGTGTCAAATAACAGATTGTCTAGAAAAGTTTGCTTGCTTTTGGCAGACAATTTAATTCAGCTCCTAGCGTGTTACCGAAGTTCACTGTGCATCTCTGCAGAAGTGGGCAGCTAACACATTTTGTGTCATCTGCTATAGCAAAAGTTTTTTAAATAATTAAAAAAAAAAATAAAGTAGAAGTTGTGTCCCTACTTGTTCTCTTGAGTGGAGGTAGGAAAAGGCAGCTCCAGTGTGTGAGTAGAAAATGAAATCCAGAAAATTGATTCATATGCCAAAGCCACAATCTCCTTCCAGCTGGTACAACATATTTTTAAAAATTCTCTTTTAATATTCTCTTTGAAATAATTCCTCCCTTTATTTTAGAATCAGGAAAATATAAAAGTCTCAGACTTTATTGCAAAAAAACCAAAAATAGATTCTGCAAACTTTTAACATTGACACAGAGTAGGCTATTAAGTGTAGGACCAGCTCTCACCAGGTTCCATAAACCCAAGTAGCAATAAGAAGTGAGCATACACAAACATGAATGTTAAAGTACTGATAAAGCTACCAGCTTGATCATATTAAGGATGATCATCTTGTGAAAGGCTCCTTGGAAGAGCTGGATTTTTCAGGTCCCTTTAGGTAAGTCATTGCATATTTTTCTCTTCTTTGAAGCAGTTTATTGAAAACATGGTAGCATAATCCATTGTAGCATAATCCAAAACTACCCCGTTGAGCTGTCTCGCCTGGACTGCTCTATCATGCTGAGCAGGGCAAGGCTTTACACCCAAGTGACTTTCTGTTGCAATGCTCTTTTGGCTTTATGAGATGTGTGACAGTGTGAAACTACTGCCCAGTTACCTCCTTGCTATTTAGCTGAGCTGATGCAGACCTGGCCTGAGACAGTGTTTACAGGTGATACCTGAGGAGCATAAAGTCCTGCAGATTTTGTATGTGATCCCAAGGTGTGACCATGCCTTTAAACTGGCCGTTTTCTCTAATAAATAAATCTGTAGCTGTGAATCACTGTGCATGTTTTACGTGTCAGAGCCTTGTTGCACATCTTGCACATGAAATGCCTTTGCCAAGGTGTGTTTTCTGTGAACTCATCTGTGCCCAACTCAGGGTGGGTGTCAGTAAGATTAGTGAATTCTTCAGTGTGAGCCTTAAAACCCAGTCTTTTTCCTTCTGCAGACCATTAATCCAGTGACTGCCCAAATGCTCAGTGTGTCAGGAGCAGTGACTGGTCTGTAGGTGCAAGGTGGGACTTTTGTTGACAAGGATGAGGGTGGGGGGATGCTCTCACTCTCCAGTTCCCAGGGGGCTCCGTGTTTTTCCAGACCCAGACGACAGCAGGCTCCCTCCACACAAATCCAGCCCTGCTGACAGACGATGCTGCTGCCAGCTGGCACGGTTTTATTATGACTTTATTATTAATCAGGGTTTGTCAGCTTTCTGTTGCTCAGCCTGTCTTGTTCTCAGCAGTGGAGCTGCCAGAGCCCCCAGTGGGGTGAAGGGACTATAATTTTCTGTACCTCTTTTTCCACAGGCATTTGCCATCTCCTGGGGAGAGCAAACCCTGCCCAGAGCCTCCAGCCCTATGGGTAAGGGGATGGAGCAGTATCTCTGAGGAAGTAACCTGGGAGGAGGAGCAGCAAATACCCCATGGCAGCTGTGAGTCATGGCAGGGCAAGGAGGGAAGAGGATTTGAGTTTTACCTGGAGGAGGAGAGCCAGCAGGCACAGGTAGCCTGGAGAAGGAAGAAACAGCTGGTACTGAGGGGACAGCTGGTGGGTACACAGGGAAGGTTTATATTTTCTCAACAGCTTCACAGTTCTCCTTGTCTTACCTTCCAAGAAGATGCTGATGGCAGAAGGACAGAGTAACATAGGCAAGAGAACACAATCCTGATGGATGGTTGGGAAATGTCATGTCTGTGTCCCTTAGAGGAAAGGGCTCAGTGACCAGCAGGCTGAGTGTGGTGTGCTTTAATGCCAGCTCTGAGGTCCCAGCTTGTGCTGCTTCTACTGGTGCAGAACCTGAGACTTTGCTGGAGCCCAGCTGCATATAAGCTGTCACATAAATGCTCAGGACAATACCCATTGGGGAAATGCTGGCGGGCAGACAGTACTTCCAAAGAGATTTTTTTAATGGCTTGGTAATCAAGTGTATCAAGATCCATCAGTAAACCACCTCACTGAGCATGCTGGAAAATTCTCTCTTCTCTGACTTCTCACTGCCTTGCTCCTTGTGAGATTATTCCTAACAAAACTGGGTATGAAATAGTGCCAGCACTAGTGGCAATACATGGATGGAAGTGACCACACATAAAGGTGTCTCAGAGGTGACTGTGTGTGAGAAGAGGTGGAATGTGCACCAGGCAGGCAATGCCTTCCCTCCTACCTGCTCGACCCAGAGGAGGCATTGCTACTGTCCAAAAATGGTGCTTTCTCTGGCCCGTGGGTGTTCCTTTTTCAAGACTCCCACCACTGACTTTGCTGTGAATTTAGTGAAAGTTAAACCAAATTAGAGCACGCTGGAAAATCCTTTTCAAAATACATAGTCTGCCATCGTGGGCATGCTGCATGGATGTCTTCCAGAGCAGCTCCTAGACAAGCAGGATTGCCACAGAGTGCTTGTGAGAGTGACAAACCTCACCTGTGGGACACAAATGGAAGGCAGGGTGGGAGGAGTGTGGGCACCTGGGTGCTGACCCATTATATGGAGAACCATGGACAAGCCTGGGAGGCAATCCCACCTCCTCCCCCTACAACTTTCCTCTGGAACAAAATCTATCACAAACTTGGTGGCTCCAGAAAATCCATTTGTTGCTGGCTTGGAGCCAGTCCAATCAAGAAACGCTCCTTTGCAATCCTAGTAGCAGCATGAAAATGCTCCCTCTGGTTTTGCTCCTAAGCTATTTTGGATTAGCTGCAGATAATTGTGCTGACTGTTCAGTGGCATCCTCTCTGCATACTTAGCCATATTTGCATGTAGCAAAGAATATTGGGCCATGAATGAGGGTATTTCCTTATTACTTTCCAATATCTATGATTTCCTTTCATCCAAGCAGTGGTTTAAGAATTGATTGTCTATTGGGGAGCTGAAGCAAGCAGATGATGGAAACGCTGCTTGCATTATCTTTGGAGAAATGGCTGTAGATAACCAGTAGTTTCCAAACAACGGGTTTGGTTTTTAACTGCTTGGTAATCAGACATGGCAAAATTCATCAGCAAATAGCCTTAACTAGTGTACTGGAAAATTAACTAATAGCTGGGGATATGCTCCTGTCTGAAATTATTCTTTCTGTGATTTGACAGCAGCAGTAATCCAATTGCTGTGAGTTTAATTTCATATTTATCTGTCTGTGAGGATGTGTTTTAATGCTTGTTTTAGCTTGCTGCCTTCTAGTGAAGATTATTTATTAAAAGAAAAAAAAAAAAAAAAAAGGAGTATGCTTTGAGAACTAGATTGACTTCATAGCAAGGAGAGCCAGGGTGAGGTGCTCCTCATGCCATGTGCTGGAAGCAGGGGTGGCCAAGGATGGTCTCTCCAGGAAAACATCTCTCCACACACCCATGGCAGGGGCAGGCACTGCTCCTGAATAGGGAAAGGGACTCTGGGGAGATGCTGCTGCATAACCTGTTTTTCAGATTTTTTGAGGCCCTGTTACTTTTCATTTTATAATGCTGTTTTTCAGCTCTCTGTAGTTTCTGACAGTGTGTATGGAGGGGGTGTGTGTGTACTCATCTGCCTTCCTGCATGAGAAAATATGTATAAAATTCCTTTTCCAGGTGCCCAAATGAGCATAATGACTAAATGGTGAATAATCCAGTAAATGGGACATTTCAGAAATCATTTTATGGTATGAGAAGTTGAAAATCTGAGCAACCACATGCTGAATTAAAGAACTTTCCATGAGGGTGGGGTTTGTCAGAAATACTGTAGTTAGTTGTAAATCTGCATTTCTCTGTGATTACAAATCAAGGCAGAGATATCCTTTAATTTGCAAAGGGAAAGAAAAAAGCACTGATGTAAACCAGTACATCTGACAGAGCTGCTCTGTGCTAAATGCTTGGGTGGAATTTCCTGCCTAGCAGTGATGGGGTGGCTGTGCACTGGGACATGAGACCACCTTATGAAGATTATTTTTCTTTAACACAGTGGTCATCCTTCCATATTTTTTCTGTTTTCCAGATTCCAGTGTTTGAGGTATATTCCTGATAATTATCATGGGAAGAACCATGGTGATAGTGGTACCTTTGTATTCCCTTGGGGGAAAAAGCCAAAAACAAAGTTTTGAAGCAGTGACTGAGTTGTATTTTTTAATTCTTCAATGATTGCCTCAAGTAGGTGAGAGCAAATCACAGATAATGGGTCTAGAAAAATAATACTATTAAGGGCATGCTCTCTATAATTCCTAAAGAAATATCCAGGCTTATCTGCTTTCAAAGGATACTCCACTGTCTTGCTATTTAAACAAAGAAACAAAAAAAAGAGATGTGGAGCTGCTGCCAACCTTTCTTTCCCAGTCAGCTTCTAATGCCTTTATCAGTTATTTGTATGCAATTTTTCTCCTTTCTTCTGGGCCTTGTTCCCCCCCCTTTAAGCTTTGCACTTAGTGCTACACCACGTCAATAAATACACTAAGATGCACAATCTGGCTGCAGATCTTCACATTTTGCCTGGGTTTGCCTTGTGCTTCCCTCTCTGGTGCTCTGGGGAGGCTGGGGCAAGGGAAGAGAGGAAGGTGGGGAGCTGAAAAGAGGCATCGCTGACTTTGATGCTCTTGTGAACTTCTCCTGGAGCTTTTGTGGGACTGAAGAGAGGCAGGTGCCTTCTTCATGCCTCTGTCAGTATTTTTAATGGGGAATCATCCTGGAGAGAGGGGTTCTGCCCCTCTGCTCTCATCCCAGCTGATAATAACATGACAATATAGGTGCTAGAACATGATGAGAAGACATGAGGACTACCTGAGAATTTCTGCCTTTATTTTTAAGTGACAATCCTTGTGTAATGCTACTTAAAATGATTTGATGGAAGGACACAGCTGTGTTGCTGTCCTTATTGGGCATAGGGTGAACCTCAGGTGCTGCAGTTGAGCCCTGGAGCTGTGCATGGAAGGGTCTTGGGAAGGGTCACAGAAACCCCAGCTGTACCAGTCTGGTGTTCATCCTCTAGGTGGGTGAACCCTGGCCTGTGGAACTGCTGACATGGCACGATGCAGGGGACAGCCCATGCTTCAGATGAGTGTGTCACCACAAGTGTAAGACAGGGCTGTCCCACACTGGCTGGTTGGGTGTTCATTCCAGCTCTGCAAAACTCCTAAGGTGCTGTTACCTGCCCTACGATTTTGCCATCAGTCTGTGCTTTGGGTCAGCAAAAGTTGGTTTGACAAGAATTGGCTGTATTTTAGATGTGTTTAATCATAGGGCGGGAGTGTGTGTTATTACTGCTTTTCCACAAGTATCTTCCTTCTGCAGGAAGATGCTCTACCACTTAACCTTCCTCAGCCTGAGTGAGAGAGAAGATTCAACTGCAAGAGTTTAGAACTTTATTACTCAGAAAGGACACCTGTAACTTAATGCAGTTGCTACCTATTTAAAGACTCCTAAAAGTACTGACAGCCCTGAGATGGGCCTCACTTTCAACAGGGTTTCTTCAGAAAACAGATATGTAGTTATAAAATTATTCAACAATGTCAGCCAGGTGTTGCTAAAGCAGGATAGGGTTGTCTTTTCTTTTTTGTTTCAGTTTCTGCTCTATAGGAATATTTCCACTGCACTTAACACAGGGATGTATGACTGTATTTCCTGACCTCTTTGACATGAGATCGAAATGATGTCTGGGCTGACATTCCTTTCTTCTGCAAAGCTTTAGGTGATTAAAATAGGCGAAGACATTTGCCAAGAAAGCAGTTACTTTGAGAGGCAAATGTATATTCAGGTGACTTTGTTCGCCTCATCCTGAACATGCACAGAGAAGAGGACAGTGCCCAATGCATTGTGGAAATTAAAATGAGTAAAGCAGGAGTCTTGATCTCCCTGAGGATCGGAAGGCTCTACTCAGGGATCTGGCCAGGTGTAATGGATGGGTCAAGTCCACCTGTATGAGATAGAAGGCAGCAAAATGCTGGGTCCTGTGCTTTTGTCTCTCCCACCCCATGCAGTGAAACAGGCTGGGGGAAGAGGGGCTGGAAACTGGCAAGAAGCCAATGGCATCCCAGCTTCTGTCAGAACCAGTGAGGCCAGCAGGAGCAGAGCAGGGATTGTCCTTCCCCATAGGGCAGCGGTGAGGCTGTACCTCAAATCCTGCATTCACTTTTGGTCCCCTGTGAAGAAGAAATATCTGAAAGTGCTTGAGTGTGTGCACAGAAGGGAAATGCAGCTGGGGAATGGTCTGGAGCAAAGTCTGATGAAGAAGGGCTGAGGGAGGTGGGGGTGTTTAGCACAGAGGAAAAGCAACACCGCGGTTACCTTATAGTTCCCTAGAGCTCCTCGGAGGGAGGTTGCAAGCTGGTCAGAAACATTATATTCACTCAGGGAACACAGAATATGGGCGGAAGAAATTACGTCAAGTCGCACCACAGGAGTTTTAGATAGAATCTCTAGGAAATATTCTTTGTAGAAAAATATACCATATCTGGGAACAGGCTGCCAAGTGAAATGGCTGAGTCACCATCGTCAGAGAGATTTCAAAGTCATGTGGATTTGGCATTGTGGGACCCGGCTGATTGGTGGAGTAGGCAGGGTTAAGTTTGTGGTAGGACTGTGTGATCTTCAGGGTCTTTTCCAACCTCATCGACTCAGAGGTTTGACTGCAGCCCAGCATGGAGTCAAGGCTTACACTCAGTGATCCTCAAAGGTGCCTTCCAACATGGATATTGATGAGATTGCCAGTGCAGGGCAGCTGATAAGAAAGACAAGAGAAAGACCAAGAGAAGTTCTCTGAAGAAGAATCCCTGAAAGGCTGCCCTAATCAGTACACCCGGGCCCCTCTGACAGGCAGAGCTGGGCTGGGGACAAAGGGCGGGGCTGGCCTGGCTCTGGTGTTCTG
>JAOTQP010000870.1:63077299-63097434 GCA_026413545.1 Cichladusa arquata | reverse complement strand
CCTGGGGAGCCTGTTCAGTGCCCAGCACCCTCTGGGGGAAGAACCTTTCCCTGATATCCACCCTAACCCTCCCTGACACAGCTCCAGCCATTCCCAGTCCTGTCCCTGTCACACAGAGCAGGGATCAGAGTTTCCCCTCAGGAGGGTGTTGAAGAGCACAATGAGCTCTGCCCTGGGTCTGAACAGACCGAGTGCCCTCAGCTGCTCCTCATACGGCCTCCCCTCCAGACCCTTCTCCCTGCCCATGGCCTCCTTTGGATACTCTCTAACAGTGAGTACATCGTGGTGCCCAAAGCTGCCCCAGAGCTCGAGGTGAGGGCGCCCCAGCGCAGAGCAGAGCAGGACAATCCTATTCCCACTGATTGTCTCGTTCTTATCTAGCCCAACCCAGTCTCCAGATCCCAAACTTCAGATTTGGGATGTACCCAGCCTGGCTGTCCTCCGCCAGTAGGCGTGAAGCCTTCCCGAGGTGGGAACACGCTTGGTGGCACCAAGCAGATGGTGAGTTTGTTGGCACTTCAGCCCTGGCAACTCTGCGAGACAAAATGAGGCTGAGGCTTTGGTGATTTTTCAGTTCTCATGTTGCAACTCTTCTGCTGATGGCAAAAACAATATGGGATCATGAAAAGCACCTACTGCCCTCTTCAAGCTGCCACCCTCACATGGAAAGTAGCAGCTTTTCAAAAAGATTAGCAGAGAAAAACACATTCCTGTTCACTAGCCCACATTTTTTGGAGCAAGTAAATTATCCTGTCTGAAGGTTTTAATCAGAAAAAACCATAATCTTCTCTAAGGAAGATGTCTAAAGTGAGGCATGGTTCTGAAAGCAGCCACAAGCAGGGCTGTGCTCAGGCAATACTGAGCAATTTCAATAATTGTTGGTATTATCAGCCCTATCTCCAAAAGAATTGAATACATAATGTGAGATTACAGAACAGCACTGTTATTCAGCTGCTGCTGGGACATGGGGAGAGACTAGTGTTGTTATGCATTTAAATTATTGGGCAGGAAGATTAATGATGTGCAAATTAGCTTCATTCTATTATGAGTAATTTTTGCTTTCATTATCCACTATCACCCCCCAATGCCAACATTGCCTTACATTTACGATGTTCAAATGGTATATTAAATGCCAAATTATATATCGACTCCCCTAATTTTCCATGCTGAAAGGCATTGAATATAGAGAAAGTTTTTGCTTCTGTGGACCTCTGCTGCCCCTTTTGTCAACTATTACTATCAGAAAACATTCACAATGTGCAGCTTGCTTTAAATTGCAGGGCTTTGGGACCATCTATTATTCTTTAGCTTTTTGATTAGAGACAAAGTATTAACTCAGTCTGCAGGTTGCTCTGCCTTCTTGGTAATTCTCACTGTACCATTATCATATCATCATTTTCTGTTTACTGCATTCCTTATGGCAAAGGGATTATTTTCCTGGGGGATTGTTAAAAGGATTTACTGCTTTGACTGTCACAATACAGTATTTCTTCCATCAGGCACTTTTTACCTTGTAATGCATCTGCAAAGTGTCAGCAGTCACCTCCTTCACTCTCTGGTTATGTTGTCTGTGGCAAGCACATTTTCTCATTAATCTCACTGTTAAACAATTCTTTTCTTTCAATATCACAGCAGATAATGTGAGTCCACATATACAAAATTTGAGAGTTCCTTAGTTTTAGATTCTAACTTCTCTTTTTAAAGAAGTGTCTTGTTCTTTGAAAATAATTAATTTCACTGGGACTACATAGGCACAAGGACAACTCAACCCAGTTGAGGTTAGCAGCATCTGCTTCCTGATGCTATCAGGTTTTAAAACAAAGAAAAAGAGTTAGCTGATGCATATCCTGCATGTCATAAGAGAAAAGAGAATAGATGTTAGTGTGTTTTTCTCAGCTCTGATATTTTGTCCTGAGCATTTTTCTACCCTGTGGCCAGAATTACCTGGGTGCTAGCAGTGGGTGAGCTCCTCTTAGCCCCAGCTTGCTTTGGATCTTGCATGCCTGCTGCGCAGCATCTCTCACCTCTGGAGCTGACAGAATTCCATGATGGATCTTTGGCTTTCCTTTGCCTCTGCTCCTTCCAATCCAACATCTCTCACACAAAACCTGTGTGCACAAAACCCTGGCTGAGTTTGTCCCTGCATTCCTTGTCCCTGCCTGCCCTCCCTTGGTGTCAGGAGCTGCTGGGCTCAGGGATGAGGCTGCACCTCCCCAGAATAAATAACACAATGTGAGAAATGGATTTGTAAAGGATTCTCAAAGCCTGACCAAAAGCTCACACAGCCTTGAACATCTGTATGCAAACTCTGAGATAAGGTGTGCTGACTTAGAAAGGCCATAGAATAGAGAAGACAATTGTTGAGAGATTTGAACAAGTTTCAAATGACGGTCTTGCAAAAAGACAAGATATTTTGAAGAACTAGAGCTGTGAAAGATGCATTGTAGCAAGACCACATGGGGTAAAATAATAGGTGATTGGTGTTAGAAGCATTAGCACCCCTGTGTGGCAAAAGCTAATAGGCTGAACAACTTTTATAAGGTATTGTAACCAAGAAATAAGTTGGCTTCTGATAGAATGGCACCGAGTTTTACATCTCTTATGTTTCTCCCTTCAGTAAGACTAATAATGGAATAAAATCTTTATAAATAAACACCTCTCAGTTGCCCCATCTCTGCAGAGCTGGGATTTTCCAATAACACCCCAGGGAGCACAGGGACATGGAGCAATGTGGGTGCTCTGCCCCTCAGGCCACCCTTGGACTGGGACATTGCACTGCTGTGCTGGGGTTTAAAATGCAGAGCTGCAGCACAG
Organism: Cichladusa arquata; assembly: GCA_026413545.1. Lineage (NCBI taxonomy): Eukaryota > Metazoa > Chordata > Aves > Passeriformes > Muscicapidae > Cichladusa > Cichladusa arquata. The sequence continues at coordinate 63,094,620 of JAOTQP010000870.1, read as the reverse complement.
ATCAGAGCGTGTCCACATCAGAGCTCAGGAATTCTGGCAGGACCCAAAGCATGAAGATGCTGAGCTAAAACGTGCCAGGTCTTCTGTAATTCGAGGTAATGACTTTTAAAAGGCTCTGACTGAGTTTAAAGGCCTCCTTCAACCCAGGTGTCTGTGGGTAGTGCAGCTTTAAAAAAGGCTCTGATTTATCTAAAAGTCACACTTCTTAGGGGCAACAAAGGAGAAGAAGAATATCTCCTGGTACTTCTTTTATGCATCACATGTAAGACTATCATTAAGGCAGGAAAATGCTAGCTCAGGGAAATAGGGGACATATTTAAGGCAATTTTTAAATGAAAATGGTTTTAGGCTGTGAACCATCCGGGAGTATCTACCTGAAACACTGAATCAGAAGTGATAGTGAAATACTTTTTTTTTTTTTTTTAAAAAAAAAGACCTGGATTTAATTTTAACTTTATGGAATACAAAAAATTCTATTTTATTGCCCTGGCTATAGTAAGTTCTGTACTAGGATTTTGCTAAGTGGTCTACTAAAGCAGGAAATATTTTCCATTCATAAGACATGCTGCTGCCAGAAGTTTTAGAAATCTGCTTTCATCAGTGTTTATGCCCTCATGGGGGTAGTTTGGTTATAGTTGCCTGTTTAAAATTTCATTTACAACATGCTGTGATGATCTGAACTACCTGTTGTTTCTCAGTGTATGTTTTACCCAAAGAATGGTTTGCTGCAGCTGTTTGTATGGTAGGAGAGGGTGTGGGGTGATGCCTGAAAATGTGTGTAACCTCTGAATTCAAGGGCAAAGAATGTAACATCTTTGGTAGTAACATCTTTGGTAATAACATCTTGAAGTTACTTGCAAAAAAACAAAGAATGAAAACTCTCAACATGCACATTTCCTTTACTCACCTGCTGGACAAACCTTTTCTCCTTTGGTTTTCGCCTGAGGCTGGATGTGAGCATTACTGTGAATATCTCATACTCCCTATTAATCTGAAGTAAGCAGCAGCTGGCTGCCAGTCAGGAGTTATAATTCAATACTTGCAGAATTTAATTTCTGTTTCTTCTTTAAGTTCAGTCAGTGTTTAAAAGTCCTACAGGCTGTATGGTGATACATGACATTCCCTTCATCAATGGATATCTTGTTGTCAGAGCCATGTCTTCTCATATCAGTAATGGAAACTCGTTTTTGTTACTGCTGCTTGTTTCTTTGGGCCCTGAGGGACCAAACCAATTGAAGAAAGTGAGTTACATGATATATTTATGAGTTTTAATTGCAGCCTAATTATGAGTGGTTATAGGGTAGATTCATGAGCAGTACAGTCTCTAAAAAGAAATTGAGTGGGCATCAGATCACAACTTTTATCTAGGAGTGCTGATATCCAAAATCTGGACAATTGGGCAGATTAGAGAGAAAACAGATTGTGGTGGTCAGAGACAGGGTTGCTATTTTGGACAGTGTTAGGATGGGCCTTGGTCCTGTACATCAGTATTTTTAAAATAACTTTTAAAACATGTCCAATAAAGAAAAATCCAGAGTGAACCCAGGCAGCCAGACCTGAGGGCTTCCTAAGAGTAAGTGATAATTTTTTAATATACAGATTCCTGAGAGGTAAACAATAGATGGTACCTGGTGCCAGTCAGGCTTGTAGGATGTGAAGTCCAAAACTTGCCACTTCAGCAGCCCTCTGGAGAAACCAAGCAGCTTCTCTCAAATTAGGGTAAATTACTGAGATAATGTTTTTCTGTAATGTTTGAATTAGCTTTGGTATATACGTCAGTGTTTTTGTCAGCTTCTGAAGGAACAGAATCAATGCTTATGGAAATATTTTTGGCAGTTGCTTTGTCATATTATGATTTTTTAACTTTTAATCTGTGACCTTATTTCTACTTACACCACTGTGCTATTTGTTTGAGTAAAGGAGAGTATACTCTTAGCAGAGCAGATACCTGCTGAATTAATAAATCAAGGAGGGTAAAACACAGCCATAATTTGAAACAATCCTGTATGGAAAGAGCAGTAAGAGCACCAGCCCAAACCCTGGCCTGGAACCTTTGCACTATCCTGCCTGGGTCAGAGCTGGAGATTCATGGATGCCCATACACATGAAAAAAAGCCTCTAACTTGTCACAGGGAAGGGTTTGATTTTGACCAAAATATTCTTCCTTTAGTGAAGTGATGGTGGTATTCTGCATAAGAGAGTGAAATTGCTGTAGGTTTGGAGCAGAGACTCCCATTAAGGATTTGCTCCCTCTGTTGAGCTCTGGGTGCTGCCAAGGGGTGTGTCTGTGGCTCCTCTTCAGAAGTATAAGAAGACTCTAAGCTGTATCTCATGGCTCCTACATAATCTCATGTAAATCTGCATTAATGAATATATCTGCACTCCCCCCACCGCTATACATTCAGACATCATTCAGGATAAACAAGCCAAATACAGTTATTATCATTTTAATTTCGACCATATTGTAGAAATGTCAAAATATTAGCTGGGAAAATTAATTCCTACAATTTAGCATATGGTTTTCCTGAAATGAAATCAAGGGTATCACTCATCTCCCTTCAAGTCCTCCCACAACTGGGGAAATCTTTTCCAAAAAACTCATTTGAAACACCCTCATGCATTTCTCTGGCAGGAAGTCAGAAAACAGTTGTATTTCTACATCCCTTTCCTACTTTCCTTCCTAGAGGAAGGTGAAATAGGAAGAAGGATGTCTGGGTTGGAGGTGGTACCTCATCTTTGTCTGGATGATGCCCTCAGACACCTAAAAGCATTTCATGAACCATAATATTCAATTTTGTGCTGTTGTAGCATTAGGAACTGTCTGCTTCTTTCAGGGCTTTGTTCCAGGACTTGGAGAGCTGATAGTGAGGGGGATCCAACGAGGGTTTCTGCCCCCCTCCAGGGTTTGGTTTGTGTCTGGAGGGTATGTGCTGGAGGAGAGATGGATGCTTTTTCCTCCCAGTTAGGAGCATGAATGGGAGTTTTAGGGTGTTTCTGTGCCTTCCACTGGCACAAGCCACTGCACACACCCACGCCTGGGACTGTGGGAATAAACAGCTCCTGCCACCGCACTGCTGTGCAGCCTGATGGGCACTGAAAGAAAGAACTGGGCCTCATGACTTTTTCATACAGAAGCCCTTGGCAGTTCTTAGAGAGCATTTTTCTCAGAGTACATTATTTCCTTTTGGGTCAAATCACAGACCCTTTTAAAACTGTGTATGGGTTTGTTTCTTTTCTGTGCAAATATCACAGCTGTTTCAAGATCCTGAAGGTGTCATAAACGTGGATTTTTCTGTGTGTGCCCATCATTTATTGTGAGGAGTCAGTATTTTGAGAGGGAGTGTTTTGGATAATGCACAAACATATTACAATTTTTAAAAATTTTACATATTACAATATTGAAAATTTCAATAATTAAAATTATTGCAGGGTTTATGCATGGTTTAGGATAATGCTTGTTGCAGGGGACACTTAGTGCATAACCCTTACTACACCTGGCACAACTGAGCATGTTATATGGCAGCAGCATTGCCACATCTGTAAGCACAGGGAACAACACAGTGCCAGCTCCCTGACAGCTCTCTAGCACGTGCTTGCTTGCTTGAGCAGTGAGCAGAGACAGGTGCTCAACTGATGCTTCAACTGATGCTGAAAGGCTTTTTTTTGTCCTTCAGCTGCCCTGTTTTCAGATGTTTATGATATCAAGGGTCTCTTAACAGCTGGTGGACCTCCAAGGAGGCTTCCTTGTGCATGCATGTTTTTATGACTAAGGCATTAGAGCTGTGTGGTAAACTTGTCCATGGGGTCATTTCAGTGAAAAACAAAATAAATGTTTGGAATCTCTTTCAGGAAGCACTTCATCACCCTGCCCTCCTGAATTATTTTTATCCTCATCTGTACGTAAGCACAGCTGAAAATAGGGTGCTCCATGGAGGCTTGCTGTGAGCATCAGAGCAGTCCTAATTGTTCCAGGCAAAAAAGGAAAAGACTGAGGGCTGTTGTGGGGAATGTAGTGAGAGATGTGAAGCAAGTTGTATCAGGCAGGAAATTGGTGGCATCTCACACCTGTGAGATGGAGATATCAGCCTCTGTTGAACTGAATTTGCCAGGACCTGAAGCAAAATCATATAAATGATTTTTATATCAGTACCTAAACATTTATATTCAGTGTGAATACAGTCCTTTTCCCTCTAGATTCCCTTAATAACCATTACTATTACACAGCACCATGCACCTGCTTTCTGCCCCTGAGAATGAAATGTCCATCCATTTCCCCACAGAGCTTTAAAAAAATCTACTTTTGTTGGTGGCAAACAGCAGGAGCTTTGGGCTGTCTCCTCTTAAAACAAGGGTAATGTTGAAAGTAGCAGTCTAATTTTTTCCATTCTTCTTTTTGTGTTTCTTCTTGTAGAGTTTTCAAGCCACCTTTTAACTTTTCTGGGAGCAAGTGATAAGTTAAAGGGTACAGTGCTGCCGTACTGAGTGACAAACTGGAAGGCAGTAAGCTGCAGATCCATGCAGAATTTGAATTAATGACACTTAATTTCAAGTACTGGAAGAGTAAAGAATGTCAACCTCCTACTGCTTCTCTGCCTTTGCATGCTTTTACTTCTCTGCTGTAGCTCTGAAACTTTGCCTCCAGAAATCAGGTATTGTTTTCACTGGGGAGACAGGCAATGATAAGGGAAGTCCAATCAAAAGCAAACCACTGCTTGTTTCTGAATGCAAACCATGGCAAAAAACGTGTGGGCAAATTTTTAAATACAATGCTTTGTTTTTTAATAACCAGTCAAGTGCAGGGGATGAAAAATTACTGATCAAAAGAGTATTTTGTTGGATATTTTCTACTCAGTGCAAACAAGAACATCTGCTGCTGCAGGGTTCACTGTACTGCAGCTCCTCCAAGAAGGTTTCCTGTGTCCAAGGACTCTTGGACATGAATTTTCTCATTTTCCTTTCTTCTATATTTGTAACAAGTGATACTTTAGTTCCTGAAGGAAGATACTTGCACAAAATGCAGTGATATCACCTGAGGTATTTTCAGGAACTTTCATATGGGAAGTGTTGAAAGAAGAGAACAGGTGGCTGAAGAATTAAGAACTCAAACTCCAAACTAATTGGAGCTAATCAACTGATTGCGTGTCTGATCAGCACAAATTACCTGACCCTGTGATTTTCATGGTTCACAAAACTATTTCTCTCTAAGGAATGGTTTGCGCTTGAGAAAAAATGCACATTTCTTTCCAAAGCCATTACAGTTCATTGGCAAAATTGTTCAGTGGAGTCAGTGGCTGCACAAAATCCTTGTACAACACTGAGCAATGTTGTGTAACTTTACTAAGGAGAAACCTCCAGGATGCAAAGAGGTCTTAAATATTGGTGCTCAGGTGTGAGGGGGAAGGCAGTGTGGGTGTGCTCCTGTGGTGTTGTCCTAGAGAGAACAGGAGTGGGGAGGCAAGAAGGGGTTTTGAAAGAAAATGTGTAGTTGGGCTTCATTTGTTGATTCTGTTGTTATTTAGCACCTACTTTAGTGGTATAGCCAGAAAAAGTAAGAATGCATTAATGGAATTGCCTCTGACACGAAGCTGGGAGCATTTCTCTGTGTGGGGATGGAAGAGTAGCAGGCATCAGGAAGGAAAAGAGCTGTTTGCACTGATAGAGCAATAATGCAAAAAGTAACAGGTGTTTGTGGCCTGGCTGAAAATTCTGAAGTATCCAGCTGCCAGAGAAATAGGATTTTGAAGTAAACCTTGCTTAAGGGTAGTGGAGGAAAAACTGTTCTTGAGACAGAGGTTATAGAACTACAAAATTATTTCTACCATTGCCTGGTAGGCACAGCCTTGATGATTCTGGAAACACTGCCAGCATTTTCATGTTGTCTCAGCTCCACGTGTGAACACTGCACTTTGGAGAAGAAATGCAGGTAGAAAAGCTGGATTTTCCTTTGCAGGTCTGTGACAGAGTAAGCCAAGAGTAAATAATATATTTAGGGAATGTAGCTGTTGAACTCTCTCTCAAGCATGTTTAAATTATTGGATTCTGAGACGTGTTATTAGTCAAGTTAGTATTGTGTTTTACCAGAGGGGGAAAGGCATGGCCAAATACTGAAATAACATCTGAAAATTCATAGACTCATCCTTCAAAGAACGTGTGATATCATGGAATCCCAATGATTTCTCTGTGAAACAGTTTATCAAAGTTTTAAACAGCAAAGCAGTGTCGTATCTGTCCCCCCCACCCTGTCTGTGCTAAAGAGCATTCTTGTTGCATTCCTAAAGCACTCCAGAAGTTCACTCTCCAGTGCTCTGCATTAAATGAATTTGTTCATCAGGGAAAGCCTTTTCATAAGGTGAGTCTGGCATCATCACTATTACTGATAAAAAGAGGAGGAATTTTTGTCATGTATTTATTTACCAGTCATCATCTTTTATCAACTCCATGTCATTAACAGGAAAAATGTTAAGCTCCTATTGCTCCTAACACCTTCCAAAGATACTGAGACCTACAGGGCTTAAGCACGGCATTAATGTCAAATATCTCTCTCTGCTTGATTAAATAGGGATAGAAATGGAAATTAACATAGACGTTATACTGGTTTGAAGATTAAAGCTCCGATAGAAAACCCCAGATGAGTTGACTTCTTGAAAATGAGAAGGGAAAAGAAGAAAGAAAAATATTTAGGGTAAGATTAGTTTTGTTTTATTATTTCCTCTCTTAATTTCTTATGGACCACTGGGGGCCATTGCAGAAGATGGCACCTATTCCTCTTTGCAATGATAGCAGCTATGTGCCAAATATTGGGGAAACCACTCTGAAGCTGCTCTACTGGACAGGTCAGAGGAAGAGAAAAGGTACATATGTGATGCTCAGCCCAGGGACTCTCTGAGTAACTTCTGTTCAGGTGGGGCAGAAATGTCTGAAAATTGAACTGCAGTTTTTGGATGTTTTGTCACGTAGCACTGAGTCTTGTTTGAAGATTCTTGAAAATGTTAACTTGCTCCAGGGGGTTGGTTCTGAATGTCCTGGAGCTTTGCTTGCCTGGCTACAAAATTAGATGGTTTATTTATGCTTTCCTGCTTTCCTATATTTAGACTATAACAAGGAATATTTTTAACTTTTTGGATTGCTGTGATTGCTGCACTGAGGCCCTGATTGAAGCTGTGATTTCTACATGCCATTGTACTCCAATACTGTAATAATTCCAGAGAATTATGGGACTGATGAGGGGGAAATCCTACATGCTCAGTATGGAAAGGATAGTGATTTGGGGGAAAAAAAATACATTGAAATGTGCAAGATGCTGAAGGCTGTGTGCTAATTTTTAAACCAGACCATCTTGTTCAACAGTCAGGCAGATTTAATAACCAAAAGTGCAATCCACCAAATTTCTTACATGTGTAAGGACCCCACAGACTGGTTCTCTGTGTCAATTAATTTCAGCACTTGAATACCTTATTTAAGACAGGAACTTGCCCCTGAAGGAATCAACATTTGATCATGGTATTAAAACTAGTTGCATCTAGTTAGAAAGAAAATATTAAAAAGGTTGGAGGAGAGGGGGAAGAAGAGAAATAAAAAAAGACAATCATTGGCTTCTCTGAGCTAGAGACATGAGCTCTAAAATTAAAATAACTAGGAAAGGTAGAAGGCATTCAAATGTTTGTTTTCAGCTTGGTAGTGGTGCACCAATCAGCCTTTCCAAATTCACTAGCACAGGAGACCATCTGCTCTCCACAAAAGGATGTTTTACTGAACTCCCTTGACAGCCTGACCCTTTCTTTATTTTTCCTCTAATCTGTGACATAAATTCTGGTCTGTTAGGACTTTTTAGCTCCTTTTCTGAATGCAGAGTGTCACTATGTGTCAATTTTCCTCCTTCACAATGAGGTTATATAGGTACTACAGCTATTAGGACTTTCTGCACAGCTAAGCTTTTTAAATCTACGACTTTCATTACATTTTTATCTGACTTCTGTATTTTTTTCATCCTTAATAGGACAACTAAATGCATGCCACCATTTTACAGCATTAGCCAATAGGCTATTCTTAATGATGGTTTCAGCACTACTTTAATTTTTTTTTCTGAGCTGTATCTGCAGTTTATGGCCATTTTTTAGTTTAAATAGGACATTATTCTAACATGGATGCACTGGTTAAAGTATAACAAGGATGAGTGAATATGCCTTGAGCCTCCCTAAGGAACGAGAGATTTTAAAGCTACTGAGAAAGCAATTTCACAAATTTTCTGTAAGAAACAGGAAACCCTCAGTAATTAAGCTTGAAACAGGGATTTTGTGTGAGTGTGCAGCCTGACCTGCACATGCCCCCACGTGGGATGGGTGCCTCCTCTGGTTTGTTGCCACTGTGACCAAGAAAGGACAAATCCTGGTAACCACCCAGCACCTTGGAGATGAGAGGGAGCACAAAGCCTCCACTCCCACAGGGCCTTGGCACAGTCCTGAGAGGAAAACAAGATCTAATCCTTGGGTTAAAGACTCTATTTTATTTAACATTAGTGCTCTGGAAACACTGCGAGCAACCTCTTGTTTTTGAAAATACATCGAGTTTGATTGTCCCATGCCATGGAACCAAGAGATGACAAACTTTCATGGAGAGCAGGGTTAGGAGGTTCCTGCTGATGCTGAGCTGGGACAAAACATTCCCCCCTCTTTGTGAGCAGAAAGGAAACTCCTCCTCAACTCTGATGGGGATCCTCGACCTCTCACCCTCTCCAACTCAGTGGATTATCTCACCCCTCTCACAACTGCTTATCTGTAATTGTTCACACCAGAAGCAAAAGGAAAAGATCCTGCCACCACTGAGTTTAACCTGGTGCCAACTCAGACCACTGCCAGCTAAGGCAGTTTTATCTCCTCGTGGCCTGAGTGAAGGGAGGGACATTTCAAAGCAAACTGGTTCCACTTCTGCTGCTGGCAGGGGAATGACCCCATCCTTTGCACCAGGATGGTGCAGGTTTGCAGGACCCAACTCCTTTAAAGTGTTCTTGGATTGCTCTGTGCAGTGCTGCAGTTCACAGCATAAAGTATGTCATCTACCTGCCTTTTTTCCCTTACCTAACTGAAGGTTACTAATACATACATTTTACAGTGCATTTTTTCTTCTTGGTTTGCTCATGCCATTTTCATTTTCTTTTGTAAGAAGATTAGTGGATGGAAAATAAATGGAATTTTCTTTTTTATAATTATGAAAAGCTGGGCAACACCTGTTGACAAAGGAAATCTGACTAAGGATTATGCCTATGTATCTGAAAAACAGGAAATAGTATAAGAATTTTGCACCCACCAGACAACAGTGTGGGAAGTTTGCATGAAATGCTTACCTAGGTCAAGAAGGCTTATGAGAATTTCTTTTGAGAGCATGTCTGGCATTTCCCCTGACAGGGAGAGGTGAATATTCAAGTACATTGGGCTGCATGTTATACAGATTGTATCTGCTGGTGTTGACAGTCCTCCCACTCCCTTCTGTCTTCTGCCCTGTCCCGTTCGTGTGCTACAGCTCACTGTGGAGACAAGATGTGCTGTGATAACACCTACAGCCTTTGTTGCTTTCCCCCTTGGCTCTTCTGCAGCAACTCTTCTTGCTCTTCAATAAAAAGTGTTTCTAGGATTTTTCTCTAGTCACCAAGCCATCTGCTGCTTTTTCATGTCCTATTGTCTTTGGATTTAATCGCTTTTATGTGACAACAACGTCGTTATGTTCTGGCTCTGTACTGGAGGTGTGCTGCCTGTGGAGTGACAAATACCACTGGCTCCAAAGAGTTTGCCTGAAAATAACCAAAATGAAGCAAAGAGCTGAGGTTTGATGTGTGTCATCCCTAAGGGACATTTGAGCTGGCATTATGACCTATTCTGACCTCCAGCCCAGGATACCAAGTCAAAGCTCACACAGGCTCTCTTCCACTGAGCTGAAGTCTGTAGGGGCCCAATGTTTTTGTTACCTGCCGGGTTTGTCCTAGTTCCTACTATCTCTTCACCAAAAATCAAATTCAGTTTCCTTGACAGCAGTTCATCATTTCCTCATTTGATCAGGGAAATGAAACAGTGGTTGCAGCGCAATCTTCAGTCTCTGCTTCAGTTTTAACGCTGCTGCTTTCCCCTCTGCTTTTCTGGGGCTGCTTCCATCTGACTCATCTCAAAGGCACTTTTAAATATTCTTTTTTTTTTTTCCTTTACTCTTGGTTGCTCTTAGCTTTTTTTTTTTTTTATTTTTCCAAATTGTCCATGGTATAGAGCCACCCACGACTGTTGGTCTAAACCCATTCATCCCTACTTAGCAATGGTAAAGTAAATGTCAAACATGGTGCTGTACCAAGGCAGCAGGCTAGTGCTGTTGTCACTGGTTGTATTTAGAAGTAGATCTGAGATTTTTTTCAAATGAAGGAACTGTCACTTGAAGCTGGGCACCCTGTCTCTCTTCTGTAAATACCTGAGCCTATTAATCTATTACCAGGAAATATCTTCTTGTCAGTGCTCTTTGTTGTCTGCTTTTCCATGGCAGTCTTTCTGTCCTGCTGTGGTTAATTTGAAGCTCAGGTACAGAATTCAGATCTTTTGGATCTAAATCTGAAAAGAACCAGTAGCCCTTAGCTTGCTGAAGCTCCTTAGAATGCAGATTAGGAGGCGTGTTTAGTCTGGCAAATAGTGATGTGGGAAAGGAAAACAACTAGTCACGCTTGAAAATGATTCTAAATATGTAGGGGAAAAAACCCAGCAATGTGTTCTATGTGATTAAAATAAGAAAAGAACAGGATGTCATGAAAATAGGATCTGACTATATGGTCCTCCTAGGAAAAACAGGCTCTGGTGGAAGGACAGGAGGATTTGAAATCGTGTCTGGACACCAGAGCAGTGTGAGTGCACAGGCTGTTTGCAGTGGGTGTATACAGCTGGGAAGGGCTCTGAGTTACACAGTGGTTTCAGTGCCCATGAGACAGGCTGCACCTTGTGTTTTTCCAGACACAGCTTGGTAAGAATTGGCAAATGTAGTTTTGTTGTAGTACAGTCAGAATATTACTGATTTTGCCATTCTGCTGGAGCATAAATGGAGATAAGGACTTCTGTTGTTATGAGGCTCTTTGCTGTTATGTTGAATGGCTCTAATCTCATCAAAAATCAGATTGCCTTAAACTGATTATGGACAGCCTCTCCTCCTCCATGGTTATGGGTGGTTGTTTTTTAACCTAACCTTGATTTATCATAAACATTTCTTTTTCCTTATTTTTTTGGGGGGGGTAGGGATGAGGTTGAAGATTAGCATGGATTTTGAAGACCAGTTACATAGAAAGCTAAATTTTTCTCTGCCACCTGCTTGAACACTTCTTGCAGCTCCCATAGGGATTATTTTATCCAATTACCACAGCTCCTGGGCAAGGCTGATTTTTGACACAGACTCTTGGACTGGGGAGAGAATGCCTCCCATTGAGTCCTTGAAAACCTCTTGGAACATCAAGACTGATAGTCCTGCCAGACCTTGTCTCAGTCCTGATTAGACCCTGCCTCGCTTTATCTTCTTGTTTACAGTGAGATACTCCTTAGAAGGAAGACTAAATCAAACAGCTGCTTTTCAATCAATTCTCATTTGGGAAAGGCAGTGCTGGATACAGATATTTTCAAAATTAGGACCAGAAGATCTGCTTTCTGCTTTCAATTCCCAGTTCTGCTTCTCATTCCTTCTGAACTCAGGCAAATTACACATTCTGTTTTGGTTTTTTTTTAAACTTTTTTTTTTTTTTTTTGGGTTGAATTTCTGATCTTATCTTTCCCCAGCTTTCTCTTTTATCTATTTAGGTGCTGTCTTAAACAGTGTGCATCAATCCTGTTTTGCAGTGAAAGAGCTGAAGCCCTGATGCTCCCCAAGTCATGGATTCTAAAGCAATTTCATTCCCAGTATGATTGAGAGGTGTTTCAAGATGTGTCAAGGCAGCTGGTTCCTGGTGTAATCAGGGGAACATGTTGGTAACCTCTTCTAATGGGAGCTGTGGAATGACAGTGTGTGAATTGGGTAGAAAGATGAATTCCCAAAGCCTAATACCACGATTCAAAATTACCTTCAAGGCAGCATGATGGATTGCCAGCAGCATTTAATCTTTAATGGGCTTTTGTCTCTGGCTTCACAAAACCTAATGTGGCTTAATACTTTTTATCGTCTTTGGTTAAAGCACAGCAACCCTTTGAATGAAATGAATATTCAAGATAAGAAGCTAAGGTTTTTTAATTCAAGGTGGTAAAGAAAAGCAGGATTTTGTGGTTTTTTGTTGTTTTTTTTTAATTCACTAGAAGTATAAAACAGTAATTTTTATTGCAATGCGCTCTCTCCAAATTTGATTCAAATCATCCCACAACTACCACATTAATTTCTGTGACTCTTACATTTGCTGTTGTTGCTACTAGATTATCAATATTACTTAAAATCAAATGAGTATGACATTCTGACCTGCTAGACGGGAAACTATTTTCTGACCTTTTTAATTCTTTCCATTTCTAGAGTTTGTAGGAGGGATTTGTGCTTGTGGAGGCAAAAGAAAATTGCCGTCAAATAACTAGGCAATGGAATGTTTCCCAAAATTCTTCTAAAAATGCTAATCAGCCATTTTAAAAGGTCTCTGGGAGGAGAAATATTAATCAGTGACTTAAAGGATCAGTCATATACTGCAAACTGCAAATAGCTGACAGAATGTGATGCACCACAGCAGTGGTTGGTGGGAGTGAGAGGTCTGTGTGTGGAAATATCTGACACAAAGAAAACTAGCAAAGCTTATGTGCCACATATTATATTCAGCAGCCCAGGACTCAGAGTATCAGTGCAATTTTGGAGAGAGGTAATTTGTCATGCAGAGAGATTTTTTTGAAAGCTTTGCTGCTTGCAGTATGTTCAACAGCTTATATTATATTCATAAGCTGCTGTTCTAATCAGAGTACCTGGTCTGTGAGCTGTTTTGTTATGCCTAATGGAGAACTGTGACAGAAGGAGAGAGAATTGTAAAGCTAACACATTTTCAATAAGTATTATAATTAAATTCTCCTCTATCCCTGTCTTTGTGATGAGGCAATTTTACTGAAATACTTTTGTCCCTAATTAAATATTGTAATGTGAATGGCTTTTTTCATTACAATGTTCTTTGTTGTAAAGATGAATAATATTTGGGTTTTGATGAAAAAGGAAACGCTCTTCTGAAGTCCAGTCCTTTGCTCTTAAAATTTTATTAAGCTTTGTCTCTTAGGGAGTGGATGACATCCTAACTGTTGCTATTGTGCTACAAGTCACAGAGGCAATTTAGGGGGTGACTTTTAGCCATTCATGCTTTGCAGGACCAGCCGTTTCAGAATAACACACATTTATCACTCTGATGCTAATTTGAATACTAGCAGAGATAATTTTGGCTGATCAGTAGCTTTTTTGATAACATCTGATGGATGTTAGTCTAATGCTTTATACCTACAAGCTGCTGAGTAAATTAATATTTTAGATGGGGGAAAAAAATGAGAGCATGTACGAGCATAAGAAAAAGGGAGAGAGAGGGGTTTTTTGTGTGTGAACATACTTTGTAAACAAGTAAAGGAAAGAGGATTAGTTATTCTGCATATCATTTCTCACTCTAAGACAATTCTTTCTGATTCAGCTTTACCAAAAGCAGCTGGTGGAAGAAGACCAGATAGCTAGATCTCATTTGTATAAATATATCAGTGTGTGAATGACTCAATCTGGGCTTTCCACTCTAATTCTCACTAGTTCTGTAAGAATAATGGCCATTCTAAGTGTTTCATTAGTGCTATGTCACTCTGCTACCAGTGCTGGCATTGTGAGGCCTTGCTTCACTGTTGGACATCTCCAGAAAAGCAGAGCACATGCAGAAAGGGCCAGGAAAAGGGAAATCACTGAGCTTTCATGCCTTGCTTGACACCTTCTGCACCAGCCTGTCCACCTGAGCAGGCAGGGAAGGAAACCTGCCACCATCTCCAGTGCCATTTGCAAAGGGAGTGGCAGTGGTAGAGATTTTTTGCAAACTGGCAAGCCTGTTGCATCACAACTACAATTTTAAAAGATATTTCATGAGATGTAGTAAAATGTCCTATTTGGGACCCTAAGGCAGCAAATGATTCTTCATTAACAGTGACAGAGTAGATGCTGGTGAATTCATTTACAGGAATTACTGAGAGCTTTTAGAGATGCTGCTCTCATGCTGAAGACCTCAGCCCCATTGACACCACCCCTTGAATCAAAGTCATTGTAATCCTGCTGATAATCAAATGACAGCATTTACTTCACAGGAGCCCAGATTTTATAAGTGTTCAGTTTAGTGCCTGCAAAGTGTGTGGTGAAGATGGATAGAACAGTTTGGTACAGAAGAAGACACTTTTAGGAGCCATCTGTGTTTTTATTGATGAGAATGAATTTTAGCTAATGAAAATTTCAGTGGTGAATGTTGAGCATATTGAAGAAACTACTCAGTGTGATTAGATTTTAGGTAATAAGGTAAAAAGAGAGGTGGAAAATCCTGCACAGACCATGTGCCTTGAGGTGCAGTTGAGTGGTGGCCTTTTTTTTTTTTTTTTTTTTTTCCCTGCCCTCTGTTCTGAATTGATATTTGCAACATTTTTGGATAAGTTTTGCAGAAAAGAGCAAATGTGCTTGAAGGTATGGGTGGTCATATTGTTGCCAGAAGTGAAGCAATCTATGATAATTAAAGCCAGGATTGGCAATTATGTCCTCAAAATCTAATGACCTAGTTTTCTTTTTACAAGGCTGTTTACAAGAGCCTGTTCATTAAAAAAAAAAAAAAAAAAAATTTGGACAAAGGAAATCCTAATGGTGATTCTCCTGTATGTGAATAAAATCTCTGTTTTGGGATGCCTGGAGGGAAAATCCTGAAACATCAGGAAAAGTTTGGGTTTCATAATCTTCATTTTCTGTGAAGGGAATGATGTTTTATTGGGTTAGACCACAGGTTGGGGATTCTAGCTCTTCAAATAGATTTGGCTACATTTTCCACAGAGTTTGTGGAATTATCTGCCAGGAGCTGACAACCTGTGCCCACAGCCTGGGAAGCTCCGCAAGTGGGATCTCAGCCAGTTTAGGGACGCCAAGTGAGCACAGCCTTGAGCTGCTCAGCTGGGACAGAAAGGACCCTTCTGCAGGAAATGCATCTCTGCCTTCTGCTGTGGGCATCCAGAATTCTGCCAGGAGACCCCAGACTGCAACCCTGGATTTCCCTGCAGTAACTGTCAAAAGATGTGGGTGTTAGACCAGAACCCCCTCTTGCCTCCCCATCCCCAGTGTGGGGTGATCTGGCTGCCTTTATCTTCCTGGAAATGAAAAAGGAGATCCTTTAATTCCTTTCTTAACCTGGATGTAATTTGACAGGAGAGATTAGAGGAAGCTGTTTCCCCTCCCCCTCCCCACCATGACATTATTTAATCTCATCTGTGATGGCACAGCACTGTAGAAATAGTAGCAAGTGCCTGTAACTAATTTCAATTTGTTCATGCCATGTTATTTTGGTTCCTGGTGATGTGAACCGCAATAAACTCTTTTCTTGCTCTATGTAACCTTCTGTAATTTATTGCTTTACATAAGAAAAACCCCAACCAGCTGGTCTGTTCAGTGTGCTTTTGGATAACTGCTGCTTGTCTGAACATGAGGCAGAAAGGAGCATAATAAATGTGATTTTCAGCCCTGAACATCTAGAAAATGCTGGGTGTTTAAGAAACAAATATCAGGAGTTCTTGATTCTTGCTCTGAGCTTTCGAGCATGTGCATTATTCTAATTTTTGTTTTTGGGAAATACTAGAGGGAAATGTTAGCTGCCCTTTTTTTTCCATTTGAAGAAATGCAAGTCTAAGACATGGCATTTAGGAAAGATATCAGATATACCTAGAGAGCTACATGAGGCTGCAGGCTTGCTCCATCACATGAGAGATATCAGGGACCCAGCCCCTTTGCTCACAGCTCTGTTGCACTGTTTTTCTTCTGAGGCTCTGACCACCATCAAAGCAGCCAAGAGTTGCATCTGTTTTCATGGCAACTGGGTATCCTGAATGTCTCAATTTCCAGTGTGCAAGTGTATATGTAATTGGTATGGCAAATTCACAGTCTTTCTTCTCTTTGAATTTGCCTGCAGCTGCTGTTTTCTGCCACACTAATTTGATGTGGTCCTTCACAGGAGACCTTTTCTGAAAGAAGACAAAAATAAAGCTGGAAGGGGGAGGAAGGCCAGCAGATATAGCTTTTAGTTTCCTTGGCTCTAAATGGCAGGGCAGGATGTGTGGAGAGGAAAGAAGTCAATATGTTGAATTAAAATGAATGTGTTTGCACAGGGACCTGGCCACTGATATCTAAACCCCAGCATTTCAATACTTCAGACTTATGGGTTTGGGTAAACACAATTACCTCCACAAGGCTTACAAATTATTAGTATTTTGCAGGGGGATTAGAACACATCATTAAAGATGAAAGGTTATTTCCAGAGCTAAGTTTTAAATTGCATCCTTAGAGACCAAGAATGACCTTTCAGTGAGCTTTAGGCAGGCAGTGATGTCTGAAAGGTGGATCAGCATGAGGCTGCTGAGCAATGATGCCTCTCACTGAGGGGCAATAGATCATTACAGGGGTCACTAAGAGTTTCATGTTTATTTAACTTTGAAATGGTTTTCAATACTCTCATTATCTGGCTTATTCTTCAAAAAGAAGGAAGTACAAAAAGGCTTCTGTTATAAAACATTATGAAATTGTTAGGGACTGAATATACACACTTTTGTTAAGCTGGGTATTTGGTCTGAAGGAACATGTGGAGCTAATTCTAAATAGTACCCAGACCTCTTGATTTTAATTAAATGGCATTTGCATTTCTAGCACCTGTTTTATTACTTTTTCTCCTTAGCAGGAGCTATCTCCTGCCAGTCCTCTTGCCCCCAGTAAACCTTTCAGCTTTTCAATTGGCAAACTCCCTTTGCACAACTACCAGAATCTACAGATACATTGCTTTTGTTTAACTACACAGCTCCCAGACTTAATCACACACTTCAACCATTCCTCTTCATTTTGGCCACAATAACCCCCTGCAGTGTTACAGGCTGGGGACAGTGTGGCTGGACAGTGCCAGCAGTGTGCCCTGGTGGCCAAGAGGCCAATGGTCCCTGGCCTGGATCAGGAATGGTGTGGCCAGCAGGAGCAGGGAGGTCATTCTTCACCTGTACTCAGCACTGGTGAGGCCACACCTCGAGTGCCGTGTCCAGTTCTGTCCCCTCAGTTTAGGAAGGACATTGGAGGCATTGTGTCCAGAGGAGGCAACAAGGCTGGTGAGG
>JAOTQP010000870.1:63057861-63069589 GCA_026413545.1 Cichladusa arquata | reverse complement strand
CCAGAGAAGCTGTGGCTGCCCCATCCCTGGCAGTGTCCAAGGCCAGGTTGGATGGGGCTCTGAGCAACCTGGGATAGATGCCCAGAAGAGAAGTGTCTACTGTGTGTGTCTCAAGCACTGATATTGGGATAGCCACAGAGCCAAACAAGGATTGCTGGTGATCACAGACAAGGATTGTTGGTACCAGGATGCCAGGAGGAAGAACAAAATGTGACTGGTGAAGGGTTTACATGTGGAGGTAGAGCAGCACTTTTGTGAGGCAAACACCTTGATCAAGTCCACAGATGCACAACAAAAAAAGGAGCAGGAATCAGGCTGAGAAGTGGGGCAAGGACTGTAGGGGAGATGAAGACCACCCAAGACCCCTGAAAGCCTCTGGTCCATTTCCAGGAAGGTCTGAAAGGATGGAGGGTTCATGATTACTTATTTGCATGGAAAGCAAGAAACTTATCTTTAGGGGGAGAAACCCCCTAAAAAGGTACCCCCAGCAAGCCTAGGTGGCACCCTTTGGCATCCTGGACATCCCATCACTCCATCAGGAATCAACACCAGATTTAGGGCTGCTGATCTCTTTCTCTTATTTGTCTCCTTTTCTCTCTTCCCTTTCATCTCATTCTTTTAACCAAAGCTCACTGCCATGTTCTTTTATAGTAGGCTAGGGACTACATACCAATTCCATGCCAAGTGTGTAATTTATAATTAAATCTTTCTGATTTTTTGCAAGACTTTGTGACTTTTGTCATTCCTTACAACCAAAAACATTTACACATCACATGGCAGGGGGGTTGGAACGAGATGTAAGGATCCTTCCAACCCAGACTATTCTAAGATTAAATTATTTAAAGGATACTTTACCACATACCTTTTGAATGCATTAGGAAAATATGATGATTAGAATAAAAAGTAGTTTGGAGGTCTCACTGCATTTATATTCTCACATGCAACAGAGAATGGTGAGGGTTGTGCCTGCTGTGGTGAAAATGTTACAGATACAGGAAATGAACATCACCTGTATCTCTCATGGAATTCTGGTGAAGTTCCATGTAAGCCCCATTCTATTGCTCATGAGGATTTATTAATTTAAAATTATTTTTATTTTCTTCATGACCATCAGATTAATTAAAAAATGTTAATAACCCATTTTTTGGATAAGGCTGATATGCAAGAGTTCTAATTATAGTAAAGAGGGATGATATGACCAATGCTGTAGAAATAGCCTTTTTTTATGGGACGTGTCCATCCAAATTCCAGCTCTGAAGGAATTCAGAACTTGGTGGGAATGAGGAGATGCATGATACTTGTCTCTTTTATGAGCTGCTCACTTGAAAAGCCTGGTAAATTTTTGTCACCTTGCTTAATTTATGCTCTAATTTGGGAAAGAAAAATTCATTTTGCAAGGGCACATTGAAAGGTTATTGATTAGGGAAGCTGGGCCAGATCTGACAGCCTAGTCCAAAAGGTGTGTGGCTTTGAATCATCTTAATGGCTGTGTTTGTGAATAAATGACCAAAAATTTTGGGGATTTTCTCTTAATTATGATCATGTTTGTTTGTTTATTTTTGTCTTTTTCAGGAGCATCCCAGGCCAGAATATGAAACCAAACTGTTGCAGAAAAAGTTGAAAAATAAAAACATCACAACAGAAAATTCAAATGAGGTGAGATGCTTACTCTTTTCATTTATGTGGGATTTGTGTTATGTTGTGATTGTATTTTTGTCTGTCTCACAGACGTTTCAAAAGCCAATTTTTGGTACTCTTAATTAGCCTTTTGAGTTGGTAGGTGGTGTGCTGAAATGCAGGCTTGCAGTGCCATTGCAGGGCTTTGAGGTCATGTCTTTCAAAGCAAAGCAATTTGCATAGAAATAGGGTTGGCAGGTGGTTCAGGATCTAATCTGTAGACTAGTGCCTGATTCCCAAGATAATCACCGCAGAATTCTTATAGCAATCCCTCAGAATGTCAGTACTTTCTGCACAATGAAGAAAGCAGCTTTTATTATGGTGATTTCATTTGCAAAGGTAACCTTGGTGTCTTTAGTCCTGCTGCAGTTACACAGTTGTGAAGTTTTAATGGCATTTCCAGGACAAATGGAAAAATTGTTGGTAGATCATTTTCACACTGAAGTGGGTTCAGGATTTTTATGGCTATTTCATACTTTTTTGAACAAGCCCTTTTTAATCAATCTCCTCTTGTAAATTGTAGTCTGAAGTCTATTTTCTAAACATTCACAAATGCTGTAGTCTTGGTCCATTTGCCTTGGTTAACCACTGCTCATTCCCTGCATTCCATGTGTGCCAGCAAAATCAAAACATTCCAATACCATCTTCAGCTGCAAGGGAGAAAAAAAACAGTTTAATTTGCTTACAGGTTGAGAATCAGTATCCAAAGTGCAGAATTTTCAAGTTTTCAGGTTTGGTCCAACAAATTTAGCTTGTGGAAGAACATCATTATCCCTTTCTTCTCCTGACCACCATTGTAAAGGGTTTCCAGAGAATCTTTCATTTCAGTGAGCCTGCCTGTCACCTGTTGTGCCCAGCCAAGCTCCACAGGTGATCATGGAAAGATTCTCAATTATTTTAGTGGGCTTTTGATCTTGCCCAATAATCAGAGACTCACAGAGCACAGTGGAATCTTACACATTACACAGCTCTCTTGGCCTTCCAAGTGAGGAATCTTAGACTGTAAAAGTCTAATGAAATAATTGCTGGTCAGCTTTTTGCTTTTTTTTTTTTTTTTTTTTTTGGCTTAAAGTAAATGGGAATGGGAAACGAGTCAGCCATTGCTGCTGTAAAATATTATGATTATCTTGCTTATCTGAGATACAGAAATAATTATAAATTAGACAATTAAGGAAAAACAAAAAGAAACTGAAAAAAACCCCAAACAAAAATCCCCCAAAATCACCAACCAAATGAGAAAACCCCACATCAACCCCAAAAAACAAGCCAAGAAGAAATGTTAAGTGAATAGGTGGGAAACAAGGAACAATGTAAAGATCCAGCACTACAAAAGTAGGAAAAGCTCCTTTCAGATATCAAGAATGAAAAAGCTAGCATGGAATATTTTTTTGTCAAATTGCTTTCTGTGCCAATGTGGAGGGAAAAATTACTGATTTTCTGAATTAGTGTTCCCGAAATCACTGAAATATATTCCAAGCAGGTAGGTAGTTTTCCATCAGTGAATATTCTGCTTACTAATTCTGTCCAGCAAACAGCACATTAGTCTGGGTTTGGAAGATGTGTTGCTCAGGCCTTTGTAAGTCAGTATCTTGTGAAATCATGAGAGCAATAGATATTGGTGTGAGAACTGCAGAAGAGGAAAAAAACTAAACATAACAGTTCAATTAAACTATCCTAACTGTGGAAATGTACCATTACATTTTCCTTTGGAAGACCCTGAAAAGTTACACATTAAAAGTGATGAGTATTTAAGACTGCAATAATTCTCCAGTCTTATTTTAGAGGTTTCAGCCTTTTCTTTTTGCAAGATCATTAGCTCAGGAGATTTTGGGTGGCAGGTTAATATTTAAGCATAGGTTTCTGTGAGGTCTCTGGTTCAGTATTTCTGTCTTATTGGGTGGAAGCCAGGGTACAGAACTTTGTCCTATTACCAGGGCAGATCTAGTGGCTGGACAGGCATCAAAGTAGAGATGTCTCTGTAGTTAAAATTCAATTCTAATTTCTTGGTTTTGTATGAATACACAGATGTCTGTGAGGTCTCTATCTCTTCATGTCTTGGTTGGCAGTCTTATGTCATGGCATAAGTCTCTGTGAAGTTTTCTCCTGAATATTTTTAGCTAACTAGTGTAAATTAAATGCATATCTTTTTTGGTGTGCTGGTCAACAACTGTAGTGTGCTGTGTTAATATCAAAGGACTGGCTCTGGCACTGCTGCCTAAAACTTCTCATTACTTATCTGACATGAAGTCAGGAGTCTCCAGTTCAGCAGCTGTGGCTTGTTGGGATAGAAATGATGCCAAATGGTGGCTGTTGTGAGAATACTGGTCTAGAGCTCACTTAAAGGCATATATTTCTATAAAATTTCTGGCTTGTTTCCAGTATGTTAATTCCTCTGTTCCAGTGAGGAAGTGACTGGTTTTATGGCAAGAAGCAGCTTTTTATGTGCAAAACTCTGCATACAGTGCTTTTTTTTTTTTTTTTTTTCCCCTTGCCTTACTCCAGCAAGGAGTTCCTGTGAAGATAATTGGGTTATTTTTGCAATGAAGGGACAGGGGCTTGGTTAGGGGCTGCTTTTGTGATTGCAGAAGAAAGGTGACACCACTTACATCCTCTCTTAAGTGATAACTTGGGAATACACATTCAGAGGAAACCAGCATAGTTTTCCCTCTCTGCTGTTCAAGTCATTAACTTTAATGAGGGCGGAAGATGCCCAGCACCTGTCAGGGCCAGTAAACATATGAGTCACTCTACCCAGGCAGCAAATTCCAAATCAGCCTGATGAGCCTGGCAAGGCAAAGTATGACACATCTAATGTATTACTTGCCCAGTGGGGTTTGTGTTCTAGAATACAGCTCTCATACAAAACACCACTGGGTGTGTTTCCGCTACTGGAATAAGCAAAGAACAAAATTTCACCCTCCACCACCCTTTTGAGGCTGTTCAAATAAATATTTTATTGGTTATTTGGAGAGTGAGAAAGAAACTGTGACGGCTCAGAGCGCTTCACAAAAGATTGGTGTGAAATTACTCTAACAATAACACCCTAAGGTTCTGTTGTTTCAGAAGAATTCATTTACAGCTAAAAGAGTTTTAACATTGTGCAAAATGCCTCAGGTTAAGCAGCAAATAGATAAACAGGCAGTCCTTATGAATTATAACATTGATTTCAGAAAATGACGAGTTCTAAGAGACTGATTTGGGAAATCTGGAATGATCTGTCTTATAGTCAGTACTACTATTTAATTCTTTATGGTCACAGGATATTTACAAGGACATGTAGTGACAGCATAAGGGGGAATGACTTCAAACTGGCCAAGAGGAGATTTAGATTAAATATTAGGATGGAATTATTCCCTGTGAGGGTGGTGAGGCTTTGGCACAGGTTGCCAGAGAAGCTGTGGTTGCCCTATCCCTGGAAGTATTGAAAGCCAGGCTGGATGGGGCTCTGAGCAACCTGGGCTAGTTGAAGGTGTCCCTGCCCATGGCAGGGGATTGGAACTGACTGATCTTCAAGGTCCCTTCCAATCCAAACCATTCTATGATTCTCTGATATAAAGGCTTGCAATGTATAGCTCCTTTATTCATGTACATCAAAAGGCATTTTTGTCCTTGCAGCAGAGATGAAGGATTGCACACACGTGTATGAATGCACATCTGATAATACATTCATGCAAACATGGCAGATGCAAGCTTTGTAATGAAGCAATTAATCATGTATTTTGTTTTTCTTAAATGAACTATGACACAGAAGATGTGGGTAGAAATAGAATAAGTTTCAATTACTCTATGTGCAGAATGTTAACTGAAAACGTGGTGGATATTTGCAATTTTCTGATAAGTCGTTCTTCTCTCTCTGCAGTAGTGGCTTCCTCAATGGAATTACACAGAGGTCAGGAAATGAAAATTGGTCTTGTGCCTGAAAACATACAGATGGGGCTAGATCCAGCTCTCACTGGAGCTGATGGAAAGCCTTCCAGTCATTTCTGTGAGAGATGGATCAGGCCTTTAGTCCTTTTCATTAAATGTCCAGCTGATCTGGCAAACATGATTCAACATCATGTATATATATAGATATATATATGTGTGTGTGTGTGTGTTCTTATCTTTCCTATTTGGCAGGAAAGTGAATAACTCATTCTAGATATTTCTCAAGGAAAATTTTCTTTATAGAAAAAAAAAAGGCCTTGTCTCTTGGCTTGTGTCCTGACTTGGAGCAAACCCTAGGAGCAATAGAATCTAGCATTCTGTCTTTCCTTTAATTCATTTTAAATATGATATTAGCAGAATCAATTATTTAAATTGTTAATTCAGCTGGTAATTGAAAAAATGTATTTATTTCTGAATTATTGTTTCAGTTAACAACTGAATTAAAGCAAGCTGGTTTGAAGAGGAGGGTCTCCAGTGTAAAGGATGGTACAGATAAATATGAAGTAGAATTCACGTTGCTAATACTTTATATATCTATCCTTAAAATTTCAACATTGCAAAATGTGAAAAAATAATTCTTGCTAGCAGTTGATTCCCTACCAGTCTTCCATAAGGAAATCTCCTACAACGACTAAAAACCCTTTCAGATACTGGAGCCCATCTCTTCATTAAGCAAGTACTTGATAAGATTAACTAAAGAAAAAAAAAACTCTTATTAGTTTATATACTAGCTGAAACTTGGTATAAGAAACCAAGATAATTGGTCATAAATACCAATTTGAATAATCAGATTTATAAAAGAATTTTTTTTCCTTTTCAACTTATTTCTTGCATTATTAACTTTTGAAAATAAAAAAATGACTGAATGAAAAGAAAAGAATAGCTGAAGATGAATGAGGACACTTATTTTATAACCTTGCACAGAGATTTCACCCTCACCTTTTGTACCTATATTTGTTACTATTCTGGTTCTTGTAATGTTTATTTGAGTTCTAGGTTATGGAAGTTTCATACCAGAGTATTCATAAGCAGAATTTATGTCTTCAAAGGAGTGTTGACACTGTCTTTCAATGTGTTATTTAGATGTGGGGGCTCTTCAGTTTTAGAGTACATGGCATTTCTTCAAAGCTTCTCACTGTTGCTGTCTTGGAATTTGGTTATCTTTGTATGGAGTAATATAAGAAATGCAGCTAAAAATGTCCCACTTGCTCCCTGTTTCTCTGAAAATCTACAATGGGATTTCTTCTTTTATATCAGAGAGTTGAACCCAAGGTATGTACAGTGCTGTGCTCCTGTGTCTGCAATTATATTCCAGCCAGACTTCAGTAGGAAATAGCTCTTTCTACACTCTCAATGTGAAGTATTAAAATGCTTAAAAGTGTACTACAGTAGAATATTCCAAGCTGGGAAGGTTTTCAGGATTTTATGTAGTCCAAATCACCACTCCTATCAAAAGGTGTGATCTCAAACCATGTTAGGATATTACCCAGTCAGGTGATGGAAATCTCCAAGGATGGAGATGGTAACATCTTTCTGGACATGCCATGACTCTCCTCATTGTGTAAAAACTTCTCATTATATCCAGCCTGAACCCCTCTGCTTTCAATTTAAGGCCATTGTCTCTTGTACTTCTAGCATTAACCATTGTGAAGAGCCTGGCTCTGTCTTTTGATGAGCTCCTTAACTGTGCTGAGCAAGCCCTGTTCCTCAGTTTCTCTCCCTTGGACACATTCTCTGCCTTTGACTTTTATAAATAGTGCTCTTGATATTTTCTACTGGAAGGCCCAAACCAGTATTTTAGATGTAGGCTAATGAGTGCAGAAAAGCTGAGGTAATCACTTCCCTGGACCCACTCACTGACACAGCCCAGGTGCTGTTGGACCTCACTGCCAGGGCACACTCCTGGCTCTTGTTTTCTGCAGACGCCCAAGGGTCTTTTGTAATGAAGCAATTAATAGTATATTTTGTTTTTTCTTAAATGAACTATGACACAGAAGATGTGGATAGAAATATTTAATGAATAAGGTTAAGTTGCTATATGTGCAGAATGTTAACTGAAAACGTGGTGGATATTTGCAATTTTGGACCTCACTGCCAGGGCACACTCGTGGCTCTTGTTTTCTGCAATCACCTAAGGGTCTTTTCACTACAGTCACTTCTCCTGCAAGGAGCTTTTTGTTTCAAAGGTGTTTGCTCTTGGTGAAGTTCAAGAGGTTAGCAGAGACCTGTTCCTTCAATCAGTTCAGTTCTCTCTGGGTGCCAGCTGCAGGCTTAAGAAAACTGACCATCTCTTGATCCCACCCCAGCCTGATGTTAAGGTGCAGGAGGAAGGATTCCATCACCTCCTCCTGGTGCCTTCTGTAAGACAGGGTGGTTCTGGAATACTCCAGCTGTTACAGGTTTCCAGGCACACTAATTGACTAACACCCTCTGAGCAAACCATAGAACTCACCTTTTGCTGAAATCAAGGCAAATGGCATGGACAAGTCTCCTCTTGCCCACATGTCCAGTCATTTTCCTCACAGAGAGCAGCCAGGTTGGTGCAGGAAATGATTCACCTTTGGTAAATCCAAAATGACTCTTCACAAATACAGACTTCTCCATATGTGTTTGGAATGGGTCTCATCACTTTTCAAGAGACCAAAGTGAGACTTAATCATGATTCCTTAATTATTCTTTTGTCCTTTCTGTGAGGATGGATACAAGATTGCTCTTTCTCCTGTTGTCAAGGCCCTTTCCTGATCTCAGTGTCCTTGCAGAGATGACAGAGATCAACTTGCAATAACATCAGCCTGTTCATCTATCTTCCGTTCTTTTCTTCAAAGCTACAAGTAAATGAAATCACTGCTTGTCTTTTCCAAAGACTTATTTTTTTTTCTTTTCTATTTTTTTCCTAGACAGAAAAAGGGTATTACATTAGGAATACTGGATGATTTTTATTCAACTGTTGGAGGCTGAACAGTGCAGATGAGAGCAAGGATTTTAGGAAAGTGGTGAGATTCTTTCTGTTAAAAAAAAAAAGAACAAAAAACAAAAATAGTGGTGTCTGTCATAAGAGTGTTTTGAACCTAGAAACAAGAGAAGGCAGGGCTGATGTTTCCTGCTCTTATTTGTCTAATTTATTAAGATTTTTGGCTGAAGGAAGCATTCTCTCTAGGGTGGTGCTACAGCTTGTGTTGTTTAATCGTGGAACCCTGACCCAAGCATATGATTAAAGTTAAGCACAGGCTTCAGCATCCTGGATACAATTAAATGCTTTTTCTGAATTGAGGCCTAAGCTTCTTATTGACAGCATTCAAGATGATGCAGGTCTCTTTCCTATTAAACAGGGTGGAAAGGCTAATTTCTATAGGTTGCATTCATCAGTACTTGAAATTAAGGGGAGTTCTGCCTGAGTAAAAAATAAAGTCCTTAAGTCTGCGCTTACTGACTTACATTCTACCCTGTCAAAGACTGTAATAACAGGTTGAAGGGTCACAGCAAATTTTCAGGCTGAAAAATAAATCTCCAGAAGTCTGCTGCATTTTGATTTAATGTACTAGAAAAACTAGTAAGAAAAAAACTAGAGTATTCTGCCTTTCCTGTGAGCTGGTGACAAACTCCAGTATCATGGAGTATATTTTTTACCTTCTGTTGAGCACATTTATAGGATAAATTTCATGCTATTTATCTCCTACAGAAGCCCAGATTTGGGTCAAAATTTACAGAAATTGGCTGTGGAAACAACAGTCAGTTAAGTTAGTAGCCAAGAATTTTTTATTTGATGCATACTGAAATCCTGTCTGCAATTTTAAAGAAATAAACTGCATTTACATTCAGTTCCTTTGGGCGTCCATCCCACGAAGATTGAAATTCCACAAACTCCAAGCTTAAAGAGCTAAGGAACTCAGTTTGAGCTGCTCAGTTTTTGCAGCTATTACCATGCTTGATTGAAAAAGACTTGCCTGCTGATCTGCTGATTTTTGTGATTCACTTGATTTAGGGATATGATGGCATTGTTTTTAGAAGCCCCTTCACACGGTGGTATTCATGTAGTAAATAAACTTGACACCAAGGGGATCAGAGGGATGGAGCAGCTGTGCTGGGAGGAAAGGCTGAGAGAATTGGGATTGTTCAGCCTGGAGAGGAGAAGGCTTTGGGGTGACCTCACTGTGGCCTGAAGGGAGCCACAGGAAAGATGGAGAGAGACTCTTGACAAGGGCCTGGAGTGACAGGACCAGGCAATGGCTTCACACTGACACAGAGCAGGGTTGGATTGGATATTGGGAAGGAATTGTTCCCTGTGAGGGTGGTGAGGCCCTGGCACAGGCTGTTCAGAGAAGCTGTGGCTGCTCCATCCCTGTTCCAGGCTGGATGGGGCTCTGAGCAACCTGGGATAGTGGAAGGCGTCCCTGCCCATGGCAGGAGTTGAGTTGGAATGAGATGAGATTTAAGGTCCCTTCCAACTCAAACCATCCTGTAATTCTGATTGTAATTTGCCCAGATATTTTGTGAAGTCTCCATTTCTAGAGGTAAGTTAAGCCTGACTGGACAGAGATCTGAGAAACCTGCTCCAAGTGACCCCGCTCTAAACAGGATATTGGACTAAGATGATCTCCAGAGGTCCCTTCCAACTCCAGTTGTTGTGCAATTCTGTGAAATGCAGGAAAGAAATTATTCAAGCAAGTGCAGACAAATTGGTTTGACCACAATAGGCATATTTTGAAAGAAAATATAATTTGAGCCTTACTTAGAAGTAGTTGAGCAATGGGACAAAATGTAATTTGGATTTCCTAAAGGCAGATTAATAACCATGCCATCTAAACTTGTGTGTTTGATTAATATAATTGATATGATGGATTCCCTACAGAAGGGAAATATAGTGTACTTCAGTAAACCAACACTATTCCCACAGGGGGAATAGAATGTATTTAATTAGTTATTAATCTTTATTTTCACTGTGACTGACAGAAAAGTGTGTGCAAGAATTTTCATTTCAAAGAAAAAGAGAAAAGTCTTATTTTCAAGTAGCTGATTTGGTAATGCTGTTCAGTGGCCATACTTCTCTGCTGTCCTTGATGTCATGATTTTCCATCATTCATTTTTTCCCCAATTTTTAAAAAAAGTATTACAGAATTGTGAATATATTCGTTGAAGGAATATAATATATAGAATGTGGGAAACTTTGCAGGTGATCTGTTCATTTTGTGCAGGTCTAAAGCTTTAGAATGTAGATAAGTTCTGTTCTTGACAAATTTTTGTTTCTCAGTTATATTGCTAAATATATCAAAATATAACAAAATATATTTGTTTCTTGGATATTGCTCCCCCAGGTTTGTTCAGTTATGGAAACAAATGCATCATGGCTGGGTTCTGCCACTTTGTTCGTTGTTAATTTAGAAGGCTGCCATATTAAAAAAGCAAAATTTCCACCTACTTTCATGTATTGCAATATATATTTATATTTCATATATTCCAATATATATTAGTCCCTTTTCCCTCTAAGCTAAACCAGAGAATAACCCAGACATTAAAGACAAGTTTTGCTGGTTAGTTTCTCCTCATGGAAATGAAAATCTAAAGCAGGATCAGAGAGACAAAAACTGAATCAGAAAAAATAAAGTCAAGCAAAAATTTAACTGACTTTTTAACAGTCTTAATAAGCAAGAAAGAAAGAAAGAAAAAAACCAAGCAGACAATTTATTCTAGAATGGCTAAGATTGGATAGCAAAGTGTACATCTAAAGCATAATTTAAAAATTATGTTTGGATTTTTTTTTTTAAGTGTATTTTCCTAGGTTTGTATTGCATGGTAAGAGATTGTCTAAATGGGTTGACATGGAAGCTGGAGCATTGCCAGCCTGATAAATGCTGAGTTAGAATAGAAGCAGGGTCCAAATCTAAGGACAGGAAAACATATCATGAGAGAATAAAAACAATCACGAGGTTTTGAGAAAAGGATTAATTGTGAACAATTTACAGAACTTAGGGAACATAAGGCCACAAGCAATGCAGACTGGACTGTTCAAAACCCACAGCTGTGTAAATAGTGAAGAATAAAGAAAATATGCTGTGGCTGCCCCATCCCTGGCAGTGTTCCAGGCCAGGCTGGATGGGGCTCTGAGCAACCTGGGCTAGTGGAAGGT
>JAOTQP010000870.1:63026943-63057761 GCA_026413545.1 Cichladusa arquata | reverse complement strand
GGCAGTGTTCCAGGCCAGGCTGGATGGGGCTCTGAGCAACCTGGGCTAGTGGAAGGTGTCCCTGCCCATGGCAGGGGATTGGAACTGGCTGATTTTTAAGGTCCCTTCCAACCCAAACCATTCTATGATTCTATGGTTCCTCTATTCAAAAGGATAATGAATTTCAGCCATAGTGGGGCCTTTGCAGTAATATTTTTAATATAATATAGAATTTTGAGTCTACAGAACTTAGAGATCAGCTTTGTAACTTTATGTTTCCTCTCACTGTAATTACAAGCATTTGACAAGATGCTTTTTCTTAATATACTTATGATAGAACCATAATTCTTAGTATTTTATTACTATTGCATGAAGTAGAATTTCTGCTGTTTTTATTCCAAGCTTCTCTATACAAATATGGACAATACATTGTGGTGGTGCAGATATTATTTTTCTATTCTGATAGAACTTTAAAAAAACTTCGATAAAATACATCTCTAAATGCAATTGCTGAATTTTTGCTCAGTATGTTGCCCCCATACATTCAAACTCCCCCCACTAAAATACTGTTTGCTGCAGTTATTTTTTTTAGTAAAACATATTTTGATTTTAATAAAATATCTCAGTTCAACTTTTATAGAGTGGGGAGTTTCCAACTGTTGTTTTTAAATTACTTCTTATTTCAAAATGGAATTTATGTTAGAGGGGTTTTAAAAATAGAAGAAATGAAAACAAAATATTATAAGTTGTTGACGTAAAACATTTGGTTCATAGTAATTAAAAACATTTTTGAAAACAAACAGTTTAGCTTTCCATCCTAATTTGGGACATATCTCCCTACTTTTCTTTTCTTTTTGTGAAATGCAGTGAAACTTTCATTAGAGAGAAAAAAAAACCATTTATTGTCCTTATGTTGCTTAAATGCCTATGAAACCTACTTTTCATTGCTGCCTCTTCATAACAGACCCTTTGACTCTTTTTTTAAATTGAGATGGACTCTTTGGTCCATTTTCTTGAATTTACTGATCCTTGTGATCCCTCGGGTTACAAAAGGATAAAAGGAACAGATTTGCTACCATCAGTAAAAGAAACTCTAGTAGACATTTTGAAAATAAACAGAATATTTTACAGGACTCTATGCCAAAATACCATCTGTATCAATGAGAGATTCCTCTCTGAGATGAAAGTTTGAACAGGGAGCAGGTGAGCAACATAAACACTTGAAGAGAAGCAGTGAGACCAAAATAGAAGCAGAATGCCAGTGTATTGTAGTGGGATCAGTGAGTCTTGGTTCTATGGGTAGAATTGGAAGACTGGGCAAAAGAAGGAGCAGAGACAGAGACCTTTGCCAAGAGAAATAGTGGCCAGTGTCTTCAAAATAAATAGGTTTTGGTATGAATTAGTTCTATGCTGGAGATTCTTTAAGGTGAAGCCACATACTGTGTATGAAGAAATCATAGAATCACAGGCAGGCCTGGGTGGGAAGGGACCTTAAAGACAACCTTGTTCCAGCCCCCTGCAGGGACACCTTCCAGTATTCCAGGTTGCTCAGAGCCCCATCCAACCTGACCTTGGACACTGACAAGGATGGACCAGCCACAGCTTCTCTGAACAGCCTGTGCCAGGGCCTCACCACCCTCATAGGGAGCAATTCCTTCCCAATATCCAATCTAACCCTGCTCTCTGTCAGTGTGAAGCCATTGCCCCTTGTCCTGTAACTCCAGGCCCTTGTCAAGAGTCTCTCTCCATCTTTCCTGTGGCTCCCTTCAGGCCACAGTGAGGTCACCCCAAAGCCTTCTCCTTACCAGGCTGAACAATCCCAATTCCCTCAGCTTTTCCTCCCAGCACAGCTGCTCCATCCCTCTGATCCCTTGGTGTCCCTGCTCTGGACATCCTCCAGATCTGTGTGGGACTCTAGAAGAGGAATGCTGAGAGGAATGATGTCAACAAAATAGTCCATAGATTTTCTGTGAGGCACCAATGGAACAGATGTCTGTTCCTCACTCCAGAGAAGATTTCTGGTGGGAGGCAGCACAAAGGAAGTATCTGCCATGCAGAAGAATAAGGCAAGAATGGAGAAATGTGCACTCCAGAAGTTCTGTGACAAAGGGGCCTTATGATGCCTGGGTTATTTCTAGAGAAGAAGAAATCCATGGGGCTAGAAATTGTGACAGAACTTCTTTTGTGGTCACTGGGGAAACATCCCACCCACTCCTTGTCCCCAGAGGACATTCTGGTTTCAAAGGCTGGCAATCCATATGAAATAGCATCTCTGAACAGCTTGTTTTCATGAAGAAAGCCACCTGGCATCCCTGGGGGTGCTGGCAGTGGGATAATTCAGGAAAAGAGAAACAGGTGGATGTGGGTGGTATTTGTGTAATTTCTCTGAGGAACATCTCCCCCAGATATGCCAGGTTCCATATAATGGGATAGTAGTAAAGAAAATGGGAGCTGAAATTCTTTGCTAGGCCTTTGAAGGCCCTAAAGTGCAATGTTGGAAATTTGGACTTGGGAATTTGAGGTGTTTGAGTGCACTGAGCTGGCGAGTCTCATTTGAACCTCATTTGAACAGTGTTGTACCACTCCCAGAACTTTGTAAACCAGATCTCAGGATTCAGTTGACCAACCACACACAGGCCATGCCTGGCAGGACTGTCACAGTGTTAGTTTTCACCTCCTTTAAAATACTGAGCAAATAGTTCATTTCTTGAGCAAATAAGCAAACTGTTTTCTTTTGGCTGTTCCTCCTGCTGCCTGATGAAGCTCATCTGTGGGGAAATCAGTATTAGACATAAATCCCAACAGAAAAACACACATCTTTTCTTAATAACATTGCACATTTAGTTGAATTATTTAAAAGATTCCAGATGCTTAATCTGTTGCTAATATATTCAATCTTATTTGGATATAAATGAAATTGCTTTGTTTCTGAAGGAATAATTCCATCTTATTATTCCCATGAATAGATAATCATAGTTCTTTTATAAGCCTATATGTTGTTGGGCACTTGTACAGACATGAAAATTGAAGCATTTTAGGCAATGGGTGATGTAGGAGCTGATGTCTGAGACATCAGATATTTCCTTTATTCCCTCACCCATCACCAGTTACCAACGTTTTGTGAGCTGCAGATTTGGATGGACTGTTGGGCCAATATCAGTAAGTCTGAACCTCTGGGTATTCAGGATTGTGTTTAGACCATGGAGCTATGAGAGATCTGAGCAATCTCTTCATTAGGGTGGTGTCTAGGCTGCAAGACTTTGTAGGGTTAGCACCAATTTTGGCCCCAATACCCAGTGACATGATTCCTTTGGTCACTGATTTAGGATCTTGCTTCCTCCATCCCTTGTCTCTGCAGCTGTACCAGTGACCATGTTCTATCAAGGGTGAAAAGCAAACATGTCTTTTCCTTTTTGAAAGAGGTCATTAATGTAGAATAAACATGACAGGGAGGTCCCTACAAAAGTTGTCTTTGTCCTGGCATTGCCTTTCCTCCCATTAGTCATGGCTGATGGGAAGTTCAGAGAGTGAATTTGTTACACAACTAGGAGGGCTTGGAGTGACAAGACAAGGAGGAATGGCTTCATACTGACAGAGAGAAGGGTTAGATTGGATATTAGGAAGAAATTGTTCCCTGTGAGGGTGGTGAGGCCCTGGCACAGGGTGCCCAGAGCAGCTGTGGCTGCCCCATCCCTGAAAGTGTTCCAGGCCAGGCTGGATGGGGCTCTGAGCAACCTGGGATGGTGGAAGGTGTCCCTGCCCATGGCAGGAGTTGGAATGAGCTTTAAGGTCCCTTCCAATCCAGGCAATTCTATGTAATAGAAACTTTTAGATCAGATTCATGCCAATAGAGGACACCCAACAAACCTCTAACATTTTCCCTTGGTTAGAGTCAACCTTAAAAGTATTCCAGCAGTTGAGTGCAAAGAACTGTAGCAAATGAGAGGATCCATCTGCATATCTTTGGGAACTTTGACGAAATACTGCATTGAGGACTTCACACTCTGTTTTCTGGAAAGAAAACCAACTCTTTCTTTCTTAACTTTTGCTGAAATTTGTTTCTGAGGGGGGTTTAAATGCAAGATTCCATATCACTCTTTTCTGTGACGACACCAGAAGTTCAGAAATTCTTTAGCTTGGTATGAGAACTTGGAACAAGTCTTTGGGGTAAGATAGAACATCACAAATCACCCTATTTGATTCATGGCTCCTTCCAAAGATCCTCCCAGTGCATCCTCCTCATATCCAAGCATCTTGGTGATCTTTTCTGTAATTCTTGAAATAGCATGGGTAGGATCAGCTCAGGTCTGTGCTCATCCAGTGGAATATATGTGCCCATACTCTACTTGCTCTCTCTCACATATAAACATCTGGGAGAAACACGAGTTCATCCCTTGCTAGAGGTGAATGCAGAGATTTTGGAATTCTGAATGCATTAGAAGGCTGATTTTGTGCAGACCACTCCCCAATTCACTCCATATCATACATGTAGAATTTACACCCATGCAGGCTGTGCATGCTTTAAAACATTCATCTCTTCACTACCTCTGAGGATGATTCAAGTATAAATTACAACCTTTTCTATCCTCTCCAGATCTGATTTTTACACAGTAACACTCTGTTTTCCAAGAATATTTTATATCACTTTTTACTTTGCTGAGCATTATCACTGTTTTGAACTATGCTCCTTGTTGGATCAGCCTTAATTTGTCCTCCTTGAATCTCATTCTATTTCATGTTTGTACTTCTGCTTTCTCAACAGTTTAGTATTTAATCTCTGCTCCCTTCTCTATCCACAACCTGTCCTAACTCAGTATTCTCTGCAAATCCAATTGACATGGCCTGGAGAGTTGTTAAATGTAGGATAAACTGTGGTCTCTGACTAGATACCAACTCACAGTTTCATGCATATGTTTCCACTACTTTCACCACTAATTTGGTTTGGGATTACAAGCATTTGTTTTTTTGATAGACTTACTCCATCTTATTTTTTTTTACCCCAGTTGTAGGAAAGACAGAAACATTTTTAAGAAAATTAAATGTGAAGCCTACTGTTTCCCATTTTGCCAACTTGCTTTATAATAAATCCAAATGAGGCTTTTCAAAGCATCTTTCTGCATTTTAATGCCAACTGCCAACACAACTGTTTCTTCAGAAAGAAAAAAAAAGGAGAAAATAATCTGGGATGCTGGTAGGAAGTAGTCCCCTGGAGAGCTTTGTGTGTTTCCTACACAATTTTAGCATACATATACAATTGGAATAAATATTACCTAATTCAGCCCAGCGTATGAGTAGTTATCATTTCTCTGTTTGGAAGTTGGAAAGGACTTGCAATTAGATTGCTATGGATCAGGGGAAGTTCAGGTTGGAAATCAGGAAGAATTTGATCACACAGAGGGTCATTAGACATTAGAAGGGGCAGTGGAATCCCCACCTCTGGAGGTGTTTAAGGAAAGACTGGATGTGGCACTCCTTGCTCTGGTTTAGTTGATAAGATGGTGTTTGGTTGAAGCTTGGACTTGCTGATCTCAGGGCTCTTTTTCCAACCTGATTGGTTCTGTGATTCATGAGGAAGTCACTGGCAATTTGATACCATCAGAAATGTGTATATATATAATCCTCATAATACCAAAATGTATGTATTTCATTACCCTTCCAACTCCATTAATAGAGTTTACCTCATCTTTGCCTTTCCTTGCTTTATTGACACCTGTTAATTACTATTCCATACTCCCCCACTCTTGTTGGGTTTTGGGGGGAAGGCTGGGTATGTGAAGGTACAGGGGTGCTCATTATGGATTTCTCCTTGCTATAGACTTTCTCCATGATTAGCCAAACAAAATATTTTCCCTGGAAATGGGATCAGAGTAAGGGGCAGTGCCAATGACAATGACAGAGAAGGCAGGGGCAGGACACTTGTAACTCCAGAATTTGTCTTTTTGGAGCAAAATGGAGAGAGCTGGAGGCCCCTTGCTCTTGTATCCTCTCCCATCCTTCCAGTCTTCCATTTGCTGTTTATCCAGAGCTCTTTTCTGCACGTCATCTCTCTGTTATTGGCAAAAGTCTGCCTCTGTAGATTGTGTTCTGCAACTGCGTTTCAAACGTTATAGCAAATTCAAATGTTGCAATACAAACTTAATTAATACTTTACAGCTGGTAATAAATACTCTGGAGCCAGGGAAAGAATTTTGCATAGCCACATCCCCCTTTTAATCCTTTCTCTGCTCCTCAAGCTTTTCATTACCAGCTTAAAAACATTGCTAAAATTTACACCACTGTGCTCTCCTCTGGTGCTGGTGTGATCATTCACAGTTTGTGTAAGCTAAATTTGAAATTGCAACCCAAGGAAGCTGATAATGTGTTGCATGTCTTTGTCTCACGCTTTGTGTGGGGATAAGTGGCTTCACATGGAGTAAGACAATGGAGAATCATGTTTTAAGTGTGCAATGCCAAAGCCTTACAGTGAGATCTTGCTTCACTAGGAGTTCTGTGATGATTGCACAGCAGCAAGATGTTCAGTCCAGATTCTTCCAGCTAGGACACTGACACAGAATTAGGCCAGAAAAGCTTCAAGGGAACATGGAAAGGACATCTTTCCTCAATCTTGCACTAAATTCATGTCTTCCAGAACTGAAGTCATAAGCTCAGTTGAATTTAATTCAGAGAACTGTAATTTGTGCTTTGCAAATCACAAAATTGCAAACTGCCTTAGCTCCATTGGGCCCAAATTGCTAATGTGAAAGTGTATGAGATTAAACAAGTGATTTTAAAGATAAAATTAAGGTAAACTGAGATAAATAGACTTGAAGTTACAAAAGATAAGAGAATTTTGCACGTTTATGTTTTAAGAAGAGATATTGCAAGTAGTTGGCAACTGATTGTGTGACCAATGGACTCACACAGAGCTATTAGTCCTATGCTAAAAATAATTTACAGAGAGAAACTCTTAAATTAAATTACTGCCAGTAATTTAAATGATGCTGAATTATGGGAACTACTAAAAGTTTTTTTTTTTTTTTTAAGTTATACACAATAAATTGTTTTAAAATGGTTTGTGTTTATTATTCCATTAACTTCTCCATTAGATGTTCACAGTTTACATGAGAAAGTGTGAAACCACATTGACTATTACAATAGTGGTGCTCTGGATTTCAGGGTACAAAGTGGAGGTTGGAAACACAGTGAACTCCAAGAAAGTGATTTTTTTTTTTTTTTTCTAAAGTCAGTCTTTGAAACTCACTTTGTTTTCCCTGATAGTTCCATGTCCAGTCAATATCAAGGCATATTAAATTGATTTAACCATCCAAAGTAAAGTAGGCACGTCTGGCTCAAAATCTGTCTTCCTTATGCTTGACTATATTTCTTTAAGGGTATTTTAAAGCCATATGTGGAATTTATTTATATTATTTGAGACTTTTCAGGAGATACACTAACAAACAAAAGCTGAGTAGGTGACAGGGTATCTCTTCATGCCCTGAGCTGAATTTGTGACATTCCAGCACCACCTTCTCTGCTATGGCAGGTCTGGGTACCACTGCCAGTCAGGGGCTTTGGAAATCCCACCAGATGTATTTGTTCAGCTGGCCTTGCCTCCTCAGGATCAGCCTCATCATGATTTATTAACCATCGACAAAGAGCATTGACAAACAATGAATATTTATGACTACAGATGTAACCCTATTGTTTGTGCAAATTACAGTGTTTTCCTGGTAATATTCTGAATGGCTTCAAGTTGACATAAATAATTCATACTTGTAAAGCCATATGTTAAACTGTCATTGTAAAAGACTAAGTGCTGCCAGTTTTCACTTGAACCATATGTAAATATCAAGCACTTGATATTAAACAGTGATATAAAGTCTAAGCACCTTAATGCCACTTACACAATAAAGATTGCAATATGCCACAATGCATTGAGTGCCAGCATCAAAAGAAGTTTAACTGCAGCAGAGGAACCATTTTTATTCCTGAGTACATTACAGCATATTAATTTAACCAAGTCTGGCTTTACAGATTTAAATTACAGTGAGAGCAGACCTCCAGCCTTTGTCACTATTACTGGGTGAAGGAGATAGCTTGAAATATTTCCACAAATCTTCTGCAAGTGGCTAGTTTTTATCAAGGTACTTGTTGCATACATGTGGCATACATTTACATACATTCAACGTACATATCTATATCTATATCTATCTATATCTATATCTATATCTATATCTATATCTATATCTATATCTATATCTGTAGATGTGTGTGTCAAATGCTGTGCAAATGTCATAGAATCATGGAATAGCCTGGGTGGAAAGGCACCTTAAAGACCACCCAGTTCCAAGCCCCTGTCACAGGCAGGGACACCTTCCACTATCCCAGGTTGCTCAGAGCCCCATCTAACCTGGCCTTGGACACTTCCAGGGATGGGGCAGCCACAGCTTCTCCAGGACTTTTTATTTTTCATTAGGAATTTCAGAATGTATGTTAAGACTCATAAGGAGTAGAAAGCACTAGGATTCATGGATTCTTCCCTCCGTTCTGCCAGCATCTTCACTGACAGACAGAGGCTGGTATCCTCTTTCCAGCCAGGCTCCATGGCTGGAAGCACAACCTTCATCCACCACATGAGGTATTTCTGGTCCTGTGGGAGGGCTGTGAGTCTCCTGAGGCACAGACACTTGGCTACTCACACATACTTTCATGAGCTCTGTTACGTGAAGGGCCATGTTGTTGGAGCCCTGAAGCCTGGGAGTTTTGAACTTTCTGTGCTTTCTGACACTGACCCCCAAAAGAGCACTGCTTTTGGCCTGAGGCCTTGGAAAGGGCTTCCAGGTTGGAGTGATGGAGTTAGAATAGAAGTGAGCAATTTCACATGGTGAAGGGTTTTGTATTTGGGGTTTTAGAATACAGTAATAGGTAATGGGACAAGATGGAGGTTCTTGGGCATTGTCTCCTCCTTTCTTCTTGTTCCTTCTTGATTTTAGGTAGTAGATTTGGTTGGATAGAAAATCCTGCAGTGCGTGTCACAGGTGTTTGGTTATTGGGTCAAAAGTATAAATAATATAGATGTTAGCTTTTAATTGGATAGTTAGCCTTTGAAAGACCTTGTAACTAGCTAGGTTCATCTCCATTTTCTCACTTTTGGCTTGATAGCAAGAAGTGCTGAAGAACTCTCCATACTTTAGATAAGATTTAATAAACAACCAAATCCAAACAAAGCCATCTCTTGAGCATTCTATCCTTACTCTGAGTGAAGGGAGAAGAAAAAAGCCACTAACACCAAGTCAGATGCTTGTGTCAGGGCTGTAGCCTGTGAGAGATTTACTTCCAACCCCATTACAGGAAAAGAAATACAGCTGTGGGCTTGGCTGATCGTTCCCATTCTGAGGGCGTGGTCTCAGCCAGTTTAAAAGCCAAGAGGTGGCCTGATCCCAGTTCAGAAGAGCCCACAGCTAAACTCCAAATTTCTGCTAGTAGGTGCTCTTAACTGACAAATTTGCAGCTAAATGCCAGGGCTGGAGGAGGCAAATTCAGCTTGGAAATAAGCCATACATTTTCAACAGCTAAGGTGATTAGCAATTGGAATGACCTAATAAGGTTTGTAACTGATTGTTCATCACAAAAATGCTAGGGCTGTGATTAGCGGTTTTTCAAAAAATTAGTTAAATTTATTATCCTTATAGCAAAAATCGTCTCAAGAAAGTTGTGTGGTTATAAAGGAGACTAAGACTGGGTAGTTAAAAATAACATTTCTTAGCCTTAAAATCCATTAATTTCCATCATCCCAGTACTGAGCCTTGCACACACTTCTCACAGCTCTCTGCTCTGCATTGCTTCCACAATTTAGATTTAGAGTGTGTCCACTAAGCTCCACTGAAGCTAATGGTGTGTCTGTGCTACTCTGCATGTTTCAAAGACAGCAAAAATTTTTAATTAAAGGTTTTGCAGTTCTTCATCTGTCTCCAAATGAGTCTTGGCAGTTTGTTTTCCATGTGCAATCCTGAGACAGAACATTGGTCACAGAACACAACCACATTTACTGTTAAAATGCCATTGCTGCTTGACTGAGAAGATTAGAAAATGAATTTCTCTCTTTTAATGGGTTTTAAACCAAAAGCACTTTCTTTCACTTCTGTGGGAGTGTGAAAGTAGAACTTCTAGATTCAGGCAGGGATAGCTAGACACAGGCATTGCAGATGCTCAGCATGGCAGCAGCTTTTTCTTTCCTCACAGAAGTCGGAGGGCTAATACAAGCCCTCAAAAACTTTGAGTCCCAAATACAGGCTGAAAGAATCCCATGAACTTGGCCAAAGTTTCTTAATTGCAATGACGACTGTGGCCACTGCAAGATCCCAGAGATGCCGATGGTCCTTGATTGTGCTTCTTTTTGTGTCATCACCTGGAATTGATTGTTTTCCAAAACTGCCCATTCTGCAGGCTTTTTCTGGCTCATAATTTCCAAATAGCTCTTTTTCCAAAAGCTCTTTTTCCAAAGGATCTTTTTCCAAAAGGATCGTTTTCTCCTTGTCTTAAACTTATTTCAAGGCCAAAGTAAAATTACAGGGACCCCTTATTTCAGAAGCAGCTCGTTTCATGCCTTGTCTTGAGCCTGCAGTGCACAGGCAGTGCTTTAGGTGTCACACAAATACAAAAGAGCTGTATTTGATACCACATTTCATATTTCTAGGTGCTCACTTGGACAGTGCTGTTTTTACACAAATTAAAGATTTGTATTGATGTAGAAATTAAAGTAAAAATCTACTAAGAAAAGTGCAGTAATAAAAATGGCAATTACTTATTTGAAGCTTCCTGGGCATACTCAGAGATTAATTTCTGGATTTTGTGATTGGAAATATAATTGTATAGCTTATTTTTGTTGCTAGCAGTGTAAGACCTTAGAGAGGAGTCTTGGATTTTGTTCCTCTCTGAGCATCTTTTACTAAATTACAGCTCTGTGCAAGTCCAGTGAAATCATTGAGATCACCCAGGTGCAACCACAGTGAAGACCCTGAATTTCAGCACTGGAGCTACAAAACAGGATGGAAAAAAGAGAAAATCTCTGGCCGTACTCCCCAAGTGCAGGTTGAGCTGGCATTGCTGATGGTTAGAAACACCTGCTTGGAGGAGGTGTTGTCTTGAGGGAAAATATCAATTAATAACTGAAATACTTGTGATCTGAGCAAAGTGGCTGTGGTTTAATTCACAGAGAAGCATAGAACTGTTTTCAAGAGCTGCCTGGTGCTATCCAAGTGCAGGGTACTTCCAGGTTTCCACAGCTCAGAGGCCCACCCACCTGAGGATGCAGGGCTGGATCTTTGCCATGTTAGGTAACTCATATGGAAATAAACCATCCAGAAAAATATAGAAGGGATTTAATTTTATCTTTCTTTCTTTTTAAAATATTTTTGTTTTATTTCACTTTTAATTTTTTAGTAGGAAAATAGTTTTATCTCTTCAAGGAACACATTCAATGCACCATTAAACATTAAAACAGGAACACATCACTGCACACAGACCAAAACCTGCTTTTCCCTCCACTAGAATTGCAAATCCATCATTGTTTTGAAGGAAAATGAAAGTGAGATTTTTAAAGTAAATCTTTTAGTTTGCCTTTGGCACAAAACCAAACAACTTCTATTGTGAGGTTTTCTGTCTGCATATAACTATTCCCCTGCAGCACAGTTCATCTTGGGGAACGTTCCCCAGTGTAACATATCTGTCACTGAGATTGTTCTTCAGATGATCCATTTCATCTTGTTGCATCAATAAATACTTACACTTTTTGGGCTGCTCCAGATAGAGAATTATCCATCCCAGCTCCTGGCCCTGCACAGACACCCCAACAATCCCACCCTGTGCATCCCTGAGAGCGTTGTCCAAACGCTCCTGGAGCTCTGGCAGCCTTGGGGCTGTGACCATTCCCTGGGGAGCCTGTTCAGTGCCCAACACACTCTGGGGGAAGAACCTTTCCCTGATATCCACCCTAAACCTTCCCTGACTCAACTTCATCCCATTTCCTTGAGTCCTGTCTCTGGTCACAAGAACAGAAGTTAGCTTTCCACTGCCTGGATAGATTGGGAGCTCTGGGAGGAACTGGGAACTCTGGGAGGAACTAGGAGCAGCTGACACTTCTGGGATGGACTGGGAGCTCTAGGATGTTCAGTTAAATTTCCAAATTTGTTTTTGGCCATGTATGCTAAGCGACTCAGTTTCTTCATCCAGCATTTCCTTTCTTCTCGTGTTGGCTTAGTAGCTCCTCATGTTGTTCAGATCTCTCTTTGGCTGAGTGCTACAGACCATGGCAAGCTCCTGGAAAAGTAAGGTTCAAGGAAGACCATGTATGGCAGAGCTAGCTGAGAAGAAGGTCTGATGACCATCCTGGTGCAAACCCAGCCAGCAGCCACTCCCCAACAGCAGGATCAGGGAGAGAATGGGAAGGGCAAAATGGAAAAAATCCTTGGCTAGGATAAAGGCAGCTTTATAGCAAAACAAAGCAAGGAAACAATTCCCTGCTTGCCATGGTTGGGCAGGTGTTCAGCCATCCCCAGGAGAGCAGAGCCCCCATCACACTCAGCAGTTCCTCAGGAAGACAGACACCATTACTCCAAACATCCCTCCCTCCTTTTTCTCCCCACTTTATACACTGATGATGAAGCCATAAGGTTTGGAATGTCCCTTTGGTCATTTGGGGTCACCTGTCCTGGCTGTGTCTCCTCTTAAATTCGTTCAGCAGTGTGGCAGCAGGAAAGGCCTTGGCTCAGTGTAAGCTCTGCTCAGCGATAACAAACCCATCTCTGTATTATCAGCCCTGTGTTCAGCACAAGGCACAGCCCCATACAGCCCTAGTGAAACTGTAAAATATGGTGTCCTTCAGGCCTTCTGAGAGTAGAATCCCTCAGAAGTTCTTTGTGTCCTGTAGAATTGCTGAGTGGTAACAGCCAAAATGCAATGAAATGCATGTGTGCATTCCCAGGAATGCTTTTTCAAGCACACTTCCAGCTACGTGCTGGACTCTGTGTGTGAACTGTAAAGAGTATTTTTGTGCTGCATACACTGGGCCAAATTGTTGGTGCTTCTGCTTGGGTTTGCTGCCAACCCCAGTGCTGCCAGGACTGTCCCAAAGGAGAGGGGGTCACGAGAGGGGCTGCTGAGTAATGCTCCTTCCCTTTCCTTCCCACCATGGCAGTGGATATTCAGGCAGGATTGTGTCCTAGGTCTAACTCCACATCCTCGTTAGAAAATCCACAGCTGCATTTCTGCACTTATGTACTGCATTCCTAATTCTGCTTTGGGGAAGCTTCTTACAAAGGCACAATGCTCCCAGATTTTTATGTTTATCCGAGGGCAATTGTGCCTTAGAAATGGTTTATTGGAAACCTTTGACCTGAGTTCTAATCTGATTTAAATTCATTTAGATTCAGAATCACTCTGGGCTAACTCCAGTGTAAGGGTAGTGTTGGTCCATGGGGCAGCAATGGTGCTTCACAGAAATACCAACAGCAGCTGGCTTTGTGTCCTTAGTTAATTTGATTATATAGTTTTAGTTTAACTTAAACAAAGCAGCGACCTTATTATTATTTTAAGAAACCTATTTTGAGAGGAGGGAATCACATTTCTCACATAAATCCATCTTCAAATGTCTTCTTTAGATGTACATGCAGCTGGGGCTGGAGTTGAGATGGTGTGGGGAGGGGAAGAGCGTACTGGATTTCACTGATCACAGTTGCTTTAAATTATGCAGGGAAGAGGGAGATGCTGTTTATGCATGAAGAAAACAAGGCTGGCAGCAGAGATCAGAGGGCCCTTGCTTTTGTACTTTCCCTCTGCTATGAAACAAGTACCAGGGGAAGGATTGGGGTGTCTTGCAAGAATTATCTGAGGGTCACATTTGATGCTTGTGACCATTAGAAAAAAAAAATAATCTGTGTTCAATGATAGCCAGCATTTTTATCATGGTTTCTGTCTCAAGCACTGCTCTTCTGTAGCTTTACAAGAAACAATTCAGAATAAATGAATCGTGCTTTGCCTAAATGTAAATTAAGGTCAATCTCAGGGATTTCTCCTGATATGAACTTTAGTAAGAGTTGAATACATGTTTTCAAATAATAAATCATAGTTGCATATGGTATTTTCTGGTTTTTGCAGACATTTTCTACGTGTCTGATTTACTCTTCCCCTCCTTTATCTCAAATTAAAATCTGCTTTAAAATATCAGTGTTCTAAATTGCATAATATACTTCAAAATTACAAAGGGGAGCTGAGAATGGCTCTCAATAACAAATCCTATTAATTCTAATATTTCCTATAGTACAGTTCTGTCACATCTGTTATTTTGTTTATGTGTTTTGCCTGCAGAATGAAAAGGAGAAGCTGACATGGAGTGACCGCATGCCTGGATATGCAGCGAACTTCGGGCTGATTTTATTTATGGTA
Source organism: Cichladusa arquata (assembly GCA_026413545.1). NCBI lineage: Eukaryota > Metazoa > Chordata > Aves > Passeriformes > Muscicapidae > Cichladusa > Cichladusa arquata. Next base: position 63,043,361 of record JAOTQP010000870.1, on the reverse strand, counting down.
ACATAATCTGCATTTCTGCTTGTTTGCTAGATGTGAGAAACTTTGCCATGAGCATCTAGAAGGAAACCCTTGAGCTGCTGTTCTCAAATATGATAAAAATCTGAAGGTGAGATCAGTTTGGGAGAAATACTAGGAAGGTTCATGCAACTCAGTGCCTGCCTCCACCTTTATTCTCTTTTTCCAAAGGCTGCTTGTGGAAGTGCTGACTTTCTGTAATGCCAGCAGTTCATTACACAAATTCTGCCTGTCCCTCAGGGTTTCTGCTCCACTTCTGTTATCCAATGAAGGGATAACATTGATATTTAGTTGTGAGCACAGTATTGCATATGTTGATCACAGCGACATTTGGGAAGATTGAGCCACGGAACAGGTGATATCCAGGTGAAATAAATCAGAGAAATATTTATCCAAGACACATTCAGGGATGGACTGTACAGTAGGTGAGGAAGATCATGGTACACAGACCTCCCTTGGGAACAAGAATCAGATGTGCAGGTCAGCCTCTAAAGTGGGAACACCATTGTCCTAGCCAATAGTCAAATTTCCAGCAAAACAAGCACATCATGAAGCTGCTGGACTTTGTAAACAGCAACAGGAAGGCCTGGCTAACAAACCCTAAATTACATGGTAAAGGATCTCATTATCCCTCTGGTTACAGTAATTACTGACTGAAAGCTTCTGTTCATATCTACAGCCACTATAAAATGGCAATAAAATAGGCTTGTTTACACCATTGCTGTGTCTAACTTGGGAAACTCACTTGGGGCCTAAGTTATTTTAAGACACTTAAGTGTACTTCTAATTTACTCAAATTTGCATATACTGCACCAGATGTCCAGTGAAGACTTCATTTCTTTTGCTGACAATCAAATGCTCATCTTGAAGTTTATTTCTACATCCTTATAGATATGTTTATGTATTTTTGAAGATGTATGCATTGCATATTCAGAATATTTTCTGTACATTGTAGATGTGTCATTTATGGATGTACTTGCAGCATTTTGAGTGAGTTTACCATCCTGAGGTCATACCCAGTATTTGCTTCTCAGACAGAACCTCTAAGTGGCATCAGTCATGACTTCACTTAGAGCAGACCACACTGAGTCTGACTAAGCAACAGCCCTGATTTAGCTTTTACAAGTCATTCTTTTGCAGACAAGGTGCTTACATGTGCTCTTGACTTTCACCACATGTTTAAATCTCCCCTAAGCATGAGCTTAAAGTGCTTTCCTGACTCATAGTCTAGGTATTACCCTCCCTGCTTACTGTAACATCTCCGAGAGATTTATAAAGGGTTATTACCTACAGTTTGTGAGATGGAAAATGCAGAGCTCCAATTCTTCAACTCCTGTTCGTGACTAGTGGAACTAGGCTGACTTTCACCATCTGGCAAAGTGGACACAATGATTTTATTTTTGCAATATTTTGAGCATTATTTATATGTAAGTACCTACAGGAGACAACTTGCAAACCATGCATGAAATTCAAGCCAACTCTTGATGAGGGAGAGCACGCTCTGCTATCCTACATGGATATTGCAATCTGCTCTTTACTGGATGGGATGTTTCCCTTTTTCCTGCTAGATTAGTTAAACAGGAATAGGAAAGATCAGACTGAAGTTTTGTTGTCAGTCTGTCCTTATTGGTCTTGTTAAGCTCTATTATTATTACTCACACTGATTAATTATTTTAACTATAAGGCCTCAGTACAACATAAATAATAAAATCTTGAATTTGTGTGTGTGTGCAGGAGTACTCAGACACAGACCTGCACACAAGTCATAGCAACTTCTAGTGCTGCAGAAGTGATTGTTGAATTTTTAATGTTACCTTTTCCAGGCCAAAAGTGCCTGATGTTCAAAATCTATAGGTGTTTTCAATGAAGATTTCTACGTTGCTATAGAGTGATTCTGTTTTGTTCTGTCCCTCATTCCCCGAGCTTTACATCCCATACTTTCCCTAGTGATTCTTGAAGCTGGTAATGGTTTTCTTAGTGTAAAATCTTCCCTTTTTATTTTTATTTTTCCCCTTAATTTCCATACTTCTGTCGTGTACTTCACTTTGGTGAATCCTCTTTCAAGAATTGTGTTGTGGTCTTTTCCTTTCTTTCTGGCTTTTCCTCTGTCTGTATTAAGCTAGGCATGCTGTTTGTCTTGTTCAAAATGCAGGTTGAAAAAAACACTGTGTTCGCTTCTCTTTCCCAGTCTTACATCACCAAACAATTCCAAGGATTATTTCACACATGTATGGATGCTTTAAAATCTGAGCACAGTCCTTTTGTTGTACACAAAGCCTCATTGGACTGCAGAGGGGGCAGAGGATCCAAGTCTGATTTAAGCAATGCATTTTGTGGATATTGTAGAAAAGAAGTTCACAAGCTTTATTTTTGCAAAGTGAGATCAATGGTAGCAGATTTGGGCTCAACTAAGCATCTAAAAGTTTTTCTCGAGTGTGATTAACAGTAACACATCACAATTTATAAACCCCATATTTAGAAGGCACATGTTGTGGCAGAGATTTCTGAGCTGGTGACAGACACTGGTAGTGTTGTAAGAGAGCAGGGTGGCATGGAACAGTGCATCACTGGGGCTTTTCTTTGTTTGGCTCAGTCAGAGGAAGGAAGAAAATCAATTTGTGTCATGGCAGAAGAGTTCAGCCTCTTCCACCCTATTCTCACTCACATGGTGTAATACTTGACTCTAGAATAGCCCTACTGGGGAGCCAGAGAACTATCTGGACATTAAATTGTTATCCTGCTTGGATGGAGGTAGCAGCCTAGCCCACGGGGTTTTATAGCTTCCTTCTCAGATCCAGTTTGCTTTCCTGTTTGTCTTCATTCATACCAGGCTCAGTAGGTGACCTTTTCTGCAGCCAATTTTCACATCTGTTTCTAAGCAGTTCAGTCCTGGATGGACTAGTTCAGCTATTCAGAGAAGAAACTGCCATAACAGGGGGGAGGATGGCCAGAGGGAATGTTGGCAATGACAACAAACCCCAAAGTGGGCACCTGAACAAATGGTGGCCTGCCTGATCAGGAATTTGGGCAGAAGAGGCATTTTCAGGAATGAGAGAAATGCTGTGAAGATACAGGAACCATTCCCCCTCAGTGACTGTCTGGGGAGTGAGAACTATGCTCACAGTCACTGTGCAGTCCTACAGGCCCTCCTCAATTTTCTCTTCTTGCTGGATGCACAGATAATGAAGACTCCTAAAGGAGTGTTTTTCCATCTGTGTCTAAGCAGATGTTTAAAAACAGCTGAGCAAGTGAGAGTTTCTGAAGCCCTGGTGCTTTTGCAAAGCAAATATTTTTGTTCTTTAAGCAAATAAAACTTTTTTTTCCCAGTAACTTTGTATACCTTGCTAGGGCACTGCATGGATTGAAAAGGTTGCTGCTCTCTCATCCTCCAGTAACATTCCTCAGGGCAAGGGGTCCCTAAAATCCTTTGGTCAGGTTCAAGAGTTTGCAATTGAACTTTCATGATCTGAAATTGTCTCTATTTAGTGAGGACTATCCCTGACTCTTCTTCCTATACTGTTAAGATATCATTCCTAAGTGGGAATTTGTCATGGGGAGAGGTGTGTGTGGAGACTCAGGGATCTCATCAGCTCCAGAATGAGGCATCCAATTTCTGCTTATCCTTGTCCACCACCATAGTGAAGAAATTGCAAAGAAATCCACAGGGAAAAGAAACAGGAAGAGAGTATTAGGAAGATGATTAAGAAGAAGGAATCTGTGACTCAGATTAAGAAAAAGGAGCTTAAGGTGTCTGTAGAGGTGGAAGGTGAAGTAAATTAATACCAGGTGGTGCTGTTTTCTTTTCTTTCTTTATTGGGGATTTTACTCTCTACTCTAGTGATTGTAATGAGGAAATAAGGAAAAAAGTTATGGTCCTTGTGTTCCTGTACCCCTTCTGTCACAGCAAGGTTGTTCAGCATGAATGTGATTTTTTTTTTTTTTTGTTGGTTCATTTGGTAGGTAAGTCAAAACAAAAATAGATATGAAAACTAGAAATGTTTCCTTGACACAATGAAAACGACAAAACCAAAGGAAATAATATTTCATGTAATTTGAAAAGCTTTCATTTAAAATATTTCAGGTTCAGGCTTTTATAATTCACCTACATTTCGTTTAAAATTAATGAAACAGTTCTTTAAAAAGTAAAATTTCCTTAAACCCACATTTTGAATCTGGGCCCCTAGATGCAGTTTAATAATTGCAGTAGTCTAATCTTTCACATTGAGGTAATCTCTTTAATCTGAGGATCTCAACATGTTTTACCTAAAATACTGAATGTACACTAGAAATCTTGCTAAAGGCAAAAATGAAAAGGAAAAATGTACCTTCTCCCACTTTTGTGTTGTTATGATGAAAATTGTTTTATTGATTTTTTTTCATTATGGATTGGTTTAGATTTTTTTTTTAAACCAGAATACCACAACCCTGTGAAATTCAGTTTCTTCTTGTGGGAACTTGACCTTAAGTAGCAGGGCAAACTTTCCTCATCTCATGGGTCAAAGCCAGCCCATGAAGGATGCCAGGGATACCAAGTGATTTCTGGGACACAAATATAAAATGAAGCCCCAACAACCCTGCTTAGGTCAGTCTTAAAGGAATAACAGCAGGGGAAACTTTTTATTCTTTAATTTGTGAGTTGGCACTTCTGCTGTTTGAGCCAGTAAAGCCCATTTACCTGACTGCACATAAATATAGGCCCTTCAGTCCAAGCCATCTGAATCTATATCCAGGTAAAAGACCTTACTTAATTCCTGCTTTGGAACCCAAAATGCCCAAATTTCACTATATGGATGATGTGTGTAGCTTTAATCAGAATGGACATGTCCATCCTCAGGAATCCATGGAATCAGTATAAAAGAATCACAGATTTGGGTTGAAAGAGGCTTTAAAGGTTATCTAATTCTAACTCTCTGCTGGGGCAGGGATGCCACTCACTGGATGAGGACACTGAGGGCCTCATCCAGCTTGGCCTTGGACACTTCCAGGGATCCAGGGGCAGCCACAGCTTCTTTGGGCAACCTGTGCCAGGACCTCACCACCCTCACAGGGGAGAATTTCCTCCTGAAATCTAATCTAATCTTTTGGTTTAAAAGCATCCTCCCTTTTCCTACCACTACCTGCTGATGTAAAAAGTCACTTTCCCTATTTTTATAAGCCTCCTTTAGACACTGAAAGGTGGTATAAGATCTCCCTGGAGCCTTCTCTTTTCCAGGCTGGACAATCCCAACTCTCTCAGGCTGTCTTCACAGGACAGGTGCTTTGCAGCGTCTGAGTACCCAGCCCTCTGAGCATCTTGTGTCAGTTGGATCATTGTTCCAGTTTGGAGTTGTGCATCCATTTCCTAATTTCTTATTTCTGTCCCTGTTTGTTGGAGAGCTTTGCATCCTTGCCTTTTAATTCAATCACCTGCATATTATCGCCTTGCCATAAGAACCAACGCTTTGATGCCAATTCATGGAGCACACCCAACCTCCCATGGAGCACACCCAACCTCCCAGCCAAAGCTTGTGTTTCCAAGGTGAGCTAACCCATGTGCTCCTTTGTTTGCAGGTCATGCTGACGTTTTCAGCCGTGTTTGGTGTCATCGTGTACCGGATCACGACGGCAGCGGCTCTGTCCTTCAGCACAAACGAGACCACCAGGTCCAACGTCCGAGTCACCGTGACTGCCACTGCTGTCATCATTAACCTCGTGGTGGTCCTCATCCTCGATGAAATTTATGGAGCTGTGGCCAAATGGCTGACAGAAATCGGTAAAACTGCCTCGCCACGTTCCTCATTGATCCGTGGATTGACACCAGGGGGTGCAAGGAGGTCCAGGAGGAATATTTCCTCCTGGACAGGGCCAGTGAAAACATTCAGGCCTGTTAGGTACCTCTTAGCTGCTAAGAGCTGCAGGAAGTCACTGGAGTGTTTGAAAAATGTTGATGGCTCACAAAGTTACACTGCTGTTGTTTTCCTGATGAAGGTTTTAACCATTTCCTTACTGCTCAAATGATTTTTTTGTTCCATTCTAGGGGAATGCCTGAGATGGACTTTTTATTAATGATTTCCATTGCAGTTAGTGGTTGGACTTTCAAAATTTATTTTAAACATCAAAATATTGTTGCAAGCCTGGCTATTTATCTCTTTTGAAGGGCAGTCATTCCTTTGACTGCTATAGAGGTTTAGACCTAAAATATTGATTTGTAATATACATTACATTAGACTAAAGATGTTTACTAATAGGGATTTAGGCTGGGGTTTTGTTTTATTATATAAATTAGACCAAGGATGTTGATTGATAGTGCCTTTACATGAGATTACTCTTAAGACTTCTGTTTCTTCTCAATTTCTCAGTACTCTTTTAAACTCACAAATGAAATAATCTCTTTCAGTCCTATTTGTGGAAAAACTTTATAGACTACAGTTTTGCAGTTGTTAGAGATCCAGTCCTGAATTTTGGAAGTATAGTCCTGTTTAGATTAAATTCCTAAAGTATTTGAAAGAAATGAAGACAAAGCAAATTCCTACTTTAGTGGGTTAATTTGTTTGTTTATTTCTGTTTTGCACCAGGCATTGGGCACATTGTGACAGGGTTACACAAATGGACTCTGTTCTAGTCGTGTAAATGAGCTCATTTGTGACCTGTCCAGGCCAAAATTTTACCCAGATTTTCAGCTTTCACATAAGTGACAGGCTGCTAATTGTGCTAATTGACCTGATCAATTCTGTTCTCTGCACCTGCCCAGGTAAGAAAGGGCACAAATGTTAAGGAATGACACAGCTGTGTGGAAAGAGTAGGAAAAGATGAAGATGAGACTTCTCCAGCAGCTTCTAGGCAGGAGCTGGGAAGTGCTAGGTGCTGCTATGACCTCTCTTTGGGAAGTATAGGAGGAAAATATCTCCCTTTGAAATGTGCACCAGGCTGAACTGTGAAAGAAAAAATTTCTTACTTGCTGATTATTGTCCCCCTGTCACTTTGCATTTAATTCTAATCCTATCTTTATTAGGGCAGCATTCCGAATCAACCATCAGATGTTTTGTTTAAGAAGGATTCAGTCAGAATAATCTCTAGTGCTACAAATTACATGAGTTACAAAGTTCACTCAGGCAGCTTTTTCCAGCACTAGGCTCAGATGCCAAATGTAATCAAAATGTTTTAAAAAATTACAATTCATGCATGCTGATAAATGCTGCTTAACTTGTGAACTCTAATTTTGCTGAGAGGAGAAAAACATACTCAATTCTCTTGTCACGCTGCACTTAATCCACAAGCTGAAGAACACACTTGTTGGGCTGAAGGAGTAGCTCTTGACAGCTTAAGTTCCTATTCCAATCCCAAGTACCCTTGAATCTCTGTTCAGGTGAAAAATGCATCTGTAAGCACAAGAATAGCACTGATAGCAATTGTGTTAATCATGGGATCACAGTCATGTATATGGCTCAATACCTCCTCAGTCATTGCCTGGAGGAAAAGAGAGGAGTTTTGTTGTTATCAATACAGAGAGCTCATACAGGATGGAGCAGGACTCCTCTGGGCCCAGCAGAGTGGGGCACTGATGTCCTTTATCCCAGATGAGACCAGCCAGAGGGCAGATGGTATCCTGCTATTCCCAGGAAGAATAGCAGGTGGTGCCAGACAAGATTTACATCTCACATGTAACCCAGAATCACAGGATGGTTTGGGTTGGAAGGGATCTTAAAGCTCCTCTCGTTCCTATGCCCTGCCATGGCAGGGACACCTTCCACTATCCCAGGTTACTCTGAGCCCCATCCAGCCTGGAGCACTTCCAGAGATCCAGGGGCAGCCACAGCTTCTCTGGGCAGCCTGTGCCAGGGCCTCAGCACCCTCACAGGGAGGAATTCACTGAGGCCAAGGAAGAGCCAGTGGAACAGGGACAAAATCAAAGCTACTCATGTACTACTCATACTACCCTTGCAAAGGCAGCAGCTCCTTCAGAGACCTAAGACCCATTCCACCCTTAGCTCATCTCATCCTCCACCTGCAAAGTTCCAGCTGCCCAACTTTGGCATGACAACCCAGCACTGAGTGTTTCATTTTTTTGGGATGAGGGAGTTTTTCTCTGTTACTAATGCACCTATTCTGGCTGAATGCATTTCTCATGCAGCACACCCGAGGAGCTGGAGAACAAATTCTACACATGCCTCTACAGCTATGGTATAGGATGTCTGAGGGAGCCTCTGGGACCATATATGGCGTGCAAATGTTCATCCAGAGGCTGAGCTCATCCTTGGGGGGGTTCTCTGTAAGCAAAGTTTGGGATTTTTCTCCCTCAAATGAAAAGCTGCACTGCTGTTATTATTCGATATTCCTGCTGCCCTGAGCTTTTGTCTTGGTAGGTTATGCCTTAGGGCTCATCAGGCTGGGCACTGATCTTTTATGAAAATGTTATTGAAAGTATCACAGACAAAGCCAGGCAGTGAGGGCTCATTAAGCTTTTCTATTCCTTTAGTGCTAAAATTATCTCACTGTTTCTTTAAAAAAAACACCCCAAAACATAAGCAAACAAAACACTCAAACTGTGCCCAAAACAAAACTTTACATCAGTATTTTTAGTGAAGTCCTTAAGCCAGAGCTCTAGATCTCCTTATTATTCCACACTTTTTTTGTGCCACAGAAGTTCAGCCAAGAATGATGAATTTAATAATAAAATTATCTTCTTTCACATTAGATACAGCTCAGGATGAACAGAGAAACACAAGGGTTTCACTCATATAAAATGTTTAAAAAGGATCTTGATATGAGTTTGAAAAGCCTCTGTCCTATATATGTGTGTTTTCTGCTGCCAGAAAATTTTCACAGAAATTGAAAATAAATCTGGGAACAGAGTAGTGAATACTGAAAATAGTTAAACTAAGAAATCTTGAAATACGGAACATATATAGTGAATTGTTAGCAAAAATATGCCTCTATTTTGCACTTACTTCACTTAATACCTCATTAAATATGTATTTAGTCTTGTGTTTAGCATCAACCATATCAACACTCTCACCACAGAAAAGAAGGCTTGTGGACTACAAGTTAAGGATGCCTTTAAAGTGTTTTTTTCTGGTTGAAAGTCTTTGTACTTTCAGCATTTCTCAATTGAGAATATGAATAATTTTTTACTTTAGTTGTGTAACTGTGTAACGGATCTACTCATGTATGTTAATATCTATATATACAGCAAAGTAATTTACAGTGCTTTTGCTATGTGGAATTGAATATCTCTGGAAATCAGGACTCAGTGACAGACCTAGTGGCTTTGGTACAAAGTAGATGTACAGAAGAAAAATTAATATAAGCCTAAAGTTTGAAGCTTGCTTTGTTCTTTTTGTATGTGTTTGGGGATTCAGTGATTTTTATGTTTTTACTGATTCAGTTCTCTGGTTTACTTTTTTTTTTTGCCCCAGAAATACCAAAAACAGAGAAAACTTTTGAGGAGAGACTGATTTTGAAGGCATTCCTACTGAAGTTTGTGAATTCTTATGCATCAATTTTTTATGTTGCCTTTTTTAAAGGAAGGTAGGATAAATATCCTTTATATGTATATATATTTCTGTATATGCATTTTTATTTATGTGTCTGTATTAGTGGATGTGTGTTTAAAAATGGGCACAAAGGCCTGGGACTGATTATCTTTGCCAGCTCTGAAAAAATATCATTGACAGGGTTATCTAAAGTTAATAATTCATTTTAGTTTTAAAAAAACTCTTGTTTTTATAATGAATGGTGCTTACAGGCCTGAACTTTCCACAGTTTAGCAAATTTTCCTTGAAGCATCATTCAGCAAAGAAAGGTCTTCCTGTTTCATTTAAAATTACAGAACTCTTTTTTCTATTACTTTCTCATTATTTTGCATTATTCTCCCATATCAAATTAAGAAACAGTTACGGTCAACTGGCAAATGAAGTGATTGACCAAAAAGCTAATTCAGCTGTCCTGCTAAATAAGTGTGACTTCCTATGGGCTCAGAGTTCTTGTCGTTTGGGACCCAGTCATCCACATGCTTTTGAATGGGAAGCTTAAAATGATTCTTTGCTAAAACTTTGGCAAAAAAAAGTTTAAAACATCCTCTGGATTCTGGATTCTGTTTCCTACCATTTTGCTGTTCCTTTTGGATACTGTAAAGTTTGTTAATCTCTGCTCTTCAATAATCCTATCCAGCACCTTTCATTTGAGGATTAATGATGCTTTTTTGCCTGCAGTTGCAAATATTGTAAGACACCAATGAAAAAGTCACCAAATTCTCTGTTTTTTGGCAATATTTTTGTGTTGTGTGATTAGAATAAAGTCAATATCATTGCTTCTCCTGGTGTAGCCAGAAGAGTGTTGGTTGTGTATAGATGTGTAAATAATTCCATTCCTGGCAATATTCACATGTAAGTGAATGTAAATTAGAATATGTGTCCCCATCTCTAATCAAGAGAGGAGGTTTATTACTATATTGTTTTAGCACTGAAAAATATTTTATTAAAATTACTTTATCCAGATGTAGTTGAAAACCATTTGTAGAGGTCTACTGCTTTGAAATAATCAAAGCTGAATAGGTGCTGAGCCCTTGAGAACTCATGTTGAAGAAGCTACTTCTGAAATATTTTGGCTAACACAAGTAAATAATCTTGATTTCAAAGTTAACTCTTTTTTTGGTGTTTTTATATTAAATCATGGTGGGAAAATGTGCTTTTTTTTTCTTTTTTTATACTAGTTTATGTATTTTTATTGCTTTCAGGTTTGTTGGCCGTCCTGGTCGTTATGTGTATGTGTTTGAAGGTTATCGGATGGAAGAGGTAAGTACATATGAAATTCAAATTACAAATAAAATCCCTTACACAAAGAAATATGTGTACGGTGCTCGGTGGACTACAGACAACAGGGGAAAAATAGAAAACACATGCTAAAGCAAGAGGTTAAATCTTCAACTTGAATAGGCAAAACCCAGGGTTTCCATCTAAGGCAACTTTATATTCTTTCTTTCTGCAGTTTTGATTATTTCATGGTCTTCCTTAGGTGAAGCTTCACCATTTCTGTGTTTCCCAACTGGGCACTAAGGCACAAACATTCCATTATTTGCTTGAGGCCCTTGGGAAATGTGAATCCACCTTCCCTTTCTGCAGATCCCTGGAAGCTTGGCAATTTTAATAGCTTAAAAACCTGGAGCCATTTTGTGCTAAACCTATAAACATCTCTTTTTTTAAAAAACAATCCCTCATGAAGGGGATTGCTGTGGGTATTCCCTTGAAAGCTGAGAGATGTACTCAAGGTTTGACAATAAAGCTGACATAAAAGTCTTTGCAAGATTGAAGGTTTTCTTTCCCCCCTGGGAGATATCAGGTTGGAAGAGTATTGGTGATCCTGCATTATGTTTATTACATTGATTATACAGTAAATATTTTTAAAGGAAATGTAGGAGCCTCAGGGCACAGTGAGTTGTTTCAGAGCTCTGCATTTTTTCCATAATGGAGTTTTATGAGTTGAGATGAAAAACCTTGCCAAACACAGATTTGCAGTGATGGATGAACTCCATGATTCCACACAAACTGGTGGCAGGGACAGTGGCCACATGGAGACACTGGGAGCTCTCCCAAGTGAGTATTTTTAAATTAATTCTCTTAATCCCTTCATACTCTCTGGTTTTGTATAATTGCAGTGTGCTCCAGGAGGGTGTCTGATGGAACTCTGCATTCAGCTGAGCATCATCATGCTTGGAAAGCAACTGATTCAAAACAATCTCTTTGAAATTGGAATCCCGTACGTATCCCGACCTTTTCCATTATGTGTTATTCCTATGGCACAGTAAATCAATGCCTTGATCCTTATTCAGCTAAATGGGACTTTTGCTACTGCCTTCAGTGGGTTCTAATTGAATGTGATGATAAATCACATTTTTGGTTGTGGTGGAGTGATCTGGTTGTATTTTATGTTGAATAATTGGCTATATCTTCACTAAATGGCTTTAAAAAATGATGGAATATATGAAATAATTGATTTAAATTAATTTTAGTAACCAGGGAAAACAGGCAAGGTATGGTAGATCTCCTGGGAAGTTTCAGAGAAGCTTTCAGGACAGCAGCATTGAATACAAATTAGCACAAAGTGAAGGGGAGATAGTGTGGGGGAAAGCAATAGCCCATAAAAGATGTTAAAATCTATTACTTGATCTATGACTATTTTACGGGTTTAGGGATGAAATCCACACATTTCCAAGGTGCCTTTATGTCATTCAGTGATGATGCAGGAGCAAGCAGAGACACTGACAGCTCAGTGCCTTTCTGCCACAGGCTGCTTCAGTGCTCAGTCCCCTGCTCCAAATACAGCAGGAAAACTCCCCCTGCCTCTCACCAGTGCCATGGGGATCTTCAGGCACTGGGAATCCACTGAGAAAGTCCTGCTCCTGCCTCTTGGGAGGTTTGCTTCATGGTGGCAGTGGCCTGTGAAATGCTGGAGATGAAGAGTCTGGTTTAGACATCTCAGCTCCACTGAAATGAGGCAGAATCTTCCAACTCTGGTGTCAGCAGCTTTTGGGTCACATCCATAAGGCTGTGAAGATGGCAGCTAGAAATCAAGAGGAGTGATTCTTAAAAGATATTAAATATATTTCAAATGAGCCCCTTTACTCCCTTTTCTCAGCAAGAGCCATTTTTTTTTTTCTTGCAAGGAATTTAAATAGAGAGAGAGAAAAAATTCCCAAACAAATCAGATGTAGATTATGGATGGTTTCATTATTCTTGTGTCAAAGTTCAATAGGGAGGCCTGTTTTCTGTCTGCATCTTATTGAGTTTACATTTTATTTTGAGAAAAGAGTGGTAAATCATTCCCAAAATATCTGACATGTTGAAGGCTTAAAGCTTTCTCAGTGTAAACCTGCTGTAATTTGTTTCTCGTCTTCCAAAAACTTACTGCTACTGGACTTTTTTAATGGGGATTTTATGGTGTTACAAATACTGTATTTATTATTTTTGACTTATGAAAGCATAGGCTGATCCAGTCCAAACAGAAAGTCATGTCCAATTATTTTTCATTTCCCTCCCTTCCATGCAAGAATGCAATAATTTCATCCTATTTTTCTCCCTCGGATCTGCTCCCCCCACCCTTCAGCCAACAAACTGTGGTGGCCTCAATTTTCAAAACTGTTTAAAAACAAACCTACTTTCATCCTCCCCTTCCTAGATAAATACCTCATTTCAGTCACAGTGCTATCTTGCCATGCTGGAATAAACATATCTGCTTTTTCTTTGCTTGTCTCCATTCCCTAGAAAACTGTGTGTGTATCTGTAGGGCTCAGCCCTTCTCCTTGGACCTGTTTGCACCAGAAGAATCACTGAGCACTTAATTAAATCAGATTTAGCCTTCTGTTCCTGCATGGACAACTGTGCTGGTGTGGGCTGGATCCTTGAGGGTACCAGCAGCTGCATTTTTCATCCCCCCTTGCCTTGTGCCTCTTTGGAGGGACTGAGAGTTGGGTGAATAACACAGATTCTTCCATTGGCTCCCTGTATTTTCACTGTGGGGAGAGTCCAGGTGCTGCCACCAGCCTTCTCCCTATGGAGAGACAGAAGGGGATATCATAAATAATGATTTGCTCCTCAGAATCTGGTGCTGTCCCCTGCACATCTGTAGCATAGAAGCACCTCTCTGCTAAGTTATCTGATAACACTCATCAAAAAAGTTTTCTTCCTCACTGAAGTCTCAGGATTTCAAGTTTCTTTTTTTAGGAAACCTTTTGATTTCATTCACCAGAAAACCCAAGGTGTTTTAGTTAATTTGCAGAAATCCCAAATCCCATTTTCTTCTATTTCTCCTCAAAAAATACTGGTAAGTAGATGATAGAGTAAGTTTGCAAGCAACAGGCATCCTTTATATTCCTAGAACCCCAAATTGGAAAGAATTGGAAAGCATCTTTCCATGTCTTCATTCTGCTTTATCCATGGTCAGAACTGGGTGAGGAGAGAAACTTCAGATGGCAACCCTGCATTTTTTGGGGTCATGGGGGACACATCTTTGCTTTTCTCTTCAATGTTTCTGTAGAAACTGCTGCCACAGCTATGATAGATGTAATTGCTGGTCTCCTAAGCCTTGTGTGATTTATTTTTTTTTAAATTTCTCCATCCAGCAATAGCAAACCAGCTAGGTAAATGCAACAAGATTTGAATTATAGAAAACTAAGCCCTCTTGAACTAAAATGGGTGTTTTGTGGCGCTGGAATTCACAAGTTTAACAGATGTAAATATGCCACAGTTCACTCAGATGTGTCACATACCATCATTCTTTTACTGTTGCCACAGGAATTGACCCTAGAAGGCTGCAGGGCTTGAAAGCCTTAACCCAGAGTTCTTTTAAGACCCTTTTTATTCAGTTCTGGTTTTTTCTGAACTTATTGGAAAAAAAAAAAAACAACACCATCCATGTGGTTATTCTATTACTCTCTGTCTTTGACCTTGGTGCTAAACCCTTAGGGTGAAATCCTGGCCCTATTGAAGTGAACAGCAAAACTATTGAATTTAGCGAGGCCACGGTTGTGGCCCTTTTATTCAGCATCAATTTTCATCACTTCCTTCAAAATATACATAAATATGCTGGATGAGAATACCAAGAGTTAATAAAATCCATTTAAGACACCCCTTCATAGCTATTATCTCTTATGTTGTTTCTCACTTTTACTAAATTATTCTTAATTAAAGGTTTGTGTGGTGTTTTTTGCCTTCTTTTTCCTTTTCCTGTTTTTTATTCTTGTTGTTTTGCTCTGATTGAGAAACCAATAAACCCCAAACACAACTGAAACTCCTGTAGAATCCAGGATGTCTGAGTGTGCCAAGGAAGCATGGCTGTACCAAAAATTTGTGGGGGAACAAGAAGTTTAGATATGTTTGTTCTCCTCCTTCCTCCTTGCACCTGTGAATGTGAGAAGGTGTTTCTTTGTGTGAACAGACTGTAGGAATATGACTGAAGAAAAGCCTGGATCTTCAGTGTTCCTTCCCAAAAGCAGGAAAGAAAATTAGAGGTGAGGACACAAGAGTCCAGGTCACTGCTCTTCCTTTTCTCCAGATACAAGTGCTCCAGCTACTCACCCTAAGAATCTTTTCTGTTCAGCTTTCTCCCTGCACCTTTTCCATTATCTTACAGATCAACAAGCATCACCTGGAAGGAGAGCCTTAAAAAACCTACCTGTTATAAATAATCCTTTGTTCCTGTCAGCTGGATTCTGTTTTCTGTCTTTTCAAGTGAAACCTCGACATGCATCTCTGTTCTAGCAAGTATTCATAGAATCATGGAATCACAGAATGGTTTGGTCTGGAAGAGACCTTAAAGATCTCTCATTTCCATCCCCTGCCACAGGTAGGGACATCTTCCACTATCCCAGGTTGCTCAGAGCCCTATCCAGCCTTGCATTGGATACTTCCAGGGATCTAGGGGCAGCCACAGCTTCTCTGGGAAACCTGTGCCAGGGCCTCACCACCTTCACAGAAAGGAATTTCTTCCCATATCCCATATAAACCTGCTCCCTGTCAGTGTGAAGCCGTTTCCCCTCTTCCTGCACTCAATCACTTGTCAATAGTCTCTCTCCATCATCCCTGTAAGTTCCCTTCAGGCACTAGAAGCCTCAATTAAGTCCCCTTGGTGCCTTCTTTTTTCCAGCCTGAACAATCCCAGTTGTACAGCCGCTGAAGATGCAAACACCTGTGCCAACAAAGTCATTTTCCTGCATCTGTCCTCTTTCAACTTGCCCTCCAGATGTCCCAGCTCTTCAGCCTCTATCCATTCCACTCTGTGTCACTTCAAAAATTTCTCATTTTTCCCAAGTCATCATCATTCTTCCCCCTAGATCCCCAAATCCAGCTGTTCCTTCTTATTGTATCAATAGAGAAACTGTTGAATCATCTCTCTGATTTTTGAAAAGGAGCCTTCATCTAATCACCATGTGCTTACAGCCCAGCTAGGATCACTTGGAGCTTGATTTCTCTCTTTTCATCATATTTTTTTCTCAGAAGCTCGAGGGTTATTGACAGGTTGGGCTGTAGTGATTTTATGCTCACTTCAGATGCTTGTTAATGTGCATAATGCAGTGCTTATTGGTTATACTGGGAATTGCAATCAGCATAATTCAGCCATGTTCCCACCTCTTACCTAACACAATAATTTGGTGCCAATCCCCTGTGAGATGCTGCAATGTCATTTTTAACTGCTCTAGACACAGCCTGACAAAAACCTGTTCATTTTCTTTTCCTCTCATCCTGCATTCAATCTTCTGACCTGCTGTTCAGTCTCCTTAAGGATGCACCTTGCTTTTTGACATTCCCTGGCAAAAGGAGCAGAAATAACGACTATTCTAAAGCTCTACAGTTTCTCCTCTTTGCCCAGATCTGTGTGGAGCCATGAAACTTTGCTGGATGAGCTCTTCAGCACAAAGCTTCTGGGACACT
>JAOTQP010000870.1:63008027-63023104 GCA_026413545.1 Cichladusa arquata | reverse complement strand
GGCAGTGTTCCAGGCCAGGCTGGATGGGGCTCTGAGCAACCTGGGATAGTGGAAGGTGTCCCTGCCCATGGCAGGGGCTGGAACTGAATGATCCTTAAGATCCCTTCCAGCCCAAACCTTTCCACGATTTTACGATTTTCTGCAGTGCAGAGTAGCAGTGATACAACAACCTTGTGGTGCAGGTGGTGTTCCTGTGCATGCCTTTAGCCCTCCTCAGCTCAGCATCAGCCTGAGCTTTTTATGTAGCAAAGGACCTTCTTGGACTTAGGAGAAAATCTTTATCCCTTGTTTTCTTCTCCAGCTGCAAGGCTGATGAACTTTCTTATGGCAACAGTTTCTCTAGCACTTCTTGGAATATTTGTAGACCTTGATGCACTGAGCTTTCTCACAAGTCATTTCATGTTCTAATTCCCACTGAGAAGCTACACTCAGACAGAAATGCCCTGAAGAACAGGAGGCAAACCAAAGTGCATCATGCTTGCATTGGGTCCAAGGGGTCCCAGCATCTGAGCTGTTGAAAACACACAGATTTTTGTAGATTTTGGGTTTTGCTTGGTGGCAGGGGGTATGTATTGCACTTTATTGCATGTTGATGTTTTAAGAAATACATGACTTTAAGCCACGGAAATTTTCAGTGGAAAACTTGTATTAAAATCCCAGTTGAGTTCACATGTTTAACTGTCTTGCTCTCGGTGGTTGGAAATTAATCAAAGGAACAATGGAATTTGGTTCACCCTATGGATATGCCTCTGTACCCACCAAATCTCAGCAGACACCCAAACATGATCCTGTGTAATTCTCCATTTAGTTTTGCAGGGACATGAAGGATGAGCTCAACCCACGGTAGAACGAAGACTCGTGAAGAAAAAATGTTTCCCTTTGAAGGGGGTAAAAGGGATATTTTGCAATATACCTGTGCAAACCTATGGGAAGCCAGCATAAGTCCTGTGAAAAGTGGGAGCAGGTCACAAAATCCTCATGCACATACAGCTTAACAAGCCAGCACAACCTTTGTGCACTTTTCCTCAGCTTAAAAAAAAAAAACCAAATCTGCTCGAGATTTCTTACACTGGCAGAGTTTTTCTACCCGTAGTGGGAGTTTGTTTACTTTTACACATTTGTAGAAGGTGTGAAAGAGCTTTTGTGGAAGAGATGCTGGTAGTGAGGTAATTCCAGGCAGAGTGGGGAACGTGACAGTCCTGCCTGCCTGCTGTCAGCCCTGGATTCACGGCTGCATGGTGCCTGTGTTTCCCACACCTACACCAAAGGGCTCCTGCCTCTTATCCTCCTGCTCCCCACCCCTCAGACTCACTCCTGATGGTCTCCCAGTTTTCCAGGCAGAATAAGAAATGGGAAGCACAGCCTGGTATTCCTGCAGCTGCTCCCCTGTGCTCATCACTCCTTCCCTCCCAGCCTGAGCAAAAGGGCAGTCCCATGCCCCTACTCCTATCACAGCCCCCAGAGGCAGAGATTTGGGGTTCATTTTACTTTGGTGGGTGCCTCTGGCTGTCTGCCACATCTTGCAGTGGAATTTGAAGGATTTGGGGGCTGATACAAGTGATCATATTCCCTGATAATGCTGGAGAGCAGCAAGCAATGGGTCCAGCTTGGCTGAAGGGGTTGTTTGGCTGCAGAGGACTGGCCACACTCTGCTCTTGTGGTCTGAGCCTGATCCTCTCTGCTTGCAGTGGGAAGGCAGCCTGTGTGTGCTATTTACTTCCCCTTCATGCTCTAGCAGACCAGAAAACCTTTGGAAGTGCACCAAGAGTGTGTATTTAGCTCCAGCTGTGGAAATAAATATTCCACAGGCAGCACCTTGGGTGAAAGGCAAGAGACAAGGTCCTTTGCAGCAGGTTCTAAGGCTAAGTGGGAGCTAGGATGGGGAACCTAAGTAAAGCACTCCTCCCTTGTTCCCTGAATTCTTCCCTGCTTCTGGGCAGCCATGCCTGTACCTCCCCAGTCTTTGCCAGCTGTTAGATACTGAGCTGATGGATGCAGGGTATGGAAAACATTCCTTTGTGTCCCCAGTAATGAATGAATGAATGAATGTCAGTTCTTGATCCATTGTGTGACCACCAACTAACCTGTAACTCAGAGCTGCTGTCAGCTGAATCCAAACAGCTTCTGGTACTGCAGGTCCACCCCTTACCACCCTGAATGAACATCCTCCCACTGGAATCTCAGATTTTGGCCTTCGTCAGTGAAATTCAGTAACTCTAGATAATTTTCCTGTTTGGCTTTCTGAGCTTGCATGGAAATGGTGTTACTGTTTGCCTATTATTCCCTAGAAATTTAGAAGTGCTGTTATTCTATCCCCAATCCTCTTCTGTGGAGCTTCTTCTCTGTGGATAATAATTTTGCCCTAGCCATATTCCCTATGCCATATTCTGCCAAAATCCAGAAACTTCCTTTAAAAAAATGCACAGTTTTTATTTCTAATTTGCATTAGGGATAAGACCACGGGGAGAGGGAAGTACCACTGGTCAAATTCATGGCTTTGTTTTGACAGGTATCATCCTGAAAGAAGGTGTACACAGGAGCTAGTGGTGGAAATGAATCCATGCAGGTTTCAGAAGGCAGACACTGAGTGGACAAAGTGTGAGGTACAAAGCTTGCTCTGTCAAAAAATGAGACACTCTTTCTCTATCCTACTAAGAATCCACTGCTAGAAATGTAATGAATATGCTCTTCCACCTGAGGAGGTCCCATGGATTTATTTTTCCCTAGCACGAAGAATCTTTTTGCTCCTTATTCCCAGTTATATGGTCAAATTACTGTATATGCCTTTTTGTGCTTCACACTAAACTCTGCTTTCTAAACTTTGCTTTGCAAAGAAATTGTTTTTACATCATCTTTTCACCCTGCTGTCCTATGTCTGCTGCACAGCCTTTCTTGACTCTAATGTGTTTTAAGCTAGTCTTTGATAAGCCAGAACAGCAGCTGTCAAGGGATTCATGTTTTTCCTTCTGCAGCACGAACCAAAAGTCAGAGAAGCAGCCCAAAGGAGAACATTTGTTCTCAGTGCAGACAAAAAAAAAACCTCAACAAACAAATAGAAAAATAAGTGGCAGCACAAGACTTTCAGCCAACTTTCACTGCTCTCCAGGGTGGTTACAAATCAACTGGAAAAATATAGCCAAACATTGTCATCCTTGTTGGTGACAGATATGCTGAGCACAGGTCATTTACAAATCTTCCTTTGTTTGTACTACTTAGGGACATTTGCTGAATTGATTTCAATTTCTTCTTACTTTTTTTCCTTTTAAATACCTACTGGCAGTAATTCACAAATAGCTTTAGATCCAGACAGCAGTAAGAGAAGGTAATTTATCACTTTTTAAAGCTAACACCATGCTTGGACTGATGGCATTGAAGAGTGCATGGAGAAGTAGTGGCTTTCATTAGACCAGATGATAAAACTGGAAAACACAGGCAAGCTCTCTGTCACACAGTCCCCTCATCACACAGAGTGCTCAGTTTATTTTCATGTTCCTCCCATGTAATACCACTGCAAATCTGCAGAAATCAATAGAGTTACATTAGCATAAAATTAGGGAGCCCCAGCAGTAAATCAGGCTGTGAGTTGTTGTTGATGAGCTCCCAAGTAGAGCTTTATTTCCTGCAAAGGTCAGGGTGGTGGATTGTGCAACAAATTTTATCTCCTCTCCTACATGTTTATTGCTAAATGGCCTTTCACAAAGCAGCAAAATAGGACATATCTTACCCTTCCCCACAAGCTGGAGGTTTTCTGAGTTGAGTAAGATAAAAGTGAGGTCTTTAATCCTGCTGGATTTGGCAACAAGGCTGTGTTGCATTAAAGCTGTGTGTGTTTGGGAGCATCCCTGGGAGCTGGAAAGTCACTGCCTGTGCTAGGAAAAGACTGACCTTTCCTAACTAGTCCTAACTCCAGTCTGCAGGCAGCCATCTCCTGTTTAGGAGCAGTCAATCACATCCTGGCCCTTCTGTAGCTGCTTTGAGCACAGAGCTGCCCCAGTCACTGACCAGATGGGAATTTTGGGTGCCATTCCTCACTCATGTCCTTTCCCTGCCCTTTCCCTGATGGACAGCAGCACCTTCAGTTTAACTCTCCTTGCTAAGTTAAAGAGGATTTCAGCAAGCTGGAAGATAAGGAAGCAGTGAAATGAACATTCACAACCCATTTGCCCCAAGGAGAATTCGATGGTTTTGAAGGCATTTAGCTGGTGTAAACTTTGAATAGAAGCAGTGTTTGCTGATGTTCAGCAGCCAGGGACACCTGTGTTTGAGGGGATGAGCAGCAAGGTAGATCTGACAGGCTTAAAATTCACACTGAGGACTACAGTGGCCAAGCAAAAACTACCTGGGATGACTGTGTGAACTTAAGGATGAAGCTTTGGGATTTCACATCATAAATTCTCTGACCTGGTGCAACCAGCAAGCATAAAAAGGGGGTGACAAACTGAAGGAGAGTAAAGGATTGGGAAGAAAGTGCAGAGACACATTAAAATTCAAAAGTTCACCCCACCTGCCACACAATGTCCACTCCTTCCCCTGCATGTTGATTTTTTGTGGAACAGTGAGCCTGAGCTCCTGGACTCCATGAGGAGTTCCTGCAGGTGATAAGCCAACATCTCTGTGGTGAGGTCTGGGAACATAATACTCATGTTTCTTCAGAGTGGGTATTTTAATTTTACAACCTCCTTTCCTGATCCTTAAGGACTTTATAAGACACAGCTTGGGAGTGTTAGTCTACGGAAATTGCTCCTGCAAGCCTGACCTCAAGCCTTATGACTGTCCAAACCAAATGTAAACCCCATTAATTTTTTTTTAATTATTTTTTCCTCAGCCACAGAAGTGGCCAGTAGGCCCTGGAATCCAGGCTGAAAATACAGCAAACTATTCAGACTGCTTCCTTGAGAGGTCACAGTGAAGACAGATTTTTTTTAATTTGCATTTTAAATATTTGTACGGCATAAAAGAACATTAACACTGAAAAACAGAGGTCTGAAAAGATGAAAAATGCCAGAACTGGAGTAATTTGTACTACACAGAGGTTTTGAAACTTTTGCAGTGGGACAGGGGCAAGATCTGAAGGTTTCCTCTGAGCAAATGAGCGAGCCATGGCTGGGACAGTCACCAGGAATGTGGGAGACTTGGGATGAGATCTTGTCTGCCCTCTCCAACATGCCCTACAAGTGCCCTGCTGTGCCTCACCCCTCCCTGCTGCAGCTGCTCTGCTTTCCATAAATAATGAAATATTCATTGAGGCAGGGACCTGAACCTCAGTTTCCCACATCCTGTATGAACGCCTGAACCACGGCACTGTCAAATCAATCTCTTGCAAAACGCTCTCCTCTCTCAGCAAGTGTTTAAGTATTTATGCAGGTTAGATACACTCTAGCAGGGAAAACTGTGAATCACCTGCCCTGGGCTAGAAAGATCCCTTTGGATGTGGCTTTGCTGGAGTAAAGGAGGGACAGCAGACTCAGGATGAAGTTCCCTGCCTAATCCAGGTGTTGAGAGATAAACACATTTGTTATACACAAGGAAAATAGACTCTTTGACACCACTTTTATCAGAGTTTTCCTCCTGGACACAGGATTCTGCATCCCCAGAGTTTTCACTGAATGAAAACATTGCCATGAAAGGTTTCTTTTTGCCATGGTGATATTTTATAGCAGAAATTTTGCTGAAAACTCCTTAACAAACAACACAAACTAGGGCTTACTGCAGCCTGGCACACTGGTTAAATGAACAGCATGCAGCACACACAGACCAACCATCTTCTGCACAAGCCTTCTGCAGGGAACAGAAATTCCTCTTTCATTGGGGAAGGCACAGGGAGAGGATGCCAGCTTTTATCTGCTGGATTTCATATCTGTGTTGGGAAGAAGAGCAGGGCTTAAGAGCTAAAGCTGTGTTTGCAGACAGAGTGACCAATCCCAGCCTGGGTGTCTCCTGAGAAACAAATCCAGTGGGAGTCAGCCCAATCCTATCAGGGATTGGTTAGATTTCCAGCTTTGCCTCTAATGACCTCATTTGCTCAAAGCTGGATGCTGCCTCCCTGACCCTTTCATAGAGTCATGGAATGGTTTGGGAAGGAAGGCATCTTAAAGATCATCCAGTTCCAACCCCCTGCCATGGGCAGGGACACTTTCCACTATCCCAGGTTGCTCAGAGCCCCATCCAGCCTGGCCTGGAACACTGCCAGGGATGGGGCAGCCACAGCTGCTCTGGGCAACCCATGAATGTCTGAAAATTTTTTTACCTTAAAATTCTATTATACTAGAAGTTCCCAATTTTTATAGTGAGATAAAAGAGTGCCTGTAGTAGAAATGTGGAATGAAACCATTAGATTTTGTATTCTGTTAAAGGAGAAGAGCTCAGTGTGTTGTTCTTGAGAGTGCTAAATACTAATATTATGTAAGTCCAAAGATCTTCAGGAAGATCCCCTTGGAATATGCATCTAGAGAGAAAAATAATTGTAAGGTACTGGATTCAACTCTAGTATCTTGTACCTGTCAATAAAAAACATCAGAACTTCCCAGGGTGGTGTAAACTCTCTCTGTGATGGACCAAAGTAACACAAGATTAATTTTGTGTTGCTGTGCAAAGACTTGGGACAAATCTTTAGTGAAAAAAAGCCCCAAAACTGACTTGGTTCAATCTGATCTTTATTCCTCAGGAAGCTCAAGAAGCTCTTCAGGAAGCTGAAGAAGGATGAAAGAACTGAGGTAAAGGAAATGGACACCAACCAATCAAAGGACCCTCAGCAATGGGATCTCGACTACATCTTGGAACCTTTCACTGGGCTGACTCCAGAATACATGGAAATGAGTAAGTTTTTGGCATTTCCTTTCCCTTTCTGCAATAACCATGGCTCTACAAAGGACTGTGTGTCAGAGGTGGTCATGAGAAAGGGGGAAATTAACCCCAGCACTTGTAGTTTGCAGAAATTCCATGTGAGCCAGCAGGGCTATGACACAGAGCAATAATGAAGAATCCCAGTATCTCTTAATACTTCTGCTGTCAGATTCCTGGGTTCTCAGCTGAGAAAAGTGCATAGAAACCATTTGGCCACAGAATCAATAGCTCTGGTTAGGAGGGATCTCTGGAGATCATCTGGTCCAACCTCCTGCTCAAAGCAGGGTCAGCTAGAGGATGTTGCTCAGAGACTTGTCCAGTTGGGTTTTGAGTATTTCTAGGGATGGAAACTCAGCAATTTTTCCAGTATTTGATCACCATTACACCAAGGATTTTTTAATGTTTAAGTTGCACTCCCTACATTTCCACTGGTGCCCTGTACCTCTTGTCCTTTCACTGGGTGCCCTAGAGAAGGTTTTACCTCTGTCTTCTCCAACCTGCCACATGGGTAAGATCTCCTGAACCTTCTTTTCCTGTGGTACAGCAATCCCAGTGCTCTCAGCTTCTCCTTGATCTCAGGTCCTTTACCTCAACCATCTTAATGGCTCTCCAATGGATTCACTGCAGTGTGTCCATGTTTTTCTGCTACTGGGGAACACAGCCCTGTAGCTGCCTCATGAGTAGACCCTGGAGAGGCAGGGAAGGAGAAAGCAGGAATGCTGTGGGTGGGGGAGTAGAAAGGAGAGAAATAATCCAGCCAAACCCAAGCTTTAGGACACACAAGAATTCAGGGAGAAGCACAATGGGCATGGTACCTAAAACCAGACATCTGTTAAATATTGAATGTGGCAACTCCTGTTTTAATAAGTCACTATTCTCAAAATATCTATAAGGGAAGGCATTTTATGGCAAAAAATTAAATACCATACATGGTTTATCTCTCTATACAGAAAAAATCTTGGTTTGTAGATATAATTTTTGGTCTAATTAAAAATGAATGCATGAAAATTTATAGAATGGTAGATTTATATAATTCTATAAATTTTTAAGTGTACACAAGGTATTTCTCATGACAGCAGATTAGGGGATGTCTTATTAATATGTTTAGGATCCCAGCCCTGCCCTCTGTAGTGCCATCAAGAATCCCTCACCTTCCATTATCTCCCTCTCAATTGTTCCAACCCACATTAGGATCTTGTTTGTGTTGCTACTTCTATTACCTTATCCCCTTCTGCACATGATGATACTTTGTTGAAAAGTTATCCTTTAGGATAGATTTTTTTTTCCATTAATTACTCCAGCCCAAGATGATTTTTCTTCCTGTAAACTTTAAGCAAGCCTCTTAGCAGTTTTTGAAATTAAACAATTGCGAAAAAAATAGACTTTTTTTCCCTGCAAAAATTTTTATGCTCGGGAATAACTCAGAAATATCTTATTTTAACAACTCAAATTTCTTTGTTAGTTAGGTCTAAGGACAAGGACCTTTAGTTACCAGTAACAAATATATACTGGTGTGATGTTTGTCAGCACTGCTTGGGTTTGCTGTCAGCGGCCTTGATTCTGCTGTGGGAAAAGTGATGCTCCAATGTTATGAGTTTGAACATAATTTCCAAAATGTCAGATTTGTTTTAAGGGTTCGTTTAAGGTCACCTATTCAGGAAGGAAGCAGGTCAGTAGTCTGTCCTTCAATGAAGAAAAGCTAAAGTGGGGTCTTCCTTGCCTGTGTTTTGACTTCAGAGTACCTCTTGGAGCTCCCATACTTAGCCATTTGTTATGCTGCCCCTTAGGGAACTTTGGGATTTTTTAATTTTAGGAGCAAGTTCTAGAAATTGCCAAGATGAATCAAATCATGGCCACTGAAATGAGTAGGTTAATGTGTTTAAAAAAAAAGCAAAAAAGAAAGAAATGCAGAGGTACCACCATAATCTGTTCCAGGGAAGTGGTCCCAGCCTCAAGCCTGACAAAGTTTGGACAAAGCTCTCAGGAACATGGTGGCATTCTTGGGCTTTCCTGTGCAGGGCTAACTGGGGATAATCCATGATTCTATTCCATGGCTCTGACTTGTAGGGTCAGGGCTTAAGCTACTGATGTTATAAATCACTGGACACTAAGCCTGTAATTTAGATCAGTCCCTTGTGCCAGGATCATAAACCACGGCGAGCGCCGCAGCCTGCAGCCACTCAGGGATGACTCAGGGGGAATGAAGGGATGAATTATTGATCTAAACATTTGTTTACAACAGGAGGATGGGCTTCCCAAGTGGAGAAGCTTCGCAGTGTGCCAAGCTGTGCCCTGCCTGTGGGATTTGCAGACAAATGTGCAGCAGATGAAAGCCAAGCTGCACCTCCCCAGCCCCGGTTGCTGCCCTGTGTCCACATCCCTGCTCTCAGCTGTCAGATCCACTGCTCAGACCACCCACGCTGGCAGGAAGCACTTGGTGCAGCTCAGCACTGAACCTGTCAGCTGGGATTGCTGTCAAGAGGCAGCTCAGCAGATTATTTACCTATTTCTCTAATTTTGAGTTGGGGACAGTGGGAAGGGAAGAAAAGCAGAAGATTTTTTTTTTTCTCCAAAAAGGCAGGGTTAATGGAATGTAAGAAGAGGTATGATATTAAGGAAAAGAGAGAAATCTGGCTGCTATTTCAGAACTTCTTTCTTAGTTTTCACACTGATTTACTCAGGCAACCTCCCTCAGGCATCTGTGGCAACCTGGAATGAACTAGCTGAAGGAGGAACTGGAGACAGGACTTGCTTCAGCCTTTGGGTTTCCCCATACACATGGTGATGGGGTTTCATGCACAAGCAGGCAGATTATGTATCCAAGTGTGAGTAGTCACTACATTCAGCTTTGTCCTGCTAGGATGCTCCTACTTTTGAGGATGGATGACATCCTTAGCTAAGACTCTTGCCTCCAGGTCTGCCATTCACTAGGCTGTACCCTAATCACAGGCAGTACTTGCTTTTTTTATCCATATATCCACTCTTTTTTACTCATCTTTGTCCAAACCAGGAGTCTGGTCCACTCCCCACATGGCCAATCACACATTCTCTTTGCACTTTGTTATAAAGTGAATTAATCCTGTTAAGGCAGCATTTCTCTGAGGGACAGTGCTTGGAGCAGTCTCAGAATGTGTTTTGCAGCATGATGCACCACAGGTAAAGGAGTTTTTGAGGAAAACTACCCCACTTAAATTTTGGGATGCCCATTTCCAAGCTGCTTACATTTTTGTTCTTATTTCTTATTCTAACAATCCTGAAGAGACTTCCACCTTCTCACTATCCTACCCCTGCCCTCATTTAAATCATGGTAAGTTCATAGAAATAGCAAGATTTACTGATTTTTTTAACCTCCTCTATTTTCACATTTGGGAAAGGTGACTCTGTCTTTGTTCACTGGAATTTGTTTCTGCAAAATATCAGTCACTCTTGTCCATGCCAACAAATCTGATTAGCTGTAAGAAGGATTTTTTTTACAATGAGGATAGTGAAACACTGGCATAGGTTGCCCAGAGAGGTGGTGGATGCCCCATCCCTGGAAACATTCCAGGTCACTTTGGATGAAGCTCTGAACAGCAGGATCTAGTTGAAAATCCCTGCTCATTGCATGGGTTTGGACTGGATGACATTTAAATGTCCCTTTCTGGCCAAACAATTCTAGGGATAATAAAATTAATTTTTTAGGGTATAAGTCTTTGATTTCACCAGCAGACTCTGCTGAGCTTTTTTGTTGTGCAGGCCTTAGCTGTCAATAGTACCTCTGCACAAAGATTTGGCTTATACCAGTGACATTTTTGATGACTGTTTTGATATTAATAACTGATATATTCCTGCATTTCTTAGCAGAGACACTCTTAAAACACTTGAGTGATCAGAAAATTTTTCTCAAGTAATCCTGAAACAGAAATTGTCACTGTCAATATGTGTCAAATTTGTCCTTAGCACTTCCTGCTTCCAAAACTGTGCAAAGACTTTTGACCTAGGCCAATAAACCATACCATGTGCATTCCCAAAGTAGGTAGCATGTACAGCAATTTCCTCTTCCACATGGCAGCAAGTTTGCAATGTGTGTAAGTGGCCTGCTGTGATAGGAGTTGGAAAGAAATCGATGTTTAGAGTAGCAATAAATATTGCTAATGAAAGAAACTTTATTAAATTGGCTCCAAGAGCAAAATGATGTGCATGAATGTCTGAAATCTATACCACTCGTGTTTCCTTGAGAAGAAACTGAAATTAGCAATGATTTTCAGATGCCTGTTTCATTTAGTCTTCCCTTCTCTAGCCTAACCCCTCTAGGAGTCCAAGCTTCATGTGGCAATTAATTAAAAACATTTTTCCTCAAGGAGAAGTAATAATAAAAGGTTTCATCATTCAACTTCTGTTTAAAAACAATGGCACAAGAAGAAAATGATCAGATCCAATGTCTGTAGCTACTGACTACTATAAGGATTAATCTGAGAGATTTGGAAGAATTTCCCCTAAAGCAGGAAAAGCCATCAAAAAGGCAATGTGTGAGGCAGAAAAAGAAAAAAAAAATCACTGAAAAGAAACCTGCATTTTTCTGTAATCTCTATAATGAGGATGGTTTTGAAAATACCACTGGTGGTTGTGTGTAGGCTTGTTGCATACATTTATTACAGAAGAGTTATAAATTACACCTTTTCCTTAGTTTTTCAGCCAAGTCTGACTGTATATTGAAAAATGTCTTTCTAGGATTTGGAAAGTTGCTTAGCACAAAAGTGATTTTTCCACTGTTTACTTCCAGTAACACAAGATCCTATGACAGATATTACTGATAAAGAAGAAAGAAAAAAAAGCAACAGAATACTAAATAAATACCTTGTCTTAGATGAGGCTTTGATGTAAAAGATCCTTGGGATACTCACACTACTGAGAGTGTAAATCTTGTGGAACCTGAGTGATCCACACCATGAAGGTTTTGTGCTGGGGACTGATTCTGTGTCCAATACAGAAGAACAGCAGCCACCACCCTTCAGACTTATAATTTTAAAGCTTTGATTTGTGCTCCTTGTTATAGTTTGGAGGCCAGACTTGAGGGGACAGGGTGTGTTATTGGGCTCAGGTTCTGCTCAGGTCCTGCACATCTTCCTTGAGGAGTGGAGTTCTGAGAAGGGCTGTGACCTGAGACACTTCTTTGGGTGCCGTTTGTCCTTCAGAGATTTTGTCTGGAGCCAGAGGCCAGATGACGTTTTGCAGATGTGGCACCAGGTGTTGTGAAACTCAGAGACTGGCTCTGAGCCCCTGGCCTCTTTCCTGCTCAACTCAGTAAAGGCACCACCAGTGTGTGGTTTGGGCTTTTTCCCTCAGCAGAGGTAGGCTGTGTGTCAGTGACAGCACATCCAGCATCCTGCTTGGATGACCCAGGAGATGTTTCCCATGCCCCTGACTTTCCACTATACCCAGCCTTCAATTGTTTTTTTTTCCCAGCTTCTGCCATGAGCCATCTCTCTTTTCTCCAGGCTGGGTTACCAGGGGAATAGGAAAACTACAAAGCAGGATGGATGGCCAGAAGTCCAGCTCCTGGCACGGCTCTCTTTAGCCTCTTCCATGTACATGAACACATAAAGAGCTCTTGTGGCATAAATGTGAATGCAAAAAGGGTGTTTAAGGGTTGACATCAAGTTTTCCAGCCAAAAAAAGGATGTCTTGGTGTCAACTGTCCTTGATGGAAGAGTGTGAGCATCCTAAAAGTATTATAAATATTTCCAGTGTGACCAGAGAGGCATCCACAGAACTGCAGGATGCTGAGATGAGATTCCTTCTGGGATCTGGACAGAGATTCTCTTTGTAATCTATTCAGGTTTGTTTCTAGAAACACTGATCATACTCAACAAATACCTGTGAGTTGCTGAGGCTGTTTGAAGACTCTTCCATTTAATGATTGTTTGCTAGTTTGTTACACAAGGCTGTTTAAATTCAGAGTTTGGCTTTGGAATTGCTTTTTTTTGCCTGCTTTTTGCATCATTTACACTTTCATAAGAAGGAGTTGAGAAGGTTGAAGAGATTTCAAGATGGCCACACAAACACTTCTGGCGCAGAGTTTTCTATGCAGACATATTTACACAATTATCCAGAAGTCCTTTGCATACCTTGAACATTTTTTCATGAACTTGAAAAAAAATTAAACCGCATTTTCCCAGGCAATGAATGAAGGGGCTACAAACAACATCAAAGCAAATGTGTGTGTGGTTTATTCTTAAAGCATTGCAAATATTTCATTTTTTTTCTTTTATTTTTATTTTTTTTTTACAGAATCCTCCCAGTTGTATTCCTGCAAAATTCACTTAGAACCAAATAAGGCATATTTTGGGGTTATGTATTTTTCTAAGTATTTCACAGTTTTTGGGGGACATAACTTTAACATCTGGTTTTATTTCCTTGTTAATTCCTTTTCCTGACTCTGAACATAAAATAGTCAGGAAAGTATGATTTCGAGGGTAGGATGTTTGTATGCTTTGAAAAAGCTCCATCTTAGTGCAGACACTTTATCTCAGAACAAAGCAATAATAATGAAACTCTAAAGGCCATATAACTCATAAACAGAGATTTTACTTTCATGTGCAAATATATTGTTCCTGAGAAAGGAGAAATATCTGAGAACTTGCAACCTGTATACAAAAAAAAGGTGCATGTAAGAGAAGGTCCTGGGGAAAACTTTTTTAAGAGTTAGTTGTAGGCTGTGACAACAGTGTCGAAGGAAAATAATTTAAATATAATCTTGTGCTGTGCACACAGAATATTGTGCTATTTTCACAAAAAAGTGTGATTCCTCCCTCAGTGGAGAGAGAACTTATACAGGGATCTGCCAAAAAAGAGGCCACAGTAAATATGGCATTTAAACACACTAATACTTTTTCTATGCTAATATGTTTTTAACTCTGAGATGTAGATCACAGTCAGATTTATTAGTTTAATATTTATTTATATAAATATAAATAAGTATTTTTATTTATATTTATATAAAATTCACCTTTGTTCAGATTTAAAGAGGAGTATTTCTCAACTTGGAGGATATCAGTGAGGAGGGATGAGAGAGTTACACAACACTGGCTCCTACATCCACAGAGACACTTCTGTTCTTGATTTTCCCAGATTTTTCAAAGGAAGCTGGGAAGAAATAGTGGCACCTTGTAGATTTTCTCCTTTTGCTTGATTGTCTATCATTTTCCTTGCAGGGAAAAGGACAGGAAAGAAACAACATGGACTAATCATTTAATTATGTATAAATGCAGAAAAATAGACTCTGAACCCTTTGTCCTTTATTAAATTTATTGTTTCCTTTGGCTTGTGCTTGTGCTAGCAACTTGAAGCTTTATTGGAAACATTCATAAAGCACAGTGACAAACTTTTGTCTCTTCATAGCCCTACTCTGGGATATTTATTCCTGGGACCAAACTGGAATTTTACAGGGTTGGTAATGCACAAAGCTCATCAGCAATTTGCTGCTCCCTTCAGAAGCTGACAAAAAACGTTGGTTTGTTTTTTTTCCCTCCCCAGTTATCCAGTTTGGCTTTGTCACACTCTTTGTTGCCTCCTTCCCTCTGGCCCCTGTCTTTGCTCTTCTGAACAACATCATCGAGGTTCGTCTTGATGCAAAAAAATTTGTTACTGAGCTGAGGAGGCCAGACACAGTGAGAGAAAAAGATATAGGTGAGTAATAAAAGAGCATTGCAGTGAAGATAAGACCAAAAATGCAATCAAAAAAAGAAGAAAAATTTTAATGAACCCATTAATAAGTTTTTTCTTTCACTTACAGGTATTTGGTATAACATCTTGAGTGGTATTGGAAAGCTTTCAGTGATCATTAATGTAAGTGTTTGGTTACAACCCTGATCTTGGGAGCTTATATTCTTCCTTCAATGTAATTTAAAATTCTTTATAATTTATTGTTTTTTATTGTTTATATTTTACTGTCCCTTCAACATAATTTACAAGTGACATCTAATTTTTTCAGTTGCTCAAATACAACAGATTATACAGATATATTATGTTTACTGTGCTATATGTACTCCCTAAGTAAAATTTTCCTGTATATGCTTTAAGATAAAAAATCTCATGCCCTAGGACTTTAATAGCTTCTAGTGGGTGTTTAACCTACAGATCATAATCTCATAGAATTATTTATGTTGGAAATAATACTGGCACCTCCTTGCACCAAGGTTCCTCTCACTCCTCTTCAGGAAAGATATCTTGTACAGGAAAGGCATTACTCAGCT
>JAOTQP010000870.1:62991433-63007363 GCA_026413545.1 Cichladusa arquata | reverse complement strand
CCAGGTTGCTCAGAGCCCCATCCAGCCTGGCCTGGAACACTGCCAGGGATGGGGCAGCCACAGCTTCTCTGGGAAACCTGTGCCAGGGCCTCAGCACCCTCAGAAGGAATGATTTTTTCCTAATATCCAATATAAACCCACTCTGTGTCAGTTTGAAGTTATTATCCCTTGTCCTGTCACTTCAGGCTCCTGTCAAAAGTCCCTCTCCAGGTCTCTTGGAGTCTCTTCAGGCACTTGAATGGGCTCTAAAGTCTCCTCCAAATCCTTTTCTTCTCCAGGCTGAACAATCCCAATTCTCTCAGCCTGTCTCCACAGCACAGGGGCTCCAGCCCTCTGACCATCTTCATGGCCCCCCCCTGGACCTGCTCCAACAGGAGTGAGTCCAGAGCAGAAATCAAAGGAATTCTTATTGCTATGATGTGGAGATTTCTGTGACTGATTGCCTCCACCATTACAGTTTTATCCCCCATGTAAGATGTGTGAGTCCTGATGCTGAGGGGAAAATGGATGTTTACACTCAACAGTTTGGTGTAACTACACCAAAATACAACCCAAATTGTACTAACTATTACGTCTTGTAGGTTTTTTTGAAACTAGTGATAAACCTCCTAATGGCTCTAGAAATGAAAAGAATTGGAGAATGGACACTCCATTAATTCCTTTTGCTACTTCCCTGGCTGAGCCTTCCCTTGGAGAGACAGAGCAGGTTACTTATTTGCATTTATATGCAAATATTCTGTACCAATTCTGGCCACATAATTCTCCCTTCACCACCACTCTAAATTTACCTGAACACAAACATTTTCCCCTGAATAATTAACCTGGGGACACAGATTCTCAATGTTGTTTGTTTGTTTTTGTTTTTCCATCTCTCAGGCTTTTGTCATTGCTGTCACCTCCGATTTCATCCCACGCCTCATGTATCAATATGCATACAGCCAGAATGGAACCATGCATGGCTTCATCAATCACACCCTCTCATACTTCAATGTCAGCCAGCTCAAGGCTGGGACACAGCCAGAAAACTCCCTGTTTGCACAGGAGGTTTCATTCTGCAGGTAAAGTACTTGCAAGAGCAGTTTGCACAGTCGAGGGAATTTCCCTGGCTCTTATGTCATTTTTCAAAGTGGGAATTGATAAAATTCACTTATATGGCCACATATTCTGCAATGTCCATGTGCCTTTGAAAATGTGGTTTTGGAAGTGCAGCTTTTAGAGTATTCTCACTGTTTTACAAGTCTGTAAAAGGATTTTTTTCAGGGCATTAAAAGGCAAAATAAACAATTTAGACAGATTTGATCCAAAGAAAAAAGCAATCTAACAGTTTCTTTACTGAAAGATATAGCTCTAATTAAAAATAATGATTTTTTAAAATGGACACTCAGTAATTAGAAGCAGGCTTTCACTGTTTTTATTAAATTCAATCCTTACTCACTGAGATATAAGTTTTCAATATATCATGCCCATCTTTAAAACCTGCACCAGTCGCCATCTACATGTCTTCTATTTCAGATTCATCTTTTCAGATTGGGGAAAAAAGGCTCAAGTTCCTTCAAAATATGTCCCAAATACCAGATACTTATGGAATAATTTCAGTATGCATGAGAAATCACTAATGTGGCTGCAGCTTTCAAAGTAACTTTGCATTTTTATAAATGTGCAGAAATTCAAAGAGCTTGTTTAAGGCATTGCAAACCCCAGCTGTTCAAAACTGAGCTTCTTTGGGTCAGTGTTATATTGAACAGCCTGTTCACCTTTCTTTTGGACTCCTTTGAAATCACCCTGTGCTTGGTCTCTGCAATGGCACAAAATAATTATAAAAGTTCCTCTTCTGTTTATTTAAGGAAATCCTTAATCTAGAGTGATGTCCCTCTCTTGCTTTGATGTGCAATATATTTCACACTGATTTTAAGTGGGGTATATATCTTGCCCAGCTATAACCCATAAAAACATCCCGGTTTCTTCACTGGAAGCAGGGAGAGAAATCTGTCCCTCTCACTCTGGCAGTGTTGGGGTTGCCTTTGGGGGTACCTACCTTCTCACCTTGACTACAGCACAGGATAGATGAGTGCACTCATAACTTTTAAGTAACTTATAAGCATGTGGGCTCTGCTATTCCCCATTTCTGCTGCTGGGAGTTGTTTGCTAGCAAAGTACTCCCTTTAGAGTATGCAGCATCTCTGGACTTTCAGATTTGTAAATCCGTGAAATGCTTTTCCACCTTTGGTTTCTATCACTTTTTAATTTTTTATCCCTTAATTCACCTGTGTTTTCCCTCAGCAAGCACCTTGATCCACTTCACTGTGATTTTGCTACTTTCACTATGCTGCTTTTAACCTTGTGTCAGCCACTGGCCTCTGTAGCTGGTTTAAGTGCTGGTGTGTTTGGAAATATGTGCATTAACAACAGGAGTGAAAGGCTCTCCTCACTTTAACATGGCCTTACACAGCCAAATATCCAACAGAGACCAAACACAGGGAGGAGGGAATCATCAACACTGGGTACAAAGGTGATCCCTGCCTGATGATACCATCGAAGAGACTGAGAAGAAGAGAAAAATGATCGACCATGTGTTAGTCTGAGTGAGACAGAACTATGGGAGCATTTCTCTTCTGTTATCAGGGAACAATTAGGAAAAGATGTCAGCATCCACAAACACTGTTTCTCATTATCATCTGCCTCATTTGAATCTTATCAGAATCTCAGCTTTGGACAGAACTATCACTGTAATAAAGTATGGGGTCTCTAACTTGAGTCCCAAGAGACAGGCAACCAAACATTGCCCCTCAAGCTGGAAATAAAATCTGTATTTCTGTTTCTGGCAAATGCATTGGGAACAAGCTGACCTCTCTTATTCTTAGATTTCTGTGACCTCTGGAGATAAATGTGGTTGCAGTGAGGCTGCATTTTTCTCCTTACGGGCATTGCCAGAGATTAAGGTATCTTAAAAATAACCACAACAAGCCAGAAACAACTCTGCCACTGAACATACAGAATACATTCTTCAAATACTTAGAGCAGCATTTTCTGCACTGCTGTGAACTCTTTGGCACTGCTTCCAAGTAAAGGTTGCTGTAAAGCTGTTCTGATTCACAGTATTAGTTGTAATTTTTTTTTTTTTTTTTCAGGGAAAAAATGGTATTTGTATAGCTGAAGGCAAATTAGAAGCAAATCTTGCTAAGATATGGAGTATTTTAATTGTTTTTTCCCTTTTAGTCCCTGTTGCATTGTATGATAATGGAGTACAAAAAAACCTGCTGGTCACACTGGAAAAAGGAAGCAGCAGATATGGAGTCATTCAAGGGACTCTTCCTTTAACACGGGTCTGCTCCAACATTCAGCAACTCTATAAAGTGTCTTTGAATTTATTTTCTTAATGTCATGGGATTCATCTCATCTATTCCTAATGATCAGTGGTGGATGCTTTAATTTTTCCCTGACTAATTTTTATATACTCTTGCACTGCTGATTCTGTGATTCTGGATATTTTCTCCAATTTCTTCCCAAAGATCAGCTGAAGAAGGAAATTAAACAGATTAGCTTATTTGGAATGATTTCAAGTTCAATCTGTATACATAGTTGGATTTCTTTTTTACCAGTCTTTTTTTCCCCCACAAAATAACCTTCTGAATACACTGACATCTTTGTCTTAGCTCCACATTTGTCCAAGGGTTGTATGGTTCTCTCCACCCAGCTTCCCTTCCCCTACAATTCTCTACTTTCAGTGCACATTTTTCTGTTCTTCCTCATAACATTTCTGTGCTCTATTCTTCAACCACGTTGACTACTTCATATTCTTGTCCTTTTTCAGTGGAATTACAGCTTCTTGCTATTTTGGAAACACAATAGTCTTTGCAGCACTGGTTGGTTGTTGTTCCTACCATACCTGCTGAATCAAATATTTTAATTGTGAAGCATTGAAGAGGTGAGGGAATCAGAGAGTCATAGAATATCCTGAGTTGGAAGGGACCCACAAGGGTCATCAAATCCTGACCCTGCACAGAAGAGCCCAAAAATCACACCTGAGGATATTGTCCAAATGCTTCTTGAGCTGAAAAGATGAAGTTTGTGAAAAAGAAACTACCTGTAGATTCTAGGGGTTAGAAAAGGCCCTTTGGAATCCCTTGTGCCAGAGAATAATTTAAAAAGTAGATGAGAAGGAGGCCCAGCTACCTCATCTATAGGTCTGGCAACATTTTCCTTCACCATAAATCATTTGCTCATGTTCTGTTGAGTGTAGGTTCAGGCATCACAGCAGTGTGATTCCCAGCTGAGCCAGGTGAAATTTCCAAAGGGTTCTGATGTCCTACAAAGCTTACATAGTTTGCGAAGCTCAGAATGCATTAAATGGAAAACCCACCACAGTTGGTGACCCTTCCAGGTGAACCTGGGCTCCATTTCAAGACTGGGATTGATTTATAGTGATCAGCAAAGTCCACAAGAAACTCAGTGGTTTTCCTTGGCTTTGATGTTCAAGCAGATTAAGTTCAAGGGAACTGGCTTTGGCCCTTGATGCAGCACTTGTACAGATTTGACCAACATGTGGAAGCCCACAATGTCCAGAAAAATACCAGAGGGGGGATCTGGCAGTGCAGGAACAGCACAGGAATCCTAAGACAGGACCTGTGCATGCACTGCTGAACAAAACCATCCAGGGGCTAACACAGCCCAGGGAGTTCTTCCCTGAATCAACACAGCCCCCAGATTAAAGTGGTTTCCTCCTCCCTGTGGGCTGTACCTCGTGTCGTTTGTCTCCAGAAGCTGCAGCAGAATCACATCCAGCATTCCAGACTCAGTTCTTGGGGGTGGGGAGCGGCAAGATGTAGGGGATGTGTGGATTGCAAATGTGTAATTTAACATGCAAAACCATGTGGGTAGAACCTGAAGGTAATTTTGGCAAGCACACCTGCAAACTGAAGCGGACAGATTTTATATATGAACCTTCTCCATTATCCCCCAACGGAGGCTTTTGCACAGTCTAATGAATCTTACTGTCAGGACGGGTTTTGTGGTATTCAAAACAGATTTTCCCTTTCTTAATTTCATCCCATTACTCCTAGTCAAACACTGGGAACAGCACTAAATTATCCCTTTCAGTCCTAAGGGCACAATTTGCGCGTGGTTATCATGTCCAACTGTGGCTGTTACTTACCAAAGTGGAGCAATACATGTGCTGCTCTTTAATCTTCCCGATGAGTCAGTCTCCTCAGCCCTTGCGCTGCTCTC
This sequence comes from Cichladusa arquata, assembly GCA_026413545.1. Lineage (NCBI taxonomy): Eukaryota > Metazoa > Chordata > Aves > Passeriformes > Muscicapidae > Cichladusa > Cichladusa arquata. The sequence goes on along the minus strand of JAOTQP010000870.1, from coordinate 63,002,137 downwards.
CTAAACTGCCTTCAATTTGTCGCTATCTTTTTCTTTGATTTCCTTTTTTTCCCCCCTTTCTTTCTTTTTTCCTTCCCCCTCGCTCTGGAATCTGCACAGCTGAGTGGCTGAACGCAGAGTTCCAGGTGTGGATTTACCTGGGCTGTTCAGAGGAAGGCTGATTCCCCCCACCTTGATACACCCACAAGTCATGCACTGTCCTGCTGCCGTATTTCAAACTTGTGCTAACTTGCTGGCCAATGCAAGCTCCAGGCTATTTCCACTTTCAAACGCTATCCCTTCAAAGATCCTTCAAGTGTTTTATTTTTAATTGTTTTCCATTTCCCCATATTATTCTCATTGCGTTTCCTGTCTCCATTTCTTATTGCTTTCTGTGTTTCCTGCTATTTGCAAAACTTTCCAATTTAGGAGCATCTGTGATTTTTATTAGCCTGTTGTTTACTTCCGAATGATTGATGACAATACTAAAAGCAACAGTCTTTACACCAAACCACTAAGGCTCTGTTTTATCCTGTCCAAGACTAGACAGTTAATTTAGGAAGTGCCTTTCCCATGGCTCCCCCTTTCGTTAATGCAAAGACAGGAATCACCAAGGCATGAGTCACATTTTATGTGGGTTGAATTATTCCCTGAATTAATCAAGTTTTAGGTGAGATGAATGTAGGTTTATCTCCTTCAATCTGAGAATTCCTTGGACTATCTCTCTGCTTTCATTTCAGCATTTTATTCCCTGTACATAGATGTCAATTTACATTAAGAAAATAAAGGGGACTTCTGTCTATCCTCTAAAATCTGGACATTTCCAACGTTTAAACAATGTTCTGATTTTGGTTACAACTGTGAAAACCAGACTGTGTGTTAAATTGAGTGGAGGTAGTCCAGCTCTAATTCTGAAGTTGTATTTCATAATAAGGGTTGAAGTAAAAACATCTGGAGGATTTGATTCTTTAGGTTTTGTGATTGGAAAATCATGTTAATCACAGCAATTGGTGCTGGAGGAAATTGCTGGAGCTGTGATAACTGAGCTGTCTCCATCTCCAGGTTCAAAGACTACAGAGAACCACCTTGGTCCCCACACCAGTACGAGTTTTCTAAGCAGTACTGGGCGGTCTTATCTGCTCGCTTGGCTTTTGTGATTCTATTTCAGGTAAGTCTGCTGAGTTGTTTCACTTTCAGTCACAGGGATATCATCACAAATGGATCCAAATGTGTGTTCCAAAGCAGCCCACGTCCAATAGCCATGGCTGTTATGTGTATGTATTATATACATACATTACACAGCTTCCTTTAGCCCTTGGTGCTAGGAGTGATCCCCAAAACACCCCAGGCTATTGAATGTTTAAGTGGACCCTGTCAACTTTTATCCTCTCAGAGGCACCACTTGTAAAAAGCACATAAATGCTGTGTAGGCTTGTAAACTGCTGTTTTTTACCCAAAGCAGGAAATAAACAGAAGTAATAAATCCTCCAAGATTTTTTGCTACTTTCTTGAATTGAGCACAGTAAACTGTCCCCACTGTGAGGATTTCATTAGCAAGGGATTTCCTATCATAGCTTGCCTTTTGAATGGCTTCCTTCTGCTCTCCTCCATGATCTGGGATCCTTCCACAGCTAAATTGGGCCCATCCTTCTTTTTCAAACCTGCCTTTCTTTTGTCCTCACCTGCCAAGTGTTCCCAAGTGTTTCTGTGAATCTTGCATGGTTTGCATTGCCCTCTTCTGCTTATTTGTGGTGCCTTCAGTAATTTTCCACCACTGCCTGCAAAACAGTTGAAAGCAACTGGTTCTGCTGGGCTTCAAACCCTCTGCCTGCTCTGCCAGAGAACATTCCCTGGTTAATTAGCTCCATTGTCTCGGATGGGGACAGAGAGTTCATGCTAGCAGCCCTGTCAGCAAACCATTCTCACACATTTCCAGGCATTACACAACACAGCACTTCTCAAAGCATTATCATGACAATACAAACCCCTAAAACATCCCTTATCTATAGATTTCACAAGCAAGCAAAACTTTTTGCCCAGTCTGCTTCCTGCTTGAAGTTAGGAGCACCACCTGTAATCACCTTGACGCCTGAAGTTTGGGCTTTTGGATTGCACATTGTGGTAGTGTAAAAACAATCCTGCTCGTCAGCAGCCAGAAGGATTTGAGGACAGAATGGCCATGAAAGTTGTCTGCTGTGTGTTCAGGCTACACTGGAAACACATGGGTATCTTTGCCTTGTGTTGTAGGATTTTTGATGGTATTGGAGGCTGTCCTTATATAAATGGATTCTGAACTCAATATCAAGGAATTGGACGTTGAGAACTGGGCACCTTTGGATGCCTGTAAAGAATAATGCTGGTTTAGCTACTAAGGCTGTGGATTATTTGATGATTCCATGTCCTTTCCTATTTCAAACCTAACTGAAGTGTTTAATTCAGCCTCTACACTGAGGGGTAGCTGTGCACAAACCTGAGCTGTTTCTTGAAATTAATCAACTGCTTACTACCACACAGCACCAGCAAAATGTGTTTGACATCTGTCTCATAGCTATAACAAAGGTTTGGTTTTGCTCCAGTGCGAGTATTTTGGGTTTTTCATGCTTGCTTGAAAACAGCATGTCTGTTGCTGTGCTTGCAGAACCTGGTGATGTTCCTCAGCGTTCTGGTTGACTGGATGATCCCTGACATCCCCAAGGACATCAGTGAACAGATCAAAAAGGAGAAGACCGTGCTTGTTGACTTCTTCCTGAAGGAAGAGCACGAGAAGCTGAAGCTGATCGAAAGCTTTATCGCGCGCGACAAGCAGAAGCGCAGGAGCGGCACCAAAAGCAGAAGGAGCAGGGCTGCCAGCTTCTCACAGTGTCACCGCAGCCCCAAGGGCAGCTTCACCTCCTTCAGCTCACAGCACACCGTGGTGTGACTCCTGAGGGAAGGGAACAGCCTGTGCTCACCTCTGCTTGCTGTATGGTGTGATTCCGAGCCCGGATCAAGGGAGGGAGAGACAAGGGACAGGGAGCAAAAGGAGCCTCTTTTGCTTCCTTAGAATCTCCAGATGTGAGGGTCTCTGTTACAATTTAAATGCCCTCTGGGCTGCAGCATTTCCAGATTTCATCAATGTGAGATCAGGGCTATACTGGGGCTGTAGCTGGTTCTTGTGATGACTATGAGTTGGGGAGGCACGCAGGAATTCTCCTGGCAGGAATTCTCCTGGCAACCATCTCTCCTCCTGCAGGTGCCCAGTGGGGCACGGGGACCCTCCTGCTCTAGTCTCTATCCTTGGGCAGGTTGGACTGACTGTGGGGAAGGACTGACCATGGAGAAGTGCACACACCTCCCTGGCTTAGCTGCCAGCGGAGGGTTTGCAAACGTGGAGCCTCAAGGAGTCTTTGTGCCTTCCTAACCTGCTCTGTCACATGGTGCCACCTCTGGAGGGCACTCAGGGCTCTGGGAGATGTGGGGACAGAAGGAATTTTTATCACTGGGCACTTGCATCTATGGGTATATTGTGGTTTGCTTAGCAGGAGCTGGAATGCGTGTGCTGGTGAGCAGGGGGCCATCGGAATGGCTGAAGCTGCCAGCACCAGGGAAGCTCCCTGGCACTCATCGTCCTGAACAAAACACTAAAAACCAAACCTTGCATGTTTGATTCTCCTCTCACTTAGCCTTGGAATTCTGCCAGTGTCAGGAGGAATCACGCCACTGAACCACCAGTGCAAAGCTGAGGAGTGAGAATGGAATCCAGCCCTGTAAATCATGTGGCATCTCCATGTACATTGCACGTAAAGTAACAAAAATTGCTGCTGTTGTGATTTACTGTGAAGTAATGTATTTTGCAGAACTGCATTTTGTTGAAAGATAAACATATTCACTAACCAAGCTTTCACCTAAAAGCATTTAAGGAATACTTTTATTCTGTCATGAATGAAAATTAAACTTTCTTAAAAAATCTGTTTCTTTTCCTAGAGCTTCTGTCTCTAACCCAGCCTGAAATTCAGAGTCTGGACAAAAGGTTTTCTTCTCATTTTGTCTTCTCAACAATACTTTCAAAACCATAAAAAATACAAACTAAAAGAAGTACTTCAGTTTCAGGCATTCTATTCAAGATTGCTCTTTAACATAGTATTCTTCTTTTATATATTTATGAAGCCTAAGATTTTACTAATGTCTTAGATGAAAAGATTTTTCACTGTGACAACTTTTGGTAACATAATGTGAGATGCAAAAATAATTTCTTTTTTCATTCAGTGCCCAAACTAAGGCACGTCAGAATGGGAGAACTGTTCCAGGGTAGCCTGAAAAGAAAAAAAAGAAAAAAAGGGTGTTTAATTTGTAAAATTTATTTTGAGTTATTTATTCCTTCTATATAGAAATAGAATTTGAAAAGATAATGTCATCTGGAATAAAATTGCAAATGTTTAACTTGGTTGAAAAAAAAGTCAGTCCTCTCCAAATGTTTTCCTGTTTTTCCCTATCAAAAACAAACCTTATTGTTTTGTTTTGTTTTAATTTTGTTAGGTGATTGAATGATTTTTTTTTTGTTGTTGTTTATTTGTTTGCTTTTTAAGACTTTGGCTCCTCATGGAAATCTGTGACAGGGCTGAGACATAACCTTTGATTTCTCCCCTCTAAGATCAACATTTGAATGAGGGAATGGTATCTCCTTGAAAACAAATTATCTCATTTTACTTTCAAAAGGCCAACAAAGCCCTGTTGGGGATTCCATGGTCTAATGTATTAAGACAGTCAATATTAATAACATCTATTCCATCTTTTACACCAAGAGGATGCTCTGCTGGTGAACCTGGGGATTTGAAACTGTTGGGAGTTTGGAAGTATCTGTGTTTGGTTTTTGCAACTCTAGTTTTTTGAAATTCAGTCAATTCTCTTCACTCCAAATAGCCTCTGGTGGGGAGAAAATATGTTTCTAACCAGTAGAAATATCAATCTTGTTTGTCATAATTCTTCCTTTACTTTTTCCAGGAATGAGAGAGGGCATGCATAAATGGATTTAGAAAGGGATTGCACGCAGGTTGCACAGCACCCTCTTTGCCAGTGGCTGGTTTGATGAAGGATATTCAGAATTAAGGGTTTCCTTAAAATAGCACCACTTTGTACATTTTGTACACTCTCCCTCCACCCAGGAAATACCTTTTTAAAAACTGTGAGTCACTCCAATGCAGTCAGAAAAACATTATCCTGAAGTTGAGTGCATTAGGCTGTTGTTACACAGGATTTCCATAACAAGCAGCTGAAATGCTTGCCATGGTCCAAAAATGATAAGGTTTTTCTAGATTTCCTAGCACAAGGAACTAGAGAAGCCAGCAGATGTACACTGATGCTCTGCCAGTTCTCCTGAGGTTTATATATTTCTCCCAAACAAGGCTGGGAAAGAGGCACGGCAGCAATCCCGGCTGATGTCCAGATGGGATCTCCCCTGATATCACAAACAGGACAGACAGCTCAGTTATCTTTATCTCTGATAGGCTTGCTGTTTCCCCCTTAAACTTGAGAGTTTCATTCACTGAGTATTCCTGCATGTTCAGTACCTGACTCAGGTGCACTCCCAGAGGATTTCACCCTTTGTTGCATTTCTATGGCAACCTCTGGATTCTCCCCACGCCGCTTCCCATCAGCTGCTGTAATTGTAGATCACTGATCAGGTATTCGGTCATTCTCAGGCTCCAGCTTATCTTTTTTGGACAAAGCCAGACTTTATCTGCCCCCTTTTTATCAGTGGGATAACTGTAAGTCTACCCACAGATCTCCCCCTTGCCATAAGTTGTGCCTCAGAAGCAGAGAATGGCTGTTCCAAGAGACGTGCACGGAGAGCTCTCCGTGGGGACCAAGGGAATAGGGATGCAAGTGGAGGCACAAAGGTAACAAAACCTGTGGGCTATTGTCACTCCTTGCTTTAGCAATGAAAACCAGCTAAAATCTCTGCAGGGGAAAAGGGAAAAAAGTAAGGGGAGAAGGAAGCGCATACAAATTTAGTGCAGAATTTCGTAGCCATTTTGGACCACTCCAAAAGTGAACATCCTATATATATATAAAGTGAAATACCCCAATAAACAGGCAAACAAATGAAAAGCAGCATGTCTGTGTGTGTGAGAGTAGACAACACCACACTGGTGTTAGCTAGTAGCCCCAAACCTCCAGAGCCACACTCTAGGATCCATGGATCCACTCTAGGATCCATCCATCAATAGGAACATTTGAACTGCACATCTAATCAGAGCAGTGCAAATAGGAAGCAACAAAAGGGAGGAGTGGAATGGCTTTTATAAAGCCTTACCAGCTGCAACTGGACCTGACCCTGTCAGGCCAGGCAATGTGAGGTGTGTTCACCTTCTGTCCAGCAGAAACTCCAAGGATTTTGCTGCTCCATTTACCACAACTTGTCCCTTGGACTGGCGGTGCAGGGTAGTTTCAAACAGCTTCCAGGAGTTATTCAGGAGAAGAAATGGAGCCAGATGGAAGGAGCTCCCTGCTCTGGAGTCACTCCATGCTCAAATGCCATCGGTTAGAGGATCTGTCTGATTCACACAGCCATGTGAACCCTCTCACTGTGCTTATCTCTAGTTTTAAAGGGAGCTTCCAGGAACTGAGTGAAACTGTGGGAATGTTGGCCTCTTCTGTCATGTCTTCTTCGTGCAGTCCCGCTCACTTTTATAATCATCATCCCTAGATATCTTTTTTTCTGGTGGGTATCACAGGCTTTTCAGTCCTCATCTCAGGACATAGAAAACTTTGCTATCTAGACCTCTCCCACAGCTCCAACATTTATGACACTCAAACCCTTCCTTTTTCCAAGAAGAAAAGGGTGACCTCTGTGGAAGTCTGTCTGCTAAATAATTGCTTGGAAATACCCAGTCCACCATGCATAATATTCACCACTGTTAGCAATAAACTCCTCTGACTACAGCAATCTAACATCTGTTGCTGCTCTGCAGTCTCACCCTTTAATTAACCACAGATGGTCTCTCTGTTCCCCGTCTGGTCTAATTATTTTGCTTTTGAAAAGAAAATACAAACCAGTTTTGTTTGTGAGCTGTTCTTTGTAGGTAAATTCCTGCACACCTTGTACTGGATAAGATGTCTTGTGTGTCCACAAAATCTCAGATACAACAGTAGAATTGCACTTAGAGGTAGAGAGAGGAGGAGGATTTACACCTGAGCTCCCAGTTCTTACCTTGCAAGGGCCATCAGTCCATGGTTCATCTGAAAGGCCAACAATGCAGGCTGAAGAATATTTTTAGCAAAAAAAATGAGTACAATCTGTATGCACCACATGCATATTTTTCAAGGAAAGGTCTATACAAGTTTTTCCCTAAATGTGTTTCAATCCGTCTTAAATCCCTAAGTATTACCAAAACTCTGAATATTCCCTGCAGTTTCCATCCTTTACCCATCATCTGCAAATGTACTCAATTATTAATTGATTATTCAATTATTAATAGCTGCATTAATTAGCAGGGTGCCTTGCCTCTTTCCCACCCCCCATGGAATTGTTAAAATCAACCAGATTCCATAATAACTCCCGAGACAGACTGATAATACCCTTTATTAGTGCATAATGATCTAATGAAATATTTTTATTTATGTGTATTTTCAGTTACTTCTTGACACAATCCTGCAGCTTTACTTTTCCTGACTCTTAGGACTCTCACTAAAAACAGCTCTTCCACTCACAGTGTTTCCAAGCCACTCCTGGTTCCACAGACACAGCTTTAATGAGCAAAATGATTACTATCAAAGGATTATATATGTCTCTAATGCAGCCACCTGAGGCAAGGCAGATTCAAACCTCACTGGAATCAGTGGAAGTCTTTCTTTTGGCTTCAGTAACCCCTTGAGCTGAGTTTGTCTTTTTTCTCTATGCAATTCTGTGTGCAGCTTTTAACCAGTTAGGTAGAGAAATTGGGATAGCAGTGGAAAAATGTGCATCCCCAGCAAACTTCCATGGCTGTGGCCTTCAGTGAGTCCCACTGTGGAAAATGTACACTGCCAGCAGTTTGGGATTTAACCCTGCTTTTTCCAGAGATGGGATCACCCTCCAAACCTGATGGGCTGATTTAATCTACATTCATCCTGGTGTTAGGGCTGGCTTTAGGGAACTTGATTTTCAGAACTCTGCTTCCATGTAGGAAGGACACAACTGTGAGTCACTTTTGAAAGCTGTGATCCTTGAATTTAAATATTTAAGGAATATTGATCCACCATGTGGTTAAATCCATACAGTTTATGCCACAGATATCAATTCTCATAACAGGTTCCCTGTAATGTAATGTTGTAGTGCCTGATTTCAGTCATTGCAGAGATGCAATTAACAGGGAAGCAATGTGATCCATCAGGAAAGGCTACTGTAACCCTCCAACTGAACCATGCATTTTTGGGAAAGACAGTTAAAGCTGTGCCTTTAGAACCAGAAGGAAGCTCGGTCCAAAGGTGGAAATGGGGCAAGGAGAGGAGCTCCATGAAGCTGAGGGGACAATGACACAATTTTTGCTGGTGTGTCAGAGCCTCTCAGTGCCATATTCCAGTCCACAACCTCATTCTTTGCTGGAGGAAGCTGTTCTCTGCTTAAAGGGAGATCACAGGATGAAATCACAGCCCTATCTGATATGCCCCAAAAGGAAAAGTCCATTTCTGGAGCCACTCCTGACTTCTCTGATGCATTTTAAGCACAAAAGACAGCAGAAATCAAAGCAAAAAGCTGTGGAGATTTTAGCTGCACAAATACACAGAGATCTTCTAACATTTTTTGCCCAGCACTTAAATAGAGACCCCTCTCCTAATGAGCTAATTCTTAAGAGGATTATTTTCCCAGAGCTTTTCCAGTAGCCACTTTAAATAAGTGGCAAACAAACATAACAATAATCTTATATTTGATCTTGCAGGTGTGGTTTAAGCTTTCCTCTGGCATCTAGTTTTTTAGTTTCTCTTCCATCTGTTACAAAGCTTTATTTGAAATCATCATTATTTTCAACAAGACAGCTATATATGGCTTGTACAACTCAAATCTCAGCTAAATTCAACAAAACATCCTCTGTTGATGCTAGGAGAGGGTTTTGACTTGTTTTTGTTGTTGTTTTGCTACATCTAATCTTTTGAGATACAGCAACATATTTTCATAGTTTGGAAACACAGTAGGTCAGTAAGGACACAGCCCTGTGAGGATATGTAGATCCAGAATAGTATTCTTACTGCCAGGACTGATTAAGGGCCTGAAAAAAGGGGAAGATTTAGTTTACAAAATGTGGATTTAGCTATAAAACTAAAATAAATCAACAGCAAAGACTGGATTAAGGAGCTTTCTTTCTTTTTTTTTTTTTTTTTTTCTGACTAGAATAAATAAATATACCCCTGACATGTTTTGTTCATTCCGATGACATGTAGAACTGGTTCCAGTAGATGGAGCAAGAAAGCAGAAGGAAAGCAATGCCACATACCCAGGGTACTCAATCAGATGAGGTGGGTATTGAGCCATTGAGTCATTTAGGGTGGAAAACACCTTTAAAATCATCACATCCAAGGTGTTCATGGGGCAGGAGATGAACTGCACACAGATTCACAGAGCAAGCTACAAGGCATCAGAGGAGAAAGCACTCTGAAAGCTACTCCATGGCTTCAAGTTCAGTCAGGAACACTCTTCATGTAACTGACACTGACAGGAGTTTTTCCTTGGAATTGGCTTAGTAGCTGAAGAAAAATAACTTGGGATTTTCTCCAAAGCCAAGAAAATTGATTAATTATAACTGGCTTGTTATTCTCTTGGCTTTAGTGGAGATTAGGGCAGCTTAATCCTTCAGCAAAATCTAATGCTGTGAAGAAGTATTAAAAGAGACAAGCTTTACATCTCCCATATGATCTGCAGCCTCTTATTTCTCACTGCCTGTCTCCTCTGACTCTGCATGTGCTGCATGTTGTATTGTTTATTATCAGTTTGTGTGTCATGGCAGGGATCACGTGCCCTGCACAGGCACAAACCAGCTGAGCCCCAGCTCCTGGGGGACACCACAACACCTCAGGAGCCAAAATAAGGCCAAGCTCTTCATTTGGGATGAAATTTTTTCATTATTATTATTTTTCATTTTCCCTTCTGCCCAAGTTAACATCTTCTAAAAAAGTTAACATCTTCTAAAAAAACAGCACCAAAACAAGCCCTTCTTGTTTTGGTGGAAATGAATGAAAAGAGGTCACGCTGAAATCAGTGATTTTTTTTTCTTTTCACTGAACCTATTTATCACAGAAGCCTCCGGCAGACGAGCAGCAACATCCGCGAGGTCTGCGTCCCGTCATCGTCCCAGGAAATCTGTGACACCCAGCTGAAGGGAAAAGGGAACATCTGGGAGCACAGCTCCTTCCTCTGCTCACACTTCCAGCCTCAGGGGAAGTCAGATAATTTTTTTCTACTTGCTTCTTCCCTAACTCCCAAAGCTGAGGCTCAGCCCTGCAGGACTGTCTCCAAGCTCTGTGTGGTCACCCCCACTGGCAGGTATTTTACAGGCAATTTCCACAGGAGTTTTTTGACAGCAATGGTCTGCTTGGCTTCACTTCCCAGCTTCATCTCTCTGTGATTTCCTGAGTTCCTTCACCAAAAGGGGGCTGACCAAGCTATTCTGAAAATATGTGGTCAATTTCCTTTAAAAAACCCTAACCCTAACCCTAACCCTAACCCTAACCCTAACCCTAACCCTAACCCTAACCCTAACCCTAACCCTAACC
>JAOTQP010000870.1:62956713-62991333 GCA_026413545.1 Cichladusa arquata | reverse complement strand
AAATATTGGGACAATTTCCTTTAAAAATCATATAAAAAAAAAAAAAAAAAAAAAAAACAAACCCCAAGAAAATGATTGCAAAGGTGCTAAACCCCTTTAGAACTGCCTGCTTTTTAAAAGGCATTTTTGACAGAGACTGTGTGTCAGTGTTTACCATGTGTAGGACCTGACTGGTGCTGGCACTTGGATATTGGAAAGGAATTGTTCCCTGTGAGGGTGGTGAGGCCCTGGCACAGGTTTCCCAGAGAAGCTGTGGCTGCTCCATCCCTGGAAGTATCCAAGGTTGGATGGGGCTCTGAGCAGCCTGGGATAGTGGAAGGTATAGTTGGTTCCTGTGCAGAGGTTCCCATCCCAGGGCCAGCAGCAAATCCATGTAGGTGCTGTGTGCTGTGTTCATTCTTTTATCCCCCTCCTTTCTGTGACAGGTTTTTGGGGCTGCCTCAGCTTTAGGGTGCCCAGGTGTGCTTTGTAATGTCACATCAGCCTTGCAGCAGCTTTGGCATGGGGGCATCTGTGCCTGCTGTGCATTATAGGCTGCAGTGGTTATTCCTGCTGCAGGTAACTCCAGCAGGTTTGTATGGTTCCCTAGTTTCACTTTATTTTGATTAAAACCAAACCAAACCAAACCAAACCAAAACAAAAACTCACCAGTTTTTCTACACATTATTGGTACCTATTATCATCCCTTGTTGGGTTCCAAAGCAAAAAAAAAAAGAAGCCCACAAAAGAAGCCCAGATGTGCCCTGGAGGTCTGCTGTGGTCCTGCAGCAGGTCAGCCAGGAGCAGAGGGAGCTGAGGTGTGTGTCTGGAGCAGGGGTACAGGGCAGCCAATGGAAAGGGACAGGGATGCTCCCACCCTGGAGCTCCAGGTGTGTGTCCAGGTGCACCTCATACACTGCAGGGCCAAGAGGACGAGGGTGGGCACCTGACATGAAGAGGCAAACCCTGCTGTCCTCCCCACTTTCTCTCCCTCCAGTAAGAGGAGAAGAGATGGGAGTGATGAGAGCTGGGCCAGGGAAGGCAGGGAGCCAGGAGCAGGAGGCTGTGCTCACACAGCATTTCACAGCTGTCCCCCGCCACTGCTCGGACAAACACCACATGGACAAACAACCACACGGAGCCCTTCCCCAGCTGTGCAGGACAAGCACCTCTGCCTGGGACTGGGGAAACACAACAGTGAGGGAATCAAGGGCAGAGAGATGGCTCTGTTAATTAGTCTAGATTTGCAGAGAATCTGTGTCTGGACATAAACATTTTCCATTCCAAGCTGTCACAGCGTTGCCCATGTCAGCCACTCAGGCATCACTGCCCTGCACAGCACATCCTGGCAGACATGGTGCACCTCAAAGAGGCACAAGGGCAAAGAATTCTGCTCTGAATGTCTGTAAATAATTTTTAATTAACACCAACTTGGAAAAAAAAAAAAAAGTGTTTTGCTTGTAAATACTTTGTGATGGGAAAGGATGGGATTTGTTAAATAAATAATTCCTTTTGAATTAGTCACCAGGTCTAATTAAGAGATACCAAAGGGACAAGGAATCAGAAGAGCAAGTTTAAAGGAATATCTAGCTAAAACATAAGATAAAAGTAGTATTTGAAAATATCAAAATAAACAGTGTGTGTGAATGTTTTTCTTGGGATGAGCCAAGGGAAATATTTTCCTGGGGTTTGGCCCATGCAATATGCAACAGATGAAACCAATCTGGTTGTTCTTTTGAATGAATTACACAATTAGTGGATAAAGGGAGATCTAGTGGATGCTCAAGCAAAGCCTGTGTGTCATTTGAGCAGCATTAGCCTCTAAATGCTGATGTTTGGGTCCTGCCTTATCCTACAATCGACTTCCTTTGTTGGTGGTGTGACTCCTTTCACTCCAAGGGGCTGATTTCACCTGTTTGAAAGAGGAAACATCTCTTTGATTCCTGGTGAAAATTTTAGATGTTTCAGTTCTACTGGCAAGAAGACTGCACTTGCTGGGGGATTTTTCTGTTCCTTTTAAACAGAGATACAATTAACATCTCTAACCTGATCCCGGGAAAATCTATTAGTCACAGTCAAACCATCCAGGCAGCCCAGGGGATCCTCTGCCCTTGCACTGCTGCTGCCAAGGGTTTCCTAAAGCCTGCTGGGCTTTCATCCCACGTGGGTTCTCAGCACAGCACCGAGGATATGGAGACCAGGCATCCCCCTTTGAGTGGCCACCTGCTCTGCCCTCTCAGACTCTGCCATAAATCACCCAAGCAGAGGTGAGAGCAGACCCTTCAAGGTCCTTCAGTAAGAAATTCCAGATCCCGTGCTGTCCCTCCCTATCTGCTCCTGCTCCCTTCCTGTGTAAAACCCAGGGAAACTTCAGGGAGCTCTGATGGACAACTCCAGCTCTGGAAATGAGACAAAACAACACAAAAAGGTGACATTTAAATAGCTGTTCTGGCACGTGGTGAGCATTAAATGCTGAAGAGGCTCTGATAAAAAACTGTGCACAAGTTTCTATTAAAACACAAAATCTGCCTCTATGCACAGTACAATTTGCTAATAACAGTAAACCTGAATTTCCCAACGCTGTTCAGGAAGGATGTTTTTTAGTATGTGCTTGTGTGTATCCCTGGTTTGTGTGATTCCCAGACTCAAAGCTACATGAAGTTGGGAGGAGCTTTGAGAGCCTGTATCAGCAACACATGAACAAAAGTTGTCATAAACCCACTGTAACAATCAAAAAAGACAGGCATTAAAATAAATTTAAAAAAAGAAGGTGAAGCCCAAATAATAAAACAGCAATAAAATACTGCTAACACAAGAACTTTGTTTCTGCCTCTGCCAAGGAAGACAAGGCTCAAAGGATAATTCGTGCCCAGCCTTTCCCAGCTGAGGCAGAAACAGAGCTATCCTGCATTACTGAGATGAAGGAAGCACAAAAAGGCACACAGGGATTTTTTCCCCCCTTTGTACATCTGCCTTGTGTTATTCCCAGAATCCTGATGTCAGTGCACCTGAGGGAAGGGTTTGGAGAGTGTTACCTGCCCAGCAGAACTGGGTGTTTGCAGGTGGGCTGGCAGGGCTGTTGTAGGTGGCACTGGGGCACAGCACAATTTGTTGAATTCTTCCATCTCCAAAACTAAATGCAGGTTATCAGAGAGAAATATCAAAGGTTGATTGTTTCCTTCTCTGCCTTCAAAGTTTCTCTGCAATGTGTTGTGTGTTTGCCACAAAAATAATGATTCAGAAATGGTGCTGAGCATTGTAGTGAGGGAAGGAAGTGTTATTCAAGCCAGTCCTTGTGCTGGCTTGGGATCTCCGTCCAATATTAACACAGCTTGCTACTGAAATTGGGACAAACTCTCCCTTTGCCATGGGTGGTATTACCCAAATGAGTAAAAAAAATTAATCTACATTCATCTCAGCTTTCAGGAATAGGCCTTTAAATCATGACTAAATGCATGGCAAATATGTGATACAACATGGTAAATATTCAGAGAAAATGTGGTACCTCTAAATGGATGGGGTAGGTTAATAAATAACCTATTTACTTATTTAATTTGTTTTTACATACCACAGTTACCAGATGCATTCAAACCTTTTTATGTTCTTTTTTCATTTCCCATCCCTGTTGTCTTTAGAATGGTTCTCCCAGGATTTTAAGTAAGTAGATAAGAGAAACAGGTTAAGCTTTTGCACTGGTGGTATAAACCCTTCTTCACCTGCCAATTGCTCCGGGGGTTTTATTTATGGCCATAACTGATACTATTGAAATTAAATACCAGGAGTCCTTGTGTCTGGCTGCTGGACTATGACAGGTAGCTCACTTTCCTCCTTTTCATTTTAAAAAAGTCTCTCCTTGGACCACATGTCTGTCCCAGAGAAATATGGCAGAGCTGAATTCCCAGATGTGTGTGCTGCCTCCATGCTGTCCCTGCTGACATTCAGCACTGGTTATCCAAGCTTTCATCTCTCCATCTTTAAAACACTGCCATCTGTTGTTTCCAGACGGTTCAGTCTTCTGTTTATCCAAAACTTTGTTCCAGGCCATATGGAAAAAATATCTATTTTCAATTAACCATCATATTTTCTTAAAATATACTACAGTGATGAGAAAAAAACCAGGCCTTGCTTACGCAGAGCTGCTCGTGAAGGGGATGACATTTTATTACGCACTGGAGTTTCAGGATTTTGACCATGTGGCCATTCAGAACATTCAGATACCACAGAAGCTGCCAATTTTGTCATAACACAAACATGCTTGAAGCATTTGAAAGCTGTTGTCATATATATATATATATTTCATTGATATTAGCATGTTAACCAAGTCATTTCCAAAGAACACTTTTCTAAATAGGCCATTTCCAGCATTTTCCTTCTGCAGTTAGAAACTCCTCATTGAGTCATAAAATGGTTTGGGTTGGAAGGAACCTTGAAGATCATCTTGTTCCAAACCCCTGCCATGGAAAGGGACACCTTTCACATTTCAGGTTGCTCAGGGTTCCATTCTGGCTCTACCAGGTTAGTTTCCTCCCAAAATTCTCCTGTACTTGTGCTGTGAGACCCCATCCTCATCATGAACCAGAGGGCAGTGAAAAAAAGAGACAGTGAGGACATTGCCCTCAACTCACAGCAGAAATGAAGGAGGTAAAAAAAAAAGCCAGTAGAGGTACTCATCCAGGAGCTCATCTCTATGAGATCAATTCCATCTTTTCTTTCCTGAACTTGAGTTTCTGATAAAATAATTTTCAATGCTAAAAAGTGAAGGGGTATCAGGCTTGGGCAGAAATAGATTTCTTCAGGACTAAAAAAGAAATAAATATAAAAGGATGTTATTTTTAGGAACAGACTATGCTTGTCATTCCTCAGTTCAAAGGAATATTTAAAATGAGAAGTTGAGTTTCCATTCAAAGCCATCCTCTTTGAAGCAGGATAAAGGCCTGGCCTTCCATCCTTCAAACAACTGCAAGATTTTCTCCTCCTGAGTTACAGTCTTGTCCTCCCAGCCACCCACAGGCAGCAGCCTCCCCCAGATCCAGGCAGATTATGGCTCTGTAAAGTGACCCAAGTTGAAACTAAGGAGGGAAACAGGTGCCAGGTGGCCAGCACAGACTGGTACAGAACTGCCTGGGTCTCTTGAGCTGCTCCACACCTCTAATTTACCAGCACAGACTGGTACAGAACTGCCTGGGTCTCTTGAGCTGCTCCTCACCTCTGATTTACCAGCTCTCAGTGTAACCAGGGAGAAAGAGCATGCAAAAGGCAGTGGTGCAGATGTGGGAAATCTTGAAGGCAAGAACAAAATCTAACTGCATGCTAAGTGTACAGACAATATTAATGTGTGTTACATTTAATTAATCAGAGAATTAGCAAGCCCTAGCTGAACACTGGTTCCTTTCCGGTGGATAATTACAAGCTGCTTCTCAGCTTGAAAGAGTGCCAGATATATTTTTTTGCCCATTGCTTGTAGTACTCCATTCAATTTTCATCCACTTGAGAGTGCTTAACTGGATATCCACCAGAGTTCCAGAAAGGAGAATGGTGTGAGTGCTGTGCAAAATGTGCTATCTAAGATGTAAGGCATGGACAACTTAGTATCTTTTGCTGCTATTTTATATTATTTTATCTTATTTGAATGATCAAAGAATACCTGGCCAGGCGGACAGTTAGAACTATCTTAGGTTTTGGATTTTCCAGAAGCTTAAAACTTAACACCTTTCTGTAGAGCCCATCTCTGTGAGACATTGTGCTTTTTATCAGCTCATTTTACCTGTTAGGAGCTCATTCAGCCTTTTCCAAAACTACTCGTTTTAAAAGTCATCAGTGTTTAAATCTTAGTGCCAGTGATGTGGAGGTCCCCAAGTGACACTCCCACTTGTGGATCCATTTTTCACTTTTCCTCTGGCAGCAGTGATCTGTAGCTAGGAGTGTGTTGTGCTCATAAGCAAACAAAGTCCTTGCATAAATTTACAGCCAAGAAGCTTTTGGGATTACTGAAAAAGAAAATAGGGTTGTTTTTTCCCCTGATAGGAAATTTTAGGTACAAGAACATGGTGCAGTCCTGGGTGCAAGATTCCCAGCCAGCTCCAAATGGAAGCACACAGATATTGAGAACAACAATGTTTTCAGCTCAGTGTTTATTTGGGAACAGCAGAGGGAAAGAGGCTGAGGCAGAGGCCCAAACTATGTTAGGGAAGCAGTCCTCTAGTGTCAGTCACATTTTGCACAGGAGCACGAGCAGTGTGCTTCTTTAATGCAATAAGAATATATTTCCCCTAACTCCAGTGACTAGAAAGAAGCATGACAGAATCAGCCTGTGATCTGACTTCCCTGTTTTCCCTCTGGTAATGTGAAAAATGGCATCTCATGCTTGGGCTGCTCTGTGATTTTTGGATGGTCTCTCCCTCTGGAGGGGAGAATTATTCTCCAAAACGATTATACAGCCCCAGAGTGATCACTGCCCATTGAGGGGTCCGTGCATGGACACATTTTCCTCATGGCTCTGAGATGACAGAGAACACCCTGCTCCCTGAAGACACTCCTGCTGTTCTTGAGCATCAGCACTGATGTCACTGATGTCCCAGGTGCCTCTAGATGGGTACTGGGGGTTTTCAGTGGCTTCAGATCTTCAGTGGTTTCACAGGTAGGAAACTGTGATTCTAACTGTGTCTGCAGCTGGGCAGGGCTGACAGGCAGAACTTCTGATTCTGAAGATGTGTTGCCTGGAGGCCAGGAAACACAGTGAGGACTGTGTCACCTTCAGTCCTCTGAAGATTTAATGCATTAAATATTTGCCAGTCTCTTGGTACAGAGAGTTCATGATCACATGCAGGACTGCTGAAAGAGCTGCACTGCCCCTGGGTCCTGTTCCTATTCCAATACATAAATTATTAATCCCCTCTTTGTACTCATATATTCTTTCATGTACTTTCATGACACAGCTTTGGTGACTATTACCAATCTTTTTACCTTGGCCCATGCCTGTTGGTGGTTGAGTCACTAAATTCCCATTGTCTATGTGGCACAAATAAACAAATAATCTCTTCTAAAGGAGTCTTTCTGCAGGGCTCCTGTTGTGCTTTGCAGCTTATATCTGAGACACTGGCATGGCAAGCACAGGCTCACACCTTGCTGTTATGAGAAGTGAGGAGAATCACCTGGGGATCATTTCACTTATCTCCATGCAAACAAGTCCTGCTGCCCAGAGATGCTCTGGGCTGTTGGAAAGATCCTCATGGGTCTGTCTGATTTGTCACAAGTCCCAAGGGACACCTGTGCCTTTCTGTGGGGACAGCTGGGTGTGAGCTCACCTCTGCTTGGCGAGCACAAATGGACAGAGATAAGTCATAAGGCAACAGAATTGAGTTGTTGGTCTCTATTTTTTGCCCAGAAGTGCTTTAAATAGCATTTTTCAGTTTGAGCCAGCTGAGAGCTTCTTGGCAATGCTGCCCCAAGCTGAATTTTACTGCCTTGCAGGCTAGAAGTTACAGAATGGCTGCTTCTGCCATAGGAAGAGAGAGAAAGGAAGATGAGGAAGATGGGACAAAGTGAAAAGGAGAAAAGCCCTAAAGAATTGGGGATTGGAGACCTAACACAACAGGGGTTGTGAAATATATGGGAATGGTGAGCCCTGTTTCTCTGTGGGGCTGATTCTCCTGCAGCAAATTCAGCTTCGCAGCAGAGATGGAAGAAGGAATTTTAGTGATTGTCCAAAAATCTCCTTAGAAAACAGCCTAGGCATCTAAATATTTTTATACACTTATCAGTCATTATTTCTAGGTGCTACTGTGGTCACAAAGTGACTAGACAAATATGACATCTATTTGCTCCACAGATGTCTTTAACCCAAGAGGTAAAAATTGGGCTTTGGCAGACCCAAAGTAACAGAATCTCAGTGTCTTCATGGCTGTGGGAGCCCATATGGGGAAAGGAAAGAAAAAAAAAGGTTGAGATTTGGGGAAATTTGAGAATCTGACAATGAGAAGGTGGGACTGGTCCTGAACTTCTCCCCTCCTTGAGAGAAGTATCAAAGCTGAGGTGTTTAAATGTCAATCCCATTCTGCTACTGGCAACATAAAAATAATTCCTGGACATGTTTTAGACCTTCATTGCTGTTAATTGTGTGTTGAAATATCTACTGGTGAGTAAAGTCCCTTTGCATGAAGTACTTCATGTCCTACACTGATTTAAGATTCTTTTTTTCCTATTTTAGTGTGTATGATGAGTGGAATTCATTGGTCAAGGATGTTGGTGAGCCAAGTGAAATATTAGGGGAAGACAGAGAAGCATCACATTGAGCTAAATGAGTTTTTTTCTGACTGGTACATCCTTGGTAGAATTTTTAGCTTAGCTACAGGACAAACCACAACCATTCTTCATGGCAGTTTGAATGATGCTGCATCAGACATTGCAAAAGGCCAGTGTGAGGAGAAAAGTTTGCAAACACGCAAGTCTCTCCTTTCAAGGTAAAACTCATCCAAATATCTCAGATGCTGAAATTTGAATAGGTTTATGTTTCATAATCTAAAAGGGAAAAACAAGGGTAAGTTTATGGTAATACACATGTCCTCTCTCAGCTCCTGGTTAGTAACATTTTACCTAAATATATGAATTTGTGCTGAGGGTGATAAGCTGCTTGGAAATAAAATCCACAAGCAGGGCTGGGAGTTAGGTAGAACCTATTGTTTTACTGTAAATGCAATACATCTCTGTGTGTGAGACAGAGGGATTGGCTGGACTCAGAGACAGGCAGTGATCTCAGAATACAGGAGCAGTGTTCAGCAGCATGAGCCATTCCTCTGAAGCATTTTTCTGTGTCCTGTGACAAAAGGGTGCATTTGGGTATGGTCACTTCCCAATGCTACCCCCAAAGAGGCAGAACCTTGTGCTGGCAGGAGACACGGGCAGCCTTGTTCATCACCACTCTGCTGAGTAACCTTGTGGCCTCATCCTCATCACCCCGTGTCATTCCCTTACCCTGCCTCCTGCTCCATCCCCTGGCCCTTTGTTCTGGCTGCAATTCGGGTGTCAGGGCACTGACCACGTCCCCTTATCTCTGTGGAGACTTTTGTGACCTTAGCAGAGACGAACGGGAGACAATGACCTCTCTCATATCGTTGCTTTTGATGATTTTGGTGATGGCTCCCTTCTCATCTAGAGCACATTTAATCATGCAATACACAGACTTCCATTTGGTTTGTATATCCTGAAAAATGGAATGGTTTTATACTCAGCTGCATTCCGTGCAAAGGTTTTGCAAACTTTGGTAGACTGGTTAAACTGGATCTCTCCCCTCTCCCTACCTCCATTATGGTGAGATCCAGTGGGATTTGCCTTGGATGAAACCAATAAACTTCAACACTGACTTCTTTATACGAAAGAAAAGTCGAGCCCAGCAGAGAGGCGTGGGAGGTGGAGGTTTTATTCCTCATCTGATCTCCTCTGTGACCTTGAGGAGGTTGCCTCTCTGCAGCAGCTCCCATCCTATCCATACTTTTTGTATCCTGGCTGTTGAGGCTGGAAGTGCTTTTTGGGGAAAGGATTGTTTCTGCATGCTTATGAAGTGGCTCACCAGCCAGCATCCTGACGGGTATCTTAAAACTCTTTTGTGACATCCCTAAAATAAGACATCCTGACAAGAGAAACAGCTTCTACTGACAAGAGAAGTAAGATCTAATATAGATGTGGAAGTGAAGGGACAAGCAGAAAACCAGCAAAACCAGCAAAGTTGAGAGGCAGAGCCTACTGGTTGCCATAAGTGGTCATTTGGCAAAAGTTACACAAGTTTCACAGTCTCTGCACAAGCAATTCAGTTTGTAATTTGACATGGCATAAAAAAAAAATCCCTAAACAACAAACACACACACAAAACCTCAAACCAAAATGCCCCCTTTTTTGGCAAACAGCTTTCTTTTCTTTTTGTACTGTACTAGGGAAATTAATGTATTGTTCAGTGCCGCTAAGAAATCTAGCTAAATATTAGCAAAATTTTTTTTTCAGACACTTCTGCTACACATAGCAGCTATAGTTGGGATGGAGGAGGTTACAGTTCTCAGAAGACTGTATTTATTTTATCAGATTTCTCAGGGTGCTTCTCATGCTTGGATCCTGCAGCTGATTGCAAAGGCAAAACTTAGTAGGGATCTGCACTCCTAATAGGATCTGCACCAGTTGCAAGCCTGGGGCCTCAGGGCAGAGCCAAGCCTGCTTAAACAGGGGTGGAGATCCCACTGTCTAACAGCCATGCAGCCAGAAAACATCTGTATTTTCAACTGAGCATCTAAAGCTGGTTGCCTGCCTTTTCAGAAACGGCCCCTAATCCTATTTATGACCCTGTGACTGACAGGCATCTGCATTCCAGACGAACTACAGAAGAGTTCTCAATTACAGGAAATATGTAGAAAGTTGCAGCAGGTTATTTGCTCATTAGACTTCCCCCTCAGTGACTGTGGGAGTGCAAGGCATGTTGGTAAACCCTCCTGCTGCCCATCATTTGTCTGTCATAATGTGATCAGCCATTCATTCCTAATGAAAAGCTAATGCCTCGAGAGAATCCAAAGGTTGGAGTTCAGAGTGGCTTCTTTGGAAGATAAAAGGGGCAGAGCTAATTCTGAACGGATGTCATTTGTGTTTCCATGTGGCTGTGCCTGCTTTCATCTTTTTTTTAAACCTGTCCAGAGCTTCAGCCCTTCTCAGTGTTAAAGGATTTTTAGTGTTACTGAATTGCCTGATAAAGGGAAGCAGGAGTTTCTCATTTCTATTGATGTCTTCTTTTGGGGAGGGGAAGAATTGGCTTCCAAAGGATCAGCTGATGCTTGTGCCAGGCTCTGTCCTCAGCAGCCATGTAGCCATAGCCAGACCTACCACAGCTCTTCTCAACTGTACATCATCCTCTTCCACTTCATGGGATAGGAGGTGAAACATGACTGGGAAAAGTTCATCCATCTTGTCACTGCTCTGTCAGAAATTCACTCCCCTGTTTCTCACTTTGGTGCTCTCATTACTACTGCTTTTTATCCTTTGAAGGCATGAGCTAGAAGTAGTAATTTGGGGTGTTTCCACTACAATTTCTAGGGGGAAAATAATGAAGTTTACTTCCCTGTGCTGGGAAGAATGAGGCAGGCATCTCCCCTTTGCCTCAATGCACTGCTTTGGCCAGGATTTCAAGAGGATTCATTATTGTCTCTTCTAAGTTGTCAGAGATTCATATTCAGCCTTTATAAGAAATTGCAGTTTGATTGCCTTTACTTTTTCTATGCCACACCAGCTCATGCCAGGGACAATTCTGTGATCCTGGTGATTGTCCCAGGACCCTACTGAGGTGACCACTGTTATATTTAAAGTGTGCTGTTCTGGAGGCTCAATGTAGATGGATCTGTGAGCATCCTCAGGCAAGAGTCTGCTCTAACCTCTTGATGCTGCAGCAAAAACACAGAAAATTTCTGATCCCTAGACAATTCCAGGAGGTTGGATAGTTCACGTGTGGGGGCAATGGATAGATCCCAAGAACAACCTGCAAGATGCAGAGAATTCAGGACAAATTGGAGATCATCCCAACTGATGGTGGAATCCTCCATGTTCACACATGTTTGACAGCTAGTGATATTTTCAGTCCAAGTTATTTGCCCACCCCAAAGCCTCACATCCAAAGGATCTGAGTTAATTCCAGGAAAATGTGTGCCCATTTCAGACATGAAAGACTGAAGGGAGGCACAACAGAGAGGAGTGTGTGAGTGCATGTGCAAATAATAAGTGTCCCTTTCTCTGCCCCCCTCCCAGCACCCACTGCTCTGGAAGACTCTGGGCACCTTGACAAAATTTAACTCAAACAATCTTTTCTAATTGGTCAGCATGTCCTTAAGTAAACCTTGAAACCACCAGAGTTAGGCAAGAGAGGAAATAGCAAATCCTGACATCTCCTACACACGCAATGCCCGGAGCAATGCACGGAGAATTAGGAAGAAACAAAAACATCTTGAATTTCTCCTTGAAAGTGTTTGCCACAGCTGGTCTTTGGCATGTGATAGAGGGAGTTATCAGCATCACAGGTCTCTGCAGATGAAACTACTGTTTATTGGCTAATTGAATATCTTTGACCTTAGCAATAATAATATAATGAACTTTAATAGAAGTCTCCAAATGATGCAATTCCATAATCCCTGAAATTTCAGCAGGTTCAGGTGCAGATCACCAAAGAGACTCAGCATCAAAAAACTTGGCTTGAAAAGCAGGACAGATAAAGGACAAATTCAAATGCATTTTGCTGTTGGGAAGCTGCTATGGTGTGTTTAGCACCTGAGGCATCTGACTTAAAAAAAATGGTAAGATTCTCTGCTCCAGGAGATATTCCCCACCTGTATCCTTCAGGACTTGAAATTCAAGAATCCTTGTTGGTCCCTTCCAACACTGTGCATTCTACGATGCTGTGAAAAATGTTGTCACTCTCTGTGGCTCACAACATTGTTCTATTAATTACTGTTTAATAAATAACTGCTCTTCTGAATATTTTCACAGAATTAAGAAGAGTAACACCATTTTCCCTTCACTGCCTCCTCTCATTGCTCTGACCCTATTGCATGTGGCCATTCCAGTGGGATGCCTTTGGGGTGGGAAGAGGAGGAAGGGACAGGAGAGGAGTAAGGAACCCTTGTTTTCACATTCTGGTTTAAACCTGTATGTATTTCATGAGTTACTGGATGGAAACAAAACCCCCCATGAATAGTTTTATTCTCTGAATACATTTGACTTTTGCCTCAGCGATGTCTTACACAATGAATTTCATAATTCAATAAAATGGTGTGGAAATGTTTAATTACTTTGCTGCCACCTTGAGTCTTTTCAATTTAATAAATCCAAGTTTTATGTTTGTGGAGTGCCTCATACCCTGGATTTTAATTTGGACCCTGAGGTTTAAGGTGCTACTACTGAACAGGAGAGAAGTGTTGCGTACTCCAAGAGTTTACAGCCTGTCTGGCTGTCCCTGTGATGCCTTTCCTAACTGAGAATCAACAGCTCATGAGGCTGTACCCAGCTCATTTGAGATGTGGAACTGCAAAGTTTGTTCCTCAGTGTGCCTGGGGCTATTTGATGACAAATGTAGATGATGTGACCTTGGTAAATCAGATGTGCCCAAAAGTACTCTAGGGACACATACATTAAAATGGCTCATGGAGTACAACTGCTTCTCCATGGTCAGTTAAAACAGCTCAATGTGGCATGAAACCTAAGCAAAATTAAATTACTTCTTGTCTCTTGACCTGAACATATCAGAGCTTCAGATAACTATATATAGGCGATGGAAAAACTTCATTGCCTATAACGAACATTGTTTACAAAATTCTCTAAATAGGGCTATTTTCCATTGCCAAATATAGACTCTTAAATGAAGCAGGAAAGCCAAAAGCCCTGCAGAACTGCCTTTATCATCTCTGAAGGCAGGAGCTGTCATGGCAATCCTCTGTGCTCTTCCTTGGCTTGCAGCTTCACCTCTACCTTACCAAAGCCAGGGAGAGTTTTTCACTTGACTCCCAAACTGCCTGGAACTGTCCTGGTCATCCAAGATTTGCACACTCATTTTTTGCTTTTCAGCCCAAAATATTTGTTTTGACTCCCAAAAGGCAGAAAGCAAAGGACATTAAGGAGAACTCTCACTGAAAGCCTTGACAGAGTAATTTCACCTTAAAGCTGAAGCATCTATGGATGCTCAGGACCTCTGTTATTTTTGGAATGATTCTGGCAGTTCTGAGCACAATCAAAAGGAGCTGAACACTCACTCTCTGTGCTGAGCAAATAAACCTGTCCACAATGACATTACAAGGAGTCATTCCAAATACACTATTAATATCCACCAAAACCATGTCATGCCTTGGAAACAGAGGTATCCAAAAGCAATGGTCATGTGTGATTATGGTCATGGCTGTTTTATAAATCCCCTGGGGAATGGGGAAAAGGATTCAAACAGGAGTGCTGAGAGTTGGAATAGGCAAAGTGGGGATGCATCTTCTGTTCTGGTAAGTGTGCACATGATGGGGGCAGAAAAGTGACCTTTCTGAGGGGTGGTGATCCTGAGCTGGTTCCCTGGCTTGTCTGACAAGGAAATCAACAGCTCTTTCCCATGAAATACCAGGCATATCTAAATTTAAATAAATAAATAAATAAATCCCAGGTGAACTCCTAGTCCTCCTTCCAATAAATGTCAAGCTTCCATGGATTTCCATCTTTAAAGAAAGCATAAATCCTTTTGACTCATATGTGGAAAAAAAAATTATCATAGAGATGAACAAGACTAAGATAAAAGAGGGGAAATAAAACAGACACAAAATGATAACTTACAAATAAGTAGAACTAATTTCACACATCTCCATTTCATAGAAAGGTATAATACTTGTGAAAATAAGGAGATTGCTATTTAGTGGCCATGTTTTATAAGAAGATGTCTTCCACTCATTATGGGACTATAGGATTCCTCACAAAATTATGTATTTAATTTTGGAGAGAGACTATTGACAAGGGCCTGGAGTGACAGGACAAGGGGCAATGGCTTCAAACTGACAGAGAGCAGGTTTAGATTGGATATTGGGAAGAAATTGTTCCCTGTGAGGGTGGTGAGCCCTGGCACAGGTTTCCCAGAGCAGCTGTGTCTGCCCCATCCCTGGCAGTGTTCCAGGCCAGGCTGGATGGGGCTCTGAGCAACCTGGGATAGTGGAAGGTGTCCCTGCCCAAGGGGGTTGGAAAAAGATACTCCTCAAGGTCCCATCCAATCCAAACCATTCTGTGATTCTATGATGATTCTATATGATTTTTATGGGTCAACCATGTGAAGCAGAAATCCTATTTCAAGTAGAAAATGAGGGGTTGAACTCTACCAGATCTCCAGATATCATTTCAAACCCGTGAGCAGTGTTGCCACACACTGGTTTTGCACTGTGAGAAGCTAAACACTCGCCTAAGTCTTCTTATAAGTAGAGACTTAGAATCTTGCTTCAAATTATTATTTTTTTTCCCCACCTCTGTTCTTGAAATCATACCTTAGTGTTGGATTAAATAGAATACATGACTCTGACCCCAGTCCATTTAAGTAATAATGAAACTATTCTGGGATATTTTTTGTTGTTTTTGCACGTGCCTTTCCCAATTTATTTAAAACATATGAGAGATAAAATGTTTGAGTCACTCTAAAACTGGGACTATTTGTCAACTAAGACCTGACAGCAGGGAGGCTGGTGCCAAATTGGCAAACCAATGTCCAGGCTTCAACTGGACTTGAATTTTTCTAATTGCATGTGTTGCTGGCAGCTGACAAACAAGAACAGATAGAGCAGTGTATAAGCTCTGTGCCATTCATTAATTTACTCTCATGAGCCAGTGTGTGCCCACAAAGACTTTTCCCTTCTATCATTGTAAGGGATGGATTTAAAACGCAGCTATCTGGGAACTTTGATGTAGCCCTTGAAGGAAAACTCTTTCTTGTGGAATGAAATGCTAGAGGTGATGTTTTCTTGTCCCTCAGCCTCTTTCCCCCTCCAATCAAACATCAGGTGCAGCATGCAAGTGGGCAAACTGCTTGTGGGGAACTGCTGCTTCTCCACTTGGTGCTTTCTTCCTTTTCCCAGCATTTGTAGATGTGGGGCTCTGAGAAGAGCCCTGCAGGTCTGAGAGCAGGGCTGTCCCTCTGGTCTCTGCAGCTGGGCTGAGTTCTTGCTGAGCCACTCAGGCTGTGGATGAGCAGCCAAGCCATGATGCCTTGCTGTGCAGGAAGCAGCCAGGAGCTTCTCCTGCACAGAGAATTGGAGAATTCTCCTGCAGAGAGCTTGGAATTACCAAGTTTGTTAGAACAAGTGGCTGGGTGGGAATGGATGCTGCCTTATCTAACTGATTGCACTTGGAATGGCTTCATGCTTTACAGATGCTTTTTTGAGGGAGTTTAAGCAAAAGACAGCTACCAGAGGATAAGCTGTTTCTGAAGACATTTGGCTCTTGCAGCAAATTCACTTGCCAAAGAAAACTGTGTTCCATTTCTATGAGAACCCCTGGAAACATTTCTCCTGCTGTTGTCTGCTCCTCCCTGCTTTCTCAAGCAAGTGACTATTGTCTTCATTAGACAGGAAATCTCTTTCTTAGCCTCTTTTTTCCTCCATCAGGGCTGCTTCTTTTGCTTCCTTGCTTTTCCTTTTGCAAATATTACACATTTCTGCTGCCAGCTACTTTATCTCCTTCCTTATCGTGCTGCTTTTCAGCCAACAGCCTTTACAGAAACCTATTTTACCTCTGGAAATCAGCGAAGAGGCAATTTCACATCATTTAAAACAGCCACCAGACAACTGTATGCTAAAGAGCACTTCCACTGTGTGCAGAGCCTTGTTGGACACATCCCTGGCTGCAGGAAGTTGCACATCAGGGATCATTATTGTGTGTGGGGTACAGGCACCTGATGTGGCATATGGCAGCAATTGATACAGAAAAAAAGATGATTTTTTAAGCTCCAATACTGCAAAAAACCCAAACCAATATATCTTCACATATTCAAGGGAGCACAAATCCAGACTTTACACAATTAAACGAAACTTTAAAGCAGGCTATAAAGGGACTTATTCTATCAAAGCATGGAGTAATTTTAATCTGCCCTCATGTCCAAGGACACACACACACTGTAAGTTGCTTCATGTTAAAGCAATGAAGAAAACTATTTTAAAACTTTTTCCCTTTCCAGCCAATAAATCTTTTGGTACCTAATTTTTTAAGGAGTATGTCTGTGGAAAGGGCAGTCTGGCTCAGAAAGCAAAAGGTTTCAAACTCTCAGAAGTTCCATAGCCCTGTTTATCTGCTACCTCACCCAGAGATATTTAAAACAATCATTGGAACATTTCCTGCCTGATTTTCTTATCCCTGCATGGTAAATTCTTCCCACCTGTACTAATGCCTTACAAGGAACATTTGTTTTAATGGCAGGGTATAAAGAAGTTCCCTTTAGTGACTGCCATTGAATTTCTATTATTAAGAAGTGTTGAGATGATAAATTTAACGCCATTAATTATTTGCAGAATCCATGAATGGTTACCCTCTTAGTAATGCTTGAAATATATAATATTAAATGCAAAATTTGGGTTCCAGCTGCCATATGTTCAACATCCATCACTCTACCTAATTTTCCTCATGGTTGTTCTTGGGTGTAGGATTCAGCCCATGCATCCCTTCTAATCTCTCTCCAACATTGCTGCTGCTCCAGTGTGAATGTAGTACAAGAAAAATCAGATTCAGGCCCAGATATTCATTAAGAATCCAATGTTAAGTTACATCTGGAAAGCTTTCATGGCATGTCAATAGCATGTAATCAGTCATGCTAATGACACACTGTAAAAAAGCTACAACCCACACAAAACATGGAGTGGCAAGTACTTCCACTAAGCAGGGGGAGCTGGGGTCTGGTGTCACCTTTGCTGAGATGGGTGGCACAGAACAACTTTGTGCTGTAAGCAGCAGCAGAATGAGCCTCATGACATTTTTCAGGACATTTCAATTAGTGAGGATAAAAAACCCCACCACGTTTCGTGAAACATGCTGCAGCAGACAGAACCTGCAGGGCAGCTCCTCTGGTGCTAAGATGTTTGAGAGGGTCACAGCCCCCTGTGTCTGGAGGCAATCAAAGATGAGTGGTTTATGGGTTGTGTGCAAGTCTGACTTATTGCATACACAGCGGTTTATTTGGGGATATGAATATAATGAACTTTTACAAAGTAAAATATCTCCAATATTGACCCTAATGTTGATTTCATATTTGTGGAAATGTGAGCAGAGCGTAGAGTAAACTCAGTGTCAGGAGGAAAATGATGGCATTGGGAAAACAGCTAAGACTAACTTCTTATCACAGAGGAAAGTATGAAAAAAACCCAGGTTTCAATTCTTTTAGCATTTAACTAGTTATACGATCCAATATGAGCAAATAAATCCCATCAGCAACACCATATCTTTATTTTTTTCCAGGCAGGTTGGAACTAGATTATCAGTTCCTTCCAGCCCAAACCACTCCATGATTTTATGAGTCTATGGTTCTGTGATTCTGTGGTCCTATGATGTAGAAGAGCTACTTCAGGGCAAGCCTGAGCCCAAATATGCTGCCTATTTGTATCCCATAACTGCAGAAATCCCCTCCTGACTGTCCCAAAGTCATGATGCCACCTCTCATGACTGAAAAGGATCATCATATTTTGGGGGCCTTTGTGGTGGACAAAGGTCTGGGGACACCACAGAGGCTCCAGTTGTCCTATGCAGCCATGCTGTGACAATCTTGGGCAGCAGAGCTAAGGGGAAACTCTCTTTTGAAACCTGCTGATATTGATTAGGTATCTTTAAAAATCTCCTGTGCCATCATTGGGTGTTTCTGCTCTCACTGTAAAATATTTGACACTGTAATTCAGTCATAGAGGAGAGGGGAGCTGTAAATCCATAACTGGGGTTAATTTTCACTTGTTTTGAGCAGCTCAAAGTGCTTTGGAATTGTTTCAATTGGATGGGCATCTATTGTGGATATCATGCTGAAAAAACAAACTAGAAATATCAGAGTGAATACATGAGCAGTGTTTGTTGCAACAACTTGAGATTTTTTTAAGGGTGCATTTTGATTATTTTATTTTCTTACTTTTCTGGACCTCTGGAATGTATCTTAGCACTCTTCAGTGGTCAGAGTATCTCAGCAATGATGGGACCTCACTCCTCCTGTGATGGATCTGCCACAAGCACCTTGCTGGAGCATCCCCTCCCTGGGTAACTTCGTGCACATCAGTAAATCGAGTCCTGCAGGTTGCACAGCCTGAAGCTCACAGCAGCTCTCACGTGCTTGGAGTTAAGGACATGCTTCAATATTTCCAGAACCAGGGCCTGCCTTCCCCCAGTGGGGAATTGTGCTCTTCCAGAGGCTTTTGCCCCAGTGTGCTTGTGGAAATCTGTCCCTTTAAGTCTTGCAGAGCTGAGCTGCTCCAGTCTCCCTGTAGCCATTTTGCAAGTGCCGACTGCTGGGTGCCTGTTCTGGTTAGTACCTGTCCTGCTTTTCCACATGCCTCTCCTTCCACCTCTGCAGCTCACACGTGTGATGATCCAAAAAGGCTCGCCCAGCGGTAAGTCTGGCTTTTCTTTTGTGTTTGATCACGGTGGAAATGCTGTAGCACATCATTTGTGGCATGAATATCTACAGCTTTGAAAAATTGTCTCTGTTCTCTAGTACTGAAAAGCAGGGTCTGTTCCAGGATGCAGCACTTTGCCTGATTACACTGATTAAACACACTTCTGAAGGCTCTTTCTCTTGCAATTTGAAGGAGTATTTTTGTTTTTCTCTCTAGCTCAGGCAGCTTCATTGTCAATGGTAAATGCTTAAAACAGGTGCCAGAGAGGTGCTCTGTTTATTGCATAAATAAAGTTCATTTTGCAGTAGTCTTGGATTTGAAAAGACAAGGCAGAGATAGCAGCTGAAGGTAGTAAGAGGTACAGTAGCTGAAGGAAATGTGATGTGTCAAACAAATGTCAGTTCTCTGTCATGCACTGAGTCACTAAACAGCAGCAGTGAATGTTGCCACTCTTGATACATCCCATGTCAGCTAAAAATGTGGATGCCACTGAATGATTTAAATCTAGTTCCTGAAGAGTAGTATGTAATAATACTGTGATAATGAGGATACTGGAATAATAACTCTGGAATAATAAAGTGTAGTATTTGCAAGAAAAGGAAGTCTATTTGGAAGCCTGATTTCCATCACAAACCAAAAGTTTTAATTGAAAGAGCTGACAGGCTTGCTAGAAAATAGTATAACAGCAGGGGATCTACAGAGTCTTTTTCTATGAATGTGGTTAGCCTGCAGGAAATTCATAAGTAAGCTCAGGAATCTCTCCTTTTCTTCCGGAATGCCAACAGCTTATCCCAGGGAAAAATGTGAGCAGTGGCTATTACATCATAAAGCAGTCAGTTACACTGCAGGACGACAGTCCTTTTCTGCCTTGTGCCTCTTCCAAGCTTTGCAGGGGATTTAGGAGGAGCTGTTAAGACTGTAAGACAGAAAACTGCAGAAGCTGTCCCTGTTCTGCATTTGCCATGTACCACAGTCTGAAAAAAAATCTAAAAGCTGGAATAGCAGGGAATGCAGATCTGGCAGAAAGGAGAGTGCAGGGATGCAGACAGAATCAGTTGCCTATGTCCTGTGCTGCTACAAAATGTGATGCTTGGGAAGTGCTGAGAGTGCTTTCTGCTTCTGAGCCTTGATCTTGTGACTTGTGATTCTTCTGAGGTGGTTTGAGTGCTTGCAGAGCTCACTCTCAAGGAGAGGTGCTGCTGATAAATGAGTATTTAACCCCTTCCAACAGCCACGGCAACATCTTGCCTGCCTTGTGTGAGTTGTGCTTCTGAACTGACGTGGAGGAGAGCTCTGCAGTCCTGAATTGTGGCACACTTCAGTCTGTGCTCTGCGTTGGGGCAGCCACTGCCCACACAGCTTCACAGAATCCCAGCATGGGTCAGGCTGAAGGGACCACAGTGTGTCAACTGGTGCCACCTCCGTGTTCCAGCAGGGCCATCCCAGAGCACAGGGCACAGGATTGTGTCCAGCTGGTTCTGGAATATCCCAGTGAGGAGACTCCACACCCTCTCTGAACAATCTTCTGCCCAGGGAAGAAGTTGTGCCTCCTGTCAGTGGAGCCCCCTGGGCTCAGTCCCTGCCCGTGGCTCTGGTGCCATTGCTGGGCCCCCGGAGCAGAGCCTGGCCCTGCTCTGACCCTCCCTGCACACAGGGACCCCCACGGCACCTAATATAGTCATTTTTCAAAACAAGAACATACATTTTTTTCCTCTATTTTTGCAGTCCATAGAAGCAGCTGTGCTCAGCAAATCTTGCACTGAAACAAATAGTTATTAATTCTAAATAATCTTTTAGTCTTTTGAGGGTAAGTGGTATTAATCACAGGGTCCAATTTTAAACCTCAGTTTTAAACGGTGAGCTCACCAACTAGGCTTCTCAAACAGAAGGTAGAAAGAAGTAGCTTTTTGCAGAGGTTACAGCCCAAGGAGAAAGCCACCCTGCTCCAGTGACTGTAAAGGCAGCTGAGGTGTGTCTGTCAAGGGAGTTGAGGCAGTTGGGTACCTAAGTATGGCAAAAGAATATCTCCCCTCAAAGACTGCTTTTTGGCTGTCCAACAGAAAGAAATAGGATTTGTGCCTTTTTTGAGGTCCAAGTAACAGTGAAAGAAATAAGGCTTTCTCAATTTGGCAAGAATTGAACTTTCATTAATATCTTAATGAGAGGTTACTATGTGGTTTTTTTTGTTCTTTTCAAAGGCAAAGAGTCATCAATCCAAACTGATGTTACTGAGGCACTAATTCCTGGACTAAGTGAAGTCATGAACTTATATATTTAAGCAGGGCCATCATCTCCTCTGTTGGTAGCTCCTTCTAGAGAGATATGAAACTTCTGTCAAAGCAGGGACTAGGGTTTGGTTTTTTTTCAATGCAAAACCCAAGCAAATTTTCCTAGATAATTTAAATAAAGCTCACACAAAGATACTTACAAGAAAACATAGTACCAGAGATCTATGTATTGCTTTTTTTGTTGCAATGAACTGGATCTTGACTCATTTTTACTAATGGGCAAAACCTCTGAAAACAAACAGAAAAAGCCCATAGTAATTTTCTCTGTGAACGATGGAATGAAGAAAAATTGAGCATCTAGAAAGAGGAACATCAAGCTAGACTCCTTGAAGTTTAATGAAAACAAAGGCACTGAATGAAGCATGTTCAGCAGGTGCAGCACTTGGAGCAGGGTCTGTGCCATGTAGGTGCTCTGTTACAGACATCCAGGATGCCAGTGGGCTGGGAGACCACTGGGTGATGAAGCTGGGGCCCAGCTTGACCAAAATTGAGCAACAAATTGCAAAGGTCAAATTGGGAGTGACACAGATACCTGCAGTATTCACACATGCATAACATACTAGCTTCTAATGGTGCTTTTATCCCTGTTTTTAGGCTACTGTCAGCTCCTAGATCCATCAGGTTTTTGTATGCACATGCTCAGTGATAGTTTAACATAACCCAGTCTCATACACCCAATGTGAAAAGCTGTGAACACTGCATTTCTGAGCTGCACAAACCTCAGATGCATAAATCTGTAACCTCAGAGGAGCTAATTAGGAGTACCAAATTGTGCAGCAATCCTTTCCTTTACACTCTTGTATGTCACCCAAGGTCAGGAGTGAAAATTGCCATCTATCATCAACTAAGAACTTTTGGCTTTTAATCACATTGGCAGAGGTAGCAAGAGGCTCTAGATATCCATGTATGAAATATGTTGAAAGCTAGATAGCCAGCAGAGTTCTTGATGAAACTTCTTGCACAGAGCAACATTAGCTCTCGTAGTACGTCTCATGGGAATGGCTTACTGCTCTTTGGTTCAACCCTCCATGGGAAGCACTAATCTGTGCCCAGACTGTTTTTGAGCTGTGCACATTTAAGAAAAAATTATGAGAGACAGTAGGTAGTAGTTTGCAGAATAACCTGTCACTAACTATGCCACCCCACCACAGCAGTGTCCAATCCCCACACCACTAAGCAGTTCAAATATTCAGTTAACAGCTCTTCTGGCAAGATTGGAATGGTACATGAGGCCTATGAGCTATTTATTTTGGCAGTACAGTGAGGCTACTTCTTTTCTGTTCTCCCAATCCCACCTGGAGAAGCAAGAATACATCATGTACAAGAAGCTGATGGAGCAAGAACATCTACCAAATGATACAAAGGGTCTGTTAATAAACGTGTATATTTCCTCTTTTGCATCTGCTCATATATTTAAAGACAATACAAGTTTCACGATGTAAGCTGCTTAGTGCTGAGACAAAAGATGAACACATTTTGTTCATCAAAATATGAACAAAAAGGTGAATTAGAAGGCTGCTGTTGCAATTTAATGACATTGCTTTTGACAAGTAATAAAGAAAGATGCTTCTGCATTTCATAGTATGGACTTTGATAAGTCAGCAAGAAAATCAGACCTTTAAATAGGGATGCCACATAACTTGAAAAGTGTCTTAAAGCCTGTAATAACCTGAGAGAAAAACTACCAGTGAGCAAAAATTAGAAAACTGATAGGACATCTTAGTACCTACTAAAAAAAGACAGCCTATGAGAACAGCTAACAGATAAACAGCATTCCTGTATGTCAACCAGATTATACAATGGAAGTATACAGGTCAATCAGGACAGGAAGCTGAAACTTCTGACAAGAGGAAGAAGCTCCATGTCTCTTCAACTGCTCTGTTTTTGTCTCATGAAAAAAAGAGCTCAAACCTATATTTTTACAGGGTCTACAAGACAGGTATTGAAATTCTGGTGAGCCTGACAAGCCTTGATCCTACTTTCCATCTAGGCAATACAGTGTAGGACAAACCACAGAGGCAAAATGAGGACGAGCTGACAAAGGCATGAGGACTGGGGATGTGGAAAGGGCAGTATGTTTCTTCAGAAGCAGGCATTTCACAGTCATCTAAGCCTTGCTTAGTTATCACTGCAGTGGAACAGCATGTGGCAATAACATTTAAAACTGAAAGATCTGTATGGATAGAAACAATGAAGAACAGTAAGATCACAACACTGCCACAGCTGAAAATCCTCAGCCACCTTACCAGCTACCTACTGTGGAATGACTGGAACAGAACAGGAAACTCAAGGCTCCTACCACGTGACCCAGGATATCAGCCTTATGGAAAGCTGTCAAAACAAATGTTTCCACCAAAAATGTCAATTTTGATTAATCAGAATTTAAATTTAAATAAATGGTCAGGTAATTCTACACTAACTTCAACTAAATGAAAATCCTTTAATAAAAGTGTTAGCTCTTACTTTACAATTTAATGCAGTCTATATGATTAATCTCTTCAAACAGCACCTCTGTTTCTTTATATACAGTTCAGCAGCACATTAGCACCGTGTTTTTTACAGTCAGAAGGATGCAGCAATGGCAAAGAATGCTTTTATCACAAACACTCCTAGAGTCCATCTCAGAAACTCCCAAAGTGTTCCCCGAAGTGTTTACACTAATTCTAGGTTTTGAAACACATT
This sequence comes from Cichladusa arquata, assembly GCA_026413545.1. Classification (NCBI taxonomy): domain Eukaryota; kingdom Metazoa; phylum Chordata; class Aves; order Passeriformes; family Muscicapidae; genus Cichladusa; species Cichladusa arquata. Next base: position 62,967,275 of record JAOTQP010000870.1, on the reverse strand, counting down.
TTTACTTTTGCCTTTCTAATTAATCTAAAATGTTTGACAAGCAGTGCTGTTAAAATGAATATATAACAGCACAGCTGCTGCTCCACACATTTTATAACAATCTCAAAAGGCTGGCACAGCTTTGGCCCAGGCCTATCCCATACAGGTGGAGAGGATCTCAGTACCTCTTCCAGCAGGAATCTGCAGGAGTGGGAGTTGGGAAAAAGAAAAGCAGAGAACCACGTTGTGCTCACAAACCAGCTAAATAACATCAAATGTCTTTAAAAATAAAGTTAAGTCAGAAACCGTGGTTTGCTCAGGATTCATCAAAACAAACACCAAAACCACAATACACCACACAAAGAACCAGAAACAAAATTCTCAGTTATTCACCCCCTGAAAAATGTTGTAGTACACGGAGTATCTGCTTAGTGATACACAAATCACTCACTCCACTCAACTATAGTGATAAGGCAGACTGCACCACTACTAAAACTCTTGTCTTTTCAGACATATTACACCACTAAATACGTGATGCTCTTGTAAAGTTACATGCTTGTAACTATTGCCATTTCATGGCATATAGTCTTCAACTTAATCTGTATGTAAACATTCTTTATCTACAGAATTAAGCCCTAAAGCTTGAATGATGCAATGCTACCATATACAGTTATTATTTTCTACACACTGTCTTCTGTACACCAGCTGTTGGTATTTTCAGTATATGCTGTCTGGATGCCTGATACTTTTTATCATGGCCCACTCTGCTGCTAATCACAGGAGCTGAGCCTTCAGTATACCAAGAGTTACACACAGAAACCTTCCTTTGAGACATCTAATTATCTGTGCAAGTGATTTGACAGCTTTTAACTTGAAATTAAAGAGCATCTCACTTGCAACTAAAATATTCAGTTGCTAGGTTTCCTTTCCCAGGTTACATTTAGACCTTTGTGACACCAAAAACTCACAGCCTGTGCCCTTTAGGGTGAAAGTCATCAATTAAATGCTCCCTTAAGCAGTTGTCTATTTAAGGCTTTGTGCTGTGTTGTGATTTTTAAGCTATCATTGATATAAAACCACTACCCATCAACTCAGAACCAAGTGCATGTGACAACAGATGCCTCCAAGTGGACCCTAGTTACAAGCCAACAGCCACCATTTCCATGTGCTGGTGTACACATTACTCACACAAACATTCCACAAATCACACATTTAAGTGTTTATATGCAAAAAAGAACCTACACATTTTTAAAAAGTGCCTACCTAAGTCTCTGTGAACAGCACTCCCCGTACAGTACATTTACCCCACCCACAGTCACCTTGCCAATGGTCACAGATTTCATTACTGAAAATACAGTGCTAGCATCAAAATACCAATTCAATGAAATAGTACTTTTCTTCTGGCAGCAACAAAAGTTTGTCTGTGGGATCATTCAGCTTACTTTTGCTGAATGGTTTTGCCCATTCTTGTGGTTCCAATGAGATAAATAAAAGAACTGCTTCTCTAAACAAATTCATCCAATGCACTCTGGAACACATCGAGAGTGACACAGACAAAACTACAATGCAGTGCAAAGGCTGAAAGAGCAGAGGGAACTCTTAAAAAGTGATTGGAAAAGAAAAAAAAAAAGAAAAAAAAAAAAAAGAAAAAAGGTTTGCTTTCTCTTATGATATGTGAAAGCAACCCTACTTCTCACAGAGGATTATTAGTAAAACACTGTGGCTGCAAAGAAGTGGCAGAAAGGAGAAAGAACAGAGCTTGGTGCTCGTGTGCATTTGTGAAAAACACTATCAGGTCGCACTGTCTTCACTACTAGTCATTTTTAATTAAGGTTAAAATCTCCGATCTTCCCACTCTACTTTCATACCTTCCCACTGGTTAACATGGTGATAGACACAAATTCAGTCAAACTTGTGAAAAAGAGACCAGGACTAAAATAAAACTGAATTCTGAAAGATGAACTCCTCCACTACTAAACTGCAGTCATACCTTCACTGAACGGCAACTCTGCCCCAAACCAGAATGCTGTCCATGCCCACTACTGTCTCCAAAATCACCAGCTGACTACAGAGCATTTCAGTTTTTGAAAACAACTTAAAGCACCTTGAATCCTAAAGAGGGTTACAAATCTATCCACAAAAAAAAAGTCAAGGAAAAATAAGATACCCTGAAATAAAACTGGGCATGGCCACTCCTGTCAACAGTTTCTATTGCTGAAACACTGGATATGGTGTTGTAATCAAATTAACTATATAAAAGGGCATGTGAATTGCATAATTCAGTCTACAAATGTCTAGGTGGAGACTGCACCAGACCCTAAATTATCACTTTCTTAACTTACATGATTTCTCATCAGCCATGGAAACACAACTACATTAAAATTGTGCTGTCTTCAGTTATGCAAAACAGGGTAATTCTAGGTGAAATAAAACTATTTAAGGTCAAAATGTTTATGTACATGGTTTGCCTAGGATTTTTTTTTACTCTTTGGATTTATCAATCAATAAATCAATTATCAGTCATATCTCAGCATGATTTTGGAGCATTAAATTCTGTTTCATTTTTTTACATCCTTAAAACTTCACAAGTTAGCAACACGAAGAAAACACCAAACTATCTCTGTGAAGATTTGTGCACAGCTCTCAACAGCATTGAGAAAATAGATGCCAGTGACTGCAACTCCAGAGGGACAGACTGAAAGGAAGAAACAAGTCATGTAGTATCTTCAAAGTCAGACATAAAAAGGCTAATTGTTCCCATAGATTTTTTTCTTATTGTTTCTAAAAAAAAGGACCCAGAACTTTTCCATCATGAAAACATTAGTCAAGCATTCACTCAACATATGTTTGACAAGCTTTGTCTTACATTCATGTGAACTTCTTGACCATGATTACACCAAAGGAAACCTACCTAGAAGCAAAAGAACATCATGAAAATAGCAAGTTTCATGGTTCACAAGAACCATATATTTGTCAGGAAGATACATGTGCAAAATTTTTTAAAATTTCAAGCATAAAATTAATTACGTATTTGTTTCTCACTGCGTAGCTTGGGCATTTTTCAAATTTTCAGCTAAACTCTACTTCATTAACCAATTTTGGCACACACATAGGGGAGAGTGGTCATCACTTGCACCATTTTAAATGGTATTCTGGTCTGTCTTTACTCAACAGAAAAAATACACAGACTAAACTTTATCATATCCTTTACCATCTCAAGGGGAAAACCCCCAAAGTTCATATTCAGCACTTCCTGAAAAGAAGTTTTATATGGTATCTAAGGTCCTGAACTAAGAAAACAATCATTTAAGTCTGGACACTGGAATGCCAAAAACTCTTTGTGCAAAACCAGAGTTCTCTACCTAAACAGCATGGCCAACACAGCCATGGCAAAATAATGATTAATACTGTGATTTTATCTGTCCAGGCTGCATGGTCTACCACAACAAGCCAGCCTGAAAAACCAGACAGTTCACAGGACAGATTCTAAACAGCATCATAAATACACTCTGGAAAGCAGACCTTGAAAAAGAAAAATACTTAAAAGCCACAACCCCAAAGGATATACCTAATGCTTACATTACACACATTCCCTCCCAAAGTTGATGGTAAAGCATACTTTGAAAGTTGGAAAAGTGAATAGTGTATGTGGTGGGGCAAATGGAAGGGAGAGAAGGAAAGAAGAATGGCACAATTAGATCATCTTAATAAATATGTTTTCTAGAAAAGTCACCTTCCTGCACCTCAAAACCCACATACTTGCTTCTAATTAGGTTTTTTTAATGCAGAAACTTCACTGAATAACCCTATTTTCAAAATATTACAGACTCTTCCATTAGCACAATTTTTTCTTTTTAGCATATTTACTTCATAAATTTAGTTTATAGATAAGTGGTTCTGCAGATTCTTCCACTGGTACAAAACTTATTTTTCCCCTAGTTAAGCAGGTAGTTGTAAATCTAGGAATGACAATCCTCAATCAAATTTAGTCCTGAAAATCAGCAATAGAAGAATCATGCCAAGTCATTAATGAGTTTAAAATTTGACAGGCAGTACTCAAGACAAGGTTTGAGCATCAACTAACTCCCATAGATGACTTTCCACTTGATTTCAGGAGTGTTCACATCAAGCCTGTTCAATTGTTCAGGGTCACTGTCTTTTGTTTTGTCTTTTCTTACCTTCAATACAGGACTTCTGCTAGTCTACAAAGAGCTGCCAGGCAGCATCTTCCAGTATGACAAATTTTACTTCTGATCATCATAAACTTACTTTTAGAGTATCTTAAGGTATTTTTCTCTCCTCCATCTTTTCCAAACAGCCTGACAGCTGTTTCAACCCCTTAGCTCCAGGACCACAAAGTGTGAGGTAAAACAAGCAGCAAAAAGCATGCCTGTGGAAGGCCTCCAGTATAAGACCAAAGACTTTGTAGACTTTTCCTTTTTTAACTTTCATGAAGTAATTATCTGTGTGTGACCAGTTGATAGCAGCCATTTTATTCTGAAGAGGGATACAGAGAAGACAGGACTTGCAACAACACGGCAACAGTTTAATGAGAATATGTCCCAGACAGGGAAACTTGTGACTAGAAGCAAGGAGAACCTGTTTCTATTTCACGGCAATATGGATGCCCTTTGCTACTTAAATAGTGGGCAAAATGCTCTGGTTATACAAGCTGATGAAAGATCACCATTTTTAATTACACTCAAACAAACAAATTTATATTAAGGACTCTGTTTTTCAAGTCTCATTTGCCTCAGTTTAGGAACTCGATTTTCCAAGTCTTGTTTCGTTAAACAGAAGAACATTTTTTAATGCAAGGAGACAATTCTTCTCAAGTTAAGTAACAAATTTCTGTCAAACCTCAAGAACACATTGTACTTTCATGCTTTCATAGTATCCATCATTTAAATCCAAATTTGGTTTGTAGTTATAAAATGTTGATTAGGACTCTATAATTTATTTAATGCTAAAGCTTTTAGTGGTTATGAGCAGCAATCAGACTTTTACTAAAACAAATCTCTGGTTACAGTATTGACTGGTTGGCCAAGCCATCCTCTGCCTGCCAGCTCAGCACCGAGGGCTGGCTTGGACACCACATCCAGCAATTCTTCTGCTCACTCAGGAGATTGCCTTTACATGTATGTGGAGAGAGAACAACAGAAATGATCAGTCAGAACCTCCAGCTACCACTGCTGGCCACAGTAAGCACATTATAAAACAGTGATTAAAACAGCATGTCATCCTATTGCAATAAAAGAACAAATCATTCCATCAGGAAGGCACAGCAAAATTACAGCACAACCTGTAGTTTTTATACAGCTAACAGAGCATTTGTGTGACATCTCATAATCAGGTGAAGCACCTGTTCAGCAACACAAGCAGGGACAATAAAACCGAACAGGACTGTTAACAACTGCTCAAGCTCCATCACATTTCAAGTATTTACAGTAAGAAATAGGCAGGTTTTGCTTTATGCACCTGAAAGTTCTTCCAGGATGTTCTTACTGTTCCACGACTTTATAAACCATATATTCCTCTTGAGTAATTTCCCACCCCCATTAATTTTTATGCCAGGCTAACCAGGCTTATAACCTAAATCTAACCTAGATCTAAACATGCACCTCACAGAAACCATTTTTTTAGCATATACAAGAAAAATGCATGCTGAAAAAATCATAGAAATAACGAAATAGTATCTTTTAGCAAAAAGTAAGTTTGCCAGAATTTCACCTGGAGGTTAAATCATGATATAAGGCACAGGTTTTTTTCTATAACAAACATCTTGTTTATAGTAAAAGAATCTGCTTCTACTCGAGAACTAAAGACATTTATACGCTTTGCTACAATACACAGCAAAGGAATCACACAAGCTTAATTTTTAAGATAGTTTTCTTGAATTTTAAGGGATTTTTTTAAACAATGGCTAGTGCAGAGATTGTACTTATCCTTGAATAAGAAAAATAAGTTTCACACTTAACATAGATCTATTTAGAAAAAAACACTTAGACTTAACAGTGCTCTTAGCTGCATAATTTCCTATCTTTACTACTTCTTGCTTGAAGTGACAGAGAAAACTTAATGCAACTAATACTTTATGCTGAAACATGAAATTAAGATGTAAAAGTGAGAAACGACACCGTTCCCATGAGAAATGAAAATGAGAAATGAAAATGTAAAGTATGTGTTAAACAACCCTAGGGAAAGAAAGGAGGCGGGGGAGGAGGGTGGAAGAGAGAGGCCCAGAGTGCTGATTTTTTTTTTTTTTTTTTTTAGGAGAGTGGTATTAGAAGGATTCTAATTAAATCATTAAGGTCCAGAAAATGTGTTACTATTCTTTATGTTTCTACTCATCAGTTCAAGCGGAAAAAAAAAGGTTCCATATTTATGGACACTTGAGGTTTGCTGTTTGTGTTTGGCTTTTTGGTTGGGGTTTTTTTGTGGGGTGGGAAGGAGACGTTCTGTCAGTTTGTTTGGATTTTAGGTTTTAAGGTACAACACAATTAAGATGGTTTCAAGTATGAGATACAATTAACTAGACACAGACACCACAAACACATATTACATATACATTCTCTCCCACACACATGCATTTAAAGTACACTGTTTAAAATCTAGAGCAATACCATGGGACAGCACTGCTGGCCCATCTGAAGTGACTCTGTTCCCACTGACAAGGCTCGGGTTTGTCCCATTACCTTCCCTCATTACAGAACACCCACATCTGGGTCAGATGTTTTAAAAACTACCTGGAAGGGGGAATCCACTAGGAAAGAAACAGACTAACCAGAAACTCACAACTTAGGTACAGTTACACAACAAAGAGTTAAAAGGAGTCATTTCTTTCTCCAAGTGTCAAGCAGAAATCCAAAGCAGTAACTTTTGCTTTGCTCAGCTGATTTTCAGGACATATCCACACAGATCCTAAAATGGTAAAATAATACTGGTTCAGATATAGGCTCAACGAACAACCCTGGCACTCTGTAATGTGAACCAACTCTAATCTGTTCCTGTCCCAGGATCACTGCACAAGTTCTCAAAATGCTTATTTAGGTTTTTTATTAGGCTACCTCAACATTTGTCCCTGGTATGTCCTCCTTTCTCACGTGCTGCACTGTAAAAGCTGCATTTGCTTAACGTCCTCTATACAGTGCATTATCCTGTGACATTTTATCTGACCATTCTACAGAGATATCAGAACTGGAACACATTTATTCTCCACAGGGATAGTCTTATTTTTTTCCAGGAATGCAGCCAAATAAAGATGGTTGTTCTACAGACTTTTTTCTTTGTTAATCATGCTGAAATTTCATACAGCTGAGTGCTCTGATTTTCATTTTTTGAACAAAATTAATTCATAGTTTACTTAAAGAATACTACCAGTCTGTTTCAAATCATGCTAGCAAAGGAATTTATCAGCTTTCTTCAAGAAATAAGCCATAAATCAATCTTTTTCTGTCAAAAATATAAGTCAAATTATCAACGACCTCCAGAGGAACAAAGCTCCACTTTCTATAACACAGACCAAAACCTTTGCTCTAAAGTTTGGACCAAACTTTACAAACACATTTCAGAAACTCCCCAAAACATGGACGGAGGACACACCCAATCCACAACCAACCAGCCCTACTTTGATTTTAAATGAAGTAAATGTAAGATTTCTTCCATCTGTGCACCCCATGTAAAGGCCAGACACTACACACTCCTCTGACCCACTGTGACTTAGGCTGGGTCTGCACAGCTCCAAATGCCCCTGGTCAGCTGCACAGGTGGTGTTGTCAATACATCACAGCAAGAACGAGAGTGCAATTTCATCTTATGGCAGAAAGTGTGTTTGAGGCACTGAAGCACATCAAGAAAGGCAAGAAGATGGTTGCAGGATCCAGAAAGAAGGTTTAAACCACACTGCAATGAGCCGTAAACACTAAAGGCTAATTTTGCCTTCTGGTGCAGATCTGCCTTAACATACACAGTCTGCAAGGCTTATAATAATTTCTGAAAAAATCCCCTCTATAATAACCTGCCTTGAGATAGTAAAGAGATTACAAACAAAACCTTTCTCTAAGATGAATTATAAAAGTAATTCCTTGCAATTCTCAAGCTCAGTCAGCTGCAATGGTTTTAGTGAGCAATCACAAGCTCCCTGCTACAAGTCTTAATAGCTGTCATGGATCCTGAAGTTATGATTTCCTGAAAAACACTGCCAAGTTACCTAAGTTACATTTGGGGGAGAGAAGGATTATTTGTAGGATGTTTTTGTTTCGGTTTTTTTTTTTACTCTGGCCCCTTCCCCAGAAACTGCATGGACTTTCCTTTAAAGCCTCTCTGCTTCCTTAACAAGCAATGCTTCTTTGGACTTCTCAAGCAAGAACATAGAATGAACAATTTATCAGATTATAACTCTCTGCTGTAAATTAATATGGTCCCTTTGAGTTCCTGTTAAGTTATTAAAAGTTATCTTAAGACTATTTTCATTTTTAGAAGAGTGTGAGATTTTTTTAAAATTAACATAATGCATAACAAAAGTTAAAAATCATTATTTTTCTTTTTTTAAATACAACAGGTCTTCATAGTCTAGACTTGGATGCTAAATTATAATTGCAGGGACTGAAAATGCAGATACAGAAACCTGCCCAAAGACTCATCACCAGACGTTATTCATGCACAGGAGAAATTACTACCTCACTTTAAATTCTTAGCTTTAACGTATTAAATAAACACTGTATGCAAATCTGACGTACACTTTGATACATGGATACTTTCCAGCAAGTTGCATGAAGTTAACTAGTTCCTGTCGCCCTTATCACTGCAGCACTGACCTGTTAAAGGACAGGACAAATCATACTCTTGAAAGTTACTTGAAATTGTCAAGAGACCATCATTTTGCATATCATGTCTCACCCGAACAAGTCTGAAGCTGAAGATAAAGGGGAAAAAAAAAAGCCAAAGAACTGAAGTGTTCTCTACAGTGCTGCAAGATGCTACTGACATTCACAGGAAGGTTTGCAGGAGAGAAAGCACAGCTCTCAACTGACTCCTCTCCACAGTCTTGTTTTCTAGCCCAAGAACTGAATGAAGGAGGTGGTGGTGTAAGACTTTTCAAACCTGCCTACAGCTAAAAGCATCTACAACTTTGTTATATGAGTCTGTAAGAAAAATGTTTGTCCTGCACTAATCAATTCTGTGCACTCCAGTTTGATTTCTAGCAAGCCAAATCTCTCCCATCTCCTCCCACAAAGACAAAACTAGGTAAAACACCTGAAAAATAAAAAAAAAATATATTAGCAAGCATGCTCCTCCAAGTTCCTGGCAACCTCTGGCAGTAGGGTGAGGACAGGCAGACAGTGGCAGTAACATCTAAAACCAGCACAGCAAGATTTACAAGAGAGGTCACCTCTCCAAGTCCTCACTGTTTTAAATATGTGGGTTTCTGGTTACCTTCCTTCACCTCCTCCTTCACATGAGTAGAAAAGAGATTATGAGGAAGAAACTAACATTTTGAGCTGTGCAAGAAAATGACACCTTTACAACTTCTGCATCTATCCAACATGGAAATATCAGAGTACAGGACTAGAAACCAGCATTATATGGACCATACATGGCAAATCTCAAACAAACTTTGCAAAGTTTCGCCTGTCAATGAGATTCAAACAAAGCAAAAAAAAACAAAAAAACAAAACAACAAAAACCTAAAGAAAACCAAAGAACCCCAAGAGTGAAAATTCAAGGCTATTACAGTAAATGAATAGTGTCTGATCTTGTTCCCAGTGGCCACAAAGACCTTCACAGGACCATGAGCCAAACTCCAAACAGCTTACACTCAAGAAGCAAAGGGAGCTACAGTAGTTCTGGGGCAGGAGACAGCAAGGACATTCCAGATGCTGTGCCAGACTCCTGCAGGATGAAGCCTTGCACCCTGCTGGGTTTTGGATCACACAGCATAATCCTGGCCTAGACAAATTCTCTGCTTTGAAAGGCCATGCCTGGAGATTCAGGTCAACCAGCAGTGGCCGTGCAAGGATCACCCAGCTACGAGTGACAGCAGAGCTGCATTTTAGATCTTCCCAGAGTTACATGCAGTCCCAAGAGGCAAGGTAGGCCACTCCCGGTGCAGTTTCATCAGGACAACCTCTGCAATACTGCTGCAATCTCTAAGTAATGAAAAAGTACCTTGTGGTTTGTTTAATATCCTAGCTATTACCCGAATTTAGTGATGTATTTGCAATCATCACCTGATCATCAGAGCCTCCTTAGGTGAAGGAAGATGAAATACACCTTATATATCTCTGTGCCATAATCACAGGAGTCTGCAGATTTCATATCATTTGCCTATATGTCACCTGTAGAACCTAAAAATTACCTCCTTAGTACACAGGCCAGGCTATACAGCAAACAATCAGCTGAGTGCACTCATCTGTCACCTGCAAAACATTACGGTCAGCAGAGGAGCAGCAGAAAGATTTCCAGTCAGAAATTATCTGCTCAAGGGAGAGATGACATCAAGCAAGAGAAGGTAGGAAGCAAAGCCTTCAGTTACTTGCATTATTTTGGGAATTTACATCCAAAGTGCTATTTTACGCAATGTT
>JAOTQP010000870.1:62941613-62953141 GCA_026413545.1 Cichladusa arquata | reverse complement strand
GCAGAATAATGATGTTTATTGGCTTTATCAAAATTTTCTTCTGGATGAATATATTCTGAAACCATCCATACGATTCCTAAACTTAACATCATACCCACATAAGGTGGTAAATGCGTAATGGTTTTGAAAATTGGAACAAAAACAATTGCTCCAAGTCCAAGCCAAAGCATTTTTTTACTACTCAATAATTTTTGTTGTTCTTCATTTTCTACTTTTCTCTCCTAAAGTTTTTGGGTTTGTTTTTGGTTGTTGGTTTTTTTGGTTTTTCTTTTTTTTGTTTGTTTGGTTGGTTTTTTTTTTTAAAGATCCAGTTCTGGCTTTCCTGTGAATTTCTTGAGATCAGCTTTTTTGTTATTTTCTGTGTTCACACCTCCTGAACTGTAGCTCTTCACTCATGGAGCCTGCACTGTCCCCACTCAGCAAACCATTGCTTGGGGCAATGGAATGTTAAGTAAACACTTCATGGGAGAATGGATGACCTCAGGGCTGACAGAAATGGACACTTCAGATTATGTTTAGGCATTGTAAAGTCTCTGGTATTTGTGATGATTTTATGGAAAAGCATATGAAGAGAAAAATCTCAAGGAAATTTTCCTAGCCACAAAGTCAAGCTGTATTTGCAAACTGAACCATTATTGAAGGCTGGTAAAGGCATCAAAATCCAGGACGTGATGCTTAACCAGGATCAATAATTTCAGTTTATTTCAGGTTGTAGTTCTGGAATGTTTCTAATGTAGTAAAAGCTATCATGCTAATTATGCTCAATAATACCTACTGAAAAATGCCTGGGAAAGCACAAACCATGAAGTTTCTGGTAAACTAAAAAGAAAATCGCTTGGGCACCACCGTTCAGCAGGACTGGGATTTCTGTCTTTGCTCCAAATAAACTGCTGTTGTCTAAAGCAGTTTTGTTTCTGAACAAGAGCATCTTCACTGAGCCTGCAGTGTGCACATGCTGCCTTCATCTCCCAGTTTTCTTGTGCCAGCAGTAGTTGTGGATTTCAGACTTTAATTATGAATGCCAGTACCTGCACGTTTAACTTTGGTTTCTCATCATTTCTTCAGACAAAACCAAGCCACTGAAGTTCCATCTGAAGCAAGAATCAGAGTTGATTTTGAATTCTCTGCACTGTGGTTCTCAGGGAAGATTGCTTAGCTGGTGGCATGGAAAACCCCTGGGGTTTGCCTGGTGAGCTGCATTGAATCAGTCTGAGAGCTGCCAACTATATCCCTCTGAGCAGGGCAGAGGTAATTTAAAGCATGGAAGTGTAGGTCCCTATAATCTATCACATTAAATAATTCCATCAGCATCCACCACAGAGCCTCATGGGCAGCAGCTACATGGCACACAGAAATTGAGAGTCACACAGCTCACACAGAGCCCACCACCTGCTTTCAAATGTCACGGATGTAATTCCAGGCTTTATTGTATCAGTAAAAACTGGGACTAATCCCACTGAAGTCAGACATTAAACCTGCATGAGATCAGAATAAAGCTGAGTATTTATTAGTTGTATGTGTGACTTAGACACTTTCCACTATTCATGTTATTTTTTCCTGTGCATTCTGGATTCAAATAAACTGTTCAACAGCAAATACTGCTAAAAAACCCACCAGATTTTTGCCTTTCATTTTGTGTGGACCAGGTCCAGACTATTGCCGCATTGCCTCGATATTTCTTAAAGTTGGTTTATGAAATGTCATTATGGATCCTTCTCTTTGAGATCCCGTGGAGGGAGATGAAGGGCATGCCCTGGATCAGCCTCTGCAATGATGGAGTTGTCCTTGTGCTGCCCTTGCCTGACTGCTGTGAATGGAGATGTGTGTTCTGTAGCTATTCTGTCACTGCTCTCCCTTTTTGTGTCACTGACACCCTCGAATCTCCCTGGGCATTTAGGAAAAGGGAGGAAGGAGCCACAGGGGTTTCTGAGCTCCTCTCCTCAACCCAGTCTCGGTACTGAAGTGCTTTTCATTGTCACTCCCCTGCAAATTCTCCCTGCATCAGGGTCTCTGTCAGGAAACTTCAACACATAATTTTGTAGTGAAAGGAAAACAGACTTCTGAAAAACTCTACTCAATGAGACTTTTCCTCTTTCTGCCTAAATTCTATTCTCCAGTGCCCTCATATCCCTCTGAGAAAACTACAGGCAGCAGGCCCTTTCTCAGAAACCCATATCTTCCATTTCTGCAGGAAAAAAAAAAAATTTAAAAAGCCATGGGAGTTTGAGACAAAACTGTTCCCATGAGAACTCCCTCTTGCATAATTGCTGTTATCTGATTATGGTGGGAGAAGGGTTTTTTTTCACCTTTACCCCCGCCTAGGACAAGTACCATGTCCCGACGCCAAGTCTCAGGAATCCAAGAGTATTGACCTAGGGAATAAGTGCCTCTGAGTCAGATCCTGAGACCAGGAAGATCCTGAGGGCTGCATTTTAGGCTTTTGAGGGATCTAGTTTTCAAGGAGGCCATGGAGTAATTATTTCCCCATTCATCTCCCACTTCTTCTTCCCATCAGCTTTCCAGCTGACCAGATTCTTCCTCCTAAAGTCTTCAAATGTGATAGCATGGCATAGATGCTGTGAATGTGGCAGCTGAGCTCTCACTCTGCAAAAAAAAAAAATTCCTTCCTAGTAGTTTTATCCTTAGGACATAAACTCAGGGATCATGCTCTGACCTGAGATTTGGCTCATCTATTGGGGTTATTCTGAATGCTCTGTCAGCAGTGTGGAAATGAGCAAATTTCTGTTTTCTGAACTTAATGGGAATCACATTGAGCAGATTTGTGCAATAACAAAGATTACAAAAATTATGCTCCATGTGAGCAGTGAGCTGTGTCACATACAAATCTGACTCGAGATATTTGTAATAACTTGAAAAAAACTGTCATTTGATATTTTAAAACATATTTAATCTCTGAGCCTGAGAAACCGATTCTGTCATTTTCACACGTTTGTTTTCACTCTCTGCTGTACAAGCGTGGGACTTGCAACTCTTATACTGCTCAGCAGCTTTACAGCCATGTTTCTGCTTCATTATCCACAAAGATTGCACACCACAAACCTTACAAGCAGTAAGTTGAGGCAGTTATTTTACAAAATATGTTGTGTAAAACAAAACCAAGATTTGTATTAAAATTCCTCTCTTAGACACTGAGAACATAAATAAGAATCAACAGAGGTTATTTGCAGTGCTAGACACAGTATTTTGCTGCATATTTCCATTTACAGGGTTCTTTTATTTTGTAAATTGCTGCGAAATATATGTGTACTGGTCATACCAGACTGTTCAAAACTTAATTTAAAACCCAAATCCCTGAAACTAGACAAAGTAATGAGCAATTTTTATGAACTAATGTTAAAAACTTGGCTTGTTTTGTGTGGTGGATAATGCTTCCAATGCATTCAATGTGGATTTAGTACCTTCTGAGCCAAATTTTGCCCTCACTTAACAGCTTCATAGTCCTGAGTGCTGAAAACAGGGGCTGCACAAGGTAACTGAGAGCAAGGCTTCATCATTTGTGCTCAGCAAGCGTGCTTAATTCCTCATCAACACAGGGGGATTAACCCCAATTAAAAGAGGTTCATTTTGCTTTTGAATTACTGCTACAGATGATCTAATGGTATTTGTTTAACCCTTATCATAGCAGGAAAGAGCCTTTCATCTGATGTTACAGTTGGACAGCTGAATTCTCCCCTCGCTTTCCGAAATCTCTGCAAGGTGTTTGCCACCCAACAGCTCTGACTCCCTGCATTTTTCAGCGCTTCTTTTGCTTTCCTACACCCTCCACGGGAATATTTTTGCTCAGAGGAAAGAACCATGCTACCTGCCTTCTTAGCAGCCTCCCCTGGATAAACTAGCTGGTCTGTCAATGGCTCTGTCTGCTCCCTGGGACACAGGTGAAGAGTGACAATGTGCTGTGTTTTGGAAAAGGCCAACGCTGCAACCACAGCAGCCTCTTACAGAAGATATACTCAGATTCACACCAGGTGTGTTTATGTGAACTGAGAAATTGTCCTGCTGCCAAAGATCATCCCTGACAGTGCTCAAGGACAGGTTGGATGTGGATCTGAGAAACCTGGTCTAGTGGAAGGTGTCCCTGCCCATGGCAGGTGGGTTGGAATGAGTTCATCTTTAAAGTCATTCCCAAACCCAACCACTATAGGATATCCTGGGCATCTGAACCCTTGGACATGCAGAACGCAAAGCTTGATCACCAGCCCTTAATAGTGCAACTCAAGACTGAAATCAGAGCAGGAGATATGTGAAGGTGGATACAAAGATGGCACAGGGCTGCCTCACTCTGTCTTTGCTCTTTGGTTGTTGTGTACACAGCCACTTCTCAATCAGCCTCGTCGTGATCTCACCTATTGTGTGGGTAAGAGCTCCAAAATAGGACCCTGCGATCAAAATGTCCGGAAACATGAGGTCATGGCATCAAGAGGACAGTTCCGTGGTGAAAGTATGGCTTTCAGGTGCTGCTGGCTTCAAAGCTCAGCCCTAAGACAAAGCAGAAATCTATATTTGGGGACATTCATGTGAAGCATTACCGCTCGTTGTTTATCAGAGGTGCCAAAGCAGCTAGAGATTACCAAAAACAATCTAACAAACAAACAAAAAACCCCAAAGGGACAAGCAAAAAAAAACGAAAAGCAAAAAAATTATCCAGCTCATGAATGTAATGAGCTTCAGGAAAAAAAGTATTCTTTTTTTCCTTTTTTTTCCCACAGAGATTAGCTAAATCATTAAACTTGAGATGTCATTGCTGAACTCTGCAGTCACCTGCCCAGAACTGCAGGGACCCACAGTGGTAGCGAGTGGCCGACTTTCCCGGGAAAGTTTTTTGTTATACTCAAATTGCTTGGTTTTTTTACACCACATCTGTGCTTGCTTCGTCATTCTGCCATCTGCTGTAACAAAATACAGACAAAGCATTTCAGAGAACAACCCCTCCACACTTTAAAATGCTCCAAGCCGGAGCACAGCCTTTTACTTCCCACAAGCTGCATGTAGTGCTTATTATCCTATCCTACTCCTCCTCCTCTTCCTCCTCCTCCTGCCCCACATCCATGATGAATTACACACGCTTAGCAAGCATGGAGAGCACAGAATCCCATTGCTTTTGCCACAATGTTTCTATTAAATGAAACGAATGTTCCTGTGCTTGACTTCGCTGCGCAAACGCATTCGCCGAGAGGTCAGAGATAGCGAGTCGTTATCATGAAATTTTTAATTTTGGAACTCCCAATCAGGCTCGTTTCCTGTTTGGTATTGTCTGCAGATACACAATGCAAAAGCCTTGGGTTGCTAAAGAATCGAAATAACAGAGTATGAGAAGAGTGGTTTTGAGCACACACTCTGTAAAGTCCAGTCAAAGTTTCTTCCTGGTGCAGCCGCACAAATCTCTTGGTAGCAGTAAACTCTCTGCACAGACTTCATTCCTGAACACATGTTCAAAGGTGATAAAATAAATGCAGATGGTTTTCCAAAACCTCAGTGGAGCATTTTTTGCTGTTACTAAATGGACTGGAAAAAACTAGGGGGAAAAAGCGGAGAAAATACAGTTTGACACAGACAGGCAATTTCAGAATAGCATTTGGTCATTTGGGAGAAAATCTAAATAAAATGTGTGCTTATAATGATCTATTGGCAAAACAATATTGACAGAGCATCTGAGCTGCCTAATGGAAGTGATTTTTAGAATGCTTAAATTAAACTGGCGTTGAGAGCTGAATATTTTGTTTAATTACTTAACACAAACAGAAAAAGAGTTGGATAGGAATTTTGAATTCATTATGCCATGACCAAAGTCGACAATAAAACCATCCCTGGCTACAGTGAAAGAGAATCAGACCTTAACAAATTTATTACAGGCTTTGTTTACAAACTCATTACAAAATTATACAGCATCTTATGCGTACACAGGATTTACAGGAACGCGTTACTGATGTGTGGAATTGCTTTGCTCTCTGGTCGAGATCTGCAGGTTTTTCTTCACTTGGGGCCTGATCCAGCTTCCACTGGAGAAGGTGAGATTTTTATTTTTTTTTTCCCATTGACTTCAGTGGAAGCTGGATCAGATCCAGGGGGTAACACTTCCGCTCATTGTTTTCCTGGGGTGGGAAAGAGGCAGCCGGTCTAATAACCGTACACACCACGCTCCGTTCTCATCTCATGTGTTTCAGATGACAGGCATATTTACTCCAAGACATTTTTGCTGGCTGCTTGTAAAATACTTGTTAAAGTCAAGAGTCAAAGACCAGTTCCTGTTACTGGATTTACAGTGGAAAATGACAAATGGCTTTCTTTGAACCTTTAAAGAATGAACCTCCCTTGATTTTCAGTAAGCAGAAATAAAGGCATTAGAATCAACCCCGATGTGGTTTACATTGTTATAAAGACACATTTTCTACCCTGTCTTCAACATCTTTTCTCTAGATTTACACTAATATAAACAAAAGTGACATCCACACTGCAGAAACAAGGTAGTTTCTGATGAATGGGATTCCACCAAGCTAAATTGGTCTTCTTGGCTCCTCTTCTCACATGGAGATAGACCTGTGTGGCACAGTGAAACAAAGAGGTCTCTAAAGTTAAAGTTCCATAACTATATCAGGTCTCAGTTGCTTCCAGCATCTGCAAACTATCTGTATTAGGGAGCTTAGGGTGTAAAATCAAGCTTTTAATTTACGAAAAAATCCAGTGAGGCAGAAGTCTGAAAAATATGCTTATTACCCCAAGCCAAAAAGATTAGTTAAAACTTAAATTTTCCTACTAGGAAAAGTAGCAAAAGCTCTGTGGGGTTGGGTTTTTCTTTTTCTTTTAAATTTTTTTGCCAAGAAATGAGAAATATTCTAATCAGATCTATTAGATACCGAGTCCCTTGTTATATTACATCCTCTCATTTTAATGACTGCCTTGGTATTGAACCTCTGAAGTTGTTATTGCTTGAAGCAAAGCTAGGATTTAGTGCTGCAAGGTGATGATATTTCCTGTGAGGTAAATAGCCTGGCCTCATGCTGAAAATTGAGATGGTTCTCAAAAGCTTTGCTTCTGGCCTCCCCTGAAGAAAACACCCACGTGCTCCAACCTGGCTTTCCACGTCAGGACTGTTCCAGTGCTTGGCCTCAAGGCAACCTGTCCAGCTCCCTGGTGGTTTTATGGTGTGCAGCACTCTCCGTAAGGGATTAGGGCAGACCGCACAGTTTGCTGCCTTTCATGGCCTGTTGCATGTTTTAAGCTGGTTTTTCAGGAGTAAAAGCCATGTGAGCCAAGGCATCCTGCAGCCTCGTGTTTGAGGGCTCTGATCTCGTTTCCATTTGTGATGCTGAACACGCTATGGCAGCAAAAGCTGTAGCTCTAAAGCCCTCAGAAAAAAAAAAAAAAAAAAAAAAAAAGCTGAGGGTAAAACTTTCTGAATAGCTGGTATTTCCCTGGCTGTGGGCTGGATCTCTCTGGACACAGATAACGTGCAGCCCAATCTGAATACTGTTCCTAGCCATGAACTCTCATTTGCTTCCTGGGAGTGGGATCCCATCCAGGGCATTGCACAGCTAATGTGTAATGGGACATGTCTTCAAGTAGTGTCATTATTCCTGTCCCCAGTGGAGCAACATGACAATCCAAAGAAGAGTCTGAGGTAAGTACATGCTAGCACATTTGTCTGTCCTAAGCAACAACTCAAATGTTTTATTAGGGAACTTCAGTATAACCACAGACTTCATGGATTTTAGCCACCATCCATTCCTGTGAAAGGTACCAGGTCTTTCGAGCAGTTCAACACATTTTTCCCCCTGTGAAAGATGGAGAATGGATTGCTGAGAAGAAGGAAACCTTCCTATGGGCATGTGGCTTTGATATCCACGCCAGGATATAATATCTTTCTTTACTACAATTTGCAAGCCAAGGGCTCCTTTAAGGTTAAAACACCACCAGCTTTGTTTGTAATTTAAAAACTCAGACAGAGAAGAATGATCCAACAGTGCAAGCGGAAGATAATTGATTCATGTGAGGAGGAAGAGGCTGATCACAACAAACCATCTTTTATGTATTACATTAATGATCCATTTAGATCAGTTCTTGGCTTCAGCAAGTTTCGGCTACAAATATTTCGGATTTTTTTCATATTTTTTCAATGATGCACTGGCAGCATTAGAAACAGTTGCAAAACAAATGTGCTTCCAAAACACAAAAGGATGTTCTTGGATTACTAGCAGCCATTCTGAAATGCTAACAGAGGGAAAATGGTCATTTCACTGGCAAAACTGGCATAATACACAGAAACTTTATTTTAGGGCTACCTGATGCCTGTAAATTTGACATCATCTGCAGGCTACAACACATATTTTGGTCCTTGCTTTTGTTTTGTTTTTTTGGTGGTGAGGAGTCAACGCTGCAGATCCAATTAAATATGAACGTATAGAGCAGGGAATATAAATATGTACACAAGTCTTGGCATTGATCTGATTTTTAACAAGTTTACTAAATGACAGTCACTGGTTTGACAATACTGATTGAAAAATACTGATTTTACAGATTTTACAGGAAGGTTACGGTATGCTGCCGACAAGCAGTGTCACAAACATAGTCTTAAAAAACCCCGGAGTTGGCCACGGCAGAGGCACACACCCTTTTGCTCTTGTTTATTGAGAGAGAAAGCTTATATACTGTAGATTTGCTGAAGTTTAATAAATAAGGTCAACTTATAATATATATAAAACAATATAAACATTTATATGCTACATGCATATCATATAATTTAAAGTAATAATTTATATAGCAAAGAGATGCAGATCTATGTTCTTCCTATTTTCCTGGACAAGGCGCACACGCAGGAGGTGTCTATCCTTATCCACCTCCAGCCCACCAGTTTGTTGTTTTCTGAAGTCAGTGCTCTGACATAAGTTTGGGATGTCTTGCATTGGGAGTTCCAGTGCTTGTCATCGATGCCGCGGCAGCCGTTTTTTACAGGCTTGGCCTCTTTACACCTCGTTTCGTAAAAGTATTGCTTAACCGGAGAGTTGCCCGTTTTAATTTCTCCCAGAACAGTCACCTGGTGTCCCCTGATGTCGATGGCGGAGGATTTGTCCGTGACCCACAAACTTTCACTGTCACAAACGGAGTATTCCCCCCGGTGGCCCCGGTGCTCCGCGTACCTCTTCCTCCGGGAGGTTCTGTTCAGCACCACGGAATTCCCGATGTAATCCTCCATGAGGTACAGCGGCGGCGGCTCCAGCGGCGTGTTGTCACTCAGCAGGACTCGGGGCGAGTTGTAGCGTCTCTGCTGCCTCAAGAGATCTGTATCCACTGAGATAACTGGCTGGAAGTCTGATTTCACATTTTCCTCCCCGTCCATGTCTTGCTGAGCGTCTGTTTTCTGCACCGTGTTTTGATAGTTTTCCTTAATGTCTACCATCTGCTTAGAAAGCTTGTTTTTTAAAATGTCTGCCTGAATGAGTTTAATAATAAGAGAATTTATCGAATCTTCTGGCAAACTCCTTTGATCCATGTTGGAAGACTGGATGCCACGAAGGTAAGCGAGAAATATCACATAAAACAAGATGGACATCACCTTGTTCACCTGTAAGATCTGCAAAGAAACAGAGAGTCAATGATAAAACAGTCCAAGAGAGAAGTTTGCTAGAGGCTATAAACATGAAAATTGGGATTTTTTTTTAGTAACATCTATGACTTTAAAGACATATAAAGAGAAATAGAAATACAGGCTGTGCGTTTCTTTGAAGATGCCTTTTTTTTTTACTTTATTATGAGTGCAACTCTTCTGATTTTTTTTTCCAATATTTCGTCTAATTTTAGGCCTTGCTTTTCCCCTTTCCATGCATAATGACATATATATCAGTTAAGCCCTTTCTCTGCAGAGGTAGGTAGTTCTTGGGATAGTATGACCAGGACTTGGCAGCAGAGGCCAAGTTGCTTCCACAGAGTTTATTCCACAGAGAAGTCCGGTTTCACAAATGCAGGATGATGCAGAGTAGAAAACTGTCTCACTGTGTAAAACAAAAAAGTTTAGACATTGCTAACTTCTGTCAGGTTTTGTGTGCTGAGATCCCTTAGACCCATCTAATTCATATTTATCAAGTGGCTTCTGTTTAATGTTACCATAAGAAGGAAATAAATCCTGTGTTTCAATAGTGCTTTCATTCTCTTTCTCTCTCTGGTAAGGGATAGTCTTCTTGAAGGAAAATGATGCAGTCAAGTCAGAGAATGGTGATTAGACCTCTGTAATACAAGTGGGGAATTCAGATGGACCCACTGACCATTTCATAGGGGTTTTTTCCAGGATCAGGGGCTTTTTTTTTTTTTTTAAGAAGTTGCTTCATTGCATTTATGTAAGGTGAAGCAAAACTGAATTAGAAATATTATTAGAAATATTCAAGGACAGATTGAGGATATTCCTCTCCTCACCATCTCCTAAAATGCAAAAATCTTGTTCAAAGGTTCAGTATTTTGAAAACCATTCCTAAAAGTGTGCTGCTTCTTGGTACTTTGCCATGCACTGCCCTATATGGCTTCCTTTGGTCTCTTTTGAATTCTACCTTCTGTCCATATTTTAGAAGCTCATTTGCCACTTCTTTCTAAGCCATTCTGTCATCTTGTTTGTGTAGCTGAGAGCCAGGAGCAACTGCCCAGGGAGGTGGTTTTTCTCCTTGTATATGTGGACACCTGTGTATTTGGTATTTGCATTTATATTTAAACGAAAACAATTTTCAACATAAAATCCTAAGTCATGGGCGTGAACCATTCGCTTCAGAGCACACCTGTTTATAAATTTGCTTCATGAGTATGGGATTGAAGAAGAAAATACAAAACTCATCTTAGACCACCATTGTCTGTGATAAACCTTACTGCAGTACTGCTTCAAGTGACTCAGGAAAGCATTGAATTTGGTTTTCCTGCTCTGCAAACACATCCACCACGTGCCAGAGACATTTGGCACTCTGGGATGACGGCACAGAGTCACAGACCATGGGACAGATGGAGTTGGAAGGATCCTCAAGACATCATCTAGGCCAATCTCACTGCCTACTCAGGTTTGGAATATCTCCATGGATGGAGACTCCACAACCCTCTAGAAAACTCCTTCCAGTGTTTCACCACCCTTAAACTTAAAAAAAAAAAAATACATTTCATCAGCAGTGTATCAGCAGTATGAGCAGTATTTCCTATATCTCAATTTTTTCCCATTGCCTCTTGTCTTTTCATGGACACACCTGAGTAGAGCCTGACTCCATCTTTATTAATCTCTCCTGTGAGGTATTTCTACATTTCAATAAAATCTCCCTGGGACTTCTCTTCTGCAGTGTGAACAGCCCCATCTCTCTCAGTCTCTCTTCCTGGTACAGTTGTCCTAATCCTTAATAATTTTCATGGATTTGCTCCTGTATTGAGCAGCCCAGAACTGGACACAGCCTCACCAGTACTGAGACGAGGGGAAGGATTCCTCCTTCCTAAACAGAAAATTTTCCACAAAAAAAAAAAAAAAAAAAAAAAAAAAAAAAAAAAAATAAACC
>JAOTQP010000870.1:62912390-62926301 GCA_026413545.1 Cichladusa arquata | reverse complement strand
AGTTGTGGAAGATCCCATGTACTTCAGAGGACAAAAATCACTGAACCAGGTTTAACAACAGTTCTTGGACTTGGGGCCAAAACACTCTGTTTGAATTCCTAACATTATCCTGATTTACAGCAGCAGAGCATCTCCCCTACTATATCCCTTAATTAAAAAACCCTAAAAAACCCCCAATAAAACCAAACAAACCAAACCAAAAAAAATATCCAATTCCCCCAAAACAACACCTCAAGAACACCCCCCAAATAAAATTAAAGAAAAAAAAACATGGAGAAAAGTTGATATTTCCGTGTTAATTGTAAAGAAAAAATGATGGACTGAATAATACAAGAAAAATAGAAAAATTCAAAGCAAGTTGTCTGGATTCCACATATTCAGGGGAGCTCAAAGATACTTAACCCTTTGTCTCTCCAAATGTTTTTAAATCAAAAGCAAGAAGCCCAAACCAGTAAAGAGTGAGACATATCAAATATGGTTGGGAATGATGCTAAAATGATGACCAAGTATGGGGTAAAAAACCACAATGTTACCCAAGGTGGGTCTCACCTTTCAGACCTCACAACATGGAAAAAAGGGTAATTAAACTTATTTTTTTCAAAATTAGCGTTCTTAGTCTTGTTTTCCTAGAAGACTTCTACCTCTCATAGTTTCACACCAGTGTGAGATTCCTGTGTATTTCTCACTCCTATTACGTTGTGATATCCTGTATTTTTTTTTGTCCAAATCTGTGATGTCCTGTCCCAGACTCTCAAAAAGATCTAGATAATAAAAAAAGTTATTAAGATTTTCTTTTCTTCTATAATTACTGACCTTGTCAAAGAAAAGTATTAAAAATTCTTCTCCTTAATTTTTAAACTGAGTTAAATGCCTGTTTTTACAAGCCTATATTTTTTATCAATTGTCTTTTAATTCTTTAGACTGGCTTGGTTTTTTTTTCCCACTCCCGCACTTTCGAAAGTTATGTAAATTAATTGTGATTAATGAAGACATTCTTAAGTTCATCTTCCTGCTATAACAGACACCTGGCTTGTCAGGGAAACTGAAACCAGGGAAATCAGCAGAGGCAGTAATGACAACGGATGGGCAATTCTCATTCCCCTTTTTACAGAAAAAATTGCCAATCTCCTTGTCCTGTGCTTGCAGAGGAGGTTTCTTTTGTATCTTCTTTCATTTTACACTCAAACACACACAAACAAACCCTTGGCTCCAACATTTTGAGAAAAAATGGAAAATATCTGAGGCCCAAAGAAGTCAAATTGAAGATTAATATCTTGGTGCTTATAAAAACCCATACAAAGCGGATTAAATTTCTTAATGTCCTACTCTGCAATTATCAATATTCATGAGCTTGGCCTCATAAAAATTTAGGCTTAATTTGAAAATATATCTGACTATATTCTTCTAAGGGCCTCAGTTTCCATCAGTCTGAAAATGGACTGTACTTTTATTTCCATTAAGCTACAAGTGCATGATGGTTAACTGGATTTCTAAATGTGTTACTGGGGATGTTGTTGAGGACAGAGATATCCTGACTCAGAAAATCCTTCTGAAATACGTTTTACCCAGACAAAACTCCTGTTTTCCATCCTTTGGGCTCAAATTTGGACTGTTTTGAATTTTTGGTCACTTCTGCAGGGCTGGGTCTTTGGACAACCACAATTTCTAAGCTGCAGTGACAAGCAGTGACATTGAGCAGCATCCAGATTAGGAAAGAAATGTGACATTAAAATTCCCCACGCAGGAATTGCTGTCTGTTGTTCAACAGCCAGCCATGAGAATGTTTCATTTCACATTAATGTGTAAGGGGGTGATGGGGGGAGAGCTCTCCATGGCATTTTTTTCCATGGGGCTGGGAAATGGGATACAGGAATGAAGGTTAAAGCTGAGACTGCCGAGCTGGGGAAGGAGCTGAGGGCCAGCCCAGGGATGACACGCTTAATGTGAGGCATTCTTCTCGGTGGGAAGACTTTGGCACACATTCCAGAGGGGCTTGAGCTGGCATTGGGACTTGGAAATATCACAGCCCCTCGCACTTTGAGAGGGTACTTAAATCGACACGTTGGCACCCTTCCAGGAATATTACAGCATATTAGTAGAAAGGCAAGGATTTCCTTTCTAAGAAGTCATTGTAATTTTTTGTAATTCAAGACCTAGCCAAAAATGGGCACAAAGTTGCAGTGTATAGCTGCAGCCCTTTATGACTCAGTTTTTCATGCTATATCCAAACAGAGGGACAGGCTGCTGTCAGAACACACTGGACTTTTTATCCAAGTCTCCCTATTTCTCTTGTCATAACATCCTGGACTCAAGGACATGCTTGAAAGCCACTGCCAGCCGAGCATCTCCTGTTGCTGGCACCTCCTCATCCCTGCTCCCCTCCACCCAGGAGTCAGGGAAAGCCTGCAGGTATCCACCTTCTTCCCTGACATCTTTGCCACTGCTAACATCAGCTCCCACCACTGGTTTCTGCCAGCATGGGAGGTGAACTCAGGCAGCCCATAAATTTATGCTCCAGTGATTTCCTCTGCTTTATAATTAGACTCCCATTCATTAAATAAATCAAATGCACGTGCTGTCTGCTGGCTCAGGAGTGGCAAAGCAGGTATGTGGAAAGCTTGCAGCTCTGTCTCCCCTGCTCCCACAGCCAGGCTGCAGGGTCCCAGCAAAGGGGAGGCATCCAGGGATTTGCTTTAAGGGGAGCTGCTCCAACAATTCAGTACAAGGTACCAAACTTGCAGACACGTCACTGGTGTGATGCTTTCACGTGGAAAACCCTTCCATGAACTGCTGGTGGTTCAGGCAGTCATGGAGCAAAAGATGCAGTCACCATCATCTAGCTGCAGGAATTACCTTTCCAAATGGGAATTAACAGAAGGGACAGTATTTACTCCCTGGCACAAAGCCCATTGGGTGAAGAAATGCCAGGATACCAGAGCAAGAAAGCAGCAGAGCATTCTTGTACACACACTGCTCTCTAAATTTATATTTATTTACAGGAATGTTTAAACAGTGGCAGGAATATTATCAATAATTGCTATTTTTGAGCACATCTGTGGGAAGCTGACACTTTACATAGATTCTGTTCATATTTGAATAACATCCCTAGTCATTTGAACACTGTCCAATAATTTCTTGGGCCAAGAAGCAGTTCAGTCACTCTAAACTGAAAAATGTCACAGCACCACTTTCATGGGACCTCATAGACCCTGATGCAAATCCTGCATTCTGAATGTTCACGGCTGCCAGTGGGACTGGGTTTTGAATATTCTTGTTCAGTAACCTGGTGACACCATGACAGTGCTGTTTCTAAATACCTCCAAACCATTCCTGATAGAGAAATAGCTCACAGGATTAAGAATAATCAGAGAATTATGACAACAGAAGGCCCCTGCCAAACCCCTTGAGGCACTGTACAGTCTAGTTAGAAACAAACTAAAAGACAGTTAAAACCACTTCATAACAAGCTCTTAAATCAAGCTGATAAAAGCAATTAAGTAAACAGCAGGAAGGGAGAAGAGAGATTAAACTGAAGGAAAACATTGGCCCAAGAAACACATGGGTATAACCTAGACAGGAATACATCTAGGCTGGAAATTTAGGCATTCTGAAGTCTTCAAGGACAGAGACTCTTGCAACAGCTGTTCAGCAGGAGTTAAGGAGAAGCAAGACAATAATATGAGCAGATTTTAAGGTAGAGTTCCATGGATTTTTTTACCAGGATTGTATGATGTTTCCAGAGACTGCAGTAGTTAGTGCTTAGTGACCATGTGAAATCCTGTTCTCTCTCCTGTGGTTCTAAAGAAGGTTAGGGGGAAAAAAAAAAAAAAAAAAAAAAATCCAGATGAAAAACTGCTCCAGAAGACAGGACTGAGAGTATGAGTGTGTATAAATATCCAAAGGGAGGGCTCTGAGCAGGGCCAGGCTCTGCTCTGGGGGCCCAGCAATGGCACCAGAGCCACGGGCAGGGACTGAGTCCAGGGGGCTCCACCTGGACAGGAGGCACAACTTCTTCCCTGGGCAGTGCCTGGGCACTGAACAGAGACCAGAGAGGGTGTGGAGTCTCCTCACTGGGATATTCCAGAACCAGCTGCACACAGTCCTGTGCCCTGTGCTCTGGGATGGCCCTGCTGGACCAGGGATGTGGCGCCAGCTGATCCAACCTCACCCATTCAGTGATTCCTGTGGGACTGGGCAGTTTTGCTAGCCAGGCATCAATTCTCTGGAAGAGCTGCTTGGAGAACAGACCCAGTGCTGGCCCTGAACCCATTGTTTCCACTGTGTTGTGTCCCAGCTTGTTGGAAACTCTTCATCTCCCCTGAAGATTAAGCCCTCCTGAATTCCATCCTTGGGAAGCTCGGAGGGGCAGCCCTGTCAGGCATCACCTTCCTCTTTACTCAGTTCTAATGCTGCAAATCCACTTATTTTTATTTAATGGCTGCTCTGTGCATCTCACCTCCCTCCCACATCACTGTGCAGAGCTCGTCAGCTCCTTCATCTCAGCCATTTTCTCTCTGTTGAAGGTCTCCTATAAGAGACTCATTTATTGATATTGCTTAGTCTGCTAATTGCCCAGGAGGATCATCCATCTTCTCTTGCTGGGGTGTTCAATTAGCCTGAATCTTAAGATTACATTTTTCCCCACATTCCCCCATCCTCCTTTTTCCTTCTTTGCCCTCCTCTTCTCCTCCCCTCTGCCCTGTATCATCTTTCAGGAAGCACTATATTGTGCCCTCCATTTACATCTCTGGCTTCAGGCCCATTTGGAAACTGAAATCCCCATTAGAAACAGAGACACAAATGATTAAACAAACCTTAAAACAGGACCAGGGTGTAGGAAAGTAATTAAATACTCCATAAACGCTGTAAAGCTCTAATGAAACTGCCATCCCATGGAGCCAGTGGCTCATGGAAGGTGCTGCCCAGGGAAGAGCCCAACCCTGGCATTCAGCCACAGGCAGGAATTCCTGCTGCCTTGTTTGTCTGAAGCTGGAGGAACCCTCTGGCCACTGTCACTGTGGGCACGTGTGGGGCTCAGATCTCTTCATTAACCCGATTTCCTGCCACAAAACAGCCAAAGCTCTTCTGGAGCCCTAAAGATTCACGGGAGGGCTGTTGAGGGGGGAGCTACATTGTGTTGCTCTAGACAAATTGCCTTTTAAAGAAGAGGCTTTACATGTCTCAAAACAATAAAATCACTGCTTGACATTCTAAGCAAAAGGAAGACATCTCAATAAAATATTCTGGAGATTTAGGCCTAATTTGCCTTTTTCTGCTTTTAATTTTGTGGAGCGTGTTGTCTGAGTCATTGGACCCCATCATGAGCCACGTGTTTTTCAGGGATCAAGTAATTTTTAAAATATTGAACAGTTAATTGATTTTAAGGCCTACACCTCATAACAACATCAAATCATGGCTTGCTCTGGCAGTTTTAGCCCTTTTCCTGTCGTAGCTGATGCAGACCAGGAACCAGGTTATGACTGAAAACCCCAAACCTGCTCTCAGCCTGCTCCAGTAGCACCAGAACTGTGCAACTCTGACTGCACTAGGGCAAAACTTGAATCTACCAAAACTGAAGAGAGAAAAATCCATTGAAATCAATTTTGTACTAAAAGGATGGCAAAATTGGTTTGTTACATGATTTCTGGTGCTTCTTTATATTTATTTTTCTTCCCAATATTATATGCTTAAATTAACAGTCTTATTAATTTCTATTTAAACCAGAGTAAAAACTGCTTGATATTCCTGCTGCTTTTAGTCTTTTTTGTCTCTCCAAATGAAAACCTTTGAGGCAGAGTGCAAGTGGAAAAATGTAAAACAGAAAAAAAAAAGATAAAATTATCAGAAACTCAGTGATTAAAGCAGTTTTTTCAATAGTCACAAAGCAAATAACAGGACTGACTTTCTAATTAAATGATATTTCATTGCAAGTTTGCATGTAAGGAAATTTCACCAATAATTGGGAAACAAGAATTTATCCAAAGTGTATCTCTGGATAGCACAGCCAAAGTATCCTTGTGTGAGTAAAGCTAAATCACTGTGTAGGTGCTCTCAAGGATTTGTACCTTTGCAGGTGGGAAATGGACACATGAAATGAGTGAGGTTTGACATGTTGTGTTTTGAGGTATTTTTTACAAACGAAAGGAATAAATGTTAATGGAGGTGATATTCTCTGAATAATTAGCAGAGCCTGGGAAATAGTTTCTAATACTCATTATAGTCAAACAATTAAAAAAATTTAATTTCTTTTTCCTTTCATCTGTTGTTTCTTGGCATATTTTTAATTTCTCGCGACTTCCAATTGCATTTTAAGGACCTTAAAAGGGGCTCAGTTTGGCTTGAAAAACGAATTGTTTTTTATGTAATTCTCTTCTGTTGCCTTATTTTGTATTCATAACTCATTTGGCCAGCTCTAACTCACCCTGACTTCAGAGGTCATCTGGGGAATGGCTGCCAAGCCACGTCACATCACCTAGAATGTGACATGCAACCAAATTCTTCCCATGCCTGTCCTCTCCCACAAACATCTTTTTTCTTCCTGGCATAGCTGCAAGATGCTGCTTTTATGCCAGCAAAGATTCCCTGTGCTAAAATGGGGTTTGTTCAGAATGATTTTTACAGTGCCAGCAGCAATAAATGGCCTGAGCCATTCCCAGCATCTTTCTTTAGTTTATTTGGTTTTATTTTTAATTTTCTTCCCAGTATTCCACATGGATTTTTGTGTCTGCAGCTGTTTAGAACAGTCTGCTTGCAGGCACAAAATGAACCTGCTGATTCTTAGATCCCACTTTTTTCAGGAGACTGAGTTCTAGTTTTATTTATCTAAGCCCTGCTTAGTTTTACATCCCCAAAAGAGTTCTTATTTTTAATTGTGTACAATGATACTAAAAATACCAGATTCCTTACTTTTATACCTATCTTGTGTCTTTTATTAGAAATTGATGCTGAACATCAACAACATCCCCTGTCAAAAGGTTTGGCATAGCAATTGCTTTTCTTTTGCTACCTGTCTGAAATGCAGCCCATGGTGTACTGAGTTTCTGGTGTATCACTGTTAATAGTAACTTTATCTCCTGAGGAAGCAATTTCCTGAATCACAACTTTACCTTGAAATAAAAATACATTAGTGCTTCTCCTGTTGCAGGATGATTTAACCTGCTCTGAAATCCTCTGATGACAGATACATAATCAGACAAGAGGATTTTACCTGATATTTTCGTACAAGTTTTCATGTTGGTTTTGAATTAAATCTATAAAAGGATAGATATTCCTGAACAAATAAAATATACCCTTTCTGAAACTAGGTAATCAGGCTTCAAGCATCAGTTAAGCCCAGAAGTTGGATTTTGTTTAACAGACATTAGATGCTTCATATTGATGACACTAATTCATGATGTGCTAGAGAGGATCAAAGATTTGTCTGGCCCAGTACACAGAGAAAGAATTGAGAACGTGGATGTATACAGTAATCTGTATTCTGAATTATTTTACTATCATAAATAAAAGCTTCCACATCTGGAGCTTGTACCTGTTCGATGGTGTTTAATATCTACCTGGTGTCCAGGAATTTCTTTTGCATCTTTTTAAGTGTGTTTATATATTTAATGTACATTATCTTCTGGGATAATAGAATGAAAGAGAATTTCCTATTTTCATTTGAATGCTGCCTCTGGTGTTCCAGAGTTCGTGTTCTGTGAGAAATAATGAATGATCATTCCTCAGCCACTTCATTCACATCATTTGCTACTTTACAGGCCTCCATCAGAGCTCTCTTCTGATCTTTTCCTGACCACCATTGCCAGCCTTTTCCAGACCTGTTCTAGTCCTTGTGGAGCTGCTCCTCAGGAGTCTATCAGATACATACACAGTGGCATAAATAAAGGTTTCTCCTTCCTTCTCAGTGCTCTCTGATGTTGTCAAAACTCAGGAATCTCACCTGGAGCAGGGAACACCAGTCACACCAGACACCTCAGGAGGTTCACCAAGACCTGCACTTGGTTAGGGGAGAGTCCAGAAGAGGCCACAAAGCTGATAAAGGCTGGGAAATTTGGGGCTGCCCCCATTTTTCATGAGCATGAAATGGTTATTTTTACCCATGTGGAATTAGGGGAGAAAAAAAAAAAAAAAAGATGAAATGAGTAATCAATGCATCAGAGATTTGTATCTCCTTCCCTGGTATTCGGTGGCATGGCAGAAAGACAAGGAAAAGAAAATTACAGAGGCCTGACATTTGCTTGAACTGATCCTGCCACGTGGCTCTGGCACACTGAGACACTTTGTGTGGAGGAACAACATGATCCAAGTTTCCAGAAGTGCTAAGAAATAAGCACCAAAAAGCAGGGCAATTTTCACTCACAGAATTATTGCCTTTGTGCAGTTCAGGAGGCTGCAGGGAGTAGAAGGATGGTTTCTTGTTTCGCTCTTTGCCTGTGGCAAAACATTCCTCTATTAATTCATTGCTGTTTTTAAAGTGGTTTGACTTCCTTGGATGAGAGGCATGACATAAGTGCTTGGTATTAGATGATTATTATTTATTTTTATTCCTTACTATTTTGCAGGCCAAGGACCTACTATGGGCCTCATAAAGTTTAGCACTTCAGCCTTTGTACTTTGAATTAAAAAAAAAAAAAAAAAGAAAGAAAAAGCAGCTCAATCTCTGTAAGATTGCAGAGCTGTCTACTATCTATTCCTCAGAGAATTTATATTTAAAGGAAAAAATAGAAACAGAAACCAAAGTGATCTCTCAATGGGGAAAAAATGGAATATTTTTTAAGAAAATGTCACTACTTGTCAGATTTCTCACTGCTCTAAATTGATTCGATCCCGCTGATTTGGTTTGGGAAGTGTATGGTTAATATTTTCACATTCAAACTCTAAGTTAATAAAACTTTCCATGGCACTCCCAATAAACCTTTATTTGGGGGCTTGAAGGCTATTGTGTATGCAATACAGACAGGCACTCAGAACCTGGTGATGTGCAGGAATAAAGCTATGAGAACATATTAAAAAAGTCCAGACCAGCATTTTGGTTCTTGTAAATGAACTTTGCTGTTTGGAAGTCAGTAAGGTTATGCTGACTCAGGTCAAGTGAGTTTATAAAGCTGTCAATGTTAGAAATTTAATTTATGCTCCAAATTCATACCAGAATGAAAATTTAAAGACCTGGAGAAGTGATTCAAGGATATCATGGCTTCAGATTTCATGTGCATCATTGTCATCTTCAACTAGCAAAATTGTTGTCATCCAATTACCCTTCTTTAGCTAATGAAAGCAATTTTTCCCTGTCAGAGATGCTCCAGACCCTAAACCATCTCTGCTGGACCCCCTGGAATATATTCATTTTATTGCTGACTGGAATTTTTCACATCCAACTACAAAAACTAATTTTCTCTTCAGGCAGAAAGTTCTTACATTTTTGGACATCAGTGGCATTTTTTTCCTTTGGCTTCTGGATCAAAATCCAGCCTCTGAACTTTGGAGAAGAGTCATTCTTATAAGACATGCAATGCAGCACACAGCACTATTAATGCTATTTCTTTGGTGATGCCTAAACTTATTTTGCATCCTACAGGGAAAATTGCAGTCAGCCTTGTCTGAAAAAGCTGCAAGGGAATGCTATTCTTAGAAACCTTTTTTTTCCCAGGCAAGCTTTCTAGGTAATGTGGGCAGCTCTTCTGAATTGCCAAAATCAAGTACAGGGCAAACTGAGCTCACAAAAATCCAGATTGGGCTGCACTCTCCCCTTGATTTTTTTTTTTTTTTTTTTTTTTGACCAACCAAAGAAAAAAAAAATTACTCCAAACTTTAAAAAAGCAACTCCTACATCACTGTGCCTAGGGAACAAGGAAAAGCTTGCAAGCTGCTCTAAACAGTCCCACATTCAGAAGGGTTTGAATGCTACTAAACTTCCATTTTAAACATGCATTTGGTAAGTATGTGTAAGTATAATGTTTAATTCACTAGATAAACAGTCTGTCCCCCAAATTCTGTGTGTGGCTCCTAAATCCTGCAAGGAGGTCTTACTGAAACCATCCCCACATCTTCCACTGAGCTGGATAGAAATGCCTCTTGGTTATATCTTCAAGGCAAATTCTCAATAACATTTCTTGCTGTTACTCCACATAGTTCTTAAACAGTTCAAATGTTATAATCCCCAGGCAGGGTTTTTTCCCAGTTTGGTTGTGATTACAGACCAACCCTCTGAGAGCAATTGGCAGTCTCAGTTCCCTATTTCCATATTTCTTATAGTTATCAGAGTAAGAATTTGTCAGGCTATGTACAGTATTGTTGCCAAAGTTTTCTTTTCACACAATGAAAGGGTTATGCTTAAACTGCATGTAGAGGTTTTCCAAGGAGAGTTAATCCTAAACAGGTTTTCCCCAGGAAGAAGTGAAAGCATGCAAACAAGAGTTTGTGGCAAAAGAGTTTTAATCTTCCAACTCAGTCAGGACCTCTTTGTTGTTCAATAAGTCAGCAGTAAATGCAGAATAATGCTTTATAATATCTGTGGTGAGTCACTGCACACACAGACCTGACCCAGCATTTTCACATGATCCCACATGTTTTCCCACTGTTTTAAATCAGGTGTAGTTTAAGTGAATCCAATGCCCTGCCTAGCCTATAGAGGATGATCAAAACGAAAACTTCCAGAAGTGAAAGAATCCATCCCATCCTACAGGCTTGTCTGAATTCTTTAATTCTTTAATCTCATAAAGTACAGTTATGGTTTCTTGGTTATGTTTACAAGGAAAAAATCTGGGCATGTTATATTCAAATTAGGAATAGAAATAAATAAATTTGGAAAAAAACCATTGCACAGAGTCAGTGGGAAAGTCTGAATGTTTGAATGTTTGTATGAGAGGAGCTATTAATTTTTCTGGCGTGCCCCATGATGCTATGAAGAAAACATCTCACAACCTGTGTTTGGAGAGACTTTACAGTCAGATGTCTGCTGATTTTATGTTTTGGTTGTTGTTTTTTTTTCAGTGCATTTTGTGCCTTATTCCCAATCAGATTCGTGTGACTCTGGCACATACTCTTTTGCCTTTCTTCACAAATTGCTTATCAAATTTGACTGACAGTTGTCCTTAACTATTCTTTCAGACTTTACTGCCTTTTGGTTGAAGGAAAATGTTGCCACTTTTCAGCACCTTCCAATTTACACCAATCAGCATCACTGCATTGCTTCCTTGTGGCATCCTTTATTTCTTGAGTGAAGTTTTCTCTTGTATTATACAGAGAAACAAGACTGGGGTGGGGTAGCTCATAATTTGAGCTCTAGTGCTTAATGCAAATAATCAGGACATCAATAACATCACTGGTGAAAGCTGGTAAATGCTCCAAATTTTGACTGATTTTTCAAGGAAAAAAAAAAAAAACAATGGGAGAAACTATTTTTAACCAATCATGCATTTGCCTGTATTTCATATTTTATTTTTGAAAATGAAGAAAAGCCCAGAAAATTACTGCAAATCTCCACCATTGCTTTAAGCTACTGTAGATATTTTATTGTTTGATAACACATGTTAACACTTGAAAAACATAGAATGTCTGTGGCCTCAACAACAATTTCCCTAACTTGACATATCCAGTTTCTCTGCTCACTATCTCCTCTCTTCCATGCTTAGGATCTTTCTTCAGGGTTGAGAGTGGGAGCTCTTAGCCTTTACTGGGTGTGTGAAAAATTGAGGGTTTGTTACAATCTTGTTTGCAGGGTAGAATGAAAGGATTCAGGTGAAAGAAGTGCCAAGAAATGCCAAAACACAACAAGTGCTACCTGTGATGACTGTGAACTCAGACATCAATGTTTTATTTGGAAAATCCACAGTCTTTGCTTACTCTGTGTGCTATTCATGAGTAGACAACATTCATGGCTGGCACTCAACTATAAAACAAAAATGTGGCCATCTCAGCACCAGTAATTCTATGGATCACATTCAACATGGCCACAGACTTCTCTATTCGTGTCATGCTCCTGCCTCAATTTCCTCCCTCTGTGCTATCAAAAATATTTTCTCACACTGTTGCTGAAATTTTGAGCTGTAAAAGAAGTAATCCAGAGTGCAGGGCAGCCCTTCAGAGGGACCTCAACAGGTTGAGGAGATGGGCAGAGAAGAATTCTCTGAAATTTAGTAAAGGCAAATGCAGTGTCCTGCATTTATTTGGAGAAATAATTCAATGCACCAGCACAGGCTGGGGGTGACCTGCTGGGAAGATGCTCTGTGGAGAAGGACCTGGGGCCCTGGTGGACAGCAGGGTGTCCATCAGCCAGCAGCACCCTGGGGCTGAGAAGGTCAGTGGTTCCCTGGTGTTCTGGCAGGATCCTGTCACCTGCAGAATGAACTCCACAGGTACCTGTAACTCCAGGTTGTGTCCTTGGCTCTCTGGATTGACAAGCTACTGCTGTGCTACATGCACTGTGTTCCTAAGCACTGAGTTTAAGGACTGTCTTTAGTTCTGTCTAGCACTTGGCTGAACACGTTGTCAGAACCTATTAAACGTTAATCGTTAACAGCCAGCACAAAAGCCAAACTCTGTTTGCAGAAATCTTCACTCAGCTTAAGGGTAATGAATTTCCACTTAAGGGTGTAGCTGTGGCTTGTGTTAAAGTGGAAATTTACTATAGAAAAACACGAGGAAGATGAAAGTCATCTTGTAAACAACGTTGTTAATGATTCATAGGTCGGCTTTTGCTAGATAGTTTTATGAAATAGTTGTTTGAAACAGTAACATAGCTGGCATCACACAGAGCAGCCGACCACATGAAACCTCAGCTCTAGTCTATTAACACAGTGAGTCAGAGAAGTTTGTGCAATGTGAGGGCTTCTGAAATTTCTAGGCATCTGCCTCCCTGCCTCATTACAGCTTCTGAAAATTGCTTAAAGAAGCAATGACACAAAGCCATAGAAGTATTTTGAAGCGACAGAAATTTTGCCTGACAAAGGGAAGACACTTAATGAATTTTACTGGTAAATTTAAAAGGAAAATTTGCTTTGGAAATCCCACTATGGAACACTAAATATTTTTAGACACTTGGAGAAGAAGTCCATTAAGTAACATTTTAGCAGTTACAAAAAAAAATTAAGAATCATGAGAGAGAGCTTGTACAAAACATTGGAAGTGGTTTCCTCAGTGCTTGTGAGCTTCTATACCTTGTAAACCTTTCACTTCTTGTAGAAGTTAGAAAATTTGTAAGCCCACAGTTTGTAAAATGGTTTTTCTTGCCTGGCTCATCAGAGTGCCCTACAAACCCTGCAGAATGAGTCTCCTGGGATTTTTCTTTTTCAGCAGGTTTGTCATGTCACAAAAGGCTTCTGCCTTGCGTCCAAGATGGTGTTTGAGATGGAGGCTTCAGATGAGTAAGGTGAGGACTGTGACCAGAAGAGGGAGGGTGAGCACAGTATCAAGTTAGAAGTTACTGGGGGATGGGACGGGGGGGCTGGTTTGAAAGCAGCACAGTGCAAAATGTTCCTTTGTAGGTCTCTAATGCTTTTCACAAGAGCAGCAGATGCATTTACATACCTTACAGTGCATAGCCACAGCTGCCTCACTCACAGCAACGTCTCACGTAGTTTTGTCTCTCACTCACCCAGGTGCTAATCATAATAACAATCACAGACTTAAACTCAGGATAAAGCCAGAGATAGAAGTACCGATTAGGAGAGAGCGAGTAGCTGAGTAGCAGGGACTTGCAATTTGTCACGTGGGGTGTAGTCGGCCTTCAGATGATATCTGCGGGTATTAAGTTATCCTGCAGGGCGTTGACTTTTGTCCTACCTTCCTTTCAGATATAGATGGATTCAATCTGAGGCAGAGGGCCCATTCTGGCTGAGGCAGCTCCCCTGAGAAGGTCAGTCACAGTTCCCCTTTGCAGCAGAGGTGTAAATGATGAGTGTGTTACAGCACTTTTCT
>JAOTQP010000870.1:62889548-62902117 GCA_026413545.1 Cichladusa arquata | reverse complement strand
GAGCTCCAGGAGCGTTTGGACAACGCTCTCAGGGATGCACAGGGTGGGATTGTTGGGGTGTCTGTGCAGGGCCAGGACTACTCAATGATCCTTGTGGGTCCCTTCCAACTCAGCATAGTCTATGGTTCTACCATTTTGTAGCCCAGAGGCCATAGCAGTTGTCCAGGTGGCAGGGGACACAACCTTGGTGTAATTCAGTGTCACATCTGTGCTGTCTGTCCCCTCAAATATGTAAATGTGTATCACGATTTTAGAGCTGGGATTTCTCATTTCTCCAAAGACAGAGAGATTTTGTTCCAGTGCAACTTTTATTAATTTTTATCCCAATGTGCTTCTTTTTTTTTTTTGTCCCCAAGATATTCTTGTCTTCCAGTTATCTCTAGCCTGGTACCAGTTTTGGGGAAGATGTTCATACAGCTTCAGGACATTAACAGCAGGGAATAACTTCGCATTGGAAAGATATTAATCACATGGCATCTGTGCATGTGTGGATGTAATTTGAAGACTTCTGTGATGTACAGCTCACCAAAAGCCATTTTCCACACTGGCAATGATGACAACCCAAAGTATTGGCTTGTGCTAGCCAGTCTTGATGTTGTCATGTTGTCTCAGGGGTTTGGTCAACTTTGAAAAGGAATTTCAATGCCACTGCTCGAAAAATAAAGAAAATAAACTACCATATTATTGTGATTCTGCAGCTGGCTATCAGTTTACTACATCAAACTGCAAAGTGACATCTAAGTTGTGATTTATTTTTACAAATTAAGAGCAGGCCCATTATGCCAGCCCTAAAACGCTCTGGGTGTTTGCAATGGCCAATTACTGTGGAAACTGCTGAAACAAACAAATGTTTGGATAAGGATCTGGAACAAACTCCTCCATTTTTAAAAGAATTCTTGCAAAATATCAATAGAGCAAGAAATCTCAACTGCTTCATCTGTTTGCTGCTACATCTATATCCTTCTCTGGAATTCTTTGCTGCAGATCTACAAAGGAATAAATGAAAAACTGCTGTTCTACCACTTAACCTATAGCAAGCAGCCTTTAAAAACAACTCATCTGTTACATTCCAGCCATATTTAGCTGTTTTTATCAGAGCTGTGCAGTAGGAAATGTTCTGTGGGGGTTTTGAAAGACTGAAATATGAGGATATTCAAGTCCTGCTTTGAATCCAATATAATCCTGCACATGAACTTGTCCCATTGAAATCAGGTTCATAAAAGCATACCTGTACACACCCTTCCTAAAGTCAATTCTGAAGGCCTCTGGTACTGTAATCCTGCTTGATGGGGCAGATCCTGCTTTTCCAGGGAAAAACAGAGCATAGCAAGAACCCAGTGTCTTGCAATTCTGTGTGATTCCCTTTCCAAACAGTGGGAATGGTACAAAATGTAAGAAAACAAGAAAAGAAAATGTATAGATGGCACATAAATCAAAACAGTGCATTTTAATACTTAAAAATTCATTAAGAAATACTCACAGGCATAATTTTACACAAAATTAAAGGGAGACTGAAGTATTAGACTGAAGTATTTGCTCTGTCTGAAGTTTTTAAAGCAATATTTGATTTATGTAGACTCAAATAGTGGAAGAGATACTATTTTGTTTACTAACACATGATATCAAAATCCACGTACCTGTTATATATTTGATTTACTAATTTTCTTCTCACTGTTAAAGATATTAGCTCTGTCTAGGTTTGCTTTAATGTTGTTACACTCACACATAAATGTATTTTATCCTATTTACAGATGGAGCTTTTGTGGTTTTATTGCTGTCATAATAGGCTTCCCAAGCAATGAGGTTCCCAATCAATATGCTATTTATTGTGTTATTTATTTTCATGTTTCTTATTTCTATTTATCATGTTATCTATGTTCATGTTTCTTATTTCCAGTTGCAAGGAAAAAAAAGTTTCTTGGTTCTGTGAATATAATATCCATGTTCACTCAGCAAAGCACTGAAATTAGATTTATCTTCCTCCTTTTAATGTCCCCACTACCTCTGATTGGGCTGATTAGGGAGCAGCATATTGGCAATTAACACATTTCTGTTTTTTAAAGATATACTTCTCATAAGAAGCATAAAAACAATATATTTTTTAAATAAAGGTATTTTAACATTTGAAATATGAAAGTTTATGAATGCATGTCGTTTTCTTAAAAGTCCAAAAAGCAGAAACTCATCAATGTCCCTATCTGAAATATATAAAGTATAGAAATGAATATAAATCATCACAAATTAAAACTGAAGATCATCTAACGAGGCAAATCACATTAATTAACAGTTATAATAGCAAAAAATCTTTCCTCTTGTTTATTTGTTTTACTGATTTGTGCAGTAGCTTTTTTTGCTAGAGGCTCATGATGTGAAAAAAACAGCACAGTCCTGCAGTCCTTCCCACAGAAATGGTTCCAAAGGACATTCCAGAACTGGGGACTGTAAAAAAGATAGAAATTTAATTTTAAAGTATTAGCAAAAATATTAGTATGACAAAATTCAAACAAATAAAAATGCCATATTTAGGCAGAATGGATTTACAAAACACTGAAGAGAACAGAAAGAGGCATGAGAGAGCACTCATTTAGATACTCTGGGTAGGAGACTGTGATTAAGCCTTCTGGAACCAAGCTAAATTAAACATAATCTATAAATCATCAGTATAATTCACGAATATAAATTAAATACACCTCTTCAGCCATTTTACATCCAAGTATTTTAGGCACCACAAGGATAGAGATGTGCTTCAGCCCATGTCACACAGTAGGTGAGCAGGAACAAACCCTACATTTGCTGGTAGGACCACACAGAATTAAGCCCACGTTGGATGGCTGAAATATCAGGCACCAAGGAATGAAATAAGAAGATCAAATGTACTTTTCAAAATGCTTTGCAAAATAAAATGGTGGGGTTTTTTTCCCAGTACTCCAATCCCGTAAGCACTCTTTTGTTTTCAGTGCTTGGTGATATTGGGTTTCAGTTTGTGGTTTTGCTATTCTTCTTTTAAATGAAGTAAAGAAACAGACACTAAACAAAATGAGGAGTGCAGTTGACCTCTAACATTTCATGAAAGGGCTTGTTATGTTTACCACATTTAAATGAAAATCAACTTGAGCTGGAGCAATGAAATAAAGACCTGAAGGAACAAGGCAGCTTTCCTGACAAGAAACACTTCTCAACGTAGGGGAAGATTATGGAACCAAATATTTAAGCAGACACTTGGTAGAGGTCTAAATTCACTAGAAACTATGTGTTTTACAGCCTGGTATGTCCTGGGCTGGTTTTACTCTTCTCCTTCCCTGTTTTCTGATGCACATCTTGATTTCTGTGACAGCACATCCACCTATCTACTACCAACCAACCTACACAGGTAATTATTCTACTTTCAAACACCCATGAGGGAACAACTCGTGTATATACCAGCTTTGAAGACTGAAGCCCAAGCTAAAAAATAATGGGAATTGAAAAATGGAACACTCTGTTTAGCCTTTGCTTCCATTTCTACATCTCTCTCATGGCTCTTGACCTAACCTAACTAAAAAATGTCTCTCTTGCATAAAGGCATTTACAATGATTTTGAAAATTAAGGTGGGTCCCAATCTGCCTGATATATCTGTACAATTTCTCAGGTTTGCACTTTGGAAAACTTTGAAATGAAACAAAAGTTCCTCCAAATGTTTATGTGCAAGAGCATAATTGCACTGTATATAT
Source organism: Cichladusa arquata (assembly GCA_026413545.1). Lineage (NCBI taxonomy): Eukaryota > Metazoa > Chordata > Aves > Passeriformes > Muscicapidae > Cichladusa > Cichladusa arquata. Next base: position 62,898,406 of record JAOTQP010000870.1, on the reverse strand, counting down.
GCATTTAAAATATAAATGTGCAATATATGTGTAACCAGATCTCCTGGGCCACAAAGAAAAACTCTGCTCAGGCTTAGATTTTCATCATTTAGACTTTCTTCTCTAACACTCCCATTGCTGCTTTTATGTCACACTTGCTGTTCCATATCCCAGGCTTTGCTTGCTCATGGCAAGAAAGGGTTTAGGCACCACCTATTGAATTTCAGATTGATTCACACTATCATTTTCAGCAGAATTACACTTGGAATGTTTTTAGCCCATTAGTTTTAAACAGTACTTTGGTGGGCATTGTGCAGCTGGGGGAATATGTCTGTTCCAGCTGTGATTTCCACTTGTGGTGGGGAATATCATTTTAGATGTTGCTATTACTGTGAATTAAATTATTTATTGAGCAGGTCTCAAAGTCCTGTGTCCATCCTTGCCCCCTTCTCCAGAAAACAAACTGTTGCATCATGTGGAGAAAAATAGCATTGCAATAGTAATAAAAAATGTCGTATGTCCTTCAGCTGCAAGTATTGAACTGTTAGGAAATGCTGGAGAGTAAACAGAAAAAGAAACTTCATCTCTTTTCTTGAAGATACTGAGCAAAATTCACAGGTGATAGAGTTACCAGAATTATGAAGGAGAGAAGAAATGCTCATGAAGTTTAGCTCTGTTTTTCTCCATCCTATTCCTAACACTCTTCTAGGAATGGTCTGGTACATGTGTGTGAAGGTAAGTGGGTACCATCCTCCATTTGCCTCACCCCTGGAAGAGTTCCAGGCCAGCTTGGAACATCCTGGGATGATCAAGGTGTCCCTGCCCATGGCAGGGGATTGGATCCAGATTATCTTTAGGGCCTCTTCCAACTCAGGCCTTTCTATGATTCTGTGATTATATAATTTAGTAAATCTTTATTATTTCATATGGCACAGAGTCCTTAAACACAGTAACTAGAAAAAAAACAAAACAAAACAAAACAAAAAACCAAAACAAAAACAAAAACAAACAACCCCAAAACAAACAAAAAACCCAAAACAAAAACAACAACAAAAAACCCAGTCCATTTGTGTGGTACTCTCCTGTTTGAGGAACCAATCCAGCAAGCCTAGGTCAGTGAGTCTTCCTGAAGGGAAATAGGGCGTGGATGTCCCAAACACAGAAGTGGTATCAGCGACAGGAACTGTATTGCTAAATTGGATATGAAGAGATTAAGAGTGACTGGCACTTGGCAAGCTTTGCCTTTTTCAGCTGGATCCTGGAGATCCATTTTCTGAACCCCTCCAAAAAAGGGAACAAACCAACTGGGTGGCGGCAGTCTCATATTGCAGGGCCACCTCCCTGCTCGCAGGGATTTAGGGATTTGTCAGTAAACCACCCATCACAACTTCACAGTGTCACAGAATGGATGCTATAACTTCTACCCACAGTTTTTGGCACCTTTCTGCCAGATCCTTTTTGTCCTCACACACACACATATGACAGGGAAGGGAAGCTGTGGCAGAACCTTTATCCTACATGAGCTTTTCCTGGGATCCTATCTCAGTGCCAGTGGTAGGAGAGCTGGTAAAGTTTGCCAAGTTTCTTTGTAACTCCCAGATACCAAATCAAGTGAGGCTGCTGATGAGTGACTTGCAAAATCCTAATCTGGCCTCTGACAGTAACACCCTGTGTGGCTTTCAGCAAGTCTCAACACCTTTCTGCTTCTACCTTCCCATGGCCAAAATGTTTATTTGTCTGCCACAGCAGGTTTTTAAGGAGAATTCATAATTCGGCACATCACAGAAAATATGCTTTTCTGCAGTGACTTAAATAAATCAGGCCATCAACAGTGAGATAAGGTCTCCCCTTGGAAAAGATTTGATGCCTAGGATCATTTTAGGGTTTATAACACATCAAAGTCCACATAAATAAATCAACTACATGCAGACAAGAGGAAAAATGGTCAAAAAAGCACAGTTCAAGAAACTATTGCTGAGCATAGGTTAATCACTTAAGAACAACATCTTCACTTGGAAAAATTAAGGTAATAATTGGGGGTATCATCTGGTCATCATCATCTAACTCACAGCTGGCACAAGTGAGAGGCTTTCAGTTAAGTGAATGAAAGAACATCCATCACTGCTCCTCCCAGAGCACTCTGCTTTCTTAAAACCAGCATAGGCAAAACCCCCCAAAATGTGCCACCTGTTTCTTAATTCCTGCAATAACAGAATTTGGGAGGTGAAACTGGCCAGGCTTAGCCTGAGAATAAGGTGCATATTTATGCACAAGAAATGTTAAATTATAACACCTGTCCCACTGGTTGTCTGACTTAGGAATGAGCCTCCCAGTCTAGTGGAAGGTGTCCCTGCAGAGAGGCTGGAAAGAGATTATTCCAGTGGTCCCTTCCAACTCAGTCCATTCTATGACTATGATAGCATGAATGCACAGGCTCATAATTTATATTTATATGGACAGACACTGAGATCTGTTTATCTCTGTGCTGTCATTACAGCTTCAGGAGCAACTGAATAAATGAAAAATGTTAGAACAAAACTGACACCAGGCTTGGAGGACTCATTTAAGGATTACAGAGAGTCGAAAGGGTGATAGTAATGTGACAAGGACATCTCACAAAGGGAATTATTCCTTGTTTCCCAGAATAGCTAGAAATACATTTCTCCTCTAACATGGAAAAGGCCAAGCTCTGCATTAGTAAAATGGCTACTATAAAAGGAGTAAGAGAGCAAAGGCATTGATTCCTTTACTTTGCAGCAATTCAAAACCAGATATATGAAAATATTAACATGATTAAATGACAAGATATTGAGTAGTCCTGCAACATGACAGAGTTCAGACTATTTCATTGAAGAGGGGGGATTTTAGGGCAACCTCTGGCAGCTTTTTCCAGCTGTGATGCCCCACTGTCCAGTTCTTCCAATAGACACAGATCAATTTTATGTCCACATTTCTTTAGGAACAATTCAGCACCCTCACAGCTGACAGATGACAGGACAGATCTGCCCACAGTAGAAAATGACTCTATTTTCAGCAGCTCTTTGCAAGTGGCAATTAAATTGTGCAGTTCAAAATTAAAATTCATAGAATCACAGAAACTGGGGATAAGAAAGAGCCGCTAAGGTGATTTTTCTCCCTGCCTTTCATTCTGCTGATGCTTTGTCCAGCACTTTGCAGCCAATTTGAAATGCTCTCTACTTACCCAGGGCTTTTAAGAGACCCTAGCTTGATTTATTCCCAGCAGAAAATGCTACCTTTTCTCCAGAGATGGACAATTTGCCTCATTTGAAGAGTAGTGTAATCAATTTCATTTACCAATTACAGCCCTTCGTTAACACACGGCCACCAGGGCACTGGGGAAGGCAGGAAGTTAATGAGATTGAGGATGGGATCAAGAGGGGCTCCTGAATGCCTTGTTTGGTCCTGACAGCCCAGTAAATCTTGAGACAGCTTCTGAAGGGAGAAGCAGCTTTAGAGATTCATCTGAGTTGTATCCCTGTTCATCCAGCTGTGGGTTAGAGGGGTTTGCTGCTTTCCAGGGACATCTGGGGTTTGGCAGGGCAGAGAGGAGTGGGGATCCAAACTTCCTAAAAGCTGCTGGGTATTCCCTGGGAAGTGCATAGACTGAGGTGGGTTTTCAGTCCTCAGTTTGAAGGTGGGTAAATGCTGTCTGAAAGAGGCATTTTCCTTTCACATGGCATGGATATGAATTTTGGATCTTCCTGGAAATTTGTAGTCTAAGCCTGCAAAGACTAAAGTGACTTTGCTCTTGCATGAGCTCCTCCCACACCCCCGAGGCTTGAGTCTTAAAAACGTGTCTGAGGCCCCTATCACCCCTTCCAGGGTTTGTCAAAATGCTTCTCCCCAGGGGCTGGAGAGTGTCTTGTCCAAAAGACTAAATGTTTATCAACCCTTTTTTTTTTTCAAATTGATATAAATCTTCTGTTCAAGACAGAGGCCATAAATATAAAACCAGGCTTTCCCTGGGGATAAACTGCAATAGTCTACAGCTGAATCTCTTTTGAAATAACTGGCACTGCCTGCAGTCAGAAATAGAACATTGAACTGGGAGGAATACAAATATGATCTGATACAGACTTCCTAGGCCTGTCCAGATCCCCCTCATATGGTTTGTCTGGAATTTTGACTCACCAGTTGCTTGACAAGGGTCCTGATTTCCAAGTGCTTGTCCCAAGCCAGATCCTTATCAGGCCTAAATTGATGTTCCTGGTGACAATCAACAAGGGTTCATCTTCCCCTCCTGCTGAGTGCCCTGCAGAAATCCCTAAACCCCTGTGCCTGGTGGGAATCTAGAGATGGAATGAGTTGGCTGTGCTGCAAAACCCCCCTGGCACGACAAGTGCCAGGGGTACAGTCCAGTTTGTCCCTGCCGTGGGGACACAGCTCTCAGGATGGAGTGAACCTCCCCTCCCAGCCCTGCTGGTGACAGGGACACCAAGCAGGGTGCCTGGAGTCAGCTCTGGCACCCCTGAGCACCTCCCATGTCCCAGCAAGACTTCCTAAGTGGCCCATGGGCTGTGGCCCTCAGCAGGATAAACATTTCACATCATCCCTCAGGTGCATAAAAATCATCTTCAGGTGATTGGGTCCAAATGGCACAAACATGGATCCATCTGCTGATGCTTCTTTCACATTCTTAGTGTGGAAACTTACATTGCTCCAAAAGAAAAAAAAAAAAAAAAAAGAAGGAGAAAAGGAGCAGCTATGTAAATACATGTTTCAGGGACGGCCTAGCTCTAAATGTGGTTGCAGTGTATAGAAAAGCCAAGCATACAGACTGAAGATAGTGATGCAACAATAAACCTGAACTTATTTTCCACTTTCTTTCCCTTCCCGTGCCAGCAGCAATGCAGGCAATGAAAAAACATAATTTGATGAAGCAAAATATTTCAGTTCAACACAGCATTTTTTCATGTATCATACATGACCTTTGTTATTTTATCAGAATTTCTATTTTGAATTTACTTCCTCTTGATTGTCTGTGTTCAGGACTATTTCAAATTGTGAGAGAATAAAAGTTTTACCGTCGTAAAGCCTTAATGTGGTAATGGCTGACTAACTAAAATTATTCACGTAAATTCCTAAAGGAAGTTTTCGGTGAAAACAGAGGAAATTACTGACCAAGAAGTGCTTATGAAAATGCTTTCCCTTTTCTGTTCAGCTCTCAGAAAGCACACAGGGCACTTGTAGGACAAAAATAAATCCATTTCCTTCAGGAGCACCTCAAACTCCACAAGAACCATGCACATTCTTTTGAGCGGCAGCTGACGCTCAAATTTTTTTGCTGCTGTCATTCTTCTGATCTTGATACAAAGCCCTGGGCCTCAGGGCTGCTTTGGCTCTAGAGAAGCAGTAAGTGAAGAACTCTGTGTGGGGGTCTGAATGCCTGGAGAGCAGTGGCAGATGGGAATATCTTGCATTACATATAACTCACACCTTAGTGGGTCTGATCCAAGTCTGAGTCCTCCCCAGATTTGCTCATAAATACTGCAAAACCAGTGGTATTTTTAAAGCAATTTAGGTGTCCTTCATGTCTAGCTTATAGCTTTTAAATGGTTTTAAATTTTCCTCAGCCTGAAAATAAAATAATGTCCTATGGATGCTTGTAAGAGTTCTTGCATGTAATTACTATGAGAACTGATTTATCTGTGGCACACGCCGCTGTAGGAGGTGTGAGGGTGATTAAGAAGCTCTTCTGGGAAGTTTGAGATAAGGATTGAATGCTGCAGGACAAGACCACCTGCTTGGTCTTTATTTTGGTGTCTAAGAATATCACTGTCCGTCTCTGCTTCTGATATGAGAAAGGGGAAGGACAGCTTGGGAAAACTCCAACTCTGTATTGTTCTTGGATTTTTTAACAATTTCAATTAAATTCCTCTTTCCAACTTGAAAGAGGATCATTTGACATGCAGAAATGTTTATTTTAATGCCCAAAGTCTTGCCAGACTCAGCTTAAAGGCTGACTTGGGTATTTTAGAAGGTTTTGCTGGATACGGTTTCTTTTTTATTTCAAAGGAGTGCTTTCACATTTACTCCATGGCTTGGAGAATGCCATCCAAATTTTAAAATCAGGTGCAGAAGGGCAGGTAGCTCAGTCCCTGGCAAGAAGGGTCTCATGCAGACAGGGAGTGAGTACAAGCTCTGAGGGAGGAGGGTGGTGACAGTGGCACCACCCAAATTGCTGCTGCCAGGACTGTGACTCAGCTGAGGGACTGAGTCACAGTGCCTCCCTCCCCTTCCTCTGGCCAGGGAAGGTACTGATGTTCTGCTGGTGCCTTGGAGATGCAAATTGTAATATTCCCACCATGCTGCAGAAGCCAAGGGAACAAAAGTTTCCTCCTCCTCACTGTCCATGTGGACTTGCTGTGGGCAGTCTGATCAGGGGGAAGAAAGGGGAGGCCTGACTAACAGCCAAGAGAGCTCTGGAATCAGAGACTAGTCAGGGGAGGAGGCCAGGATCCTCCAGAGCATGATTCAAGGCAGGAGGCTCCGGTGGAAGGCGAGAGTTTGTGTGGGAGTGGGGATGCCTTTCCCTGAACGGAGATTCCATTCGAACGGACAGTCACGCCACATTCTGGCTGGTACTGGTTGAATCTTGTGGGTATTGATTGAAATCTCAGGATTAGTGGAGGCAAGCAGCAACTCCTACATTTTCAGACAAGATCTAATTGCTTAGAAGAACATCCTGATTAGAGTCAGCAAATCAATATACAGCAATGTAGCTTAAATCGATAAGATAAGGCCCTGCCTGCTGAAAGATCTGCTCTCTGTCAGGGCATTGGGAAATTCCCCCACTTAATGAGGTTTGGAAAATAGTGCCAGGCATTTCATCTGTGTTGAAAATGCCTTGGGAGCCATGTAATTCTTCCTTCTGGTCTTTCCCTAGCTTCCACTTCTCACTCCTATGACTTTAAGTCTTCAGTCATCTTTCTTGAGTGAACGTTTGTGCCCGTGTTCTTGATTGCTCTATCTGCACAACCAAACTGCCCAGCTTTTAATTAGATTGTAAAGGTTGCTTTGGTTTGTTCTGCTTTGGTTTTGTTTTTTTCTTAAAAAAAACCCCAATAAATTATTTTTTTCCTTGAATTGCTTTCCTTGAGTTACAGAAAATCTCTGATGCTCAGGTGTTGTACCATTTTCTCCTTATTGTATACGCCTGGGATTCTGGCTTCATCTTGAGTCTTCCTCCACTTTCTGGAATTTTTTTTTTTTTTTTTTTGAGTTGTAGCATTGTGGCATGAGATTCTGCCAGTTCACCAGCCTGGCAGTATCATATATCAGTCTGGGAATCAACACAGTGAATAATTTAAATGGTTATTGTTCAGCACTACTTAGAATAGCAAACCTCCATTTATAGATGTCCAGAAATCAATGGGAGATGGATTGCTTCTGTTGCCTGGCAGATTAATAATCTTATCCAATTCATTTCCCAAGATACTCATTTTTAGTTCCTTGGCCAATACCAGACTAAATTCCTTTCAGCAACTGAGTACAAAACCATCATGGTTTCCCCATCCCAAAGTTTTCCTGACACACAATAATAACAACTCTTGAAATGAAATATTCTGACAGTGGCTAATGACAGCCCTACTGCATGAATAAATTCCAGAACCTGAGTTTCCCTTGGCTTGCACAATTCTCACTCCTTTCTGACTGCAGTGCCTACAAATGGCCTGGTCTTCCTCAGGATACAGGAAAGAAAGATTCATAATTATAAATATTTATAATTATGTGTATATACACATTTATATGAATTCTATGTTTATTGCAAGTCACCCCTAATTTTCTCTGAGGAATTTTGTAGAGGCTCATAGACACAGTGAAAATGTGGGAAAAGGATACAACAGCCAAGGACAAGGATAAAACAGATCTGATTTACCACTCATAGCAAAAGTGAAGAAAAAAAAATAAGAGAAATAGACACTGAACATGCTTTCTGCAGCCATATTGTCATATTCCTTCAGACTCATGGTGAGTCTTCACACTTCTTTCCAGCCACAAAGTGGTGATGTTTCATAGTCTGTCATTAGGAAGAGGTTATCTTTACCAAGCTTTCTAATATATTATATTCATAGAACTGATTGTTATGATTTATTTACTCACCAGCTGCTAAATACTTTCAAAAGTTAATTTTCTGTGTGTTATCTGAGCCCTCGTTTTGATGAGAAAAAAGGTTGGCCTCAAGTCAGACTACTCTAACATGGGCCAGGGTTTTACAGCTCAGCTTGGTCATCCAGTGAAAAAGGTGACTCATCTTCTAAATGAAAAAATGAAAAAGCACTTGGATCTGATTTGGATAGTCCCTATCCACTTACTCCACTAACATTTTTCCAGTTTTTGTCTCAAAGTACCTGGGGTCATTTGCATGTGTGCCAAAGAAAACTTTGAAAGGTGACTAACAGGTGACTGCAATCTCTGTAGTACGTGTACCTGAAGCATTATATAACAAAACTTTTTTTTCCTGCTTATTCTTTCAGTTCAGTACTTTAGTGCTTCAGATCTTCCCCTCAGATGTGGAAAGCCCAAGTGGAATTTCACTGTTTGCCCTACAGCAAACCCAGATCCTGCAGCAGAGCCTGGGGTGGCCTTTCACTGATCAGTTAGAGATGCTGATGAAGGCTCTCACAGAGAGGGAGTTTGAAAGCCCACAGACAAGAGTTGCTGCACACCCAGAGGCACCAGGCACCTCTATAACTGCATTTTCAGCCTCCAGCATCCTTTCACAGGGGTGAATAGCTCCTGGAATGATCAGAAATCCTGGGATGCCTTGGGAAGAGAATTCCCAGCAGGTCAGGAGTGATGCTGCCCCTCTGCCCAGCCCTGGAGGCACATCTGGAGAGCTGTGTCCAGCTCTGGGA
>JAOTQP010000870.1:62878730-62889448 GCA_026413545.1 Cichladusa arquata | reverse complement strand
TTCCCTTCCCTTCCCTTCCCTTCCCTTCCCTTCCCTTCCCTTCCCTTCCCTTCCCTTCCCTTCCCTTCCCCTCCCTTCCCTTCCCCCTTGTTGCCAAATGTATTTGCCAAAACAAAGAGCAGAAGAAGTATTGTGATCATTCTTCTTTAGAAAACAATTTTTCCAGGCATTTCTGGGTATATTAGATTATGATCTCAAGAGGTAACAGAGAAGGTAAAGAAATATTTGAAGGAATTTTTAGAATCACAAGACAAATATAAAATTAGCCACAAACTCAACAAGATGAAGGCTGGAAGAAAAACAATGCCATTAACTTAATTTCCTTTTACTGTTAGAGAATCCATCTTGGGAACTTGGGAAAGTATACTTTACAGGGATACTCAAAGAAAACACATTAAGAAAAATTCTTTTTATTTTAACAAGGAATTCCAAAAGGTTTCAAAGGAACCTCATTAGAACTATAACTAATAACTGGAAAAATTCAGTGTTAAAGGCTTTCCCTGTAGGAATATGTCACTGAAACCCTTTTTTTTCCTTATGCTTTCCATGAAAAGGAAGACTTCACATTTAGAAACATTGGTTAATGTAACAACAGTAGCAAGCTGCAGTGTTGTAAACTGAGGAAATCTAATTTCTTTTTCTAATGGGGACGATTATTTCCTATAAGCAGTACAGTACAGTTTGTAAGATTCTTATTTTTTAAGGCACAGATGCACCAGGTGGGATTTCCCTGGCCTTATATAAGAGTACATTTAGATTTATCTACTCCAGACATGTTTATAATTAATAATCAATAATTCTGGGCATGGTTAATCTTATGTATCCTATTTCTCCAAATGAAAAAGTATGAAAAAGTAAATACCAAATATGTATTTAGTTTTGAGCTGCCAGCATCTGTGTTTGCACAAAATCTTGAGAGAAAATACTCCTACTTGCCTTTGTGATATGCAGGGCAAGAGTTGGAGTGCTTGGACATATTTTCATGTGTAAATGAAAGTACAAGCAGTGGCCTAAGGGACAGTGAGATAAACTGGGAAAGTGAAGTACAAGAGATACAGGAATCAGTGGGGAGAGGGTAGGGAATGACAGCACACTCCTTCAGGGAGCAAAGGGAAAGGAAACAACCTTCCAAAAGTCTTCCTGAGGAGGAAAGAGAGAAATTTCTGGGCTGCTCCCAGAGCATGGGTTTCAGCATGCACTCATGGTTATGCTTGTGGCCTACAAGGCTAAGAAGGAATTGGCAAGAAGCAATCCAATCCCATAATAAGCATTATTGTATCATACCTCTGGAAAGTAGTGATACATTTGAAAAACATCAAGAAGTTTGCAAGGGGGTATGAAGACTAATTTTAGTATTTTGTTCTTCCTTTCAAAAATACTCTAAAATTATAAATGTCTTGATTTCTAGTGAAGACTATGTTTAGTGTTTTTGGAGTAATCCCCTTAAGTGAGTTTAGTTTTAAGCCAAAGGAAATATGCCCTTATTTACACCCAGTTGACTTCTTCAGGTTCAGAGGACATTTACAAATGGACAAAGGGGATAAATTTGTTGTGTGGCTGCTTTATCTAAATCCACGAGCCAACCATCACATAACTGTGTCTTCCACAGGAATCCACCCAGCCTGCACAGCTGAGATGTGGTAACCCACAGGAGGTAAAACCCATGATGAGGCAGAGTGTAGCTTCAGGAGGCAACCTTGAGCCTGAGAACTGCAATTGACTTTGTTGTGGTTTAACCCCACACAGCCACTCACTCTCCCCTGACCCACTGGGAAGGAAAAAAGCTGGAATTGGCTGGGTGAAAGCCAGAAAACTCATGGGTTGAGATAAGGACAGTTTAATAGGAAAAGCAAAAGCCAGGCAAGCCAGCAAAGTAAAGCAAGGAATTATTTCACCCTGTCCCGTAGGAAGGCACGTGTTCAGCCATCCCCAGGAGAACAGGGCTCCATCACTGTAATGATTTGAAAGCAAAACCACTGAGAGACTCCAAGTCAGACATACAAATTAATAGGAAAAAAAAAAAAAAAGAGAAAAATAGAATACATGCAATAGTACAAAAGAAAAACCACTGACAGAATCAGAATACAACCTGACACCCTGCTAGTTAGGGTGGTGGTAGCAGTCCAGATGAAGTGGTCTTGTCAAAGTAGTGATCCTGTAGAAAGGTCTGGTAGCTCTTGTCCTCCGGAAACCAGTGAGTAAGGGCTGCCTTGGTGTTCCAAATGTCAGATTTTCTCTAGGTAGGAAATGTTTGGCTCCTCCCCCAATGTGGGGCATCTCCCAGTGGGAGATGTAATTTTATCAGTTATGCAGTGGGACTCAATGGCCCATTAACAGAAGATACCTTCCTGGAGGAAGGATGGGTTGTGGAAAAGTTAAAGAACACTGCTCCACCTGGTTTTAACAGATGGTCCATTAGCAGAGGATGTCTCCCACAGAGATAAGGGTCACTGCCCCACCTGGTTTTGAAAGATGGTGATAGAATACACACTTTTGGACATATCTTTACATTGTAACCTAGGACAATCACACACACCTGGGAAAAAAAAAATGCCTTCACTTCAAACTTCCCCCACTTCCTTCTTCTCCCCCCAGCTTTATAAGCTGAGCATGATGGCAAAGGGTATGGAATGTCCCTTTGGCCAGTTCGGATCACCTGTCCTGGCCATGTCCCCTCAGAACTCATGCACCCTCCTTGCTGATGGGGTGGGGTAAGAAGCAGAAAAGGCCTCAGTGCTGTGTAGTCACTGCTCAGCAAGAACTAAAACATCTCAGTGTCACCTACCCTGTTTCTAGCACAAATCCAAAACACAGCTCCACACCAACTACTGAGAGGGAAATAAACTCTGTCCCTGATAAACCAGCCCATCCTTCAACTCTGAGTTTCCACTGCTGCTAATAACAGCTCTAAAACTCTCCTGTGACATGTGCATGGTACTCGCATTGAAAGCCAGTTTAAACTCCAGGAATTGAAATGGACCCACCAGGATTTGGGTGTTATGCCATATAATAAGCACTGATAACAGAATACATGGAGTTGCACTAATTCCAAGGCCTTTTTCAGACTCATACAGCTTCCACAAAATTCACAGTTCCATTGCAATGTGGTCTCATGGCAAGTCCCTGTACTTTTGGCAGAATATACCAAACTGTGTCTTTATGTTCTTCATTGTCAGGATAATCCTCTTAAAATCTCTTTTTGCAAGTGATTTTCTTTTTTTCATGGATTGTGCATATTCTATTGGTGCAGTAGTCATCTTGGTTCTGAACATCTCATTCCTTCCATCAAAACCTGTGGGGTGGTTTCTGCAGAGAATCCTCCTATTTCATGTGTATACACATGTTTTTTGGAGAAATGAAGTAATGTAATGCTTTCAATAATTAATAGCAAATGAATTTCATAGAATATCCTGAATTGGAAGGGACCCACAAGGATCATTGAAGTCACATTCCTGGCCCTGCACAGGACAGCTCCTAGTTATGCTAGTAAAGAGCAGCTGGGCCTGGTATACATAGTTTTTAAATGCATAAACAAGGACTTTTCTTTTCTAGTTTAGAGTCTGGCCCCTATTTCAAGGGGTCAAAATTTCTCTTGTCTGGCATTTCTACTCCTGCACGTCCAGCTTCTCTGTCTCTCACTGTTGACCCATAAATTCCCTATTCCTGAGGGAAATGTCACCATATAGCATAGAATAATTATGGTTGGAAAAGACCTCTAAGACCAGCAAGTCCATCCACCAAGCCAGCACTGACCCACTGACTCAAGTGCCACATCTGCATGGTTTTTAATCTATTTGCCCAGAAGCACAAATTTAGCTCTGGTGAAGCTCACAGAGGTTTTATCTTGCACAAGAGCAGCAGCAGAGACTTTGCATTACATCTGATCCTAACTAGCCCCTTCCCCACACTGGAAGTACTAGGAGTTTTCACAGTTTAGGGTTTACATCAAGGCACTGACACAGTCTCCATCAACTCACTTCTCACTAGGGATTAATTCTACCAGCCCAGGCCCTGCACACGCAGGATGGAGGGGGAAGAGCTCAGTTCCAGAAGCCTTGCAGCCCTGACCCACTCATAGCCCTTTTTCAGACAGAATTCCTGCGTTCCTGCTTTCCTCAGGCACTGCCCTCTCCATAAAGGCAGCCTTGCTGCCTGGCCATCTGCACTGCCACTGGCTGGGGACAGCAGCAGCCTAGCAATCACCATGGTGGGGTTATCTGATAGCCATTAAATGTAATCCAGATTAGCAGAGCAAATACTTCTGAGTCTGCCTGATGGCTTTGCTCTGCAAGACCCAACTGTGGCGAATCTGGAACTTGGCACTGGCCAAGTGCTCACACTCAGGTGCCACCTAAGTGCCCTGGTCCAAGGGGGCTTGGAGGCTGCTGAAGTGACATTCTGGCCACCTAAAGGCAGTGTTTGGCTGCATATCTATGTGCATCTTGACCCTTCCAAAAGGTTTGTATTTCCTGCTGATTAAAGAGTACTTTTTTCATCTGCAACATCTACAGATTTTCTTATTTCACCTCTCTGTGAGAGATCACAAAGCAGAGAGGGGCTGGACTGAGAAGATAATGTCCTTTCCCTTTTTCTAAAAGATTAAGAAGGAACTTTTACATGTTTAATTTAGACTGCAATTTCTTCACTGAGCTTGTTATTCAGATATTTAACCTGCAGTACAGCAAGACAATCAAAGATACATCTTGCTCCCAAACACTAGAGAGTAGCATGATTAATTGCATGGAGCCTTCTAACAGCTCAAAAGTAACTTTTCTCTCGAAGCTCAGTTTTCTCACTAGCTGGAAGTAGAAAAAATGCATTTGTCACCTGGCAGAAGGATCCCTAGAGCTGAACACAGAAGTTTTTTCTTCCTGAAGGATCCCAAGTGCTGTAGAAGGGCTGATGTGGTCCAATCTTTATCTTTGGCTGGTGCTGTTGTACCCTCTGTTCTGCTTGGGGGCGGCTGCATTGGCACAGAGCTTGTTACCTCAGTGGAGTGAGAACGAGCTCTTCCCTCCTCAGAATTATCAGTCAGGGATCTCTTCAGTTGTGTTTTTATCCAGGACTTCTTCTCAGCCTTCAGAACCTTTCTTTTGGCTGCTGAGAGATCCTACCACCCAAGTACAAGGGAACATGATTAATGGGTTTGTACGTCAGCCTTCCATCTTCAGCCTGGGATGACAGGCTGGGATTTCCCACTCTTGCTCAACTGCTCTGGTTATGGACTTTTTAAATTAACTTTTCCCACATATCCTGGCAATTACATTTCCCATTTAGATCCACTGGTCAGCTCTCACTCACACTTTCAGCTTTCTGAAAAGTATTGGGCTGAGAGCCCCAAAGCAGGCAGCAGAAGGGAGATGCTCCTATCCCAAAGAACCCTTAATTCCTTCAGGCTTCCCTGAGGAGCTTTGCCTCAGTTTTGAACCTCCTGAAAGGCCAGGTGTTCGTGCATCCACAATGAGTGAGGGCTGGCCAGGTATTAATGATGGAGACATCATACCCTCTAGTGGCAGGAATATCTGTCACTCCAGCGCCTTGGGAGAAGCATTCCAGGATTCTGGAGGCTCATAAAGGACAGCCAAGTAAGTAGTGAATGTCACTTAAACTCTTGTGGAGCAATCCTTTATAATATATTGACATCTCAAGAATCAAATAGAAAGATTTGCCCAGAAAAATGAGAGCCAAAATCATGTCCTTAATACCATCAAGAGTCCTCTTTATTGCTGGCTAGTTCAGCACAACATAAACCAGGAATAACTGCAGCAAAGGCACTTTATTGTTGTTATTTTCCTCTTTTTTCCTTTTTTTTTTTTTTTCCTTTTCTCTTAGATAATCTCAGCTGCTAACCCAGAATTGCCACTAGTTGTATGAAATAATGCAGCTAAATGTCAGACATTTTCCACATTTGGGTCTCATCAGTAATATATCCTTCAGGTTTAAACAAAAAACAATCTGCAGGAAGCAAAATGTCCCAGGTTTTGTCATTATTAAAAACAAAAATTGACTGAGAACAGGAAGAGTTTATTACCTGACACTTGAGCTCCTATCCCTCTAGGTAGTTTTGCTCTTGTACAACAGTTGCCTCAGCAAAGCCATGGGAGGGATAAGCATGTTTAATTCGTGCCTGCTCATATAGAGGAGGTTGCAGAAAGCTGCTTACAAGTTTGCTTTTGAAAGTCTGGTGTTTGGGGTTTGCTCAGCTATTTGCCTAAGGGCAGGATGACATTCCTGTGGCGTGTGCTTTCTTGAATTCCACATAATACGTTATTTTTTTTTTGTATAAAATCAGAGTTTAAGAAAAAAAAGGAAAACCCCTCCAACTTCAAGAAATAGCAAATGATAGCAAAAGATAATAGGGCTTTAACTGGGTTCTGGTCTGTGATGAAACATATATTGTTTCTAAGGTTTGGCAGTGGAAAACTGGTATAATAATCCAATAATAATCTAATTATCCAAATAATCCAATAATCCAAATAATCTAATTATTTACTGCAGTGCTGATCCAAATCACCATCCCATTTTCAGGTTCCCTATGACATCATTCAAAGAAAGGTCATGGCATTTCAGGACTGCTGACAGAGCTGGCAGAGTCACAGTTTTTTTGTTGTCACATGTCAGTCCATCCATTTCACTTTGCTGTCCTTCATGAACTAGTTAAGCCAGCATTTTGTAATTAATTTGACATGTCTGGCTAATTTCTGCTCTCTTCATTATGAAGATCCTCTGAAGAAGATTTACCAAAAGGATGATGATCATTTTTGTTCCCTCTTCTGCTCTTGCCATGAGCCAGAATGGTTCAGTGAACCCCATCACCACAGGCACACAGCTCTGCACTAATCATTGCACAGCCACCCACGTGTCAACACTGACCAATGGAGCATCCAGTAATTATAAAATAATAAAATAAAATAAATAAACTTGCTTCTTGCCATTTAAAGGTAGCACAAGATGTCCAGGTGTCTTCAGCTACAATCTTGTGTCCTTGTCAAAAGCCAGATTAATTAATGTATGAAATGCAGAGTTTTCAAAGGTTTCTTTTCCAGAGCTGTGCTAATGGTCCAGCTGCAAGCTTTGGCCTCATGTGGCAGGCTGGGGACGCACATCTGTGTGCCTGCCCTGTTCCATCCCACCAGGGAGCCAAGGGTTAAATCCCAGAAAAACTCTGGCTTGCACAAACAGGGACTGACATCTCTCCTAAGATGATAAGGGGTAATGATCATTGGGACACAATTCAGACACTAATAAATAGCATATGGGGAAAGACAAGAGCTCCCTCAAGGTGCCCTTTGGGGGAAAATACTAAGATGACTTTTTATTAGGCTTCAGAGATCCTGCCCAGTTGAGCCTCATGGCACAAAGCCAGTAGGAATCATGCTTCAGTTGTCCTACTGCTTGTGAAATGGCTAATTTCACAATATATTTGGAAATCCTTATTAAGCATAACATTGTTTACCCTCCTGTACAAGGAGAGTTCAAAATCCTTGTTATTGTTCAAAAATTCTCATTAAAAGGACTGACTGAAAAATAACAAAACTGAGAGCAAGGAACAGGTCTGGCCATGTGTGTGTGTGTGATGTAAGGGAAAGAAAACAAATTCAGAGACTTGGGTAAGAAGTAGAGAAGAGGCACTAAGGAAACAAAAACTCAACAGGGAAAGAAGATTCCTAGAGAAGAGGAAAAAAGGATTGAGGACATCCACTGGCAGGTTCGAGGGATGTGAAAACACACAAGGGACAGGTGAGGTGTGAGAACTGAATATGGATGGAAAGACAAGGTATCAAGACCAAGAGAAAGGGTTTGGGTTTTACTTTTGGAGCTTGATGTGGCACTGGAACTCTTCCTGCTTCAGAGAAAAGCTGCCAGCAACTGAGAACCTTCTAGGGTTCAAACTTCCCTGGCTTTTTGCAGCTGGTAGAAAAATGAAACTGAATGGGCTACAAGTTCAAAATGGCCTTTGGAGATGTACTTGTTTTTCCAATAAATGTGGGCATTTCTCATGGCCTGCACTTTTTTCAGATAGCAAGCTAAAGCAGGCCCTGCTCCCTTTTTAGTTAATAGCAATTATTCAATTGATATCGAGGGACTTAGTCCAGAATGAGACAAAACACTGATGCTCCTCTAGTTAGCTACACTGGCCACAAAAATCACTTATAAGACAAATAAAACTCCCAACAATCAGAGTCCTAGCTATCACCTTATGCTACTTCTTGGAATATTGTTAGAATAAACAGTATGCCAAGCAAAATTTCTTTAAAGGGCAAAAATGCCTTGTGGGCAGAAAGGAGTGAGGAAAAAGTGTGAGAAACATCCAGCAGACACAAGGTGAGAGCAGGAGGAGGGAGAGGCAGTGCTCCAGACACCCAAGCACAGATTCCCTGCAGCCCATGGAGTGGCCCACTGTGCTAATTGCCTAAATCCTATGAACTAAGCCTCTTAATTAGAAGTTCCATTAGAAAATGGAGAGTGAATAATTTCAATTACTTGGTACCACAACTTATGGACTGATGAAGGTGAGGGCTAATGCTCCTTTTCCATTGCTTTTCTTCTCTTAGGGAAAAATGTGTTCTTTCTTTAATTTTCTCTGAGTATTTCACTACATTCTCTATGGCATTTCACTGGTAGATTTTTAAGACACATTTGTGTCATCACCAATTCTACCCCTGCCTTTATAATCAAATAACCTGTTTTCTCCTCCAAGATATTTGTTTGTTTGAGTTTGGTTTTTTTTCCCCTCAGAACAATTTGCTAAAGTCTGTAATTTCTTCATCAAGGTGCTTTGAGAAAGAATTTACTATAAGAATCTGGCTCAGCAATGGTGTGGCCAGCAGGAGCAGAGCAGTGGTTGTCCCTCTGTACTGGGCACTGGTGAGACCTCGAATCCTGTGTCCAGTTCTGGGCCTGTCACTGCTAAAAGACTTTGAGTTCTTCACTGAAAAGGTGGCCAGGCACTGGAATGGGCTGTCCAGGGATCTGGTGGAGTCCCCATCCATGAAGAAATGACTGGATGTGGCCCCCAGTGCTCTGGTTTAGCTGACAAGGTGGGGATTGGTCAAAACTTGGACCTGATGATCCTGGAGGTATTTTCAAACCTTCATAATTCTGTGACAAAGACAAGATTTATATATTTTCTTGTTGAATTCTATATAATGCTTTTGATCGTACTCATATTTATGAGTGAGTCTTTTTTTTCCTCTCCTCCTTTTTTTTTCCCCTTAATTAATGAGCAGTTGCAGAGACAATTTTTATCAGATCAAATATTCCCTGCCAGACTGAACTGGCCCTTTAGACTGCTTCTCCAAAAGAAGGTTGTCAGAAAGGAAGTGAACATGTGAGCCACACTACTCAGTATATCCCTCTTCCTTAGCCACAATAATTTTATTTTCACCAGTGCCACCTCAGCAGGGAGATGAAGAGTTTCCAGGAACAGATAAAAGGAGCAGCAGATTCCAAGCTGGAACAAAGGATAGCCTGCATAATAGTCAGCTGATTTTTACTGGGTGTAACCTAAGCACTGGGATCCAGGGAAGGAAAAGCGTCACACTGAGTTTATTGGCTCCTGACAAGGCATTCCCAAAGTCTGGCTGGAGCTGGAAAAGCCCTGGCCTCCCACAGAGGATTCTATCACTTTAGGGAAAGACATCAGGATCATTAAGTTAATTTCCTGTGTTTTATTGAAATCAGTTCCACATCATGACCTTCAAGACAGGTGGACTGTGTTAAAAACAAAGCAAAAGAAAGCTAATCCAGCAAGGACATCAATCTGATTCTGGATAAGAGGAGGCTTTATAAAGTATTAGAAAGAGAAAATAGTTTCCCTCAACATTTGTGTGCAACGTGGGAATCCATCTATCTTTCATTAACTTACACAACTTTTTCCAATTGGAAATATTTTTTTTTCCCTAGTTCTTCTTCTTCCATCCCTTGTGTCCTGCATTCTTGTCCTCCTTTCTCATTTCCAGAGCTGATTCTTCCCTGCTCCATTTTTCCACATTTTTACAGTGCTGAGTAGCCACACAGTGCTGGACAGAAGCATATTTAGGGACTATCAGTGGAGTTAATATGGAACAGGTGGGAAAAAACTCACATTAAAATAACAACAATGTGTCTAAGGCCCAGCTCCCTGCATTTACAGCTGGATTAAATTGTGTTTCACTCATTGAGATGTAGCAGGGTCTGCTCTGCCCACCACTGGTTCTATTGAGGGATCTTCCTTTCCTGCAGGCAGTAAAATATCTGGCAAAGAGATCTCAGGGAAACAGTTTTTTGCCTCATCTCATATGAGGTGTAGGACAACTACCCCATGCAAAAAAAGTCCAAAGAAAAATTGAAACACCTGGAAATGTTCAACTGAGATGAAGGGCATATATAAGATGTTTCAAGCATTTGAAAAATAATTGTGTGATGTGATAATATTGTTCATGGTAGTCCATAACAAAATAATGATGGGTATCTAATGATATTTAGATGCAGGAAGCTTCAAAGTGTCAAAAGCTCTAAGAAGACAATGTAGGGGTGAGAAACTAAGAGGCAGAGAAGAAAAAAATGTAATCAAACTCAAAAAAAGACTGAATATTCATAAGCATATTCATAACCATTTGAAAACACAACAAATATTGTGTCACACAACAGATCAAGATTGTAATGGGAGAGGAGAGGAGAGGAGAGGAGAGGAGAGGAGAGGAGAGGAGAGGAGAGGAGAGTAGAGTAGAGGAGAG
>JAOTQP010000870.1:62825273-62847507 GCA_026413545.1 Cichladusa arquata | reverse complement strand
GCCTGGAGTGACAGGACAAGGGGCAATGGCTTCACACTGACACAGAGCAGGGTTAGATTGGATATTGGGAAGAAATTATTCTGTGAGGGTGGTGAGGCCCTGGCACAGGTTTCCCAGAGCAGCTGTGGCTGCCCCATCCCTGGCAGTATTCCAGGCCAGGTTGGATGGGGCTCTGAGCAACCTGGGATAGTGGAAGGTGTCCCTGCCCATGGCAGGGGGGTGGAATGAGATGATCTTTAAGGTCCCTTCCCTCCCAAACCATTCTGTGGTTCTATGATTTGTACAGAAACACCCTCACACATCTCAAAGTCCATCAGCCTCGGAAATCTGCATGAGCAGCCAGCCCAGCAAAAGTGAGATCCCACTTCTGAAGGACTGCAGAAAAGAAATGCATTGTGCAACTCCAAAATCTGAATTCCAGGGATATTGCAGATGTTGGATAGACCCTGTCAGACTGACCTTGCACAAAAAAACATTGAGGTGGGAAGCAGGGGACAAAGAGGTGGAACCTCTTCCCTTTTTGTAGCCCTAAGGGCTGAGAGGTGAAGGTCTGTGGGTGGGTTCAGAGCACACATGGCAACAGCAGCAAGAGGAGCTTTAATGAGAGAAGCATCAAGTGCCTTTGACACCTATTAGTGAAATGATGATAAAAATAGTGTTAGGTCATGTGAAACTGCACAGAACAATGTTGTTTATACTCAGGCAGTTGAAGCAACCAATGATCTGTGTGGTTTCAGCTGCTTGGTTTGTTTCATGTGTGATGACCCTTAAAATAGATGAAAATATATCTGTTGATACTGGGCTTTAGACATCCTTCCAAGGCACAAATGCACCCCCTGTTTCTAACCTTCCCAAAGGGGCAGAACTGAGGTTACAGATTTAGGTGCCTGCCACTTTAGACAGCCAGTTTTGGAAATGATAGAAAACCCACAAGGTCACACGAGTGATTTTTGGTGGAGCTCAGATTAGACCCAGGGTGATTTGATATTTTATAGCATCTCAGTTCAGCAACAATTTCACTGAGATCATGATGTAAAAACACAATTGTTTTGGGGTTTGTTTTTCCTTTTTCTGCTTCATTTGTTGTGGGGATTTTTTGTCTGTTGTAATAAAGTGGAACTACCTTGCTTTCTATCAGGAGAGATCGTTTCTACTTTAAAATTCCTCATGAAAAACAACTCGATCTTTAAGAAGTCAAAAAGAATTTTCTCAAACAGATTTCACATTACCCAAGATAAATTGTTTAACAGTTTTATTCTGAACCTGGATTATCCATCTAAACTGTTTTCCTGAGAGTACAGCTTCACCAGAATGCTAAATCATGGTATATAAATGTGCATATCAGATCTGAATAATATATCCAGTTCAAAAACAGAAATAAGCATTTTCTTTCCTTGGTTTGTTAATACATTTTTCCTAAGGACTTAATGCATTTTTCCTAGATAAAAGACATCCTCTTAATATGCTGTTAGACTAACATATTTGGGATTTGCTGTTTGTTTTGTTTGTTTCTTTTAAATTTTATTTTGAAGGCTACTAATGCATGCCTGACCTCAAAAGAATATTTTCTTTAATTAGAAAGTGCTCCTAGCTAGAGATGTCAAACCCTAGTTTCAAATAAGCAATGCCTAGCTAAACAAGCCAAAGAGGAAAATCTCTTAATCCATAACTTTAATCATACCAGATATTTTACATAACCAAAAATGTACTTAAATCAAATTGCTGTCCAATTCAAGGAATAGGGAATAATTTACTTGAAGTGAACTTGTAAAGTTCTGACTGATGTGTTTTAGCCCAAGAAGTCCTTACTCTGAAGAAAAGCAGCACATACATACAGGCAAAAAAAAAAAAAGCTTTCAAGTCTTCCAGTAAACCCCCAAATAAATTGATTTTTTTTAAAGGTGAACTGAGAATTAATAACAGACACACATAATTCAGTGTCCTGTCATAGCCATCACAAAGGGACCTAAATTTTCTGACTAGCTTGGGCTGTCCAAGCTCAGTGTGGTTTATTTGCTGGTGAGAGATGCTACTCCCTGGCTGTAATGAGAACAAGAAACTTCAATTGAGAATCACTGGGCCAATGACAAAGAACATTCTGTGCTGTGAGGTTTTACAGCCAAATGGGAGCTCTGGTTTAGGGGCAGAAACATGGCACAGGCAGAGTTTTATCCTGCCTCAAAAATCTCAAAATCTTTGGGCAAGATAAGACAATCCCTCCCCAGAATCCCACGAGAGACTCTGAGACCTGGATGTGAGGGCAGGTCGTGGTAGGTGACTTTGAAAAAACACTGCTATTATTAATATGGGATAATAAATAGTTTTGCTAGGAAAGGTGTAGGGTTACATGGAAACAGGGAACAGCTGAATAGTATTAAATCAACAAAGCCAGCCTTGTGACTCCACCAGCCCTAATATTTGTGAACTTGTGTATCCTGGAGAAAACCTGGCGTGCTCTTCTCTTGGCTCGCCTGGATTTGGAGCCCAGGCACCACCCCCATGCCTACCCCATCACTTCCACCCCCTCAGCACAAGGTTGGAGTGGCAGAAATGTGTTTGATGGGCAGGCAGGCCAAGGATCGTGTTCCTTTTCACCCTTGGACAGCACTGTGACCTCCGAGAGTTTATTTAGATCTGCCCTTGGCTGTTCTCAGCCCCAAGAGGAGTTTCTCTGGCCCCCTATGGACCTTCAACCCTGCTTTTCACAGAAAAATCATAGCATACAGCCTGTTCTAGAAATAGCTAAGAGGCTACAGACAAATAAATGGCAAATACCTGCTTGAGAAGAAACAACAATGACCAAACCCACTGTTTTTTCTTTAAAGTGCAACGTGGAATTTTAGTAACACAACTAAGCAGAAGGAGTAGACACTTCAAATATCTCTATGAGTTCAACAAGATTTCAAATATGCTTTCCCTGACAAGTTAATTCCAATTTATTAATTATGTCTAGATCTTAATTGGCTCTCACAGAAGTGAGTATAATTGACTGTGTCCACACTCAGGCTTCTTTAATTGGTGTCACACTGGGACTTCCATGGTCCTTGGGGCCACACAGACCTGAGCCCCTCTCAGACATTTTCCTGGGGTCTCGTGGGAAGATCCTTCTACCCCTCCAACTCCAGAGAGGAAAGGAGAGTGATTTAACCCCTGTCCTCCTTGCAAAGCACTGAGCTCTCTACATCTAGCAATGGCATTGCTGGGCTTTCACCTCACCCTGCATGAGAAGCTTCACTTATAAAACACAGGTCACATGAGGCATTTAAATGCATGATCAGCCCCTGGGTTAAAGAAAAATCTGTGTCCCTTCCCTGCCTCTGACCTTTTGCTGGACATGAGCTCCTTCTGGTGAGACTCAGTATGTTACAAGTCTTTAGTGATGTCTCTACATAAGAATGACACTGTGAATTAAAAGGATGAAAAACAAAAAATACTGACTATGAATAGTCAGTCTCTTTGATGCCCCTTTATCCTGAAGCACTGGGAAAGTATCTCTCAGTGTTATTCCTCACAGGGGTACTAGAAGTCGTTTTAGAACACAGGGAAAACACAAACTGTTTTCAGAGAGACTTTGCAAAGCACAAAGTGAATCTTGACATCAGTGCAATGTCTCACTAGAGGAGTGAGCATTCCTGAAGACATTATTTCACCTAAACCATCCAGAAAGCATTTCAGGGTTTACTTTCTTAAATATACATGGGAAGAAGGTTTCTTTCTTTGGAGTTTGGGGGCAGGGGAGAGATTTTGCTCTTTTTCCTCCCCTTTGTATAGCTAACATTTCTTTTACTGTAATTCAAGCACCCAACATCTGAGAAAAGTCACAGAGTCTATCAGTGAGACACTGTCATCCCCCACTTTTTCCAGATTTGTTTGGATTTACG
Organism: Cichladusa arquata; assembly: GCA_026413545.1. Classification (NCBI taxonomy): domain Eukaryota; kingdom Metazoa; phylum Chordata; class Aves; order Passeriformes; family Muscicapidae; genus Cichladusa; species Cichladusa arquata. Next base: position 62,843,626 of record JAOTQP010000870.1, on the reverse strand, counting down.
AGTGAGGCATTGTCTAGCCAGGAAACTACAGATACCAATTCAATCAGTGTAAAAACTGATACAGCAAAATGTTGGGCTCCCATTTGAGTAGGAAGCAGCTGCACTGTGTCAAGATGTCACTGACCTTTGTTATTTGTTAGCAGTGTCCTGGCCAAGTCCCTGCTTTCACAGCAGTGTCTGGGGAATGGCATGTGGGAGCATTTCTCACATGCTTCAGGGTAACTTTCCCTGCTTCCACTTCCCTACAATATGCACACAAAGAAGCAGAATTCCCCTGGAGTGCCTGAGAAGAGCAAGGGCATTCTGACCAATGCATGTGGTGGGGAAATCCTTCAAGGAAGGGGCAACAGCATCACAAAACACTGCAGCTGACTGTGAAATGTCCACAGAGAAGCCTCAGAAAAATAAAAAAAAAACCCAAACCAACAAAAACAACCAACCAACTAAAGCTTTATTTCAGCCCTTTGAAGGTGTGACCTCATATCAATCTTTGTTAACTTGAGATAAAATAAAACAAATTCCATTAAACTGGGACAGCATGAGATTAGCATTCGTTTAATCACATCGATGTTGGGCTTGTTTCACCAGTTCAGTTTAAATCAGCATCAAACAGACAAGGTCCAAAGTGCTGTAAATCTACAGGTGGAAAAAGAAGTGCCTATTTGTCATAAAGAGTGTATTGTTGGGCCTCATCTGCACATAATCCTGCACCAGGTGAACTGAAAGGGTCTTTTTAGATTAATTTATTTAGCTGTGGTATATTAATTTTGTTAACTGTGATATTGTATCTATAAATCTATGACCTGCATCTCATTTATTCTAATGTGGGTTTGTTGTTTTAATTTCACTACTTGGCAATAAAAAGCAGTCTTGAAACAGGAAACAAGCAGAATTGAGGTCAGTGGGATACCTCATGTGCTTGCAGCACTTTCAGCACCTCTGAGAGCTGGATAAAAGTGCAAAGTGACACAGAGCAGAGCACCACTGTGCTACAGCCCATGTCCACACACGTGAGCCTGGCCTGCTGGGGCTCAAACAAGAAACAGAGGATGGGTACAGCTGAAAGGGGGAGAACCAGGAAATTGTGCCAGGCTAGAAATTGCTCTCTCAGCTAAGTAAGAACTCCTAGAAATGGAGGAAGAGAGGACTGAGACAAAGCATGATGGCATGTGACTCCTTCCACCTTTGAAAGGCAGGCCAGAGAAGGGTCATGCTCATCTTTTGCACTGAATCCAAAATCTCTAGCATCTTTAGGTAGGCTTGAACACCTCTCTGTGGAGCTCAAAAGACAAGTGACCCATGGAACTGTGGCTCAGCAGTCCTTGCATTCTCTGTAGGAAAACTCGATTTGCAGATGGGCTGTGAGCACCTGGGATTCAATTTGTGTCCATGATGTTGTAAAATGTTACGAGTAAAAAATATGGTATTAGCAGGAACAGTTTGTGGTCACTCAATGGTGAAATGTCTTCAGCCAGGGCTACAAATGTACAAATGCACCTGTACTCTCATGCTCAGGATAATGGGCAGACTGTCAAGAGGTTTTATCTTTGAAATTAAAGAAAACTCAGGTTGTTAAGAGACAGAGCTTGAAAAGATTGTGCTAAACTCTGTGATCAAGCAACACACCAGGATATTTACATCTCCTCGGAGCAGACCGAAAAAGGAAACATCATTTTCACCAGCATTTCTGTCCCATCTATTTTTTCCCACCGCCTCCTGTGTACTGTAACAATGCATTTGGGGAAGTAGGTGTTCATCCCATACCTCCTGATCAAATTTTGTTTACTGCCTTCTTTCCCCAGACCTCAGATGAGTAATGGAGATGCCTTGGGCGGCCGCGAAAAGCCGGGCGGGGGTGGTGATGGGGCACCAGGGAAAGGACACAGGGCTGGCAGCACATCCCAGCACATCCAGCCAGCCCTTTACCTTTCATGGAGCTCAGAGCCCCATCTCCACCTTAGGAAGGAAATGGATGGGAGCAGGGACAGCCCAATCCCACTGGGGCACACCCAGGGCAGCAGCTGCTAAATCAGTTCTGAAGAGGAGCCAGTCAAGGGCAGGGGGAGGGAAAGAAGAACATCTTGGATCCTTGGGAAAAGGGAGTAGAGTGTGCCCTCTATGGCTCAGCCACCCCTGCCAGCCACAGGGGACAAGTCAAGATTTCAAATTCAACACAGAGCCCAGTCTGCCTTCTCCATGAAGCTGCAGAATGGCAGAGGCCAATTCCATCCATCTGCAGCACGCTGGAATTTCATTAGTGCATTACAGGGGATGGCTGAACCCCTTCCTTGAGCATCTCCCTCTTTGCAGTTCGTCTTTCTCACCTTAATCCCATTTCTCTCCATGCTGCTGGATCAGCAGGTGAAATGTCCTTTAAGTGAGCCCTTAGCTGGAAATATCAACATAACGTAAAAGCTACTGTTCTGGCTGATTAGGTGATTTTAGTCACATAAAACCAGCCTAGTAATTCCAGAAAAAAGTTCAAAACAACTACAACACTGGGGTCTTGGCATGGTACTTTGTAGAATCAGGAGCCTCAGGGAAGGATCTCTTAAGAATGAGAAGTGATTGGAGATGTCTGAAAAGGAAATGTTCCTTTTTTCCTGTGGTGGATGATCCCAGCAGCACTGAACCATGACATTGATAGAGATGGAAGGAATTATTTTGTATCAGATGCAACAAATAAATGACTTATTCTTAATGTGAGAAAAGCTCAAGACCTTAAAAGGGTTTTGCATCCAGCTGTTAACAAAAGTAATGCTGGTAATGTAAAATAGCTTGCCGTAGTGAGAGCTAACTTACATTCTAAATAGGGCTAAAAATGTGGGGACTGAAGTGACAAATATTAGGGAACATGCTTCTGGATTGACTAGCAATTCAGAAAAGGAAATTTCAGCCAATCTAAAAAACCATAACCTTTGTTACAGTGAAGTGTCCTGTATGTCCTGCATCAAAAAATCCACAGAAAAAATTTGGTTTCTTGTACTGATTCATCCTTGAAGCATTTCATTTAACACACTGGTTTGTTACAGTCAGACTTTATTAGGAATACAGTAATGTTTTAAATAACATTTTAGGATTTGTGCTCTGCTTATGCAAAAGAAATTCAGTAACTGAGGTGCATTTACTTAACATGCCATCAAACCCACAATTTTCAGAGGAGTCATACTATGTGTTCACATTTGTTTTACTCTCCTTCACCTTGTGTGAACTTTACGTAGCTAGGAACCTAAATTAGCACTTTGTTTCTTGGTTAGCAAATTGATAGGAGTGACTCTATATCCCTGTACTGCCAAAAGCCTAAAGTGGTTAATTCTCTGATTCATTGCCTGGTAAAACAGGGGTTGTGAGAGTTCCCAAAACACATCTGTGTCTATTTCAGGAGAAACAGAAGTGTATAAGAAAAATGTATGGAGGTGTAGAAGCATGGATAAGGAGCAGCAACCACTGACTGGACCATCAGCCACAATCCAGAACATGTCAAGACCCTTAAATTTGAGAATGTGGGTGAAGGAAAATGACTGTGCTGGTGTCGAGTGGTGCCCAGAGCTGGGGGCTGAGGCAGCTTCCGTAAATTCCCCTCCTGTTTATCCCACTCCTTGTTTATTTTCGGAGCCAGCTTGGCTCGTGGCTGTGAGAGGGGATGTTAAAAAGGAGCTGCCAGGCTCAGTGAGGTTTTCCCAGCTGGCCCATGAGGAGGACCAGCAGGATAACAAGGGGAAAGGGGAGAGCTGTAGGGATCTGCACCTCCTGGTTCACTGGGCACACCTTGGGCTGGGGGGCTGCAGGGCAGGACAAGTCACAATCACTGCCTTGAAGGCTCAGCTGAAGGCAGAAGATGGTGCTCTTCTTTTCCATACCACTGTGCCACTGGCAAAGAGTGACTCTTGCTTTTTGAGCCTGGAAAGAGAAGATGAAGCAGTGACTCAACCAGCCTGGGCACTCCAAATAATGCCATCAGCACAAGGTGAGTCATGAACAGGTGATGTCTGACCCCAAAATAGCCAAAGATTGTAAATCAAGGAATGAATCTTTCCTTTTAAGGATTTTAAGGAACCATTTGTATCCTTTTTTCCCTGTTTTCCTACAGGTTGGACTGTGCCCTGTTACTGTTCTCTCTGACGTCTTTGAAGTTCTAAGCATGTGTCTGAGCACACACAGATGAGCTCTTATGAAAAAGACATCTGTCACCATTTCCTAAACTTATAAGCTATGCAATTCCTGCTTTCAAAATTGCCAGGCATCTGGCAGGGAAAAGATCTGGCAAAGGCCATGCTGTACTCTGCAGGAGGAAGTGAAATCACCTAAATGCTACAGGATCAAAAAGCAAGTGAATTGAGAGAGGTCACATCAACCATATCATATTTGATATGATATCACAGAGACCCAGGAGTCTAAATTTGCTTCAAGTTCTCTTGAGTAAACAAGTTTGGGTTTGATGTTAAGACTGTTTAATTAATTCAATCAATCACTTTGCTGAAAATGTTCCTGTCAAAGGTTTAGAATTAAATGGAAAAGTGTCTTCTCTTGAGGTTAGTGTTTTACAGATCTGTCTTCATGCTCTGTTACTTTCATTATATGATTATTGACATTATTATATTCATTTGGTGTCTTAGCTAAGGGACAGATCTCCCTAATTTCCCACTTAATTCACTGGTTTTCAGGCAATTGCAACTGTGACTCTAACTTGCTCAAATATCAAAACTTTGTGATACATTTGTCTGATTTTCAATGATTTTATAGATTAAGATGTAATTGAAAAAAATAATAGTTACCTTCAGAGATGTTTTGTCTTAGGCTTCTAGGGAAAGATCAGCAGAAGAAGAGAGGCTGAGTTCAAAGCTTTTTCACCTCCCAAGAAGAGTCTCAAGTGCCTGCAGAGCTGTTCTGAGCTGCCATCACCCATCAGCCTTGCTGAGCTTTGTCACCAGCAGAGCTCAAAGCAGCTGTTCTGAAACTTCCAGGGAACTTCAGCACAAATCCTGTTCACTTTGCCAGAACAAGTGAGGTGTAGAACATATTAAGTAGGCTTGTTTCACCCTCTTAATAAGATTATGAGAAGGGGAAAGCTCATTTGAGAAGTAAACAGGACTACAAGGCACAAAAAGTTTATTATTTGTAAGGGGAGGGGGGGTTCTTTGTTTGATGCAAATGTGGCTGTAATTGTGTTTGAGACCTTTGGCTGAATTAATTATCCTTTTAAATCATTCCAGATAACAAAGCTCCAAACTAAGAACCATTTTTGTACCAGATAAAGCTGTGCCACCTTTCTCAGTTCTGTGAGCCCTGGAGCCCAGTAGCAAAGCTGAATATGAAACTGGGAAATGTTCAGGAGCATCTGCAAGACTGCAGCCAAAGAATGGAAGAGCACTTGGGAAAGCATGAAAAAAAACCCAAAACTGGAGATATCCTGAGGGTCTAAATTATTTTAATGGATAGAGACAGGCGCCTCCTGAAAGTGACAATTCTCCATAGGGTGCTGAACACAAGAGATCTTTTGGAGGGAGATCAGTTTGAGCAGCTGGGAGTCTGATATGTCAAATCACACTTTTACTCTTTGTAGACCACAGTATTCTGAAGAACTCTAGGATAATACTATAAATAATAATAATATATATATATATAAAAATAATTACATCTGCTCAAATGCAACTTTTGCACGTGTGTAGTCACAAGCAGAATTTACTCACTACAACTCCTTGTATGTTACACCTGTGTTACACAGTACCTAGGAGCCCTGGGTGAGGCTTGTTAAGAGAAAAAACACACAAATATTTAACTGGGACACAAGAGGATTGGAAACCAAGCTCCTGAAAAAAAAGCTGGGAAAAAAAAAAAAAAAAAAAGCTGAAACCCCTGAGCATGCTGCTCTCAGGGTTTGCCATCTTTAAGTCACAGCCAAGGTGGTTTTTTGGATTCCTGAGGTTGGCAGAAAGGCAGCTGAGGGTTTTATTTGCTGCAGGAGATGTGAGCTGTCCTGCCTGTCTCCCAAGCAAACCTCACAAATGAACCATGTCCAGCCATATGCAGAGAAAGCAGGTTTTGAGGGTGACAATCTCTGAAGTGAGCTGGTAATTGTGTCCCATTGGCAGGGCCAGACATCACACTGAGCATTTTGTGCTCTCCTGCATTCTTGGTTCTGAGCCAAACAACTGCTGGGAAAAGCCAGATAACAACCATGGCCTGCTGGAGGCTGAGGTGGAGTCTGGTGCAAGTGCCTGGCAGCCTGGACATATTAAATGAGAAAAGAAGCCATCACTAAGCTCCAAAGTGAGAAAACAATTCCCATAAGGCCTAATAAAAGACGAAGAAATTAAAGGTCTACCAGAACAAATGAATTAGATAATGAAACTCTGGAACTAGATCAAAACTAGGAGGGGGAGGAGGGAGAAAAGAGCAGAACTGAGATCAAATAACAGCTGTGGGATGCAAATCAGACTGAACATCCTCAAGTCAGGCCCAGAATGAGGCAGCATCTGGCAGAAGGAGGGAGAAGGGCAGTGGGAAACCAGAAGAAAAGGGATGCAGAGTTTGGGAAAGCTGGCTGGATGACGGTGCATAGCAGAGTGCCCTGCACAGCCAGAGTCAGGCTCCAGTGCACCCTGCCCAGCTGGGAAACAAATCCAAACCTTCCACCAGAGGAGGAGGGCAAGGAATTAATGAGATGTGAATCAACATAACACAGGGAAGCAAGGCTTGATATGCCATTAATATTCTGTGGGGTAACATTTATGCCCAAAAGGATCAAAGTTTTATAGTGAATTACAACAAACATGGCACACTGTAAATAGGGACTGATTTGCCTCAGAGTGTCATATTTGTTGTTGCAGAGTCTTTCAGCCTGATTCCTTTGCCATTAGCCAGTTTTGGGTAATTTCCATTACCCAGTTTTCCATTACCATTTCCCAGTTTTGTGGGAAAGCATCCAGGATCTGTTGCACCAGAAGACAACAGGAAGAGTCACAGGCCATACATTCAGGAATTATTTACCAAAGAGAGGTGTGGTCCCAGTTTCTTGAAGATACTCAGGTACCTCTTGAGGTGCATCACAGAACCTCTTTCACAGGCTAGGCTTTTTAAATCCCATGAATATTTTAGGGAAACTAGGGCTGGGAGTGGTTAAAGATTTTTTAACCAGGACTTTGGACAACAAATTACCTAAATTCCTTTTAAAATTCCAATGCAAGGGTTTATTGAGATGCCAATATGCTCTGACTTTCTAACATTGGTAGGATAGATTGAACTTTTACACTTCTGCAAGGAGTTATCTGTGTGTCCAGGATGAGCCAGAACAATCTTTAAAAAGGATTTCCTAAATCAATGAAGGTAACACAGTCACAGCATAACAGCTGGCATCATCTTTCCCCTTTCTCTCTAATTTCTCTCTGCCTACTTTTGTCCAAAATCATCAGAAGAATAAAAGAAGATACCAGGAGAGAGATATCCTGTCCTATCACAGCAGAAATGAGATGATTGGTTTGAGATCACAAATGAGAAACTGTTGCAGTGAAATTTTTTAAAAAGCAAAATTCAGGGTTTGTAGCAAATACAGTTTTATTTTGCTGCATTGATCCCAGTAATATTTATCTGAAGTATCATATTGTTTCTATTCCTTGTTTCAAATAAAGTTATTTATTTGAATCAAATAAGCACTACTCAGAAATGAAACTGGAATATGATTTTATGTTTAATGCTAGAATTTTGTTCTTCCATAGACTGAAAATTGAAAGTTCCAGCTAAAGGGATCAAAAGAAAAGAGAAAAATGAAGCAGCTGGTGAAAGAGGACAAAGTGTCTGCCTCAAGGGGTAAAGGCTGTGGCCTTCAGGAGACAAAACAAGCATTTAAATGAGAATTTAAAGCTGCAGAGCATTGAGCACTAAAGCACTTTACTTTCAAAGTTATCATATCAAACAAACCATACCTGTCATGCTACACAATAAGATGTTTTGCAAAATTAACAATTGGGCAGTGGCCATAGGTGGTGCTGATTAATCATTTGTATCTGTATTTTACTTGTCCTCTGTTATCAGCCTGTACAAATGCTGAAGGTCAATAGCCAGTATCACAGGCTGGGGAAAAAAAAATCTAAAATAATATAAAAATGGGTATAATTAAGGGCATGGTGTGTACACTGAGTAAATGGGATTTCAGCAGTGAGGTCTGAATTGCCACAATTTCCCCACACATTCATTGTCATTTCAGCATCAGACTGCTGCAATTTCCTCTTACATTTGACTCATCACAGCCTGGATATATGAGCTAGAATCCCACTCACATCTCTTACATATGGAAAGAGAACATTCAAAATGTCAGGGGATAAATACATATATATGTGTATATATATATATATATATATATATACACACCCTAAATTGTTCTTTTTATGGTAGCAGCTCATGTCTCTCACCATCACCTTTTTGTGGCATGGACACAATGTTTATTCTCATTGATTTAGTGTTAGAGACAAGACCTGTGCAATCTTCAGTTCTTCATCTGCCACTGTCTCCTTGCAGGGTCTTAAGTCCTATATTCCCCTTGGTGCCTCAGCTTGTCCATCCAAAGAAATCAGTAGGACAGGAAAATATGCAACAAACACAACAGAGGCATTTCAGAGGTAAGGAGAGAAGGTTTGCTCATGAGCTGGGGTAGTCCAGCATTAAATAGAAAGTTCTGCCACAGAATATCTTGCTCACAGAACAGGGGTGTAAAGGAGAGGTGCAGGAAATAAATATGTGTGGTGGAAAACCTGATTAGGAAGGATACTTGGTAAATAAACAGATGTGTAGTGGGAAACTTGATAAGGAAGGTCATTTGGTAAGTTACTGAGGGGCTTGGCTAATATGTCCTTCCTCATCAAGAAGAGATTCTGCCACCACATCAAAGTACTTAAACACTGTCCTGAATGAAGAACTGGGTTCTCTCTGTTCTCTGTTATGTTTATTTCCCTTTTCTTCATGTGGAAATTTGCCTTCCTTCCACAGTTAGAGCTTCCTGAGGGCTGTGAACTTGAGTCAGAGCAAAAACTGCTGCAAAGAGCACAATGTTTCCAGCAGAAAAACACCAGCACATTTTGTGCAATCACATATCCTAGAGGACATACTAAATTTACTGTTAAAGCTCTGAAAAATCTGTGTCTGACTGAAAGAAGAGAACCACCTTTTCCATGCCAAAATTGCAGGAGAGCTACAGTGATAGATATGATAAATAGTTAATTAGTCCTTTTTTTTTGTTTGGTTTTTGGTTTTTTGTTTTTGTTTAGGGAGTTCCTATAATTGAATGAATAGCTCCTTTCTCTCTCTCCTTTGACCACCTTTTCTTCAGCATCGAGTCCTAGTGAAGATCTAAAGTGTAACGACATCCAGAAAAAGAGGAAGTCTGGGGTAGGAGGAGGAGGAGAAAAGGCAGGTGTGGTTTGACAAGTGATGAGGAAAGAGGCTTTGAGGACACCGAGGCTGGGGAGGGCTAAGCTGACACCGTATCCCTGAGAACCAGGGGGAAGTGGCACTCCAGGCAGGGAAGAACATTGCTGAGCCACTGGAGCACACAGGAGCCAGCAGCAGGCATGCTGGCAGTGCACAACAGGCAGGCTGAAGTCATGAGAATGTGACACACCATCTGAGGGCAGGCATTCTACACCAAATGCAAGGAAATCTCCATGGAATCAGCTCGGAGGCATGGCAGGAGCATGACCAGCAGGGCTGGCCCGAGTTCAAAAGGCTCAGCCCCGCATCACAAAAAAGCCTCCAAGTGTTGTCTCAGAGCTCCACAATTCCCACCCACCCCTTCCATCCTGAAGAGGTGGCCTCTCCTAGCACCTACCAAGGTCACAAGAGCTCTGCATCCATGAGACCCTTGAGAAGGGCTAGCTTGACAGACAAAACCAAAGGCTGCTTGCTGGAGGTGGTGCAACAAATCAGTGCTGGACCCTACAGGTTCACTGTGACCCTTTAATACTGACTCAGAGTTTTCTCGCTGTTCTACAGGAAGGAGAGTTGTTATTTTTTTCCTGTTACCTGAATGTTGTCACTGGGGAGCCTTCACAAACCAGCTGAAGTAAATTAGCTGAATCACAAAAGTGGGCCCGGGCAGCATCAGGACTTTACAGCCCCCATTACAGCGCTTTACAGCCCCCACTATAAAGAAGGGTGATTAAAACATTATCTAAAAGAGAGGCAAAACAAGTTCCTGGGGACAGCTGAACAGCAAACAAGGCTTTCTGAGTGTGGTATCTGATAAGACGAGGGCACAAGTCAGTATGTAAGGCTAGATCTCCAAAATGCATCCTAACAGTGCTGGAATACCCTTCATCCCTGTTCTTTCTTAATAGCAAATTCTTGCATTACTAACACTTTTCAAATAAGCTTCACAGCACAGCGTGTTTCTCCTAAAATGCTGAGCACTAATATAAAAATGCCACATCACAAATTCAGTTCCTCCTGAATGAGCAGTAACTTGACATAGGAAAGCCCCATAACTTCAAAGAAATCCTTGAGACAAGAGCTGGCTGAAAATTCAAAGCAACACTTTCTTAGGAGAAATAACTAAATAAACCTTCAAATAGCCTTTTTCATTCTCAGGCTGTAGGAAACTTTAAAAAGTGAGAGAGTGGAAAGGAACATTAAATTCACCTCCAGCAAAAGCAGCCACTGGTGGATTCTGGGAATATCTATATAATTAACTCTTGCCTCTGGAGTTCCAGAAAGCTTTCAGAGTATGAAGCCATAAAAAAAGACATCTTCCACTCAGCACTAATGCCCAAGGCTTTATCTAGACTAATATAACCTTTGATTTCAAAAATGCTTTCGTAAAAATAAGTCCTGCTAACTCATTGGGAGAGTATGACATGCATCACACTCATTTCCTTGGATGCCCAACCCTCATCACTTTGCCAAAACTGCCCTGGTGCAAGACCCTGGGCAGTCACCCCTTCCTGTCCCAAAGGAGAATGTTTTCTTTGGTACAGTGCTCTTAATCCCTGCTAATCAAAAGGATTTTAAAAAATCATTCTGCAGAAAAATAAAAAACACACAAACAAAAAAGATAATAAAACTGGGTTTGAATATGGAAGAGGTGAGATGAATTACATACAGAGCCTGAAGTAGTTAATCTACAAATTGTAGTAATAGTAATAGTAATCCCAATTGCCCTTTTTTTCTGTATAAAAATATTTTCCTCTTCTTTTTCTCAGCCATGCTGGATGCTGCCATTGGCATGATTCACCTGTTCTCAGCTCATCCTAGCTCCAGCAGTACTGTTTTTCCTGAGATTGGGAGTGCAGAGGGATCTATCTGTGCATAACTATCAGCAGACACAGTCTGTCAGCTAGAAAAGAGCTCTAAAACCCAAAATGTCCTGTTCTTCTTCAGCAGAAGGGGGAAAAACAGAAAAACCATCTATTTATGGCTTCCAACTGGAAAGGTCAATGAAAATAATCCCATTTGCTTTCATGGATTTTTGGAGGAGATCCACAGATCTTTATTTTTAGGTATGAAAGGATCTATTGCTGGCTGCTTAAAATACACCATGACTGACTCCTCATCCATGGGACAATGCTCCTCCCTTGCCTTTGTTGCTCTTTGACAGTCAAAGGTCCTTTTAAAGTTTTTTTTTTCAGAACACCCTTGTTTTCCCCACCACACACTAAATACTTAATTTAGAGAGGTTTTCTGAAGCAACATTTCTTGCCTTTTCCAAGGAAAAAGGCTTCAGTGTCCCTTCTGAGAGGCCTCCCTTGTGTGGCTGAGCAGCTGAGCCTTTACCCCATCCTCTGGCCACATTTCTGAGTATCAGACTGTCACAGAATCATGGAATCCTCAAGGCTGGAAAAGACCTCCAAGATCATCAAGTCCAGCCTTAACCACAGCAGCTGTAATGCACTCTGCAAACCACACTGTCTAATAAAATGTGCTGCCTTGCTCAGATTGCTGTCATGGACAGGATTTCTCGATTGGAATTCTGGATTCTGGGCTGGATCAAACCCACCAGGCCAATTGCACCCCTAACAAATTGCACCCCTGTTTTCTTCTCATTCACTGTTCCAGGAATTTGTTCTGTACTGCAAACAACACAGACAACAAACTTCATACAAAAATCTCTTCCAGTATAGAAGAATGTACTTTTCCATTCCAGTGTAAATAAGGTGCTGCTGTGGGAAGTGACCCAAGGCTTTAAATCTAATCCATATTCTGCCCACTGGGGCTATCTGGCCAAATGGAAATTAGACACCCTGGGACATGAGCCCTAAGGGCATCTCAGTAACAACTGAAAGGATTTAAAGATTTGTCATAATTATGGTGGACCATAAATATCTGAGCAGAGTGGCAGATTCCTGTGGAATAGGGAGCAACTCCATTGGGAGCTGCCCATGATTATGTGCCCTTATTATTCCCCTTTTCAGTCTGAGCTCTTATGTGCACCAAGAATTTTTATTTATTAAATACCCTGTTTTGATTAAAATTGCACCAAAAGTGAAATCACAGCTTATTCTAAAGTCATTTATCCCATTCTGGTGAAAACAGATAAACCAAATATTAAAAAATATACTTAGTATAAGAAATACAACACAATGCACCAGGGTCTTATGACTGGAATAAAAATATCTTCTAGCATCCTTCAAGTGAACTGTTCCGTTTATGCTGTTAGTAGAGACAAGGGTTTAATTTCCATGCTGCTCAGGGTCTGTGGATCAGCCTCATTTTCAACAGTGGCTATCTTTCTTAAGGAAATCTTTCTTTCTTGTACTGCCAAGCTGAAGTCAAACCAGCCTTCCAGCACCCCAGTATGTTAAAAAGTGTATTTATTCTCCCATACACTTTCTGTCAGATTGCATTCCTACAGCCTGAGAAAACAGTGCAGAAGCTAAATCAAAGACAACCCAAAAATACTTTCATAATGAACTCTTAAATATCTTTTACACTGGCAACTGGACTGAAGAATTCCCTTGCAATAAGAGTATCAACTCCTTTTCTTACTAAAGAAGTTCTGAGCTCTAACCAGCATTTCCTTGAGTTTTGAGTCATGTTTTACTCCTGATGGAAGGATCAGAGATGCAATTATGAGTGAGCAATTCTTGACAGCTTTCAGGGATCTCAGCTCTAAGTCAAGGGAGAGAGCTGAGTCTGCTCTGAAAGGCAATAGGACAGCTGGATGTTACACAGAAAAAAAAAAAAAGGGATCTGTTCTGATTAAATGAGGACATCTGGTCAGCTTCCTGTGGGAAATAATTCTAATTTTAATACCAATAAAAGCAATCCAATATACCTAGAAGGCAGACCCTTTAAAGAGCCAGACACTGAGTGTTGAAGGCTGGGGCTCATTTCAAAAGGAGATCAGTAGCAAAAGTCTCTGTCAATGCCAGGGAGCAAGACAAGATCCCAGCAACCTCCTGCCTGCAGGTTTGACTTTTTAATGATGTCCAGATCTATCTAATTTTATATATGCTGCACTTGCAGCACCAAAGGGCTGCCAAAGTCCCACAACTGGTGGGCATTTGAGGAGCAAGCAGCAATTCCATAGGGACTGATACTGCAACATTTCCTTTCAAAGGATGGTGTTGATGGTGTTACTTCTTTATAACATGGATGGCCCTGGCCTCCTGCTTCCTGCTCCCACTGAGAAGTCCTCAGTGGGACTTGGAACTTCCTCCATAAATAGATTACACCACAATTATATTATTTATATTTATGCCAGAACCCCTTAGAATGAAGGGAGAGTAAGAGAAGATTGGCTGTAATTGCCTGTTATTTGCATTGTTAATTATTATTGAGGGGCTGAAGTCCACAAAAAGAGAAGTCATGTGAAAAGAAGAAAAAAAAAAAAAAGGAAAGTTAGTCAAGAGGAAGAGATGTTCTTTCTAGCACACAGACTCGACAACAATGGACAATATGAACTGGAGCCATGTCAGACTGCCTGTGGGTGCCCTGCCAGTACTCAGAGCAAAAATAGGACTCATAACACCAACATCTGACTTTCAAGACTCAAGGCTGCAAAGGCTTCTGCTGGCAGCTGCAAAAAAGAATCAGAAATAAAAATAAATATTAGGGAAAGCAGAGGGGAAAACAAAGGAATCTCAAGGACATTGAAATACCCCTGATGTCTGGGAGAAAAACTACTTATTTTGAAGAGGAACTTTCTGGATTGTTGCAGAGCTGCAGAATTATCACTTTTTACTAGCACCAGAGGTACCCAGACAGAAGAGAGAGGTGATCTCTCCTTCAAAAATAGAAGCATGGGCACATGCAGGTGAACAGATGGGAAAGGATTGTCAGAGCCTGCTTCATCTGCAGACATCCTGTGCCTGCTGCCAGGATCCAGCTAAATATCTTTACACATCAAAATAAAATAAAGCACCACCACCCCCATAAACAAACAAATAAAACCCAAACAAATAAGCTCCTTCCTGGAGCTATGCTTTTATCTCAGGTTGTAGGAAAACAAATGTCACACTGTGGTGGCCATGAGGGACAGTGGGTCTTCTCCACTCAGAAACATAAAAATTCTCAGAAGCACGGAGCCACTGATTGAAAAATCAAAAGCATAAAGGGAACAGAGCAGGAATATCTCCACAGAGCCCCCTACATAAGCACAGCAAAGCAGCACAACAGGACTCCTCTTTCATTTTATGCCCTTGTCCATCACCCAACTCTTCAGCAGCCTCCACATCCCAAGTGTCCTGCTCAGGAACACAGGTCAGATCCCATCCCTGCTGGGCCAGTCCAAGTGACCCACAGAGGGCAGGACCTCCAGGTGACAAGGAGAGGGTCTTTGAACATCTGTGGGGTAGGAAAAAAGGGAAATAAGTTTTCTGAAGGTAATAATTCCCAAGGGAATCTTTTAAATTTGTGTTCCCCCAGAGAGCTTTGAAGGCAAATAATCCCAAGCCACATCCTCTGGCAAGCTACCAGCTCATTAGGTAAATAATTTTCCCTCAAAATGTCTTAGCACAAATTTATTGCTGGTGATGAGAAGGATGAGTGCTTGCACTTACTGAGCTGGAGTTGGAATCTTTGGTTTCTTTCAGGTGGTGACATTCATCTGCATAAAACAAAGTATCTTGATATTGTACACTGGCATTAGAGGACTATCACCATGATCTAAAGACAGAGTAATTTTATATTTCATGTCCTTCCCAGGAGCCCTCAGAGAGTCTGGAGATGGAAAACCAATACAGCAGATATTTTGTGCCTGACAAAGAGAAGAGGCAAACAGCCCCCCAGAGCACAGTGAATTCCTGATAAGAGGCAATAAATGGAGAAGGAACTTGGGGGACAGGCAGGGACTTTGAAGAGAGAGGCTACAAAAGAAACACATCTCCAATAAAAAGGGTATCAAACTCAAAGTGATTGTGAGAAGCAGGAAAGGCTGAAAAACTTGCTGAATCTCATTAGTAATGGGATCTGAAGGATGAGTTGCCAAGTCCTGTCAATGTGCTTAGGAAATATGGCCCTGCTTTTTATTCACATTCCTCTCAGATGAAAAGGGAACAGAAGGTATGACACCAACACCTGAGTAACATGAACAGGCTGAGCAAGCTGCATCCCCTCTCCAGCAACCCTGATCTGAAAGGACAGTGGAAAATTAGGGAGGGCTCATGTTTGTAACCAGAGTACTCAGAATATGTCACCAAGGGTGGACTTGAAAAGACAGCAAATACTCCTGATATAGATCCTCCTCCTTCACCTACAGAGGATAAGATGATTTCTGATGCCTTCACCTCCTTTTTCTTTCATGAGACTTGTTAGAAAAAATTAATTCCTCTCATTTCATCATCCCCCAGCTGTAAGTCTGTCAGACAGTGCTTCAGGTGACTCAGGCTGGAACAACAATATCAATCACCTGCTGGAAACCTCAGACATCCTTTTTGGCAGCCACTGTCCTGGGAAAACCAAGTCATATTTCTCCTCTAGATGTGGCAAAATCCTGACTTGGTCCAGAATTTTCAGTATAAAGACATGCAGCCCTAATGCAAAAATCTGGGCCAACAGACTCAGGTGCCCATGGCTCCAGCTGGGAAATAGTTTCCTATCATACTCACTATTTGGAATGGTGATTTTTACTGTTTTCTTTCCTGAATTAGGATAAAAATCCAAAGATTTCAAACTAAAGGCGTTTTTTTAACGATTAATTAGTTAGAGCAAAGTGGTTTCAAGCAGGGAAAAAAGAAAAAACACAATGGGAAATGCTCAGAACTGTTAAATCATAGCACAGACCATCTTTAAACTTTTAACTGACAATGTAGTTGAGTTTTTTCCAAAGCTAAACTTTTCTGTAACCATTTGAGGCTTTCAAATCAACATTTTTCAGAAATAAAGACAGATATCAGCAACTGTTTTCTAAAGTGCAAATCTGCGCTGGTAAACGTGGAAGAAATATAAAGTGCTTATATTTAAGAATTCTCATGACAGGTGCAGGCAAAATATTTCAGAACAGAATGAGAAAGAAGCAGAAATTCACATATTTATTTGTCAAAAACAAGTAAAGCATTGTTATTCATATAACATCCTATACAACTGTGGTGTTTGGTTGTTGGGGTTTTTTTTCCTGACTGGAATTTTACTTTGAAAGCTGCTTTTTAAAGGTCCCATCAAGTAGAAAGTCTACAAAGATGATTGTTTTAGACACAAAATCACCTTAATTTGAAATCACTGCCCTGTCAGGTTCATGATACTCATGGAGTTCTGGAAGCCATCTCCCATTTGGAAAAGTGTGGAGTGGGAAAGAAGAAACTCCACACTGAAAATGTCAAGTCACATGTGAAGAGCTTGAAGGAAAAGTTACTTCTTTTCTAGCTCTTCTCGTTACTTCTGTATAATGTGTTCTACTTAAAACTATGGTCTCACAAGGATTTCACCTTTATTTTATAAATTAAAATAATATTAAATGAAAGGACAGACTTGACAAAGGCAGTGGAAGCGCTGCTTTGCCTAACAGGCTGTGGCAAGCCTTCAAATTCTGGTCAGAACTGCAGCAATCCCTTATGCTGTCAAGTACAACTCCTCTCTGACAAAATGTACTGCAAATTTTATGAGAGAAAACCAAAGCCAATTCTTGTAACATCCATTAGAGCTCCTCTCAGTCTGTCTGGGTGAGATCTGGAGGAGTGCAAGTTTTCCAGTTATTTCTCCATGCTGGTAAATAGCAGTTTACTGCTGTTCCATCTTTGGAGAAAACATACCTGCCACCTTTAAATCATTAACCTCTGCAAAACTTTCCTGCTCCAGCATTTAGCAGAGACAACCACCAAAAATACGTGTCTGACACTGTAATGAGAACTCAGTTCATGCTACACCTAAAAATCACACAGTGAAACGCTGCTGCAGAACTCTGTGTACTCTGCTTAGTAAATTGTTCAGGGAAAACTGACCATTACAATATTCTGCATTTATAAACATGCCAGAATTAGGGTGTCTGCAAATCAAAGTCAGAGGTGCAGCTCAATGTTGCAGTAGAGGTGGTATGATGACCAGAAATTGGAATGATCTGAGAAGTGAAATGCTTTCATTAAAAGAAAGGGGCTCTCCCATGCTCTCCTAAGCAGCTGCTAGGGCTTAACTCTCCAGGTCTGCTGGGTATAAATAAAAGCTTTAATAGGGGATATTCCAGAACCAGCTGGACACAATCCTGTGCCCTGTGCTCTGGGATGGCCCTGCTGGAGCAGGGAGGTGACACCAGTGACCCTCTGTGGTCCCTTCCAGCCTGACCCATCCTGGGATTCTGTGAAGCTGCCCAAACTGAGTATCTACACACACATACAACTTGTTTTGTAAGGAAAACCAGAAGCTTTTTTTTGACTCCTCAATCTCCATAAAAGAAAAAGAACAAAACAAAACAAACCGAACAAAACAAAACAAACCAAACAAAACCCAGACAAAAGAAAAAGACCAAATAAACCCAAAGAAAAAGACCATGGCTATATATACACCAACAGCCTACTACAGTGTAGTGCCCTTTATATCCATTCATAGAACATTCTTTTTAACTCGGTCTGCTGCAGAATCCTATTTCATCTACTTCATGTCTTGCATCAAAACAGAACCAGGCTAACATAGAGTAGGTGGAGGAGGAAGAGCACCTAGCAATGCTGAGCACCTTCACATGCTCCAGGTGTTTTTGCAACTGGAGAAAAATTTCAATTATTTTTGGGGCAAGTTTCTCAAGCTATAGGTGCTGTTTTCCCTGTCCTCTCTGAGGCAGAGAACTCGTGTAGAAGCCCCAAAAATAAGAGAACTAATGTGTGTGTCTTGAATGTGGATAGCTGTGGAGCCAAGCAAGGACTGTTTGTAATGTGCTGTGAGACAGAACTTGATCTCTCCTCTCCTCTCCTCTCCTCTCCTCTCCTCTCCTCTCCTCTCCT
>JAOTQP010000870.1:62810079-62824041 GCA_026413545.1 Cichladusa arquata | reverse complement strand
GCTACTTAATCTCTCCTTGTGTATCCTCCTCTCCTCTCCTCTCCTCTCCTCTCCTCTCCTCTCCTCTCCTCTCCTCTCCTCTCTCTCCTCTCACCGGGAGATGGCGCCGGCTGCCCGCGCTCCCGCCGCTCTCGGGGTCCCGGCCCGCGGCAGCCCCGAGCCCAGGGCTGAGGGCAATGCTTATTTCCCGGCTTACACCCCCTCCGCCGCCATCCTCCCTTTCCCCGCTCCTCCTCCTCCCCGCACTCCCAGCCGTGCGCGACCCCCGGTTTAAGCTGTGGTATTTATGGCTGGCCAGCCGCGCTCCGAGCCCTCAGGCCACCTTGTGCATCTGTCGCCCTCTCCTAATCCTGCCCGAGCCGCCCCGGCTCTCGGCGCGGGGATGTCCCGCACCCTCTGCACAGAGCAGCAGAGCTGGGTCCAAAAACACCCTCAGGCCTCTCAGCCCTTTCGGGGACACCCACTGCACACTCTGGGCATGGTGCTGGGCCCACACCGAGGGCAGCAGTGGCCCTGCAGGTCCCCAGACTCCCCACTTTCTCCCATTATCTGACCCCCTTTTTTAGCCTTCTCCTTGTTGCCTGTGCTGTGCAAAAGACAAGGAAGGGGCTGCAGACCACAAAACCCAGCAAGTTTGTTTCAAGCTGTGAGGAAAATTAAATGCTTGGACTTCACTGTTGCTGAAATCAGGGATTCACTTCCAGTCATAGAATCATCTCAGAATCGTGGACTAGTTTGAGTGGGAAGGGACCTTAAGGATCTTCTCATTCCAACCTCCCAGGCATGGGCAGGGAGACCTTCCTCTAGACCAGGTTGCAATCCCCTTCAAATCCTTTGATGGGGATCACTCCTGTGACCAGGAAAGACAGTGGCAGGTCTTAATCAGTCTCCATTTCCTGATGTCCATCTGAAACATCATCAGAGTCCCCCTCAGACTGATGCCATGTGTCAGCAAAGGGGCACCATCAGCTCCCTGATAAAGGCTGATTTGCAGTTCAGACATATCTGGTCCACAGGACAAACTCCAAGTATTTCAAGGGAAAGATCCTGTTTACATCCTTTTCCATGGATGACATCTGTGCTGAGTTGAGGAAAGGTGGAAAAACTGTGGATTTAATACCCTAGAATAATGGAATGGTTTGGGTTGGAAGGGACCTTAAAGCCCATCTCATTCCACACCCCGCTGCCATGGGCAGGGACACCTTCCACTCTCCCAGGTTACTCAGAGCCCCATCCAGCCTGGCCTGGAACACTGCCAGGGATGGAGCAGCCACAGCTGCTCTGGGAAGGGCCTCACCACCCTCACAGGGAACAATTCCTTCCCAATATCCAATCTAACCCTGCTCTGTGTCAGTGTGAAGCCACTGCCCCTTGTCCTGTCACTCCAGGCCCTTGTCAAGAGTCTCTCTCCATCTTTCCTGTGGCTACCTTCAGGCACTGAAAGGCCACAGTGAGGTCACCCCAAAGCCTTCCCTTCCCCAGGGAGAAGAAGAACAAGATGATCTTTAAGGTTCCTTCCAACCCAAACCATTCAGTGACTCTCTGATCCCTTCTTCAGTTGAACACACCTTCAAGCGATATCACCAACCTGCTCAAATCAACAAAACACCAAATAATAGCAGGAATTTAAAGCTGGGTCACAGAATATCTAACCTCTTCAGGCACCACAATCTTAGCTACCAGCACACTCTTAAAGATTTGATGTGGCCAGATAACTTCTCAGACTTGCACACACCTGGCCCTTGGAACTCCTGAATGGCATCAAATTCACTTCCTGTGCAATCCAAGTGGATCAAACTCTCTCAAGTGTTTGATGCATGCAGATATTCAGATGAAGTGTTTTATATGCAGACAATAAAAATTACTGGTAGCTTATGTATGGAACTGACTTCAATGAGAGATAAATATCAGAGCTGAGGATGCCACAGAACAGGAAGGAAGGTGACAAACCCACAAATGTCTTACTCAGCTCACATCTCCACTCTTGCTAAACAAGCTGCTTGTGGGATAACACATTTATGAGTCAGGAGAAGTTCAAGGATTGTGTCTGCACTTCCAGCAGATGAAGCACTACCTTGCTGCTTGGCAGGAGTGTGCCCCAGAACAAGCTCTGAACTTCTGAAATGGTATCTTTGTGAATATATTGCCAAGGGAGGTCTGTGTCATCTCCCCTAATCCAAGCTTTCTAACAACCAGCTCTCAATAAAGGTTTTTTAACCTCAGCTCTCAATTGCTCGCAACAGAAATACGTGACAGCTGGTTTTATGAGTACTCTCTCAACAATGGGGAGCACAATAATAGATGTTTTTACAGCAATGGAATTTCCCAAAGAATAATAATTGAATGGCTGAGTTAGTTTTGCTAATATGCAATTACCAGCTTATATATGTTTCTAGGAATTATGGTGGTTTCAGGTGACAATCAGCCATCACTAAAACTCTGAAAACCTCACCAAACTTTCCACTACATCTGGGTCTAGTTCACAAAGCTCTTGTGCATGAAAAAATCCAAACTCACATAGATTTAGAGCAAAAAGAAGCCCTGAAGAGGCACAGTGAAGCAGTTGAAGATGGTTCTGGCACAAGGATTCTGTTTCTTGATTGCCTCCCTTATGCACCATGCAACCAATTGCACAGACCTTGAAAGGTTAGGAAGAGATTTTTGGCAGAGGTACTGAGCAGCCTGTCTCTGAGCATAGGACTGGGAGATTGCACCAACTCTTGTGTAAATTACAGTCTTAAACCCCAGTATTTTAATTTTACCAGCATAGATTTTTCAGTTTAATTAATCTGTGGGGGGTCTCAGTAAAGTCATTCAGCCTCTCCTTCCCAGAGCTGTAAAGGAGAAGGAAACCTTGTCTGTCCCACAGGAGTGTGGTGAAGGTGACCTGCAGCAAGTGGAGAGCCAAATCTGCCATGTTCCACCCATCTGGGTGCAAACTAGGGTACTTCTGGCTCTTTGTGACCTTGGGCCAGTAATTTCAAGTGTGAATCATCGAGCAAAAGCCCTAAATTTAGGTGTCTGCACCTAATGAACTTCTGCAAGGCTTAAGGGAGTTCTAAGGGCTGATCCAGCTGTCCACACAGAGGAACCTGCTGACATTCAGGGTGCCCCAAGGTATCTCACCTGAGCACATCCACGTGGGTATCAGAGCTATCTTAAGGCATCTCCAGTGGCACTGGGCACCTACCTATGTGCAGGCATGTGAATTGAGTCCTCTTTGCTTCTAGACCCACCTTTTGTCAGCCTTGCCTACTTACTTGATCAGTTCTTTGAGACAAGAACCTTCTCTCGTGATGTGCTTTTGTGACCAAGCATCAGTCTTGGCTGTGGGAGCCTGAAACAGCCCTGTCTCCAAAAATGCATTCCCAAGTAATTCCTAGGCCTAGAGAACTCAGAAACCTTTGACTTTCATCTCAAAATCTGCTGTCTTCAAAGCATGTCTTGAATCAGTGTTATTTCAAAGTTTCACTATGACTGGCAAGGAGAAGGGATTAAATGCTGATCCCAAGCATTATCCAAAAACTTCCCAGAAATGAGCTTAAAATTATTCATTGATCAATTGGGTAATAACAACCTCTTACAAAAAAAAAAACACCAAAAAACCCAAAAACCAAACAAACCAAAACCCAAACCTTAGGAAACATGGTAGCAACAAGGTTTTTATGCCAAGGTCTTGGCATAAAAGGAGTGAGAAGCCAAAAGGAAGAGAAGGTGATGAGCCTTCATTTTGACATCCAAGGGATGCCAGGAATATTGTTCTAGTCCTAGAGCTCTACAAAGAACACAGAATGAACCTGATTGTCCAAGGGCTCCAGTAGAAGCAGCCTGTGGATCTCCAAACCCAGACCTCATGGCATTTCCAATGTGCTGGAGCCATAGGTAGAGCACAGATTTAATTCCTGCTATAATTAGTGCAGTTCCCACATAATGAGAGTGCAGTGCTGATGACTATGGCTTGTTTTCCCATTGGAAATCGAGGGAATACAAATCTCCATATACCTGTCTCTCAGTAATATTTGAATGTTTCAGTGCTTCTGAGAACTTTCCTCTTCCATTTCACTCCCACACATACCCACTAACAGCACTGAGCTGAGAAATTAACTCTGGCCAGCTGTTCCTATCAAAGGGAGAGCACATAATAGAACTTGCCACTCAATATCCACTGCCACTGGAAAAGATATTATTTTCCTTTTTTAAATTTTTTTTTAATTTTTCCCCTCTAGTTTCTGATATTCCTCTGCTATGTGCACTCAGCTGATCAAACATGCCAGTCATACCAGATGCTACTTCAGAAGCTGAAGAGAGACATTAAATGGTGCACAAACGTTGTGCAGGCCACCTGCAAATGGCTGGGGTTCACACCATAGGAAAGAGGATTCTCTTGTAGTTGAAATGCTGCTGTTGAAAGAAAATAATGTGCATTCTGTTTTTAAAATCAGATGCCCTGAATTACCACACCAACATGTGTCTGCTTCATGGGGATTCTGGAAGTCTAAGACAACTCTTCCTGGTTTGTTTTTTTTTTTTTTTTTTTTTGATTGGTTGGTTGGTTTTTTGTTTTGTTTTGTTCTGTTTGCCTGGCAGAAACCCATATCATCCTCCCTCTGCAAAGATGTGTCCACCAAATTAAACTTGGATCCCTCTATGATGGTACTGTGCTTTCATCCCCTTCTGTTCCTGCCCTACACCTGGAGAAACCTCCCCACAGAAATTAGTATGGCTCCTTTTCATCATCCAGCCTTTCACCCTGATTATGCCTGCAAATCACTGACATGTGGTGGTCAACCAGGCTGTGATGTGTCCCCAGCTCTTTCCACTTCTCCTTTTATTCCCATTTTGCCTGCTCCTGCCATTCTCCTGTGCCTGCAAAGCACTGGATCGTGTCTGACATGCAGATTGCAGGCTCTGCAGACTCTCACTCCCTGTACAGTGACTACCAAAGTATTTATGGCAGCAATAAAAACTGAGGATGCAAAATCCTCTTTCTTCTAATGATCTGGTACATCTGCTCCCAGTGATCTGGAAGCCAAATAGAGCAGATATTTATAGGAGCCAGAAAATGAGCAGTTTGACTTTCCAACTTCCAATGGTGGATTTTGGAGCCAATAGGCAGCACAGAGTGTTCTGATCTCTGTCCTTTAAAGCAATTACTGTGTGGAGAACAGCAGACACCTTCCTGAAATTGCCTCATATTTACAATAGCAAAAAAACCTCCGTTTTTTTATGGTCCATCCTGAATCTCTATCTTTGTGTGAAATAGAAGATTTCACCTTGAGTTAAAGTAACTCATGACAAAAGACAGTGACATGAAATCCTTATTGAGGCAACAAACTCCTCCACACATCAAAAAAATGGCAACATCTCTACTGGGAGAGACTTTGGCTGGATTTTATGCATTGCTCTCAAAGTAATGAACACTGTGTTCAAGTCCTCAAGGCCAAGTTTTGCTCAGGGGCTCTGGGCAACCTGGGCTAGTGGAAGGTGTCCCTACCCATGGCAGGGGGTTGGAACTGGATGATTTTTAAGGCCTCTTCCAACCCAAACCATTTTGGGATTCTCTGAAAACAGCGTGGGTGATTCACTGGAGAAAAACTGCCATTTTCCCTCCATTTATTGCAGAAAAAGAATGTGCTTGGGACTCCTCCAGTTCAGATTCCTTGGGCCTGTGGTGAATCAGTCAATAACAGAAGGGCCATACACAGTCAAACAGCTGCAGAGCTGCATCATAAAAGTGACATGACTCCTTTGCAACTCCCCGAGGCATTATGAGGTTTAATTACTGTTTTATTCTTAGGGATCCTTACAGAAAGGCCATCTGTTCATGGCAAGAGCTGTTAATATCATTGCTGCTGCTGGCAAGTACAGTCCTGGTAAAGGTGGCAATAAATGAGCCAGAGTAACACGCAGGAATTCCTTCTCCTCCTGTTTTCCATTTCCCTGTAACTGCATTAGCTACTAGGGAAAGCTGACCTGCCCTACAGGGACAGGTCTTGTCATAATTGCAGGCTACAGGCCAAATCCTGAGGGATGATGTGGGCTAGCTCAATCTACTCCAATAGACTTCACCCTTCCTTCTCATCTTGACTACTGTGAGAAGTTTGGAACTGATCCCTTTGGGATTGCAGACGCTGCTTTGGTTTGTGGGTTAGTCCTTGTTGCCCCTGCAGTGCTTTGAGACACAATCTTCTACACACCAGTGTGGGAAAAACACAATGATAGAGTATTCTCCTAGCTGGAAGGCAACAAACCACCCCTCTGAGGAGAAAACACTGATCTCTGCCACGGGAGGCACGATGGAGCACAGAGCAGGCAGTGACCTTGGAAAAAAAACCTGATTCTGAGTATGCAGGTCACATACCCCTGTCTCATCTGCTTATTAAAAAAATGGAGGGTGCACAATTTGTCTTTATCTGTCTTACAGCAGATGAAGGATGCCTTTTAATGACTTTCTGTCAGGAGGAGATTTAGACAATTAAAATAAGATATGATGACTCTGTAGCTAGCAAGGCCCAAGCTAATGATATAAAGGAAGCAGATAGGAAAAAGAAAAGGAGTCTCCTTCAGCAAAGAAATGTCTACATGGCTCATGGGCTTCCTGACACTCCCCCAGCACTGTGGGAGGGGTGCAGCAAGGTTTCCACCCCATGAATGGCTCATAAAGAGGAATTTCTCATAAAGAGGACAGACCAGCTGTGGCCCTAAATTAATAGAATAACTGCCCCCTCCGCACTATTAGGAAATCGCTTCTGTTGGGGCCCTTATACCTCAGTTAAATGGATTATCAGAGACATCCTGTAGATTTCAGACCAATATTCACTCTCTCTGAGCTACCTGGAAATCAACCATAGATGCCAGGGTTCAGCTGTGGACTAGGGACTTATGCCAGTTATTTTATTACCTGATTTGGGAGTTTTTTGCCATGTAGTCATGAGTCTTTAGCCATATCAGCCATCACAGACATCATATCTTCTATACTTGGGAACACTTAAAAGCTGCAAGAAATCTGCTTAAAAAGTTGATTTAGCAATAGAAACAGACTCTCTTGGATTCTGGGAGCATTGGGTCCAGCTCCTGGCCCTGCACAGAGACCACAACAATCCCACCATGTTCCTGCATTTCATTTGACCTCTTCTGAAGCCTTTCAAATTTGTCTGCTCCTCCACCAAAATACAGTGATCAGTGACCAAGGCACCCCCCCAAAAATTGTTTTACAATAAAAATACCTAAGGGGGGAAAAACCTTCAATCACTTCTGACACTGCTCACTTTTTTTTTTTTTTACATACAGTACTCTTCTCCACAGTGTTAACTCACTTTAAAATGTGGTAAAATGCTGAGAATTTTGAGAAGTATAAATTTACATCATATTTATCTCAGAAATAAAGCGTTTGAGAGTATTATTAGAAATCTTAGTAAAAAAATTATAATTTAAAAAAACAAAATGAAAAAAACCCCAGAAAACTAAAACCAAATCACCAAACAACCTTGTGGGAATTGCTTAGTCACTGCCTTGTACTTTGTGCAAAATAAATTTGTGCTGAGTAAATCAAATGTTAATGCTGTGAGATCAGCCCTGGCAGGAGGATATGCTCCTTTTGCAAGGGCTGAAAGGAGGATGCTCCTGGACAATTCTCACCTGAATTTGTCAGGGAGGTGACAGCAACCAGGCTGTGAGATGGGCTGGCAGAGTCCTGTGCCCACACAGACCTGGCAGAAAAAGGGGGGCAAGGCTGAAGCCTCAGCAGGTGTGGCAAGGTTGTAACCTGCCAGACTCACAGCATTCTACCTCTTTTGGCTACTGCAATTAATTAATTAATTGAGCAAGACTAGGGCTATGCACCATGTGCTTTTCTCTTGTTTTTTAAATCTGTTTGGTTTGGGTTTTTTTTTTCCCCTAGATTAACAGAGAATTGTCACTGGCGTCTCTGACCTCTGCTGAATTTCCATTTCTCCTCAGGTGAGCAAACTACAAGGCCAGTTCTATAAACAGAAAGCATTATATAATTTATTAAGACTGGAATTGAGTACCATCAGGAACAGTTACAGTTAGGATGGATCCTAAGCTAGATTTTTTAAATTATTGTTTCTACCACTAGAGGCCTGTAATGGGCTGCATATTTGGAAAAATCCACATTATGTCAGTGGCACGAGAGTACCATGAGTACAAATCTGCACCATGATTGTAAAGAAGTTTCTGTATATTTAATTTCAGCTTCTGAAGACAACTTTCTGCCAATGGCAGAACAAGTTCAAATAAGCAACTTTTCATCAATTTAATAAGAGAAAACAATTAATAAGCAAATCATTTAATATTTATAAACAAGAGCAACTTTCCTCAGCTCTCTTTAAAACCTGTGGGCTGATCTCTTGTGTAACATTGCTTAGATTGGGATTTACTGAACAGACATCCAGCCAGCTGGTTTCAATTAGGAATAAATAGAAATTTAGGAATAAATATTCACATCTAGCATGTTTATGCATTTGTTTTGACAATACAGCACATCTGGCATCTTCAGTGGTGTTGGTATCCTGGAAGAAGTACCTCACCTATGCATGAAGGGTTAATGCTGTTAGAGAAATACTTTTTTATTCTCAAGTAGTCATAAGAGATGGGTATGTCCTAAAACAATAGTGTTGTTTATATCATGTTGGGAGGTTCTTTTGGTTTGGTTATCTTTCATGTTGATTTGGCCACCTGATCTCTCTGCTTTGCTCTGATAGGCAGATTTTCTGCAGGTATAGAGAAAACTTTGCTGTGAATTTCAGAGTAACCCCTGAGATCTGTCTGTAAGTGAATTTCTGTGGGTAAAAGCAAGCTGAGCACTCACACTGGTGGCTTTCTAGCCCAGTCCAGGTCTAATAGTTACTCTTACAAGTTGGCCACAGGTCCATGGGCAGAGCCACTGACATTTCACAATGTTAATCTCAGAGCTGCTGCTTCATCCTCAAGAGCACATTTCTTCACAAGTCACTGCACACCTCTCACTGGAGATGTTTGCAGAGGAAGGCAGGAGATGGTAGCAGAAATTGCTTCCTGGGATAAGCTTCATCTCACCTAAGTTTACCCAGCTGAAAGCTGGATGTCTTAGACCCTGGAGACAAACCAGTGTTATTGGGAGGTGAGTCACTGTGCCTGTCAGCTCTACCATGAATCACCAGTTAGCAGTGCCTTGGTTTTGTACTGACAGAGTGAAGAGCCCAGAAGATTAACTGAGATTTTATGCCTGAGTGTCATCGTTCAAATAAGGGGAAATGTCCCTTTTGCTGCCCCCAGTGCTGGGTATAGATGGAAATATGCAGTGACCTCTCAGCTGAGGGCTCTGTGAGGTAATTTCTCTGTGTGGGACAGCAAGCAAAGCGGAGTGTAAAGAAGTGGAGATGCTTTGGTGCCTCCCCCAGTGCTGTGAGTGCTAAGTGACTCCATAAAACATGAGGGAGTCAGACCTAGCCAGAGCCCAGCCAGGGATGGCACAGGGCTGTGCCATCCACAGGAGCCCTGTGCTTTCCTGCCCTGCCCTGCCCACTCTGGGCACTGCCACTGTCCTTCTCTGAGCCCAGAACTGGGGTCCCTGCTGAGCCTGAGCACAGCAAGGCAGCCAAAAAGCAAAGGGAGGAGGCGTTTTGGGGGTGGAAGCGCTTCCCTTGCCACCCAAGGCAGAGCTGAAGGTGACTCATCCTCCTCTGCACCGCTCTAGCACAGCTCCTTCGTGTGCTGTTCTTCCCTTCCTCTGCCTCCCTGTAGAGGTGAGCCAAAAAGTCCATCTTTCCTCAGAAACTGATCCTTCTTTTTTTTTTTTTTTTTTTTTTTTTTGTTTGTCACTGGTGTTTCCAGCCCTGTTTTTTATGCATTGCTTCAGGCACTGCAGGAGTCTTTAGGTATTGACTGCAGAACAGGGCAGCAAATCTGGCACACTTGGTGGAATAAGCATTCCAAGCCAGGGGCTCAGCAGATATAAACTGAGAAAGGATGACCCTCAGTCCTCCCTTTGTCTCTTGGGACAGCAAATGCAAAATGCTCCTGGTGAGGACTCTGAAAGCAGACTGGTTTAAACTGGGCACAGCTTTGCTGATTTTTCAAACTGTGCTGCTTCTAATTCACACCAGCATGGGAATGTTCGATATCAGCCTCGTTGTGCCCAGCAAAACCCATCCTCCCACACACAGAAAGGAGGTGTCTGCTAAAATTAAACGTCATCTCGCCAGCATTGGAGCACGCTGAATTTTCCTGCTGAAATGTGGCATGTGGAAGAGCTGATAAACAAATCCTCCAGGCTGAAGCTTCAAACAGGAGAAGGCAGTAAAGCAGAATTATGCTGCCTCTCCCCAGCTGTAGAATTGGGGCTGTAATTCTCTGAAACAGAGACCATCTGAGCCTTGGTGTCCCTACCAAAGCAGTGCCAGAGGATTCAGTGACCCTGGAGCTGATCAGCTTCTCCCTCCAGGAAACTCTCACCATGGGCAGCCTGCATTCCCTTCCTGGGGTTGTTAAAGGACACACACACCCCTGGAGACATCAGGGAAGGCTTCCCTCCTCTCTTTCTCAAGGCAACATCAGTAAGCTGATCTAAACATTTCAAAAAACTGCATGGGAAGTACAGGAGCATCCCTCTCATCCTGAAACAAGTCCTTCAGCCTGGCTGAGGCTGCCCTTCAGACAAGCAGCTCAGCTTTGCACAGAGGAGGAAGGCTGGGCAGGTGTGGCTGGTCTGGCATCAGGGGACACCAGCTGAGGCTCAGGTCAGGCTTTTCTCCTGGCCCAAGTGTTTCACAGGACACCAGGGCCATACTGCTGCACTTGAAGCAGTCACTCAACTCCTGTAATTAATGAAAAGCAAAAATGAGCCTTCTAGCAAAGGAGGTGGAACATGTCAGTGTGACTCCATTGCAAATTGTTCTCCTCTCTCAAAAAACATGGGGAACCATCAGAAAAAGGAGGTGATAGCAATCCAGCAGCTAGGGCCAGGGATGAGATCCACCACCCAAATTTCATTTTCAGCACCAACTCTCCAATGAGAAGCTTGCTTTAGCCCATCTGGAAAGTCCTTCTCTTCTCATGCAAGATGGATATTCACATCAGTATCGTTTAGACAAGCTCAAACCACCACAGAAATATATTCAGTATCACTTTCTCTGCTCCTGTTACACCTTCTTTGGGAGGGAAGGTGTTCCTCCTGTCTCACTGCAAGCTTAAGCATTTGTGCTCTGAAGATTTCAGCAGAGGGGCAGAATCTCCTCCCTGTGACCTGCTGGAGTCCATGCAATAAAACATACGGACACTGGAAAAAATGCCAAGCTTCATTTCCCCCCCTATTTCAATGTCTTAGCCTATGGATATAACTAAGGGACAACTCTCCTTAAGCTGATGGAAGTTCTGCTACGACCAGCGTTCTGTTCAGCACACACCCTCCGACAGGATACAGCTACTGAACACATAAAACTGAGATGCCCTGCATGCAAACACAGCTTCTGTCTTTTCTGGAAGTGGAAGCCTGCACAGTGAAGTGATGGCACTCCCACCACAGTGGTACCCTCCCTGTTCCCATCCAGGAGCAGGGTGGGAAGCAGAGATTGAGCATCCTGCTCCAGCCCACTGAGCAAAGTCACTGAGGTAAAAGGCTTGGATGCAGGAGAAGGGGAAAGGGGGAGAAGAGGCAAGTTCCTTCTGGCTTTCAAAACTAAACACCAGATTTAGAACTCATGAGCAGCTTATGCATTTGGCAGGCAGGTGCTGGGTCAGCAGCCTCTGCAGTGCTGTCAATGCCTTTCACTCCTGACCTGCACTTCCTTCACATCTTGGCATGTGGGGACTGCTCTGGCATCCACCTCACTTGAAATCTGCTGCCCACAGCCTCAGGGAACAACCATCTCCTTTGGGACCCTCCTTCCCTCTTTTTCCCCTGTTCACAGAGAAGACAATGACTGCAAGAATAGAATGGAACCGAACAGAATAGAACAAAATATTTTGGTTGGGAGGGACCCACAATAATCGTCCAGTCCAACAGCCAGAGCACATCAGGGCTGACCAAAGGTTAAGAACATTGTCCAAATTCCTCCCAAACAATGACAGACCTGGGGCATTGACCAACCCTTCAGGAAGCCGGGTCCAGTGTCTCAACACTCTCTTGGTAAAGAAATGCTTCCCAATGTCCAGTCTAAAAATCACACAGGGAAGGGGAATACGGTGCATTTTCTGCTACTGCAGAGACAGACCTGGAAAAGGAAGGATAAATGTCCCCAAAAACCTTTCTCTGAAAAACAGACTTGAATATTCAAGCTACAGCTGCTGTTGTGCCATCATTCAGGCTGATATTTGTTATTGTGATCAACTGTTAAGTTCAGGTAATGAAACTCTCAAGTAAAGGCTGAATGAAGACCAGTAATTTGTCATCTTTCCTTTCTCTTCTTCCTATGCACATATTTGAGGGGAAGGTGGCATAGAAATGACTGCTTGCTTTCCTTTCAATCCTTTTACCAATCTGGGAATTCTGCCACTTGGCTAAGTTGACTAGGAATTTTTTTCTATAATAAATAGGATTTAGCTGAAGCTGCTCTAGTGAGCTAGGCATGAGGATATAGAAATGAAAGACTGGTTGTTACTGTGAAAGCTGTTATTACTTCAGTATATGACCCTGATTGTGCTGGCCCTCCATTTCCTGTGAGTAAAAGACATCCAGTCCTCATGGATTTCTGACTATCAGTGTCTGGGAAGAGACCTGCTTCACTTGCAAATTAAAACTAAGTCTGTCCCTCCCCCAAAATAATAAATGCCCCAAAATATTGGACACAAGACCTGGGGCTCCCATGCATTTGTAGATGATGTGTGTATGCTGAGAGGGAATCCTGTCTGTTATTGCCATCTCAAATGCACAGGAAACATTTCTTTTGTGGATATGAACCCTTCTATTGCAATTCTCCACGCATAGGAGGTGGCAGGATTTCCTCTAAGAAGAAATGAAAGTCCTTGCATGCCCCCACACTGGTCTATCCTTCAGGATTCCCAAAAGGACTTGGAGCAGCTTATTTGCCATTTGTTAATCAAACTCAAGGAGATTTTTAATGTGAAAAGAGTCCTTTGAATGAGACAGTTGAGCACATCCAGTGAGGGCTGCTCTAAGATGCAGACTGGGAGTCGGTACAGCTGATATTTGGTTCCAGAGCTTTGACCCAAAGACTGACAACTTTTTTTTAGCATTTTTTTTTGAATTCTATGAAAAAACAGGGAGTGGAAAATTGCTTTTTAAAATCTTCTGCATGCTGCCACAGTGCTCAGAGCAAGAGACTCACCAATATTTATGACTCCAGAGTCAGCACTGCTAATTGAGTTAATTGAGGCTGTGCTGATTTGCACCGTCAGAGAACATGACCCCAAAACATTGCATTTAAATTCATTTTCCCCATGTTTCCAGAGTTCTAGTGAGAGACAAACTGCCTCAGGAGTCATAGGGTGGAGGGGGGGTGGTATATAAAATATGGTAAGAGCTGTTTGACTCTCCCTGTACCATTAGGGGAATGGAATGAGGAGAGAATATAGATGGAGTGAGTGTGTTTGTCAAGGATGAGCAAGAAGGGGATGGAGTTCTGCTGATGCTGACAGTATTTCCATGATCTCCAGATCTCCCTGCAGCATCCCACTAATCCCACCCCTACCAAGGCACCTCTTCCTCCAAATGGAGCACTTTGGGACCCTGCTGTGGTTTCTGTGCCAGAGCAGAATCACACACCAGTTCTGCTGTAGCAAGCAGGGATCCTCTTTGCTGTGCATCTCTCCAGGACCCAACCCAGCAACTCTGGCAGTTTGTCCCTAGAGACTGATCACCTCCTGTCCTGCTTCAGACACAGAACCTTCTGACCATCCTTCTGCAGGTGACTGCTGGCTGCCCTCATGTCTTGGGCTGCAATACAGGATGTGGCCAGAAATGTGTATTCTGTCACCATCTGTTGAAGCTGGGTGGGGCAGTGA
>JAOTQP010000870.1:62732029-62749369 GCA_026413545.1 Cichladusa arquata | reverse complement strand
CTGCAGGTGCATAATCATTGTTATAATTTCTTGTCCTTGAGCAGCCTGAGAAACCCAAGGCTTCAAGGCTGCTTTTTTCCTGGTTCCCAGCAGCATCCAATGAGAACTGTCCTCACTCATATGATAGTTGTGCCATCAGGACCAGCCTGGAGAGAAAAGATGTCCCTGCCTTGCCTCTGTATCCCACATCAGTGGGCTGGAAAGGCAGAAAGTGTGGCAACAGGAGAATGGCTGGGCAGGGAAGAACAGAAAATATTCTGTAATAGGTTGGGATTGAGCTTTCTTCTGTCCTCCTCAAAAGCAGCTATATAATCAGAAATGGAAACAAAGTGCCAATCCACCCCTGAGCATATTCATGTTCTTAATACAAAGGACTTTTTTTCTTAAAGGGAGTCGCTTTTGGCTTCCCATAATTGGATGACTTAGTACACGACCTCATAAAAGCACCACAGCAAGAATATGTTTATTAAGAGTGCTGCTGGCCACCAAGTGCAGAGAGCAGAAAGTGACCTTTCCCCCTGTCGTGAGGGGTGAGCACCACACCAAACACCACTGTCAGAGAAGGGAACACTTGAGGAGGACAGAGCACCACCAGAGCAAGTATGTTCCTGTAAAATCCCAAAACCAGTGGGTCACTGCAATACACAACCAAGAAGTCAGCTTTGGGAAGTCTGAGTTTGCTCCTGTGTGAGTTCATTTGCAGGATGATTCCATCCCATAAAAAAAGATTCTGACAGATATCTAAACAAAGCCTGCCTCATACGGCATCGAGCTGCCCAGGAGTGAATCAGAAAGTGGTGGTGTTTTTGAAAAACAAGCCTTGTTATGAAGCCCCAAGCTTGAGGCTGAGTGGTGATGAGTGATAGAATCACATCATCATAGAATGGTTTGGGCTGGAAGATCATCTGGTCTGAGATGAAGATCATGGGCAGGGACACCTTCCACTATCCCAGGTTGCTCAGAGCCCCATCCAGCCTGGCCTGGAACACTTTCAGGGATGGGGCAGCCACAGCTGCTCTGGGAAACCTGTGCCAGGGCCTCACCACCCTCACAGGGAACAATTCCTTCCNNNTATCCAATCTAACCCTGCTCTGTGTCAGTGTGAAGCCATTGCCCCTTGTCCTGTCACTCCAGGCCCTTGTCAAGAGTATCTCTCCATCTTTTTTGGAAGTTCCCCTCAGGCACTGGAATGCTGCAATGAGGTCACCCCAAAGCCTTCTCTTCTCCAGGCTGAACAAACACACTTAGTGGAATTCTCTAAGGAAATAAAGTGTGCCTTTGGGACTCAAGGCACAACAGGATATCCCAGTGCTCAAATAATCTGCCAGTCTCGCCATAGCCATAATCACAGCACAGCTACAAAATCAAAGCCAGGTTTAGCCCTAGCTGGGCTGCAAGGTCACCTGCAACAGAACTCCAAGAACACTCATTAACAGCAACATTAGACTGCAGCAACGAGAATTGGAGTTTATAGCAGAGGATATTTTAAGGCCAGCGGACAGTTGCAAGCTGTTGATGAGTGCCATGAAATATGGCACATTATCACTTGGTCTCATGATAAAGGACACTCAGAAAGACCATCCATCACTGAGCAAGCCATATGGAGGGAAGAGTCCTCGTGGGCTTCATTTAGCCTTCCCAGGAAGTGTTGCCTTATTGTTTAAGCAGGCTGGTGCCTGCCTCAAAAGCTGATTGCAGACCTGAAATCCAGGCTACCAGAACATGGCAGTCTGTTGGCACTCTCAGTGTTACTGAGGGGAAATTCCTGAAAATGAGAGATGTAAAGGAAAGATGTGAACAGATCTACAGAGAAAGGAGCAGAGCATACATCAGTGACAGTGAAAAAGGAAAACAAAAGTTATCTGCATAAAATGAAAACCTACACTGATGCCAAAGCAGTGTCTACAGGATTGAAGCCACCAGTCTTCAGCAGTAATAGAAATCAGGCTCAATTAGATGTATCAAATTCAAAAGTATTCAGTGTTTCTTATGAGCCAGGGCAGCATCTTACACTGGATTAATGATTGTCTTTATCACACCTGACAGAATGTGAATGGTGGGATCATGATCATGTGTGCTCCCAGCAGAAACTAAGGCATGCAGTGGAGGGATTCCCAGCACCAAGGCAGTGGGTGAGGGCAGTTTCTACTGGAACTGGAAGTGTTGAAGAGGAAGGAGTCCCAGCCATGATTTCAGACCCTCAGAACAGCACATTAGACTGAATGCAGGTAAGCTGAAGTTTTCAGAGAACACTGACATCTATGAACTCTTCAGTGGTTCCAGTTATACCTCAAAAACCTTAGAGTTGTGAAGGAAATGTCCCAAGCAAAAGTGGTGAAGGATTTCCAGTGTTTCATAGAGAAGATAAACTGCTAGATTCCTCTTTTTGTCCTCCTGCCTCTCAGGACACAAGAATTATTGAAGAAGTTATCACACAGAGACAAGATTTGGTAGCAGTCAGGGCCCCATGTGATAGGGGAAAGGCAATCCAGTGCAGGGAACCAGTCCCAAATTGCTATAAACCCCTGGAAGAGACAGAGCCACAGAGCTTGGACCTTGCTGCAAAGTCTGGTGGAGCCCTGTGGGAAATAGAAAATGGATAAAACTCTTAAAAAGCTGTGTGAAAGCAAACCTTAGAATGGAGAAATGCAAGAAAGTTAAAGATGGAAGGACAAGAAGCAATTAGGCTACAAGCTGTGAAGAGATAGGGCTTAGGAAAATATGTTAAGCAAGATAATAGAAATATGTAAGCTTAATAATGAACCTTTGTCCATTGTTTTAAACCATCACAAGCAAGCATTGTTAGAAGCAAGATGTTCATGTAAGTTTACTAATAGGCTTAAGCAAATGCTTGTCAACTTTTAACATTATGCTATTGGCTAAAAAGCTTTTAAAAGACTGTAACTAAGAGAACTTTGTCTGCTGCTGAAGCTGTTTCCATTTTCCACGCTTGTAAAATAAAACTGATGATTATGATGGAATAAAAGCTTTGAGACAGCTGCCCCAGCAGTCCCATCCCATTGTTTGTGTGTATATATGTACACATAAGAAAAATTACAGATCCAACAGAGCCCTGACATGGCTGGGATGGAGGCAGATAAACACGGTGCTGCTGCAAGGTGCTGTTGGTGGGACAACCCCAGTGTGTCACTTTGGGGCACTGAAGATGCAGCATGAGCTGCAGCAGAAGGAGAGCATGCTGAGGAGGTGCTGAGTGCTCCTGGAAGCTGTCTGGGTGCAATGACAAAGGCATGGAACCACTTTGTGCCCAGAGCTCTGCTGGGAGGAGGAAGGAGCACAGGCACTGCCCGTCTCATTACTGGGCAAAGGATTGAGTGTTTGTGTCTCTGTGTGTGTGCACATGTGCAAGATGGGATTTTATTTAAAGCAGGACAAGCAGTAATCCCTGAGGATATAAGAGCTGCCATCAGGAAATGAATACATTCATACCTAGAGGGTGCTTTATTTGAGCCAGACTATTCCACTGGCCAGGCACCAGTGTGCACTGGGTAAACACTGATCAGCTGGGATCTTCCTGCCATTCCACGACACCTTTGCAAATGGCCATTTTTAAGGACAGGGGATGATGGTTGGATTTCTGGGAGCTGGCACTGGAGGAAGCTCTGGCAAGAGCTGGCCAGGAGTGGAGCAGTGCTCTCCCACAGCCTGACAGGCCTCGCAGCCCTGCTCTGACACGGCTCGTAGCACTCTGCAGCAGAATTTGTGCCATTCAGCACTTCACAGGCCAGATTTGAGCACCAGATGTCTTGCCATGGGTATCAGAGATGAAGAAGAGCGAGAGCAAACAAAGTTAGCAGCACAAACAGTGCAGGGACTGATAGTCAAAGCAAGGCAGTCAGGAAAGCAATCCTTACCTGCCTAAGCTGGGACCCAGCAAAGCTTTTTCCCCAAGACTGAACAGGGAATCACCAATGCATCTACTGAAGGAGGAGGGTGGGTTGCAGTCCAGCAGCCAGGTTTTAGGAGCAGTTACACTAAACACGACACTCACAGTAAAGAAATGGAGAAAACAGAAGGTCATTTGCATCTGCTGCTCAGAGTGGAGCAGATATGAACACAGGCAGAGAGCAGCAGCACAGGTAAGGCCAAAGGAAAGCAGCTGCAGCCTGGCAGGGATCACAGGTGGCAGCTGCAGTGGCAGGAGAGTGCTAAAGGAAGGCCAGAGGTAGCTGCAGGGCTGGGAGAAATGTCACGACACAGCCTGAGTAGAGACCAAACCAGAAAACATCAGCACCAAGGTGTTTGTGCAGCAGAGCCACAGCAGCAGGAAATGGGGCTATGTAAAAGATGTGAGGGCAACCAAAAGCCTGGCAATGAGGGAGTCCTTATCTCTTGGGGGGACTCAGGATCTTCAGCCCCAGCTCTAAGCCTGTAGAAAGCCTGAAAGAACCACACAGGGACAGAAAATGCTGAGCAGGTAGTTCTGTGTCTGTGGCAGAGGGTTGGAAATGCTCCCTGCTACTGTTGTCCTTCCCTGATGAAAATTCCCAGTGCAGGTTGCTCTGCAGAGCTGCTTTGGCAGCAGGGCTTCCTCTTGCTTTATTTTCAGCACGCAGGAGAAGCAAAAAATGCTTAACAGGGTGTGTTTCAAACATATACTTGCCTTAGAGCCCAAATTTAGAGTTACAGTTGCATGTCCTCTTTCGGGAACAGGGTTCTTGCTGACCTGCCTGCCCAGAGTGCTTCTTGTCTGCTGGAGGGACAGCTCAAGTGAGGCAGAAGCAATTATTTACAGAAAAAGAAAGAACTTGAGTAAACAAAAACACCGGCGGCTAGTGCATATTGAAGTGAAACGCCCAGATGCTTTGAAGCCTTGTCCCCAGGTGATTTTGAGTGCTTCAGAATAATTCCAAGTCTTACCCAAGATGAAGGCAGTGAGGCACCCCTCAGACACTACCAGGCCATCAATGTCCCATCTTTTCTGTGCCTTGGGCACTGCTGTTGTTCCAGCTGCTCAGTCTTGCTTTTTTGTGTCTCGTCCTACTTTGTATCTGGGCCAGGGTCTGTTCTGGACTCGACAAGTTTGTGACCTATTCCCTTTCTGGAGCCTCCTTTGTGCTGGCTGTGGCAGGAGGGAATGGTCTGCTTCCTGTTGGTTGTGTTCCTTGAGTGCTTTGTCAGATTGTAGCTCTTGAGTTTTGAGCACCTGTTTTTATGATTTATTTGCACTTGAAGCCTCAAAATCAAGTCTTGTGGAGTTTAAAATGCCACTGAGTGCTTAGTGAGCACATTGCAGTAGAGCCATTACACTTCAGACAAATCTCTCCCCTCCATATGTGGAAACTTGCTGATTTATTTACAAATTGCTTGCCTTTAGAATTTCTGGAGCTGTTGTCCCTTTTACGTCCTTCTTTTCAAATCTTTGTGCATTATGTAGGAAAAGAGAAAGGACATTCAGCTGGTACCTCCTGTCTGTGTCCAATTGCCTCAAGGCAACAGGCAGCGAGTTAATATTCAACACTTACAGCAGTATTTTCTGACTTCAGCAGTGCCTAAGGACTGATCCCAGGATAATGATCCCATTGTACTGTGCAGCAGAGAAATACATTTATGCTGTGAGGCACGCCAGGAAGAGCCTTTCAAGAAGGGGAAGGCAGCAGTGAGCATGGCAAGAGATGTTCTAGGGCAAACATAACAAGCACATGGCAAAATTCCTTACCAGCAGCTACCTCCAAATATTCTGCTAATACCCATGTATGTAAGAGGTGGACACACTGGGATGCTCCAAACCTGAGCCAGAACATCAGACCACTGTTCTTACCAAATATCTGCTTTTCCTACACCCTGATATGTGCTTTGGAAGAGGGAATCACTGCCAGGGCCACATCCCCAAAGCAGCAGAGCCCTTGGCAGAGATGTCAGCCTCTGGGATGTGTGTTAGGAGCCAGCAAAACCCGCTGGTGGGAGGAAGTTTGCTGTCTGCCTGAAACCTCAAGGTGATCCACATTTGATAATTTGGATTCAGAGCCTGTCCTAATCGTGATCTCTGATTTCCCTCATGCTTACTGATAGAGTTTGAAAACAGAAACTGGTTGTTGTTCTTAAAAACATAAACTGTTTTACAGTTTAAAAGCAAGAGGTGGTGCTTGCCTCTGTCCTCACAAGCCAACATTTTACCTATGGAAATTTCCATGGCCTGGGTGAAGTGAAAGGAATCCCACCTACCTGCAAGGACAGGTACCCTACCCAACCACCCTGTGGATACTGGTGAAAGCCAGGGAAAGAAGCAGCTTGGATTTTCTCAGGCTGCTCAAGGAAAACATGAGAGAAAGAATGATAACAATGGTTAAGCACCTGCTGGATGCTTGAGAGATGTGATGTTTTCATGAAAGCATGTTCACCAGGGGTGTTACCTGCCTTGCACCAACGAAATCACTTCTGTCCTTGCTGCCACGATCTACTCTATATAAGGGTGATTTAATTCTTTAATAAAGGGCTTTTACTTCTCTTCTGTATGAAGGAAATATTGTTGCTACATCCTTTCAGCCGCTCCCATAGCGCAATAGCAACACCACCCAGGTCTCCAGTGTCCTGGCATGTTTTACACATGGCAAGTCCATCCCTTTTCTCACATGAATAAATATGGATTTATTTAGAGTTCCCAAACTATGGATGAATTTCAGGTTCCCTTATGAAAATTTTAGCTAGACCTGCCTGAGGTCATTGTGTGTGGTTCAATGAGGCCAATTTCCTACAACAACAAAGAAGTAGAAAAGTGATTATGATATTTTGTTTGACTGATAAAAAGAGATAGAAATATAATCATTAAGAAGCTATATCAGATGATATCTTCATCTGCAACACTATTTCTATGTTTGGGTATCTTGTATTGTGGGGAGAAGGGAGAGATTGAAAATGCATTAAATATAGCAGCTAAAGATGGTGAATGGCATAGGGAAAAAAGAAAATCTGTAAAAATAATGTATTTCAACGTAAACCAAATCCTTCTTTAATTAAGCACTGTGATTTATTAAATTGATCACAAATCATGATTAGTTTCAGGTCATCCCCAGCTGTGAGGTTTTAGAGTTAACCTTGTTAAAAGAATGATCACCCTTCTAACACACAGGCATCTGTGACTGTGCATATCTCATTGGATTGCTGCCAGCTGGAAATCAGAGCGTGGAGCAGAACTCTGACCTTTGTGCTGCAAAATCAGAGGAAACAATCAACTGAAGGAGATAAAGGAGAATCCTCCTCATAAGGAGGAAGTGGTACAGAAATCAAATTCACTTGTGCAAAGATTCACTTTGCCAGCCAGCCCACCAAGGCAAAGCGCTCCACTATTCAGCCAGCCGCAGGGAGGATCTGGGAATTTTAACTTGGAGTTAATTAATTAATTAATCAGAGCACTGTGAGGATTTGGCACAGCACGGTTTGGAGGCTGCATTTGCTGTGGAACCCTTTTTGTGGAAGAGCTGTAGGAGCAGACCAGGCTGCTCTTTTATTCTAGCCAGTGAAACAACAAACATTAGCACTGAGTAAACACAGAGCAACCCAAGGAGCTCTTTCCTCACATAATATGGAAGTCACCACTGTATTGAGGACAAGCACAAGTCATATGTTCCTCTTAAGTCTTACTTAATCCCTGCTTTGAGGATTTAAAGGACATTCAAGTGATTCATAAACCCTGTGCATGTTGTCTGCACAAGAATGATTTTTTTACCCACCACAGAGACAGCTGAGCCATGGGGAGTTCTGTAGTGGCTCTCATCAATGGGATAATGCTCTTGTGTTCAGGAAGGCCTGGCTGAGGCTCTGTCTCAGCTGCAGCTGTAGTTTTAACATCTGACATCCTGATAATCCAAACTTACGGTTTGTGGTGTGCCTTGATTCCCCACAGGGTTCTGCAAGTAATGTATGTGTCTTACTGGCATCATTGCATATCTGGCTGGGAAAGTAAGTCAAGGAGGAGCTTTGCATCAAGCACAAGCCAGGAATAAAGGCAGGAGGTCTCTTCTGACAGTTTATTGATCTGAGCCAGCATCACCAACTTCCTGTTTAAAAAAAAAAATAAATAAAAAAGAAAAAAAAAAGAAAAATATTTGCTTGTTTTCAGAGAAAATGTCCAGCTGGAAAATGGGCTGAAATCTGCAAGACAGTGCCTAAATGTTGCTGCTTTTGAAGGCAACAACCAAACTGTGAAAGATGGTTACAGATACCTTTTGCACAGTGTGTGTGAATTTATTTTTCTTGGGTTTTTGGTTTATGCCTCGTTGTGGTGATCTGTTCTTGTTCCTCTTGCATATTTTTTTGCAGGTTCCTTGGCAGAGGCTCCTACATCTATCACAGCTCCATTCTGCAGCACACAGCGGAAAGGAGATTATTCAGATCTATAGTTCTGTCAAATGACACTCCTTAAGATGTTATGTAAGCTTAAAAAGGTGAATTTATGCTCTGGCTTATATACCTCTTTGTGCCCAAGGCACTTTGAGGTATAAAAATCTTTCAATAAAAGCAAATAAACACGAGTACCCACCACTTGTTGGGGCCATGAGCTCTGAGAGTTATTTTGTAGGGGGACTGATACCTTCATACTTCCTTTCTTAAAGGTAAAAGAAAATTAGAAGAGACTATTTACAAGGGCCTGGAAAGACAAGATGAAAGAGAATGGCTTCACACTGACACAGAGTAGGGTTAGACTGGATATGAGGAAAAAATTCTGTGAGGGTGCTGAGGCCCTGGCACAGGTTTCCCAGTGAAGCTGTGGATGCCCCATCCCTGGAAGTGTTCCAGGCCAGGTTGGATGGGGCTTGGAGTAACCTGGGATAGTGGAAGGTGTCCCTGCCCATGGCAGGGGGTGGAACTGGATGATCCTTAAGGTCCCTTCCAACCCCAGTCATTCTATGAGTCCATGAAATTCAAACACTTTGCAAGAACCAGAGAGAAAACTGGAATTGAAAAAGTATTGGAGACAAACTCTAGACATGGTAATTTCTTTTCATCCACAGAATAAATCCTAAAACCTAGATAAAGTTCTAGATACTGGATTGTACTCCCAGAACTCCTGGTTCTCACTTGTGACCCTCAGCACCAGCAGCAGCAGCATTAGTTTGGTCCATACACTTTTCTTCTCCTTCCCATCTTTCATCTTGCCTTTCCTGTGCAGGCTGTAGTCTCTGTAGAGCAAGAGTTTGCATGTCCTTGTGATATGTAATTCAGGTGGCCCTGATCCTGTGCCAGTAGAAAAGCATAAAAATCTCCAGTTTGACACTCAGCAACACAGCTGGAAAGTTGGAGAGGGAGTAACATTACTGTTTGTTTTTCATGGAGGATGACCTCTGGCTCTGTCCAGCTTTGATCACTGAAATAAAGAAAGCTTTCCCAGGTCCTTTTGTACTGCTTCCCCTGCTGTGCTGTTCCTTTTTGCTCCTAGATAGTTCCCCAGCTGTGGCAGGAACTCCCAGCTCTCTGTCCCTGCTGGGGGGAAATGGTGTTCCCTGCCAGCAGAGGTGTCCTGGATGCAATTATAAACCAGAGGGATCTCCTGTGGCATGAGGAATATTGCACTTGCTCTGGATATTTAGCAAGGACTGGTGATCCAAAGCTTGCTGGCCCCACTGCAGCCCTCCTTTCCATCAAAACCCCTTGAGTTCTCTCCTATGACTCCACCTTCCATGCTGGAACACCTTTGGCTTTGCAGCAGATGGCAATGCAGCACTGCCCGCTGCCAAGACGAGCCAGTTCATTTTCCCATCGTCTGCATCTGACTATGAAGCAGCAGAAAAAGAGGGGAAAAAAAACCCCATTTGGCAGCTGATCTGTGGCAGGTTATCTCCTCCTGTGGGGCTCTCAGCAATATGAGCACATCAATTCCAATAAATCAGGAATAAGCAAACTGAGAAGTCCAGAGATAGCTAGTCCTTCCTGACATGGTGGACACAGTCCTGAAGACAATCTACAGAGTCAGCTAAAATTCCAACCTCACATTCCTAAACAGCTCAGATTTTCCTGTGGCTTTCCCACAGGAGGGGCAGAGAATGTCCCCTCAGTGCAGCACAAATGGGATATTTTCTTGGCATTGTACCTTTCCTATCTGCTCTCTCCACCCACTTTCATCACATTGTGTCTCAGCATTAGCCTGGCTTTTGGGCACATGATGCTGTGTCATTAAAAACTTGAGTTGTTAACAGATTAGTCCAATCAACTTTCAGTTGTGACAAAAACAAAAGCAACCTTCAAATGGGGAAGCAGGTATCACAGCAAGGAATGCACAAGATATCCATGGGTAGATTTAGTTCAATGAAAAACATCCGTTCTATTTCTCATTCCCTCTATCTGCCTTCCATCATTTCAATAAAGGCAAATCAAGGGCTTTCAACTTGCTCAGGCCCACACTGAGTTAACACTCGTATTTTATGAAGGAAGAATTTTC
Source organism: Cichladusa arquata (assembly GCA_026413545.1). Classification (NCBI taxonomy): domain Eukaryota; kingdom Metazoa; phylum Chordata; class Aves; order Passeriformes; family Muscicapidae; genus Cichladusa; species Cichladusa arquata. The sequence continues at coordinate 62,738,973 of JAOTQP010000870.1, read as the reverse complement.
CAATTTCCTATTTTTTGGAGTTAAACAGAATTTTCCACGGGCCACTTATTTTGTCTTCAAAATGTTATTTTGGATGTTTTCAAAATAACAACCGAAGCTTTGTAAATACAAGCACAGCCTTCCTTTCCCTCTGAAACTCTGAATCTCTCTTAGGAAATGAACAGGGATGGATACTTTAAGATGATGTTTCCTGTTGCAAGACCTGAAGAATTTTACAGAGATCCCTCCTCCTGCTCTTCTGCCTTGGGGCTGTGGCAGAAGGGAGCTGTGGAGCCAGATCCCAGCTCTTGGTGCAGTGCAAAGCCATGGCTTCTGATGGATTTGCTCCTCACTGAGGATGCCAGAAGAGTGAAAAAAAGGGTCAGGAAGTTCAGATTCAGCCTCAAGGAGCAGACTCCAGCAGCAGGTGAGTGACCAGTACTAAAAGATGGAGAGCATCATCCTTTTCCAGGGAGCTTGACAAAGTTTTCAAAGAAAACAGCATTTCTGATACCAAGTAGAGTAAATGCAACACTCTTTTGGAAACTAAATTAGGCAAGAGATAACAACATTTCAACATCCCCCCAAAAAAGTTAATGCATTCAAAACAAATGAACAACAGGAAAAAGAAAGGGATATGAAAACATCATAGCTAAAATATGCCTTTCATGTTCTTGTGTCAGGATCTGAATTATTACAGATCACCATTGTGCTATCCTGCTGCATACTTGTGATACACCCATAAGAAATTTTTGATTTGACTCGAAAACAAAACAAAACAAAACAAAATCTCATGCAAACTGTTTCAGCTAAGTCCAAGGGATCATTTTGTATTTCCAAATGCACAGAAAACTCAAGTCACTTGCAGTCAAAATTACCTTTCCCAACCCAGTGGCATTCATTTAGGCTCTGCAGTGTTTTTGCTGAGCTGTGCTGGAGTTTTGACTTGTGTAATTCAGAATTTTTGTGCCTGTGCTTGTCTGCAACAGAAATAGCAAGTAGTAACGTGTACCTAGAGAAAACTGACCTAGCTAAGAAGTTTAAGTTGATTATCTTGGAGTATAAACCTGAGAAGTTAAGGAAAGAGAGTGCTTTCCAGAAATTCAGGAGAGCTGGAGGTGCATTTCAAAGTACAGCAGTTAAACTCTCCAAAGCTTCCAGAGTCCAACAGCATTTTATTTTTCTGTGCTGCAAGAACCTGCTGGGCACAGAAGTCCCTGCATGGGGGAACACAAACATTGGCCATCTGGATATAGATAAAAAGACAGTGCAAATGACAGGAGAACAGGCTTCAGTAATGGTGTCTTAGACAAGACTCAGTGAAACAGGAAAGTGTGGACAGCAATCTGATGGTTAATTCTAAAGATTCATCTACTCAGTGCATCAGATTGACACATTCAGATACCTCAGATCCTTGGAGACAGGTATTTTCCTAAATATTTATTGGTTTTTAGGCACTGAACTTCTGTCTCCAGCTACCATTGTGCAGTTGTGGGGTTTTTCCCCTTCTGTTATCCCAGAGGTGCTACTGTTATCCCTGATGGGCTCAGCCTTGGCCAGTGGCAGATCCATCCTGGAGCCACCTGGAATTGGCTCTGTTGGACACGGGGGAAGCTTCCAGCAGCTTGTCACCCCCACTACCAAAACTGTGCCCTGCAAACCCAATGCCCCCCAAAATGCAAATAACCACAGTGAAATGCTGTATATTTTTATCAAACCTCCTCTGTGTATTTTTCAAGCTTAAATGAAGCTGATTTCAGAATATTACCTCTTCAAGGTAAAGCTAGGAATAGCTTCCCTGCCAGAAACAATTCGTGCTGAGTGCATTCTTTGAATGCAGGGCTGCCCTTTAGGGATCTGCTTGTATGAGATGCAAATGTGCAAAGAAGGATGTGGAAATAGGAAAAATCCTTTCCCACAGGCTCTTCATTTGAGCTTTCTTGTCCGTAGAGAGCAGGGGTGCAAAGTTCAGTGGCCTAAACTTAAATTGTACCTTGAAGTATTTTACGGTGTGACATTTTCTTTCTGTGACTTTCCCAAGTAGATGTTGTATGTCAAAATGTGATCTCAAACAGGCTTATTTGCTTCAAGGTGTTACCTTTTGCTAGCCAGGATTTCTTCATAATTTTTAATCTAAACTTGCTCTTTGTGTGAAGCCATTGAGAGACATGCCAGGGCATCCTACTATAGAGAGGATTACAAAATAAGTCATGTAATGTTTATCTAGTCACAGCCAAAAACCACACTTGAATTCACAGGGCAACACACAGCACCACTGTGGGATGGCACAAAAGTGGAGAAGATGGTAACTGCAGAAAATTCCTACTGGTTTACTAGGAGAAAGAACATGAAGAGGGACTACTGACAAGTGACAGGAGTGACAGGACAAGGGGCAATGGCTTCACACTGGCAGAGAGCAGGGTTAGATTGGATATTGGGGAGAAATTGTTCCCTGTGAGGGTGCTGAGGCCCTGGCACAGGTTTCCCAGAGAAGCTGTGGTTATTCCCATCCCTGGAAGTGTTCCAGGCCAGGTTGGATGGGGCTTGGAACTGGATGATGTTTAAAATTCATTCCAACCATTCTGTGATTCTGAAAACATGGTTCCAGGTGGTGAAACCACATCTGTGCACCCACCACCCCCTCAAGCCATAATTTGAATGAAACAGCACAGGCCAAACATTGCTTTAGCCTTTTGCTCTTTGGATAATATTACCAGCTCTCCCAGTGCAAGGAGCTTAGCTCTGAGCTTTATTGTGATTAATCTCATCAGAGACTGCTGTGGCAGCCAGGCTCCCCTAAGACAGACGATGGGCAGGATCTCAGGGAATAAGGGAAAGGCAGATGGGAAAGCCCTGCATAAAGCATAAAGAATATGAAATAAACATTCAAGAGCTCAATGAAAATCCCAGATTAAAAAAACAAGCAAAAAACCCCCGTATCTAGTCTCAGGCTGCTTTGCACCTGAAAATACCAAAATCCCATTTCCATTCTTTCATAGACTGAGGGAATGTAGATCTATATCAGAAGAATCTAATGAACCTATATGGGACATTTCTTGCTAGACTTTCCATGAGTTTAAAATCCATTTTACACTTCAGAAGGGCTACATTAGTAGTGGCAAGTTCACCAAATAAAGTGACTCCATCATCTTGAAACTTACTTTTAACTCGACCTCAAGGCAGCAAAGTTACCTTAGGAAAAGATTAATTAAAACAAGACTTTCTTTTTATTTTCTTTCTCTCAGAAAAAAAAAAGAAAAAAAATCACCTGGCTGGAAATAATAGGATGATAAGGGAAGATGTCTGGCTTAGACTGTGATGAAGACCCAAAAAGCTAGGGCATTTCAGGTTTTCCTATGGTTTCAATAGAGACCAAGCAAGAAGTTTGTACCATAGAGAGGGCCAAAAGATCCAGCCCAGTGGGATAGATGGGAAGAGACCCTGGACAAGGTTATGAACTGCCAAGAGAGAAAAGTATATTGTTGGGAATCTGCTGTAACTGTTCTGTGGGTACAAGCTTCCAGAGTCATGTAAAATGTGCTTTCTCCAGTGATTTTGATCTGTATGCTAGGAACTCACCTGTTAAGGCAGCATTTTCTTAGTGAAAAAGAGAAAAAAAAAAAAAATACAATCTCATGGAAAACTTGGGTTTCTAGAAGTATGTAGGCACTGAAAAATGATAGTCATGAAGACTGGACAGAATCACATCATGATCTCAATCCAGAGATGGGCCTAACCTTAATCAGATCTGTTGCAAGGCATGTCAGAAGAACAGGGAGAGCCAGCTGGGAAAACATAAAATTGCCTGAAAGAATACATGTTTATCCCTCATATCTGCCCATCCATCCGTTCATTGATCTTGTGCACACCCTGACAAAACATGCTTCCAGCTTCCTTTCTTTTCCCCTCACACATCAATCCAGGCAGTTACTGGATGTGATAATTATAGTAAGCTCTTAAATCCCAATAAATACTACCAAGCTGGCTGCTCAGAGGCTTCCATGCATCGACTTTTTAACACAGTAATGATGATTACACTGTATTCCATCTGAGTACTTTTAGAGGTTTCCCCTTGATTAGACTTAGGGAGAGGGAGGAAATACTGTCAGAAATGGGAAGGAGATATTTCAGCCTGGAAAGAGGTTATGTTTTCAAATTTTGTCTTTCAGAACAGTGGCAGAATAATAAACATGTAGAGGTTCTTGGTTTTAGGCTCTGCTGTTCTTTCAGTGACAGAGAAATGATGCTTCTGCTGCTCTGAGGGCTCTGGAGCAGCCAGTAGTGTGGAAACTTAGTTTATCACTGGCTAACCCATGTCCTTCAACATGAGCTCAATTTTTTAGGCTGTACTTGCAAAAGGGCCAAAGGCTTGGCTTGCTATTCATGGTTGTGCCTAAATTCCATTGCCAGTGGAAATGCCCAAGGTTTTCACTACCAAGAGCAAAATCAGAACCAGGGTGGGGGGCAGTGGAAGCAAAACCAGGGATGTAGCACCTCCCAGCCTCCACCTGCATGTTGGCCAGGCATTGCCTCAGAGTTATATCAGCACTACCTGCCTCCTCTCTCCATCCCACCTGGACCAGGAAAATCGTGCAGCTCCCTGCACAGGTCACCATAAAGTTAGGAAACACTAACTAGCTCCTTTTCTGGCCTAAACTCACAGAGCTCAAATGCTTCCCCTGAGGGAAATGCCTTCTGAATCTCAAATTTCTCATGATTCAGAACTTACTCAGAGCCCTTCTTTCCAGCACATCTCACAAAAGGCACCACTTAGTTTTGCTGCCTCAAGATCTTTCTGTTCTGCATCAGCAGCAGCAGAGTAGGACCAGGATGAGGAGGTCTTGCATTTGAGCTATTAGAGAGTGGCAAAAAGGAAAATGCAACATAGTTCTTCTTGTAATGGAGAAGTAAAAGACAGCTTTTATTTAAAGAAACACTACACTTACATAGGGTAGTTCATGCCATACAGAATAGAAAATGTTCATTGGTCCAAGAAGGCAACACCTCTTTGAAAACATGCTTTCTGCAAAACATCACATCTCTCACGTCTCCAGCAGGTGTTTAACCATTGTTATAATTTCTTGTCCTTGAGCAGTCTCAGAAAGGGCTGCTTTCTTGGCTCCCAGCAGCATCCTAAGGACAAGGCGGGAAACACACAAGATAAGTGAACATTTGGCAGTCTGAATGGATGAAAGGAAGGGATCCTGGCACATGGTGAGTGTCAAGAAAAAAAAATCTAGGAAAGGCTGATAAAACTGCATGTGAGAGGAGTATGCTCTGGGTGGAGAAGGGTTGCAGGGCACCAGCAGCATTGCAGGGGCTATGAAATCTTTAGAGGACTGTGGGTGAGTAGAGTGAAGTGAGGTTCATTAGATTCTTCTCCTGAATCCAGTGACTCTTACTGAATCTGGGTATCAACAAATACATCAGAACCAGGTGATTCACTCCATTTTGGTTGCTGTAAGTGCCCTGAAGTTCTGTGTACAGCAAACAGTGATTCACAAAGGATGAGTAAGGCCCAGCAGTCTGTGGCAAGAGCAGTGGAAACCTGCCAAGGCCACGGCAGCCCGTGTGCTCTCTGTGTCACAGGACTGGAGGGACATGACAATATCTTTCCCTCCTTATTTTCTACTGAAGTTTGTCCAGACTCCTGACCATAATCAAGGCCCCTTGGACACCCAGGTCGTTTTGTACCAGGACACAGCTTCTGATTCTGGGCAGAATTGCTTCTGAAGGGCAAAAATAAAAAATATCATCACCACTGTAGGTATTGGTAGAAGTTGAGGCTCTGGTTCTGTGTGATAACAAGAGTTTAGACAGCAACCACTGTTCCTGTCTAGGAACAGCACTATCAGGTGACTGCAAATGTGTATGACAGGGACCAAATGAAAGAGGCCAAAGATATGTCAGCTGAAGAGGAAATCGGTTGAAAGAGCCAGTATTAATTTCTTCAGCAAACTGCAATTCAAAGGCTTGATCAGTGAGGATATAAAAAGGTGGGTTTTGATATTAAGGCTATTTTATATTTCTGCTGACTGGTCTACAAAAATAATGTTTATGTTTCTACTGCTTTGAAATGTTCTATACCTTCCAGCCCATGTTTATTTGTTGCTTGTATCCCTACTCACTTCCACTGAATATACACAGAAAAATAGCTCTCTATAAATTTCAGCATCTCCCTCTGTGGAAAACTCCCAGAGCAGGACATGGCAGCTGTTTAGCAGCACACAACACCCCTGTGCACCACTGCAGGGTATGAAGGAGTGCAGATCCCCATATCCCATTGCCATTGCAGGATGAACGTGGAGATACTCAGGCTATAATTAACCACACTGAATTTGAGCAGTAAGCTAAGGTTAATGGTCCTACAACACTTGAGAAAAGTGTAATTGATCTCTTAGCATGAGTGATTAGGAGATGGGTTTGTGTCACTGGGGAGGTGATGCTGTCAGCACCACAGTGTCCACTAACAGTGTTCACAGGGCACCCCTTCACCCAGCCTAATGAAATGGAGGTGTTCATCTCCCACATTTGCCAGCACCTTATAAAATGGACCTAGGCTGATTCCTTTGCCTTTTGTGCTGGTCACAACCAGAGGAACTACTCAAATAGGGATTCATACATCTCAAAATAATCCATTTCCTGCTCCTCCTGAAGTCAGGTAATGCCGCTGTCCCCAGTTCATGACACTTGAGTCAGAGCTGCAGTAAATTGCCTCAAACACCAGGAATTACTGTGGTGCTGCACCCAAGGTGATGAAGCTTGAGCCACTGAGGATATGGCAAACAGATCAAAGAATCACAGAATTGCAGAATGGTTTGGGTTGGAAAGAGACCTTAAAGATCATCCAGTTCCAACCCCTGCCATGGGCAGGGACACCTTCCACTTTCCCAGGTTGCTCAGAGCCCCATCCAGCCTGGCCTGGAACACTGCCAGGGATGGGGCAGCCACAGCTGCTCTGGGAA
>JAOTQP010000870.1:62701511-62720899 GCA_026413545.1 Cichladusa arquata | reverse complement strand
TCCCTTCCCTTCCCTTCCCTTCCTTCCCTCCCTTTCCTTCCTTTCCTTCCTTCCTTACTTTCCTTTCTTCTTCCCTCTCCTGCTCACGTTTTTTTGGTGTGAACTTTGAAAATAAGAATGGAAAAATAAATTTGTAATTCTCATGTGTTTATCACCAATTTGTTTTCTACTTGAAAATGTGTAAATTTTTTTACTGTAAAATAGACTGTGAAATAATTTTTAATGTAAAAAAGACCAGTTTCCTTGCATTCAGAATATTTGAAGAAGAACAGATTTCTCATGTATGTCAGAGGATTAGAAAGATAGGAATTTCAACATCAATTTCACAAATTTGCTGTTATGAGAGTATAATTAAGACATGAAAATATACTAAACTCCCAAATATGGTAATTGTATTGATTTTACATTTTGGTTTCAGATAAGCATTTTTGCAAAACAGTGTAAGATAAAGAGAATAAGATTGTTCATCTGCTTTTGGAAAGTGCAGTATCTTATGCTTTTAAATCATAAGTAAAACACGCTTTTCCCGCAAAAGCTATGTACCTTAATTTTTAATACATTTATTTCCAGAGCTCTCATTCTTAGCAAGAAACTGTGATCCCCATTTTACATCTGGAGGCTTGAGAGATGGAAGTTCTCCTGCAGCACCTCACTAGAGCAGAACACAGGTGAGCCCTGTGCCTTGGCCCTGAGGCTGTGGTGCAGCCTGACTCATGTCCACATGCCTAACTCTCCCTCCCAAAAAAACCCCAACAGGATGGCTACATCCAAATAGCCTATTGAGAACAATTCTTGTCTTGTGCTATCATCCAAATTATGTCTGAACACTCCCAGGGAGAGTTTTAGCTGTCCCAGCCCAGGTCTGTGCCATGGAGCACGGTGATGGAGGGATGGACCAGACCACAGCCCTTCACTCCATCCTGGGACCTGTGGTTCCATGGCACAGGCACAGCCACAAGCACTCCCAGAGAGAGCAGAGCTTGGAGGTTTAACACCTAAAACTGTTATTCCAAACTCTGCATAAACCAGCAGACCTTTTTTCCCACATATTTTTTTAGCCTGGAGAAAGGGAGGCTCTGGGAGATCTTATTGCTCTCTTCAACTACCAGAAAGGAGGTTTTAGCCAGATATGGATTGGTCTCTTCTCACAGACAACCAGTGCTAAGACAAGGGGAAATAGCCTGAAGTTGTGTTGGGGATGTTCAGTTTGGATATTTGGAAAAATATTGTCGCCTTTTCTTCACTTAAAGGGTGGTCAAGAATTGGAACAGGCTGACAAGGGAAGGGGTGGAGTCACCAATTCTGGAAGTGTTCAGGAAATGTCTGGACACAGCACTTGGTGTATGCTTTAGTTGATATCAGTCAAAGGCTGGACTCGATGATCTTGGAGGTCTCTTCCAACCTCTGTGATTCAATAGTCTCATATGTGATTCAATAATTCTAATTTTCAGGCAAACAGAAACCGACTTTTGCGGAGCTGCTCCAGTCCTGTGCCAAGTGTTTGTAACAGCAAAGCCCCACCTGCTGCACATGAGCCCACTTCAGTTCAGAGGTGATGTGTGCCCGTGCAGCTGTGCAGTTTCTCCAGCTCACACAGCTGTACAGCGTTTCCAGACCACAGCTGGTGTCCACCTGGCCAGCTCTCAGCAGGAGGAGAAAAGATCCCATCTGTCCATATTCGTCTTTGGGGACACTGCTATGATTTGAGGTCTGTTTCCAGCATAGCTCAGCTTTCTGTTGTTCCCTACTTTGGAGTTATAGTAGAAAACACAGTTGTAGGAATTTTGGTCCTCAATCACATATATCTATTAATATATAAATGTTAAAATAAATCCGTGTTGCTATAAATAAAGAGTTATTTTCACAAGACACATGAGCAATGTTTCACTCAGAATCTACAATCTGAAAGGACACATTTTCTCTTAATAAGATATGTGGTGGTTTTCCTGTAAGTGACATTCAAAATAGTGAATGTTTCCCAATGGACCATTTAACTACAATAAATCTAGACTTGTTCCTTTTAAAGAAATGTTGTCAGCAGCAAATTGTTTCACAGTTGTTCTAAGGTCATGCTTTCTAAACCCACTTACTTCCCACAGTATTTACAGCACCACTATTTAATATACTTAAAATGTGATTGATTGTACGTGTGTGTGTGGGCATGTATGTGATTATTTTCATTAAACAAAATAGTTCTTATGCCATCTTATCAGAAATTGCAGAAAGAACTGAATGAAAATGAACAGAATTAATAACAAATTGAAGGAGGATTGTGCAACACCAGGATTGCTGCTAAAGGCAAGATGAATTTGAACTGGAATGTTTCTCAAAAGCACTTTTTTTTGGAATATTTTGGGCTCAGTCCCTCTTTTTTTCAGGGGCATAGTAGATTAAGAAATCACCCATGTCTACCCATCTATGGTAGAAAAGGACATAAATGGAGAAAACTCACATCTGTGAAGAAAAACAGGTAATTTGGACTGAAACCTCCTAGGAAGTGCTTGTGACTGACTTCTCTAACAGCATCCAAAGAATTGCCTCGAGTTTTGGTTGAAATAGAAACCAGCAGCTCTTGTCACCACAGCAGAATGAATATTGGTGCCAATTGATGTCCTGGCTACACTGCTCTGGAACTCTTCATTCTTCTATTTCCCTTCTTTATTCACATACAAGGCCAAAATTGTCCTAGTCCTTTCCCTGTCAAGCATCTTATCAATCCAAAGGAGCTATTTGCTTTCCAGAGTTTAAATAAATCTTTTACAAAGGACTTTATGACTGTGCACTGGACACAAATAACAAATATTTACATATGTAATAAAGTGGAACAAATTTACCATGCAAATACAGCTACCTGCCCCCAGAGTATCCAAAATTTTCATCACTGCTATAAAGTCTTAAGTACTGAACAACTTAAATATCCATTTCACGGGGTAAGAGAATTAGCCTCTTTCTTTGGTTAAATCTAGGGCTAAAATAATGTAAATTGGGTCACGCCCAGCTTTAGACTAGTCATGCATTAGGATTATTTGAGAGTTGCTAGACACCTTTGGACATGAAATATTTAAGCAAAATGCCTTATTCAGTGCCCTGTGAATCTTGAGTACTCGTGGAAAATCTCTGCCTGTCTCTGTGCAGTGGACTGGAGAACCTGCAGCTCTACCCACCCTGAGCCTGCAAATCCTTACTCTGCCACAGAGCTCACGAGCTGTTCCCAGGCACATAAGGAGTATTCAGGTGAAACAAGCAACAAGTCCAGACCTCTTCTATACCACTAAATTAACTTAGGTTTATTGTTGCCTCATTCCCCACACTCCCAGGCCAGCCCCCACTTGTCCATTTAATATCCACTGTTGCATCCTGTCTGGCATAGAGATGGTAAAGCTGCCAGCTCGGGGACTGTCTTCTCTCACTTGTTTATGGCATCCCTTGTCTAGTGGAGCTCTGACTCTCCATTGGATTTCCCAGCCTCCTCTGTACGAAAATAAGAAATAGCAAAGTACATCAAGATTTTACACTATTAACCTCTCAGTCCTCAGTAGGCAGGAGAAGCACCCAGCCCTTCACAGCCTGGCTTTATTATTGTTTGTAGTACTTTTGCAACTACAGGCCACCAACTAGACTGAATCTACTGCCATCTCCCACAACCCAAATTAATTCTAGCCACTGTGTTTTGAGCCAAGCTGCAAGTTAGAATAACAGAGCCTCACACATGCAATGGTCTTGCTGTATAACCTCATCTTTCAGCTGGTTGAGAGCAACACTTCAAATAATGTTCACAGTATTGGTTTTTAGGGAGAAATCTGGGGAAAGGTAATCGGGCATTGTGCAAGCGAATATGACAGTCATATATATCACATGTTAACAGAAAACAAATATATGACTGGCTGGCACCTCCTTTGATCAGACTCCCAGAGAAAGAAGCAGAGTGGGTTTTTTATTACTAGCTGTCAGAGGATAGAGCTCCCATTGTGATAGGCACTATATAAATGCAAAATGAGATGCTATTCCCTCCTCACCCAAGAGCTGGCAATCTTTGGGCATAGACACATTGCCTGGTCACATAGGAATCTGTGCCAAAGCTTTCAACTCATTAGATCACACACCTTCTCTCATATAAAATCTGTAATAATGTCTATATTATTAAAAATGGACTTTTGCCATAAAACAAACCCAGCACATTAAGCAAGCTTGTGTGAGGAGAGCAGCTTGCTGCATGACCTCAAAAGCTTGTGATGCCAGCTGCAACTATAAGCTATCTTTTTCTGCTCAACAGCTCACTAATAATTCAGACAACCCTTGTTCTCGCTAAATTATTTTTGTGAGCTGAACTGGGAGAGCACTTGCGAGAGGAGAGCATTTTGTTAGAGTTTTCAATGCTGCTCTGAATGTGACTGGCAGCATGTTCTGGCAGTCCTCCATTTGGACAGCACAATGGTGTCACTTCTAATAATAAAGAACGTGCAGACGTTTCATGAGCTCTAAAGCATCGCTTTGCTGCAGACTTCAGGGCCCTCTTATTTCTTGGAAGTGTTAATAAGTATGATGGAAGAGAAATAGGCTTTATAAAAGGGAACTTCTAATGCTGGATAATCTGGTGTGATGAATGTTGTTTTTTAAAAAGAGGATTCTAATTCAGTTTGCTTACAAATACCTTGATTTTTTTATAGGCTTTGGACTGCTTTCTAATCATATGAATATCATGTGGCATGGTGACTATAGGGGTCATCACTTTTTGCTCTTACTCTCTCCTGCTTTTTGACTGATTTATTTAAAGGCTGTCTGGATGTGCTTCTGGGCAGCCTGTTCTGGGTGGCCCTGCCTGAGCAGGAGTGTTGGACAAGATGATCTCCAGAGGCCAATGCCAACCTTAGCCAAACTGTGTTTCTGTGACAGAAAGGACAGTTCTCACTTGGTTCTGCAGCACAAACAGGAGCTGAAACAAGTCAAGCCAATGGCCATACATTCATTCATTTAAGTTGTTAAAATATTGAGTTCATTTAGGGATGCAGTTAATCAATGCCATGTGCTTTGACCCTTCTTTGAGAGGGGGATCAGTTCAAACCTCTAATAGCTCTTTTCAACCTAAATAATTATATCATACTAAAAGTATGACTTTATCCCTAAGTAAGATTCTCTGGGTCATCTTCTGGAGTCCTTCTGCATCCCACCCTCTCATTCTTATCAAACTCTTTTGTCTGAAGAAAGATCTGGTCATCACATTTGAGTAGTGCGGATTAATTCACCTGAGTAAGGGAGAATGATTGAAGAAAGAGATCAGATTCCTGAGAGACTTGAATATATTCTCAGAAGGACTTATGACCAGATCTTTAGATATATTTAAAGTCAAAGGACCATTAAAATATTAACTGAGACTCATCCCTTTCCTTCATCCACTTCCCTTTAAAATACAGCTTCAAGTTTCAGTGTTTGCTTATGTTACTTATACTTTTTCCAAAGCAAATACAAAGCTATGCATTTTGCAGCTGAATTTATATAAAGGCAAGCTTTGTGCTTTTGAATATGCTACATTTACCTAAAAAAAATTGCACCTCTGGCCTGGCCCAAAAAATTAATCAGTGTTAAGCAGAAGTAGCTGCATTTTAATGATCCTTCAGGTAACATTCAGGAACAGTGTTTTAGTGGTGTGTGTTTATCCACGTCCTTCAGTCTTTTTAAAGTCAATGGTGAAGAAGCTATGCTGTAAAAAGACAGAGCTTGGGGATCTCGTTAGGAGCTTTTAGTCTGATGGTAACATTACTTCTTTATCACTAATATGTATTCCAATTTAGGCACAATACATGAAAAGCTAACACACCTTGACAGTATGTAAGGTGATCTAAAAGCAATGCATTTCCAAGCAAGATTTTGATGATACTCCCACTCAGATAAAACCTTATGCTCCCATGTGTATTCAGACTCAAGCTCCCACTGTTAATTCAAGCCTCTATATTCTCTTCTTTTAACTAGCCCTTATATCTGACAGCTGTAAAGGCTTTCTGCCATAATAAATCTCTCCCTGACTTCCCAAAGCAAACAGTGCTGAAGTGAGTGATCCCTCCAATAACATTTTGTCAGCTCAAATCACCACTGTGTTGTGAGTTAATCAGACAGTCTATGCTGACTGTTTGCTTCCCAGATTTCTTATGGTACTTATTTCCTACATTTGCTCTGATCCTGGTATGCTGTCAATCCAAAAAGGTATTTTGCTGCAGCTATACCTGTTGATTAGTTGAATTGTTGTGCTACTTTTATTTTGAGCATTTCATCAGGTGCTTTTATTTTCCCCAAAGGCATCAGGTGAGTTACTAGATCTCATTGCAGAGAACCTAGCCATGCAGCAGGAAAAGAAAATAAACCAAAATCCCAGATTATTTCAGTAAAGTCCATTTCACTGTTCCAAACTGATCTACTATGCCTTTAACTAAAATTCAGGGAGAAAATCAGGTCCCTGGGTTCCTGCTAGTACTGCAGGATGTTTGACTATTCAGCACAACTTAAGTTCTTCAGTATGATATTAAGACATAAGAAATGGGAAAAAGTAAGAGAAATAGAAACCAAAATATCAACAAATAAATGGATGGGAAAACTTTTGGCATTCTATTCTCAACTGTTTTGCTGGCAAATTATATTTAAAAAAATCTAATGAGTTAATAAGGTTTTGGCCCTTGCTATTGACAGTGTTTTTTCTCAATTCTCTTTTGCTCACACATACAACCTCATGCACATTCACATCTTTAGTTCAATCTACTTATTTACTTTCAATACGTCTCACAGTGATGAGCTAGTGAACTGAACAGGTGGAGTTTTCCAGATGTCAAGTGGGTTTGTGCTGCTTAGAAAAACATTTCAAGGGTAAAAGAGCTTGTGTTGATTGCTTTGAACACTGGTGCCTCCTTTTCATAAGAAAGCAAATTCAAAAATGGTTGCCTTTGGCAGGCAAACTTACTGTTTTGCTTCAGGCGAGACAGAGGGGAAAAACCTGCACTGGTTAATTTTTTATAAGACAAAACATTCAAAGAAGAGAAAGTGGTTTTGATCAATGACGGGAGGTTGCCTATAAAAACAGTCAAGTTCAGTCCAATATTTTAATTAAAATATATTTGCTTTATGGCAAAGAAGTTATGGAAATACATAGCAACTGGGATTTTCCTTGGTTGCAATATCTCTCAGATCTATTTCTCTTTCTCAGGTAAATGAAGTATTGTCATGCATTTGCCCCAGGCTTGAATTCATTATTTTCATAAGCAAGTTGTATTTTTCCCCTCAGTGTGATCCCAGTAATGAACTTTTCCCCCCAAACAACAAACCAGAAATGCATTCATTTTATTTGCTTGTTTATTTGCTTCAAAGTCATTGAGTTGGGGATGAATGATTCCTTGTTTTCCATGAACCTGCAGAAACAGGTTTCTTTTTTTTTTTTTGGTTTTTTTTTTTACTAGCTGTGTATTGGTTATGAAATGGATTTTTTCAATCTCAAAAAAAAACACTGGACATGTTGCAACCACAAGTGAGTCTCCCACATCTGAAAAGGAAAAGAAAAAGAAAGAGAAAGAAAAGAAAAAGAAGAAAAAGAAGAAGAAAAAGAAAAAGGCCAGTACAAAGAATAAGAACTGCTTCTTTTACAGGGGGAAAGACACCTTCAATTGTCAGAGAGGAGCAGAAAGGGTAGAAACTGTTTAAGAAAATATATTTCTTGCATTTCAGGACACTGGGGAACACTGGAACTGTGACAGTGTTTTGAGTCTTGAAATGCAGGTGGAAAGAAAAAAAAGGAAAAGTTTGTTGGATCTAGATGTGGAGTGTAGAATAATTACTTGTTGTCCCTGCCTTCCTGTGTCACTCAGATGCAGGCAGTGGGAAGGGTTTTGCTGAGGGAACTCAGGTGCCACCATGTTTGCCTCAGGGTAGATGTGTGCAGGTGTTTCTGAACTGTCCCTGTCTGAGAGGGATGAACAACTGAGCTGTTTCAGCTGGTTTAGGAGTGGGCAAATTTCATAACTTCCACCTTGCAAAGAAAGATATGAGACCAAATGGAAGAAGTTCCAGTTCAGCTAACAGGGGAGGCACCACCCATGCACACCATACAGTCCCCTCTGTCACTACTGATTTGGAATAAACAGTAGCTAGGCAAAGTGTGGCTTCTCCTGGAGACACTGGCTCCATAGATGCTTCCATTTCATGGATTAAATTTCCTTGTGAAGCCATCAGAGGATTGCACAGGCTTTTGCTAGGAAAACTGCAGCATTAGCATGTGACCTGAGGAAGATATCACAACTGAAACGATTATAATGGTCGCTTTCGTATCCTCAGGGAGAGACAAGGCATGTTTAATAAGGCACCTGGCTGTGCCCTGGCAGCCAAGAGGGACATCCCTGTCCTGGGACACCAGGCCCAGCATTGCCAGCCAGGCCAGGGGGGGATTGTCCTGCTCTGCTCTGGGCTGGGGCAACCTCACCTCGAGTGCTGGGACAGCTTTGGTTGCCACAACAGCAGAAAGGTCACAGAGCTGTGTCAGGAGAGGCTTAGGTTGGTGGCTTAGGTTGCAATACAGGATGTGACCAAAAGTATGTATTCTATCACCATCTGTTGAAACTAGGTGGGGCAGTGATCCTTATCTCCAGAGGGATCCTTATCTTCTGTTAATGGGCCATCTCTTAAAACCAGGTGGGGCAGTAATCTTTATCTTTTCCACAACCCATCCTCCCTCCAGGAAGATATCTTCTGTTAATGGGCCATTGAGTCCCACTGCATGACTGATAAAATTACATAATCCCACTGGGAGATGCCCCAGCCAGGGAGAGGAGCCAACCTTTTCCTACCTAGAGAAAATTTGAGATTTGGAGCACCAAGGCAGCTTTTCCCCACTGGATTCCAGAGGAAAAGCGGACTTTTCCACATCATCACTGGACCTTTGGAGGAAAACTGCACCCTTCACAGGAGCACTGCTTAAACTGAACCACATCTGTCACTGCAGGAGGATGCAGCCACCATTTAGTGGGACTGCTACCAGCACCCTGACTGACAGGGTGTCAGGTTGTATTCTGACTCTGTCTGTGTTTTGGGTTTGTTCTTTGTAATACTGTACTTTTATTTTAATTTTCCTAGTAAATAACTGTTATTCCTAATTCCCATATTTTTGTCTGAGAGCCCCTTAATTTCAAAATTATAATAATAATTTGGAGGGAGGGAGTTTACATTCTCCATTTCAAAGAGAGGCTCCTGCCTTTCTTAGCAGACACCTATCTTTCAAACCAAGACAGTTGGATTTCACGAAGAGGTTTTTCTCCCGGAGGGAGGCAGGACACTGAACAGGCTCCCCCAGGCAGTGCTCACAGCACAAAGCCAAACAGCTCAAGAAGTGTTTGGACAATTCTCTCAGGCACCTGGTAATTCTTGGGCTGTCCTGTGCAGGGCCAGGAGCTGGACTGGATGATCCCTGTGGTTCCTTTCCAGTTCAGGACATTCTATGATTCTATGAAACTTCTCCCAGTGAATCTTCAGCAACTTACAACATAGAATCAGCCCTCCATTTCCATTTATAGCCTATTTCCCTTCATATTTTTAGCACTGAGATGTTACCACTGTGTCATGCAGGCCCAGATTGCAGCAGCTCTTCCAGGCAAGAGAAAGGTGATGTCAGAACAGTGAGAAAACTTTGGTTTCTCTGAAGGACACAATGAGCAAAGCAGGTACAGCACTCCCATTTCCACCCACAGATGGGAAGATGGAACCAATTCCATGCAGATGGTGAGCTGTGTAAACAAGAAGTTCCTGTCCTGCATCAGCCTGCTGATGTGCCTCCTGCCAGAGGGCATCTGCAGGCTGAGCACTGCCAGTTTCCAGCCCGGGTGCTTCCCCCATTCCACCAGCACTGCTTGTACAAACAGGGAGAAGGCACTGCATCCCACCACCCCTCCTCTGCTCCTTCAGGCCTGGGGAAGCAGGAAATCTACACATTTATCACTCAGAAAGGCACTTTGGTGACAGTGGAAAATATTACACACAGCCATAAAAATAGTCGTGTCTCCTACCCAACAACAGCATTATTTCAATGTGATGGATGGCTTAAACCAAATAAAGTTACTTTCAGAGGCAAACCTCGACCTTCAGGGCTCTTTATTGGATACGTAAAGCTTCATCCACCAGGGCTCTCAAGCAGCTGTTTAAACATGCAGTCTTAATGAAGGCAGCAATGCCCCTGATGTGTTTCAAACACTCTTTGCTGGATCCATGCCCATGAAAGAACTCTGCTGCCCTTAATTGTGGAGGTGTTTATTGGCCCAGGTGCCAGACAGTGGAAGTGGTCACCATTTCTGTCACCTAGAGGGAGATGAGGGCATGTTTTAGGCAGGTTCAAATAGTACTGGTTTTTCATCAGTTTCGGCAGGGCTACTTCTACTCCAAATATTAAGACCAGCATCACAGAGTTGTGCCTCCTCCCAAAAGCTTAGTTATTGTTGATGTATTATTCACATCAGCCAAGAGAAATCCACAGTGCAGAGTCTATTTTAGCTCTAGTCTTGGAAGGGGTCTGCTATAGCTGGCATTATTATACATGTGAAATTCCAGATGCACATCTGACCAAAGTACCAACGAGTATTTTCAATCCCCATGGAATGCCTACTAGTGATGTTCCAAAACATCTTCCTCAGACTGCCTGTGTAGCTTGTTCTTCTTTCTGTTCATTCTTCCATCTCTAACCAGTGAAAACATGGAGACCATTATATTTACCCAACCCCATTTGCCATCTCAGCTGGGGAGAGGCTGAGTTGGAGATGCCAGCCAGGCTGGTGGCAATGCCCATATTGCAGGCTGGTTGTTTGGGCTGAGTCTGCAGATGCAGGAAATCCGGGCAGTGCTGGCTCCTGCAGCCCAGTGACACAGCTGATCACCAGCCAACACCGCTTCAGACAAGCAGGAGCTCTCTCTTGGCTCCACTGGACATCATTGGGATCTCCATGGCTCAGAGCAGTTGCTTAATCATGGACATCTGATGCCATCTGAGGCTGATGAGGATGTCCCTGCTCTGACTTTCAGCTCCTGCTGCAGGAGAGTGCCACCCTCCATGCAATAATTCTCCAAGCACCTCTGGGACACCCTAGGAAGCTCACTGCTTATTTATTTCAGACCTTGTTACTCTAGAAGAGCTGTTTACCTCAAGGACCAGAGGTTTTTGCTCTGTCCTCTCAAGAGAGGGGGGCCTAGAGGGACACATTTACAACTGACATTGACACAGAGTGGTGTTTGCTTTGAAAACAAAAATCCTGTACCAAGACCCCCATTGCTTATGAGAGTTATTAGTCAAGCTAATTTTAAACTTGTGAATTAAGTAATCTATTATAAAAAATAAAGTCTAGTGGTCAGACAGTTGAAAGACGCAGAATATCAAAGTCAGTTATCAAAACATGCAAAGAAAGTCAATTTTAAAGGTATTGATGAGACTGTTTCTCCCAGACTACCAAGCATCTGAGACATTCAGATATCCAGAAACAGAATAGACTGCAATTTATTTACCTGATCTATGCAGGCTAACGTAACTGGGGTTTTGAGTAATAATTTATTGATAGCCACCTATTTGTGAGCACTATATAATCCCCTGAGATTGTGGCATATTTCTTCAGACACAAGGGGTCAGACAGTTAAGACAATCAGAGAGTAGAGAGGATGCAAACACAACGATTTTTTTCACGTGATTTTTGCAAAGCAATATAGAAAACACCAAAATAACAAGATCATCGCTTTTGTGCAACCATACAGTCACTGTTCCTGGGTTTAGGCCTGACTTCTGCAAATAATTTTTGATTTGCTGTAGCTCAGTTTCTCCAGTGCAAAATGGCCACTCTGCTGCCACAAACAAGAAGTGCTGTGTGAATTAAGCTGCTGATGTGTTGTCTCTGAATCTGTTTACAGCTGGTGAGGGTTGTTGGCACAGCAGACTTGTGTGGGTCAGGCAGGCATTCTGTTCTCCCCAGAGTGCTGGAATGCTGGTGTGCAGAGGTGGCTGCGTGGGTTGGCAATTATGGTGCAGTTGACTCTGATCTGTCCATGATGGCATCATTTGTACACAGCTCTGAAGAGAGCCCTTGTCAGGCTCGTTACCATCTGGGCGGAGTCATTCTCTGAGCAGAGCCAGCCTGGGTGAACAGACAGACTGCAGGAGGAGATGTTGGGGAGCAGTGCCACGAGGGGAGGAGGAGGGGCAGACTGAATTCTGCTCTCTGGGACCAGGGACAGGACCCAGGGAATGGCTGGAGCTGGGTCAGGGAGGGTTAGGGTGGATATCAGGGAAAGGTTCTTCCCCCAGAGGGTGTTGGGCCTGGACAGGCTCCCCAGGGAATGGTCACAGCCCCAAGGCTGCCAGAGCTCCAGGAGTGTTTGGACAACACTCTCAGGAACAGGGTGGGATTGTTAGGGTGTCTGTGCAGGACCAGTAGCTGGGATGGATGATCTTTGTGAGCCCCTTCCAACTCAGTATATCCTGTGTTTCTGTGGCTATGTCAACTGCAGGGAACACTAATCGGAATAAGCTGATTTTATGACAATGAAACACAAAGGGGTGGGTTACAAAGTGTAGAACAAGGAGGCTGATCCTATATCCTGAAGAGCTAATGATGATATGCAAGGAGATAGCCAGACATCCCACTGCCTGGTCAAGGTGAAGACAGGTAGGAAGGTGGGCACCTTCTTACTTGAAACTAAAACCGAGGCAAAACTGATCTCTGCTTAGGTCTGATTACAAGCACGAATCTCAGGTTGGGTTCATCAAAGTTCCAGGATAGGAGCTAAGTATTAAGTGAAATGAGCACTCAGATTTCTAGCAGATTGTCTTGGTTTGAAAGATAGGTGTCAGCTAAGGAAGGCAAGAGACTCTCTTGAAATGGAAAAAATGTAAACTCCCTCCCTTCAAATTATTATAAAATTTTGAAATTAAAGAGCTCACAGACAAAGATATGGGAATAGAAATAACAGTTCTTTACGAGGAAAAATTAAAAAATAAAAATACAGTAATACAAAACAACAAGAAACACTGACAGAGTTAGGATACAACCTGACACCCTATCAGTCAGGGTGTTGGTAGCAGTCCCATTAAATGGTGGCTGCATCCTCCTGCAGTGGCAGATGTGGTTCAGTTTAAGCAGTGCTCCTGTAGAAGGTTGCAATTTTCCTCCAAAGGTCCAGTGATGATGTGGAAAGGTCTGGTTTTCCTCCGGAATCCAGTGGGAAAAAGCTGCCTTGGTGCTCCAAATCTCAAATTTTCTCTAGGTAGGAAATGCTTGGCTCCTCTCCCTGGCTGGAGCATCTCCCAGTGTGATGATGTAATTTTATCAGTCATACAGTGGGACTCAATGGCCCATTAACAGAAGATATCTTCCTGGAGGGAGGATGGGTTGTGGAAAAGATAAAGATGATTGCCCCAGCTGGTTTTAAGAGATGGCCCATTAACAGAAGATATCTCCCTCAGAAATAAGGATCACTGCCCCACCTGGTTTCAACAGATGGTGTTGAATACATGCTTTTGGTCACATCGTGCAGGACAACCCAAGACACAGGTCCAAATCATATTTAAACTCAAGCTCAGTTCTCAGGCTGATGATCTACAGTTGCAGAAAGGAAGGTGACGAACCTAAGTGGTTTTAACTAGAAACCACTCCAAACTAAGATCCAGAAAAGTGCTAAAATGGTCTCAAAGAAAAAAAAAATTCTAATAGAGCTGCTTAAAAGTGGAGGCCTGCACAATTTTCCTCTGCCTCTCCTCAGATTTTGAATTCTTTTTCAAGCTGGAAACTGGAGGGGAATTCTGATTTGGTTTGTTCTTCGGGCATAGTTATGTTGGCATTTTTTTGGCTTGTGTCTGCTTTCCAATTTGGGAAATTACATCAACATTTGCATTTTTACTCTTATTTTAACCCATTCTCAGGCTCATCTTCAAGACAAGGACTTGGGACCTCTACATGTATTTGAAACTTTTTTTTTTTTCCTTCACCAGAGTTGATTTTACTGTTTATTTTCTCTGATTGAAAGTGGAAAAACAGAACAGGTGCCATTTTATCAAACTCTTCTGAATCACATGTATTTAGGCAGAGAAGGGCCCAGAATGGACCACGTAGGTCTGGTTCTATCAGGATTAAACCTTGAGGAGGGCAAATATAGAAGGAAGCCTGCCAGGGATGTTCATGCTATGTCTTACCCTGTTTATAGGTGTGTGTCAGGTCTGATGTTGATATCTGTGTCTCTAGGAACTGAAATAATAAATTGAGTCAAGTGCCCCCCTAGACAGATCAGCATGACTCCCACCTCTTCCCTGTGTCCTGCTGCATGACATGGTATTATCAGCAGAACAGGATGTTTATCTGTGTCCAGGTACTGCTTCTCCCTTTTCCTCTTTCACCTGAGGTCAGTCTCTACAGCCAACCTCACCAGGACTTCAAGGGCTTTAAAACATCCCTACAGACTCTGTAGGACTGCACTTGGCACAAACAATTCAGAATGTTTCTGCTCTGGACCTCCACCAACAAGCCAGTGCTCAGGCTGCTCTTGCTCTGCTTCTCATCTTGTGTAGTTTAAAAACACTTTCCTCATCTCCCAGAGCTTCTAGGCACTATTCTGCTCCCTTCATGTCTGCTTGGTGGGCCTGCTGCTGTGCCAGCACTGTGTGCTCTGTGCCTGCAAGCCTATTTCTGTGCACACCAGACCAAGAAGGCTCTCCAGTGCCACAGCTGAATGGACAGAGCCTCCCATCTGCCCTGCTCCCACCCACTCTGCAGATTTGGGCTGGTGCTCCCCACCAGCAGAAGGCAAACTGTGGCACAGGAGAACACCTGAATCACAGAATCATTCAGGTTGGAAAAGACCTCTGAGATCATCAAGTCCAACCTATGACCAAACACCAGACCATGGCACTCAGTGCCGTGTCCAGACTTTCCTTGAACACTTCTGGGGATAGGGACTCCACCACCAATCTGAACAGACACTTCCAATATTTAATCACATTTTCAGTAAAGAAATTCTTCCTAATGTCCAACCTGAACCTGCCCTGGTGCTGCTTGAAGCTGTTTCCTCTCATCCTGTCCCTGTTCCATGGCAGCACCTGGCTGTCCCCTCCTGTCAGGGAGTTGTGCAGAGCCAGAAGGTTCCCCTGAGCCTCATTTTCTGCAGGCTGAGCCCCTTTTCCAGCTCCCTCAGCTGCTTCTCATAGGACTTTTGCTAAAGACCCTTCCCCAGCTCTACTCCCTTCTCTGGACACGCTCCAGCCCCTCAATGTCCATCTTGCAGTGAGGTTCCCAGAACTGGACACAGGATTTGAGGTGTGGCCTCAGCAGTGCCCAGTACAGGGGGACAATCTGCTCTGATCCTGCTGGCCACACCATTGCTGATCCCAGCTGGGTGCCATTTGCCTTCCTGCCCACATGTTGGTTCATATTTAGCCACTGTCACCAGCACCCCAGGCCCTTTCTCTTTCCAGCCATTCTGACCCAGACTGGAGCACTGCAGGAAGCTGTTGGGGCCAAAGTGTAGGACCCAGCACTTAGCCTGGTTGAACCTCAAGTCCCCCCTAATGACCACAGCAGTCTAATTGTGTCCTGTCTTTGAGGCCTTTGCCTCCTGGATTCAGTTGATAAGAAAGATCCCTTGCTAAGGCAACATTTCTGGCCATACAGGAAACTCTGTCTGAGTGTCCATCATCTGTGAGGACAGCCAGCACTGCTCTGGAAGGCAGCCTGCAAAAGGCTGTGTGCTCTGGGAACAGAGTTCAGCCACTGAGACCATCCCCAGCCTGTCAGTCTTGTGTTATCCTCAGCTGGCATCCCTTCACCATGCAAGCTGGAGGCTTTTCCTCCCTGTCCCCAAATCCAGGGCTCTCTTAGGTTACAGTGTAAGATGTGAACAAAAGTATGTATTCTATCACCATCTTCAAAAACTGCTAAAGCAGGTGGGGCAATGTTCCTTATCTCCTTCCTCACTCATCACTGATAACTGTCTCCATGGGATATCTTCTGTTAATGGGCCATCAAGCCTCACTGCATGATTGATAAAATTACATCATCCCATTGTGAGATGCCCTGCCCAGGGGGAGGAGCCAAGCATTCCTACCTGGATATAATCTGAGGCTTGGAACACCATGCGCAGCCTTATCCACTGCATTCCCAGAGGACAAGAGCTCCATAACCACCACTGCACCTTCAGAGGAAGACCAGACCCTTCTGTAGGATCACCACTTCAACAGAACCACATCCATCACTTCAAGAGGACTGCAGGTACCATTTAATTGGACTGCTACTACCACCCTGATCAACAGGGTGTCAGTTCTGATTTGGGATCTCCCACGGGTTTGTTTTCAAACTAGCACATATTTTGGCACCCAGTGTGGGGTGGCACTGCAGCCCAGCAGGGAAAAAGCCAAAATGAGCCAAGGTATGCTAGTGAACACCCTTCCTGCAGAAGGAGCAAACGATATGAGCCTGGAGGAGCCAAAGAAGATGATGAGGGAAAACTGGAGGAAAAAGAAAGAGTTGGAAGAACAGAGAAAAGTAGGAAATGCACCTGCTGAAGTGGATGAAGAAGGAAAATATATCAACCCTCATATTCCTCAGTACATCTCCTCAGTACCATGGTACATAGATCCTTCTAAAAGACCCATGCTAAAGCATCAGAGAGCTCAGGCAGTGAAGCAGAAACAGTATAGCTCCTCTGGAAATTGGTACAAACGAGGGCTGCAGGAGCACAGCGTGGCCACGAGGTACCACAAAGGAACCTGTGAGAACTGTGGGGCACGGACACACAGAAGAAAAGACTGCATGGAGAGACCCAGGAAAGCTGGAGCAAAATACACAGGCATGAATATTGCCCCAGATGAACACATGCAGCCTCAGCTGACGTTTGATTACGATGGGAAGCGAGACCGGTGGAATGGCTATAACCCAGAGGAGCACATGAAAACTGTCGAGGAGTATTCCAAGGTTGATTTGGCCAAACGTACACTGAAAGCTCAGAAGCTTCAGGAGGAGCTGGCATCAGGGAAGCTGGAGCAAGTTAACTCCCCAAGATACCAGTGGGGAGAAGAGGAATCAAATCCACAGACAGAAAGAGATCATAACAGTGAAGATGAAGACAAATATGCAGATGACATTGATACACCTGGGCAGAACTTTGACTCTAAAAGACGCATCACAGTCCAAAATTTACGTATTCGGGAAGATATTGCAAAATACTTGAGGAATCTAGATCCAAACTCTGCTTATTATGATCCCAAAACAAGAGCAATGAGGGAGAACCCTTATGCCAACATAGGCAAGGATATAGATGAAGTTAGTTATGCAGGTGACAACTTCATTCGTTGCACAGGCGATACCATTTCAATGGCTCAGGCTCAGTTGTTTGCCTGGGAGGCTTATGACAAAGGCTCTGAAGTTCATCTTCAAGCAGACCCTACAAAATCAGAGCTCCTTTATAAATCGTTCAAAGTGAAAAAAGAAAATTTCAAGGCACAGCAGAAAGAAAGCATCCTAGAGAAGTGTGGAAGACAAGAACATTTAGATGCCCCCCTCCAGCTGAACTGCTGTTAGTTCAAACAGAAGATTATGTGGAGATAATGGCACCCCCTGAGAGAATCGAGTTGGACAATGGGATTCATTTCAAGAATAACCTTATAAACTTCTGGGCCAGAGAACATGACATTGAATGGATATACCATCCTCCTTTTCATGCTCCAGCTGACAGGAAAGTTGAATGATGCAATGGACTACTTAAGACAACCTTAAAGGCCCTTGGCAGAGGGACCTTCATAAATTGGGAAGTGAATTTAGCAAAGGCCACCTGGATGGGCAACACCCAAAGGTCCATCAATCCAGCTGGTCCTGCCCAGTCCAGGGGTATATCTTCTGTTAATGGGCAGTTGAGTCCCACTGCTGACTGATAAAATTACATCTCCCATTGGGAGATGCTTCATCCAGGGGGAGGAGCCATGAATTCCTACCTGGATATACTCTGAGGCTTGGGACACCATGAGCAGCCTTATCCACTGCATTCTCAGAGCACAAGAGCTCCATAACCACCACTGGACCTTTAGAGGAAGACCAGACTCTTCTGTAGGATCACCACTTCAACAGAACCACATCCATCACTTCAAGAGGACTGCAGGTACCATTTAATTGGACTGCTACTACCACCCTGATCAACAGGGTGTCAGTTCTGACTTGGGATCTCCCATTGGTTTGTTTTCAAACTAGCACAAGGGCTGGCTATAATTTATGCAGTGCTGGTCCAATTTCTTCCCCTAATTCCTGTTTTCCCCAGGGATTGCTCCCTGTAAATAGGCTGCCTTCAGCAATGATAGCACAAGGTGTAAATTTCCCACCTTCTTTACAAGCCCCTCCTGCCTTTCCATACTTTTTTTTTATGCTGTTCTGGTCTTTCTGTATTTACCTAGGTAACACCTTTTCAGAACCCATCCCCCTTCAACTCTAAATTGCTTCCCCTTTCCTTGTGCCTCCCCTTTTGCACTTAATTTTTTGTCTTTTTTAATTAATCTCCTTGCAATACTGAGATGCTAATAAAATCAGAGGGAGAAAGGATTTTTTTTGGGGAGCCAGAGCTTGCTTAAAAGCTAATAACCTTGCTAAAGCAGATTTAAGAGATGCTAGGTGCAGCTTGCACTGTGTGCAAACCTTGACTCAGCACATATGCAAACAGGCTCCAAAAATAGCTTGCACTTTCCCAATTCACATGTGATGCATGTGCCATAATTCTGCACTGTGCTTTCCAAAAATAGGACTCACACACCATTGGCTGGTCTAAATCCATGGACATTTAGCTTTTTCAACCCAGGCATCAAAGCACGCGGCTGCACAGCTTTTTCATAGAGGGATTTTTCTCCTGGGCGCCTCCCCCTCTATTCACAAAAATAAAGAGAATTATCCCCTCCCTGTGCAATTGCTTAAGATCCCCGTGGCAACTGCAGAAACCCCTCGTGAGGGGAAGTGACATTAGGTGTTGGCTTAGAGGTATTTTTAGCTTCTTGCCGTGCTTAGTAGCTGGGAGCAAAGAGGTAACCCATCACATTGAAAACAGCCAATTCCCCTGGAACAGCAGCAAGGGCTCTGCAGAGCAGCAACCCAGAAACCACAGCCTGACAAGCAGGGCTTGTTTGCACATGGATCTGAGCAAGGAGCTCGGTTACAGACTGAATGAAGAGCTTCTCTCCTCTATTGCAGGGATAGAGACTGAATGAAGGGCTTCTCTCCTCTATTGCAGGGATAGAGACTGAATGAAGGGCTTCTCTCCTGTTTTTCAGGGATAGAGACTGAATGAAGGGCTTCTCTCCTCTATTGCAGGGATAGAGACTGAATGAAGGGCTTCTCTCCTCTATTGCAGGGATAGAGACTGAATGA
>JAOTQP010000870.1:62674164-62687501 GCA_026413545.1 Cichladusa arquata | reverse complement strand
GGACAGCTGGGGGGTCAGGCTCTGCTCCCAGGGAACAGGGACAGGATGGGAGCAAACAGCCTCAAGCTGTGCCAGGGAAGAGACATCAGGAGGAATTTTGACATGGAAAGGGTGCTCAGGCATTGGAAGGGGCTGCCCAGGGAGGTTTGGAGTCCCCATCCCTGGAGGTGTCCAAGAAATGACAGGACGTGGCACTCAGAGCTCTGGGCTGGATGACACAGTAGTATTTGGTCACAGATTGAACTCAATGATCCTAAAGTTTTTTCCAGCCTGAAGGATTGTGTTATTCAATGATTCTATGATTTTAAGGAACCCTAATGGAATAACCTCGGCAGGCAAACACCCCACAACTCGAAAATCTAGAGACTGTCCTAGAGGCAGAGTCTGTAGGGGCAGGTATTCACACACCTGAAACAGCACTGCAGAGGGGGAAAGAAATAAAAAAAAAAAAAATCAGGCATTGTAACAGCCTTTTCCTGATTCCTAATTCCTGAATGGATCCCACGTCCTCTGCTGGAGTGCTGTGCTCATCCCAGCCCAGCCAGGGCGGAGAGAACGGGATACAGGTGTGCCATGGGAAGGTCAGAGCTGGGAACAGGCAAGGGCCAGTTGGGAGGGAGAGCTCAAGGGTTGTAATCAGTGTAAAGGTTATTCATGAGGGGAAAGGGAAGCACTACAAATAGTTGATGAGCAGGGGATCTTGCTCCCTTACAGGGTGCCAGAGTGGGATGGATGGACAAAGGGATTTGAGGCTGCCTCAGCTCACTTCACAGCAAAGACTGGACCCCAAAATTTGGACACTACAGCAGGGCAGAATTTGGAATGTCAGTCCAGGTTTACTAAATGGAATGTCAGGTTTACTAAAAGTTTCACCAGAAATCTCTGGCATGCCTGAGAATGGTGCCAATCTTTTCTCCAAGCACAGGTCAAATCAGTGGTATGGATGAAGGGCACAGCTCTGGGGAGGGCTCCACCCCCACCTGTGCTGCTCAACTCACTGCAGCCCCTTTCCCAGGAAGTTCCATGGTCTCCTCTGATGTCCCAACAACAACACTGGGCAGCAGATGTAAGGCAAGCTATCCTTGCAAATTCCTCCAGGCCCCTGGCTTCAGGGGTACTCAGAGGAGGAGCAGGTCAGCAGATGCTGGAATGGCCATCCCCACTTCTGGATGCACAGGGCAAAGGGAACACTGAGACTCACTTTGCAGCACAGTCTGTACCTCTGACTCCTGGTGCTGCTGCAGTCTGGAACTGCAGCTTGCTCAGGGGGTGCAAGGGGTGGTATGGATGAAAAGCCCTGGGAGCTTTCTTCAGGTTTGATTCCTACATGGACGAATAAAGGCAAGTCAGGACTGTATTGGGTGTGCAGAGCAGCCAGAAGACACAAAGTGAGCATCTGCAGGAGGCAAACAGCACCTGGTTGATTTGGAAGAAGCTACAGCTACACATACCTATATAGCAAGTATAGGATAGGAAGTGACTTCCTGAAACACAGTATCAGAACATACTGGAAAGGGTGAATTTTTCCAATAATAAACAAGGAAATGATTCCCCTATGGCTATGCAAATCACTGCTCAGGAAATGGCCTGGGCTGTGGGGAGCTGTTAATGGGCACGAAATCGATACCCAGGCAGTTTGTCTGCTCCACTCAAAGGCAAACACAGCAGCCACACTGGCTTGGATTGGTCTGGGGGATGGAATATAATTTCCCCCTTGAGAAAGGGTGTGTGATGGTTTCACCAAGAATCTCAACACTTCACATAAATTTGGCCAGGTCACAAAGAGAAATAGACACAGGGTTGTCACATTTCTCTGGTGAGAACTTCACCTCTTCCTTAATTCATGAGTTTCAGACTCTCACTCTTGTGACTACTTGCTCCTTTTCCGGGAGTGGGTGTCTGCTGCCTGCAATAAATTTGAAAATTAGGGATAAACTCTACACACTGCAGCCAATGTCCATCAAACTATGGTTCAAGACTCTTTAAGGGTCTGTGGACAAGTTTTAAGGAGTCCAAAAAAGTCACTAAGAAAAAATAATTGCTTGTCAGCAAGCTGGTATTTACTGTACTGCTATTCTCATCCCTAGCAACAATATTTAGGGTATCTGCAAATAAAAGACTGGGAAACAGTTATTTTATTCCATCAGAGCTTGGGAAAGGTCAGATCTAGATCTCTCCAAAGGGTCAAAACTATATAACACCAGTTTATACCATTTACTGTAGAAGCTGAACTGATTTGGGTCTAGACATAAGTTTCTCATTTCTGCCAATCTTCTGCACAAATATTAAAGTCTGAAGAATGACCACAAGCAGAAGCTCACTGTTTCCCATTTTTAACCATGCCAGGATCTTCTTTTTTGATCCCATGACTGGACATTTCCCTCTAAAACCTTCTGACCAAACCAAAGAGACTCAGCATTACCACTGTGCTTGTTTATTCCTCCAAAGAAATCAGTGTCCTAAAGCAAAACCTCCCACAGTAGAAATTATGGTGGCTTTTATGAAGGACATTTTTTGTGTTAATCAGGCATTCATTGATTCAATTCCTTATTATACAATTAATTGTCCTCCTACAGAATTTAAATTTACCAGACTGCAGTACCTTAGATACACCTGTGGAAACTGTTTTAAAGGAAGTCACCACCTTTGTTACATTGCAGACTTCAGGCAACAATGGAGGATTAAGTGCATGAAGTGCCTTAAGTAATTCCACTATTTCCCTTGAAAGTCATGAGTGAATATCACTCAGTTCTGATGAACTGTCAGCATTCAATCTGTCTGCAGCACAGTTTCTGCCACAGTTATTTAGTAGAAGAGATGCTACTCTGTCTTTGATTTCATTTCTTCTAATTCAATGACTCTCCAAATTGTATTCTCTACTGGGATTGCTAACTCACTTCTAGGAAAATCATTTTAACAGACCAATTACAACAGCAAATATGAATGCTGTACTCAAAATTAATACATTTATTCTCCTCCCTGCTGCTTCTTCTTCCTGACATTTCTTTCATACCTGTATTGCAATTAATGCAGTTTAATACTCTGTGGCCCTTACGGCATGTGCAGCTCAACTGTTCAGCCTTGCACAGCTTATGCCTTCATAATTCACCCTCTAAAGACCTTCTCCCAAACTTACCCTCAGCTTGATTGGTGAAAAAAACCCTCTTTATCTTATCTGCACTAAGTCAGACTGAAGAGGGTGTCACAGAATTTAGCACCATGCAAGGGACTGAGAAAACGCAGGAGTACAGATTCCTGGGGCTCACAGACACAGCCCTGGAGTGGTCTCACCTTTTGCTGGGGCTCCCTAAATGCCAGATTTCAGAAAGAAGCCATGAAATGAGTTTTTATAAGAGTGGAGGTCAGGGCTGTGCTTGCAGCTTAACCAGAAATTCCTTTATCTCCATCACCCATTTGCAGTTCTGGTGAGTGACCTGCAGCAGCCTGAGGCTCCTCCCTTCAGATCTTTGCTACCTGATAGATAAAAAAGACATTTTAATAGGATTTTTTTTTTAATAGAAGCCTTTTGAGTTTTACTTGGTAAGTGCAAAAGGGAGAGAGGTGGTGGTGATAGGAAGATAAAGGGGTTTGCATCATTGTAACCCAGTTAATTAATTTTTGGGGGGTGAAAAGATGATTCATGTGGTATTGCCTGGACATTATACATCCACCTGTCAAATGTTTTGGCAGTTGTGAGCAATCTCAATTCTATACACGTTGCTGCAAGCTTGCAGTGATGGGGTCTGTAATGATGGGATCCAAAACACAGCTCCTCTGTGGCATTTGTGCCACTCACTTTAATGCAATATGGTTTGGGACAGCAACTTCCCTCCAGAAAGGGAGCCAAGAGTCATCTGAGCTGGATGAAGAAGGGAAAGAGATGATGTAAAGTAAGCAAGTGTGGTTTGAAATGTGGCAGAGAGAACAAAAGATTTTGTAAAACAAACAAAAGATGTGGATTAACTCAAAGGTGCAAATGTGTCCAGGGCTCAAGGACTGAGATAGGGAAAGCTTTGGGTGAGTGGCAGGGAGCAGACAAGCACATGTCAGCATCCACCTCTGAGGAAGGTGAAATTCTGCAAGGGGACATGGACTGTCCTAAAAAAGCTGTATTAACACCACATCAAACATTTCATACCAACACAGAAAAGTCCAAGAGGGCAAACACACATTTTGACATAAAAAACCCCCACACGACACTTTAAAAAATACTGATTTTATTCATGTCTAGCCTATTCAACAGTGGATCACACTGGTAGGAACAACCACAAATATCGAGTTACAAGGTTTCACCAGGCTCTTGCCTGTGCAAGGCTGGATTTGAGTCAAGCACATTTTATGGCACCAGCACTAATGACAATGATTGCTGTCCCAAGCTCACTCGAGTCCCATCTCCCTGGTGCACTCCCAAGCCAAATAACCTCATCTCCCACTGTCTGTGGGATTGTCTGCAGAGAATTTGTGTTCTCAAAGCCTGAGTGCAGCAAACATCCTGGAGCACATACTCCAGCTAAAAACTACCTCACATTCTTTATCTGAAAGGCTTCACATTTTCAGTGAAACAAACAAACAAAACAAGCCCCCACCATCAACAATTTCTCAGAAATGCTGGACCTGACCTGAATAAATCAGCTCCAGTAAGGGAGCTGGAATTACTGATCTCACCACATGATCTGGCCTGCAAATTCCAGCTGTTTTCCTTGGAATGATGCATCAGAGCAAGGTTTCACACCAAAAGCAAAGCACCCCTGCCAATATCATCCCTGCTAGTGTGGGCACACAGTATGGCCCAAGGTTTCTGCTCCATGGATTTCCCCAGGATATTCACACTTCTCCAAAGGTAGCCTGCACCTACACTGACTCTGAAGACAATTGTCCTTGCAGGAAGGGTCCGTGGCAGCTCTGGTCACTCATGGTCAGCCTTGACACACAGATCAGGATAAAGGGCTCAGAGGATTCCCACAGCTGGCCTGCACTAAGAGACAGAGCAGGTCCCCTGGGATTGTGGAGTGCCTTTTGCCTCCCAAGGGCTGCAGGCTCACATCTACACCCAGGACCACTCAGAAGAGCTGCACCAGAAGCAGCATCCCTCTGGCAGCTCAGGGTTTCTCTAAGCCCAGTCCTGTGGGAGCCACAGCTAGTCAGGAAGCTCCTCAGAGAGCCAGACCCTCAGCCAGCAGCCACAAGGATGTACTGCAGTCCCAGACCTGCCAAATCAATGCCTCCTACCTCTTTTCCCTCACACACTGACACTGAAAAGTGCTAGACAGGCTAAAAGCTACTCAGGAAGATACAGAGAGTATTACTGATAAAGAGTTCTAGGGAAGTTGGATGCCCAGCATCCATCAAACCATCTTCTGAAAATCCCAGCTGTCATATTTAACTCCACTCTTCCTCTCAGGCTCTCCCTTTCTAGAATCAATTCTTCCTACCCCCTTCCCACTCTCCTGTGCAGAGAGCTGGCAACACACACAAGCTGGAGCCACACGTGGTCACGGAAATTGGGCTGCATGGCTGACCTTTGCTGCTGCCAAAGGGAGGGAATTCCAGGCCAGAGCACCCCTCTCTGCCCTTCACTTTTCAGAGCTAATTGGGTTTTCTATCACTTTCAGCACAGCACAGCATGGACTTGTGGAGCTTGAAAAGCAGCAGAGGTTTTTATCACAACGGTGCAATGGGAGAAGACTTCAGAGCATTTTCTGGGAGCGCCACGTACAATTACATTACAACTGCAGAATTGTCTGGCTCTTGTGTCTCCTAAGTCACACAATAGACCACAAACTGTGCTATTTCAGTGAAATTCTCCACAACCACTGGAAATAAGTCACTAACTCCGTTAGAGCAGGCAAAGGACTCACGTGTTCACAACTGACTGTACAGATGCTAAAGCCAGATGCTTTGTAGGTGAATGAGAAACACCTCTGGTTTGTGCCCATCCCTCAGGTAGCAGATATTTGGCATGAACAGGATGATTACTGCTGTAGAGCTGTATGTGGCATCTACCTTTTAATCCAAGTTACGAAAGCACAGCTTTGAAAAGCACAGTAATCCAAGGCCAAGAAGACAGGCAGACAAATGGACAGACTTCAGCCACTTCTTTGATTTTCCTCGAGAGAGCTCTTTCCTCTTTTAAGGGCTGACCTTATGCATTTGCCACGTCTGGATTCTCCACTTGAAAAAAGGCTTAAAAGGAAGTTCCAACAGCAGGCTCTTCTGGAGGTGTCCTGTGTCAATCTCCAGCTTCCCACAGGACTCAGTGCTCGTCTGGGGCTTTTGAGGAACAGCTCATAAATCACTGCTATTCAGCCACTGGCAGTGGAATCTTGCTTTACTTAGTTTTCCCAGAAAGAAGAGGCATTGGAGTCTTGTAGGGGATTCTCCCTGCTTCCTTCCTCCAGTCCCTGTTCACATTTAGTTTCAGTTTCCTGGAACTAAAGAGTGTTGACCCCTTCAAAAGCAACAGCAACAAGAAAACCACAGAAAGAAAACAGTTTCCTGATCAAAAAGATTGTAACCCCTGCATAGAGAGAAACTCCATCAACTTTACAGGAAGAAGATTCAAAAACCTCTTTTGCAGCATCCACAATCCAGCCTAGAAAGGAAAAACAAGAAGTGATGTGTTAAAAAAAAAAAAAAAAAGCACACGAAAAAGGTGTCATTTTACATGGATCACAGTAAAACCACAACCTAAGGGTTCATTTCTTCATGAGAATATTTGAAGGGGCTGAATTTGAAATCTGTTGTCAGCTGCAGCTGGCAAAAATGGAAAGTGCTACATTTCTTTGCTTACCTTGATGCCTACTGGGATTGGCTTTGGGGCCAATTTTTCTTTGCAGCTCCTGGGAATTACACACCTGTCTTCTTGCACGAGATGAAATATGTTTATTAGAAGGTTGCAGAGTTTGTTAGGATGCATTGCTCTTCAAGGACAGGGACACAAGGTCTGATTCTTACTGTAACTGGAACTTTGGGAATTCCCAGAGCCATTTTCATGGCATCTAATTTTAGGTCCTTTAAAGACAGATCTGTAATGACAATTTGGCTTATAGCCCCTCCCTCTGTGCCAGGGGCAGAAAATTCTATCAAACCAAACATGGGAATTTAAATTGATTTAATTTTTAAATTAGATTTGAAACAACTTATGAGACAGCAGAACAAAAAAAAAGTTGAGTCTGCAAGAACTTTTCTTCCTTTAGGGACTTCTCCATTATCACACTTTTGTGCAGTCCATTCCAGCTGCATCTGTGCTGGTGACTCATAAAACCTAAAGGGCTATTAATAAGTTATTAAAAGTATCAGCAGTCTTCCACAACAAAAGAAGGAGAAAGAAAAAATGACTCAACAAATGAAGAACTGCAGCCCATGGGAAAGGCTCACACTGGGAAAGTTCCTGGAGGACTGACTCCCGTGGGAGGGATCCCACACTGGACCACAGGAAGACTGTGAGGAGTCTTTAATGATATTTTCTGTCCCCTGTGCAGCTGAGGATGGAGAGTGACTGAGTGGCTTTAACCCACCACAGGTACTTGGATAGGATATGATCTTAAATCCATCATTTCAGGGCTCCTGAGTGCTAAACAAAACCCTCATTTCCAGAATTAATTGTGGGAGCAGGGCTAGTAATAAACTTAAAGAAGTTCAGCTTGTGCCTGCCAAAATGCTGAGCAGCTCAAGCCTTGCACTGCAAGGAGTTTGCACTATTTATGTTTTTACACAGCATTTTCTAGCACAGTTCCCTTTCCCACGCAGTGCAGGGGTCTGAAAGCAGCTTATTCCACTATGAAAACCATACCCTTTGCAGTCCCCCAGCTCCCACAGCTCCTGCTACTGCCTGGCAATGACTCAAGTAGCCAGAAAAAGAAAAAGAACAGGCTGTGAAAAGTGTGGCAGTGAGAAAGCCCTGGGCCAGAAGGTTGTTTGTCACATTGCCAAAGCCCAAAGGAGGAGAAAGAAGTGGGAGAAACATCAGAGATGGGAGAAGCCTAGGAAGTGAACAAGATTTGTCATGAGCTCTGCCTAGGTTCTGAAAGGAGAAAATGTCACCAGCACAAAAAAATATAAAAATCTGCATCCTCACATAAATATAAAAAATTATAAATATAAATATAAATATAAACCAGCCCATTTGCATCTGCTCTTCAAAAAGTTTTCTAAGACAAATAAAAGCCAGGTCTACCAACAAAATGCACAACTTGCTTGCTTTGAGTTCACCACAACTGTGACCAATCTCTGCTCTCCAGGCTAAATATGTGCTGATCTTCAAAGCAAAATTCCCTCAGCGAGTTTTCTTTCATGTCAAGCTTTTTCCTGTGGATTTATATGTTGGAGAAGAGAGTTTTCACTCCAGGGATTACATAGGATGAACAAATTGAGATGCTGAGGCCAATTCACAGTTTTCAAGAGATTCAGAGCAGCAATAATTGAATCCCAGAGATTGTTTGGAGCTTGGTAAGGCAGAGACCCCACCAGACAATTCAGAGGCACAAAAATATATCTGCAGCAGCTGCATTAATTGAACCTGTCCAAATCCCTGGATTTCCCAGCAGAGTGAGCAATCACAGTGGTGTTTGGTCTGATTCTAGTTTTAGTTTTACACTTAGGAATATGACATGGATCTTCCCCAAAGGTAGTAGAGATGTTCCACTGGGAAAGAGGAGAGGATGAGACTCTCAATAGTCAATATTTGATCCCCTTTTATCCATCATGTATATTAAAAATAAAAAAAAAAAAAAAAAAAAAAACGTTTAGAAATTGTAAAATTTACTTTCTTAGAGTTTGTTTCTGACCTGCAGGGAGAAGATTCCTGCTCCTTTATGGTTTGTAAATTTATTCAGGAAAACTCTCTGACAGCAAACTTGACTCCTCTTGAAGTGCTGAATGTTTAAGGTGTGTAATGTTATTTCCCTGTTCAAAGCAAGGGTTGTGCAAAAGAAATGGTCCCAGTAAATAAAAAGGAAATTAAATTTATAAACAGGGTTTTGAGTTTAGCATGAAAAATTGTCTTGAATTACCTGCAAATTGAAAAGCCCAAATCCAAATTTCTCTGGACAACCTTTCATCAGGTGTTCTAGAAACAAAGCCTCTGCAGGGATCAACCACTGCAGCCTTAAGCAGATCTCTGCAAACAGCTTAGAAAGTCTAACTGAGCTGTTTTATACAGTTACAGCAGAACAAACAATCATTCAACACTGCAAATATTGGGAAAAATCCAACCAGTGGTGGCCAGCAAACCTCACATTCTAAATCTGTCCACTAAGCCAGGGTTTATCCAGCACAGCACAGCAAAGAGACACTGGCACAAAACCATCCTATATCAAATTTATGACAGTGCTGGAAAGCACCATCAAAATAATGATGACTTACACTCACACTGAGAAAGCAACAGGAAAGGTTTGGACTGGGCCAGAAGAGTGGCAGGTGGACCAAAGAAGATTTTTCTATCATAATAACTCTATAAATACAAAAGCCTAAAAGGAATGGGCATGGAGGCAAATGTGAAGCAGAAGAGAAACAAAATACCAAAGTACTCCTTGAGTATGACTTACTCATTACTCAGTTATTGCTTAGTTACTTTTAAATACTATTTAAAGTACAAAACTAAACCAAGCATTTCCCACGTGGTGAATGACATTGGATGCTCAGCTTGAAGTCTAAAGGGGCTGAGTTCCAGAGAGCAGAATGCAGGTCTTGTACAGAAACAAAACCTACTACACTGCTGTCATTTTCTACAAGGTGGACCTCATTTATGTGTAGAGGGTTGCAGGGGGTTAATTTTGGGCACCCATTTCTATATCCCTTATTGTCCTTAATTTTGAGAGCCCGATACTGATGCCTTGATTCATATTAAATAGCTCAACACTCCTCAGTGAAGATTTCTGAGACATGAAAAATTGGACTATGCTCTGAAATGGGATCTAAACTCACCTTTTCAACCCCATTCCAGACACCTTCTACATTTATGAATTGAAAACATGGAATAACATTCCTGTTTAAAACCAAACTGCTGCCTCCTGCTACCACGCAAGGTCTTGGAATCCCCCTCAGTGGTGAGAGATGCAATCTCATTCAGGCTATACATGCAAGTAAGAGGATCTACAGACAGAAGCAACTTCTAGCAAGCTAACTGAGGATAATTTCAGGCTTTGAATGACCCTGGGTATGGCAAAAATGTAGGGAAAGTTACTTTGAGTGGATGTAACTCCACTGAAGCAAATTTTACTGGCTTTCATTGGGACAGGCCCCTGTGGGAGCCAGGCTATCACACTGTGCAGAGATAAGGGAGAGGTGATTGAGCAGACCAGCTCCAATGTATTTACAGTGCCTATCTTAAAGCAGAGAAGCAGAAAAGGGCAGTGAGATTGTGAAGTGAGCAGCTCTGTTCCTAACGAGGGGATGAACTCCTTCCAGTGTTTCTCTGTAGCAAAGCACACATCAAATCAGCTGGAAAAACTAAGTGGAAAGATCCAGCACAGCCCCATGTGAGATTGGCTGTTTTAGTTTGACTGAGCAAATCAAAATATACAGGGAAATTCCCAACACTGCAGCATCCTTCCTCAAATTAAACCCCAGTTTAACCCCACACAAGGCTGGCCATATGCAGCTCACACTTCTCTCCCTGGGAGCCATCTGGGACTCCCTGGAGGAACCCTGACTTTGCAGCACATGTTGTGTTTCATCCTGACATTAAAAGGACATTGTTGGGTTTAATTGTGCAAAGACTACACTGACTTGCTCCAGAAAATGCACCATGTGGCAAGTCCCACATCCATCCCCTAAATCCAACCCAAGGCTAAGTGTTTGTCCTCAGCTGCCACCAAAGCAGCTCCTTCAAAGCTAGCTCTGGAGACAAAAAACCACAGAAAATATTGAATTTCTCTATGTAAAAGGAAATGGATTAATAAATGTTGAGGCAGACAGTGCTGCTCATGTTAGCAGAGCCTCGTGACTGGGCTGGTTTTGGCTGGGGCAGAGTTAATTTCTTTCACAGGGGCTGTGTTTTGGGTTTGTGCTGAACATGGGGATGATAATTCAGGGATGGTTTTGGCTGTGCTGACACAGACACAGCTGGTTTTCCTGCTGCCACGCTGGCAGGGGGCAGGAGACACAGCTGGGACAGGTGACCCAAGTGACCAAAGGGACATTCCAGACATTACAGCATCACCACCAGTGTGTAGAGGGGGGGAAGAAGATGGAAAGGGATGGATGTTCAGGGTGATGGTGTTTGTCATGTCACCTTTAAGTGTGTGCTCTCCTGGGGATGGCCAAGCCCTGGCAAGCAAGGAATTAATTCCTTATTTTGCTTTGCTAGCGTGCACTGCTCTTAATTCCCTATAAAACTGCCTTTATACCAACCCAGGGGCTTTCCAGGTTTTACCCTTCCCATTCTGTCCCATATCCTGCTGGTGGGACTGAGGGAGCACCAGTGGGACCCTGCAGGTGTCCCTTGTCCCATTCCTCTCTGGCCCACAGGATGGCACTGCGACATCCCACAAACTCCTCCCTGCCTCGGCGCCACTTCCTCACAGCAACAGACAGGATTTATCCCAAAGTCACACTTTCTCCCCACTGCAATTCAAATTTCCTTTGAATTTTCAGGCTTTTTGGAATTCAGCATAATTCCAACAATCTCCCATGCTGGTCCATGTCTTTAACCAGGAACATCACCTCTCTTTCTGTGGGTATTTTGCTGGAACAAACATCAGTGATCTTCCCCCCCCAGAAAAGGGAAGCTACACACCAACCTTCCAGAAAAACTCTTGGGTTTTGCTGCTGAGAAATTGCATTCAGTAAACTCTAATTAATTAATTAAGAGATTAGGGTGGAAGGGTCTGGAGAAGCAGTCCTGTGAGGAGCAGCAGAGGGAGCTGGGAAAGGGGCTCAGCCTGGAGAAAAGGAGGCTCAGGGGAACCGTCTGGCTCTGCACAACTCCCTGACAGGAGGGGACAGCTGGGGGGTCAGGCTCTGCTCCCAGGAAACAGGGACAGGATGGGAGCAAACAGCCTCAAGCTGTGCCAGGGGAGGCTCAGGTTGGACATCAGGAGGAATTTTGTCATGGAAAGGGTGCTCAGGCACTGGAAGGGGCTGCTCAGGGAATGGGGTGGGATCTCCATCCCTGGAGGTGTCTGTGGCACTCAGTGCCATGGTCTGGGGACAAGGTGGGCATCAGACAGCTGACTTGATTATCTTGGGGGTCTTTCCCAACATTACTTACTCTCTGATTCCATGACCAGCTATTGCTTCCAACACACTTCAAAGTACTGTACAAAACCAGATTCACTTTGCAATCTTGCTATTTGCCACACCACCATTTGCATTTTACTTAAGATCACTGCAAAAACCTCATAGTTTGGGGAGCCTACATCCAGCACACCTTCACATGCACAGACACATCTGGCACATCAGCTCGTGTTCAACTGGTACAGCACCCACAGAGTTTCCCAGTCCTTTCCCATTTATGAGCCAAAGATGCAGCCAAAACACAGACGTTAAAATTTGGGCTGTGCAGATTTCAAAGCCTTCATGTTAGTGCTGGAGGAGCCTGTGACACAGGGTTTAGGTTTTTCCCCTGGCTCACAAAGTATCCCTTCAAGAGCAATATTTTGGGAGAGCTGCAGAGTCAATGACTTTAAATTAAAATTCAACAAGATATGCTTGTCCTTATTAAAATTTGTAGAAAGGACCACAAAGGTCAATGTTTTTAGCTCAAAGTGGCTGAGAAGATGAAGCAACCAGAGTTCTACTCAACTTGAATCCAACCTTCCTTATCAGCTTTAACCTCATTGCTAGCCCTCATTAAATCCTCATCTCTCTTCTCTTCACTGTTTTAAATGCCTTTTTGAAATATCCAAAGGGAACCAGCACACAAAATCCCACAAAACAAACCCTGAACATACCTTTCTCTTCCTTCTTCTTCCTCCACTATATATACTGACCCACAATGTCTGGAACATCCCTCTGCAGCAGAGGCAAAGACAGCATTTGCTAAGGACAGCAGCCTGCTGGAGACAGCAAAAGAGCCATGGTCCTGCTGCCTGCTCTGCTTCCAGCCAGCCCTGGGAAGCCAGGATGGCAGCTGCTGCTGAGAAATGTGGGAAAGGGGCTTAGGGACAAGGAAATTCCTGCCATGATTGTGGCAGTGGCCACAGTCATCTCCACTCCTTACCTCTCCCCTCGTCCCAAGGGTCTCCAGGATTCCTCTGTGATCAAAACCAGCCATGGGAACACAAGTAGCAAGTTCATGTTTCCTGTGGAGGAGACTCAGGCACTGCCCAGGGAAGAAGTTGTGCCTCCTGTGCAGGTGGAACCCCCTGGGCTCAGTCCCTGCCCGTGGCTCTGGT
>JAOTQP010000870.1:62662086-62674064 GCA_026413545.1 Cichladusa arquata | reverse complement strand
GGCCGGGGCCGGGGCCGGGGCCGGGGCCGGGGCCGGGGGCACAGCGCTCCCCAGGGGTTACGGAGCGGCCCCCGCGCCTGGGTTCGCTCGCTGTAGGGATTGCGCGCAGCGAGCGCTTCTGGCTGCGAGCCCCCGCGCACCTCTAGTGAAAATCAGAGCTGAAAGCCCCGGGGATTCCTCTGGCACCTCTTGGCGTGTGTCCCCCCCTCCCCATTCCCCAGCGGAATAAGAACAAAGGCAGGGATTTGGTATGTTTTTTTTTTTTTTTCCAGCTTTGCGTTTGTTCTCTCTGCTCCGGCTCCCTCGAGTTTCCCGCTGAATTAGTGCGGCTCCAAAAGCCAGCAAACGACATTTCTGCCACGCCACTTTCATGTTAACATTCGCAAACACTTGCCGTTGATGCATTCCTAAACCCGCATCCAGGGCTGAAACGTTCCAGTAGATGCACGTTTTATTGGAGAGGAGCAAGCAGCTTTACACAAGGACTTCAATTACAATTCAGTAAAACTATCGATGCTGAGATCTTACTTTCTATAGTCAAGCCATGAACCTTGTATTCAAGGTCTGCAAAGAAATACACTAAATATATATATAAATACTGTGGGATTAGAACTTGTAGGTATATGTACACCACTCCAGCCTTGTGGAGTTTCTGGTTTTCTAACAAAATTAAGTGTGACCATTTTGCCTTCCAGTTGGCATCACAGTGGCATTTTTTCCTAAATCCTTATGTTACTACTCATAGCTCCATCAAACACTTTACCTAGATTCACTGTGACTGGTGGCTTTCCCTTAATTTAAAACATTACCTCTGTGTATGAAATATGCCCAAAGATATTAAAAGCTTAAATAGAAAATCATGATTGTATTAAATGGTTTCTGTAAGTGGTGGCTTGCATTTTATCTCTGAGAACTGAGCACAGAATTGCCACGGTGTTTTGCCACCGTGCCTGTCAAGTAGAGGACAGCCTTACTCACATAAGTAATTTCTACAAGCAAAATTATGTAGAAGACAAGTTCTCCTTTGAAAATAATGGCCCTTTGATTTAAAGTTATTTAATGGGATAACATATTAAAGCTGCAAAATGTGGGATAAGTTCCTTTGGGACTAGCAAAACCCACAATAAACACAGACACACCACAGACACGCTACAGACACACCTGTGCACCCCAGCAAGGAGTGGCTGATCTGCTACCAATGCATATCAGCAATTACAACCAGAGAAGGGCTTGCACACTTGAAAGCTATTCTGGTTTTCCTACTCTGTCAGCTGCTGTCGTGCAAGGCATCCTACCTCAAAATATTGCCTCAGGAATAACCCATTTATTTCAGGAGGAAACATCCTCAGACATCTGTGATGGTGGGTACCACACAGAGCAGAATAAAGTGTACAGAGGAGCAGTAACTTGCTGCCTCTCAGATGGTTGTATCCATTCTGCCATTCCTTCATCAATAGCAGGGGATACCTGGGAGGAACCACACTGAATTTAAGTTCTAGTTCAAGTTTCTAGCCTTTCCAAGCATCCAGTTGCAGTGTTCACATCCTGAATTTGAAGGCAAATGGGATTATGCTAAAGTTCAAAGAAAGACTTGCCCAAATTCACCTGGATGAAAGCCTTGAATAAAACACTGTGAAGAAAATGTACATTATTAATTGATAGATC
The DNA here is from genome assembly GCA_026413545.1 of Cichladusa arquata. Classification (NCBI taxonomy): domain Eukaryota; kingdom Metazoa; phylum Chordata; class Aves; order Passeriformes; family Muscicapidae; genus Cichladusa; species Cichladusa arquata. Next base: position 62,672,399 of record JAOTQP010000870.1, on the reverse strand, counting down.
AGAAAAATGCATCTGCTTGTATAGCATTTGAGTAACTTGTAGCTAGTTTCTTTGCAGCTTTAAAAGCTCTGAGAATCTGTATGTGTGTCTGTGTGTGTGTGTGTGTACAAAAGAAGAGCAGAGAAAAGGGACAAGAGAGAATGGGAGGATGATGTTAAAGGGGAAGGAACATCTACTCCAAGCAGGGAATTTTAAAGGACAATTTTTATTTAATAGTCTTCATTTTTTCATCTCAGTGTTAGGACCCTGAACACTCTCTTGAAAAGCAGCAGAAAGCTAAGGTACTGGAGAGAAAGGATGACATACAGACTAGGGAAGAACAGGGCTGAGATGTGCTACAGGGACCCCAGGGTGACAGGAGTGACTCTTTTTTCCCTTCTCCATGTGCTGACTAAATAATAGCGAGGCTGTGGCAGATGGTGAGGAAATCACCTGAAGCTGAGAGGAAAACGAAAGGGTTAAAGGCAAATCCGTGCCTCTTGGTTAATTCCTCGGCAGCCCGATCCCGGGCTGAGATGATTCAGGGCAGAGAGAGGCACTGCCACAGTCCCCAGGGGAGACCCCAGAGGAAAGGCTCGTATTTCCTGCCCAGGAGGATTAAGTACGAGGCCATTGACAAATCACAGTAAACATCTGGATGGGAGCACTCCATCTATCAAGCCCTAATCCACGAAGCTATTCATTAATGAATTCAGCACATTCACACTGTTCTATATATAGAGCTGGCTGATCTTTTTAAACGTTTGGCTTCTAGGTGGTTTACATCTCTATCGACAGATTTTTATTTTTTTGGGTGAAGCAATCTAGTGTATTCTGCTTTTGCTTGTTTAATTGTTTAGAGTAATTATTTTGCCCTAAAAAAGCAAAAAAAACACAGACATGTTTTCTGATGGGACATAAAAAATCCAATAGCTAAAACCCAACCATGTCCCTGCATTTTATATTGCTTTGCAATTTTAAGCCTAAGTTCCTCTGGAAACTTTCCATCACACAGGGATGGAAAAAACATTAAATAGTAATTGATTTTCTTTTCTGTATTTTGTTTTGATTAAAATGAGAATCCCTCTCATTTATCTTCAGAGGGAAAGTAAGCACTGAGTAAATGGTCTGGTTAATTCAAAAGTAATTTGATCAGAACATCCATAATTTACATTGACTGGAACAGCAGGAAAGATGCTGAGCACTAGCAGATACCAAGCTTATTCATTTCAGCAGCCTACTTACACTGTGCTTTACATCTTGTTCATGTAAACTGCTCTACAGACATCTAATGACCCACATTTTACAAGGGGGGGACTTGCACACCACCTGCCCTCTAAAGTCATCTGTAAAGATTGAATAACACTCCAGCCTGCTCCAGCAAACACGGCTGTGGAGCTGTTTTCCACACAGGAGCTGTGCCTCCTTCCAGAGCAATCTGCAGCCTTTGTCACTGATATTGGGAGAACCAGCATTTGGCCCAGATTTTCACAAATCCATCTGCAACATGGTATTTTTAATTCATCCTCAAGGTTTGGACTCTACCAGACAGCATGAGCCATCCGAGCTTGCAATTTATAATTTCCGTCCCTTTTGACTTTCAGTGCTTTGCTGTGGGGTAATCTTTAATTCCAGGGACTTGATCTTAGTGGGGAAATCCCATTCAATGCCTTTATTCTCTGCTAAATTCCAGGAGCACATAGCTGTACTCTCAGGTTTGTTTTTTTGTCACAACAGGGTGGCTCAGGTGGACAGTTCCAACTGGGATAACCCAATTTTAAAACAGGAGAATGAAGACAAGCAAGTGCAATCTGAAGGAGCCACTCAGCTATAGCACTGCATTTTTTTTCTTCACTGCCAGTGCAAATGCCCTCACAAGTGAATTTTGCATGCATCAATGGTTCTGTAACAGCTGTGCTCCATGCCAGTGTCTGTTCCTGTATGGAAAATGTGGTGTTTCTCAAAGCTCAAATCTCTCCTTATCAGTCAACTGAAAATAGTTCGTTTTCATCCTATGCCATCAAAGTCACACCAACAAAAAGCTCTTACTCATACAAGATCAGGCCACTCACTCAGGCTGTGAGGAAGAGGGAGAGGAATAAATCAAAGGTTTCATGTCTAGAACAAATGGTGACAGCAGTGTCTGATTTAGGTGATCTGTCACTTCAAGCTGTCAGGTGACAGATTTGTACTTTCATGTTTTGTTACCACCTATGTGGCCAGAGACACTCCAAAATCCATTGCTTTGTCACACACAGACACAAATTAGGCTGCATAGGCTACCTTAGAAAAAGCTAAATGGCATGTTTACAAATTCATATATTTTAAGAGTAGAAAAGCTTTGAGTGATCTCATTCAGATTTCGTGCTCATTTCTAATTTTTAAGCAGTCATGAATCAAGGAAAATCAAAATACATGATGCTTATTCTGGCATAAAATTATGAGTGAACTTAGTTACTACATTCTGAAAACATTAAAGTAGGGGGAAACTAAGGTTGATACCTACTCATGTGTAGGAAAAAGAGCATTAGATTGCTTTGTGAGCACAGATAATTTAGCCAGCTGCAAGAAATGCTCTACCACAAAACTAGAGGGCCAAATGTACTGATGGTTTAAGCAGGAGAGAGCCATAAATGAATCATTAAGTGGACAGGAGTAATGAAACAGCTTTACTTGCACTGAGTCTTCAGGCTCTGGAGAGCCCCCAGAGGAATCTTCCACATGAATATGTTAAATACACAGCAGATCCCCTTTTCCTGTCTTTCCAAACAAAGGGAGGAATGAAGGACCCACCCAGGGATTTGCTAGTTAAAATTCTGAGAGAAGTCCAGTATGCAAAAGTGTCACTGTTTATTTATTAATTAGCATGGAAAAATATTTGACAGCAAGAAAACCAACTAGCATAGATGCTCATTCTCACCAGTGACAATCAGAAGAGAGACTGCTCAAATCAAAGGAAGGACATTTATGATGTGTCCTTGGGACAGTGTGAACAAGTCCTTTGTGGCTGTGTGTGAAGGGGAGGAAGGTGAGCAATGGCAGAATATTGTTTTATCTTCCACGTGTGTGTGGAAGGGCTGAAGGAAAGGTTTGGGGTATGAACACAGAGCAGTGAGGAACAAGTTGAATTTATTTTTTGTAGCCACTCAACTCCAGGGCACACAGGTCTTTTGGGGTACATCTATCTGCTCGGTTCAGGCTAGCTCCAGTCCTCTGGACAATCCCAGTGGAGTTGGACTTCTTTATATTTCAGGTGGATTTGGCTTGGCAATGGCAATGCACCACGTCACTAATTCCAGCCCCCTCCTTCAACACATTTGCATTTCACAAAATACCACTGCTCTGTAATACCTGTTTTAATCAACTGAGCAAGATTCAATCAATAATTACCACTTTGTAGTTTAATTAGGATTTTCAAGGCATTACCATATCAAAACTTTTAAAGTATTTAGCAGTCTGAAGATGAATGTAAGTGCCAAAATCTAGTTGTAATTGATTTAGGAGCAAAAAAAAGAAGACAATGAGAGATGTCTTAAAATCAGTGGGGCTATGCAGCTTTGCACTACCCAATGAATTGATTTTATACATTTTGTATTAGTTCTTATACAATTAGGTAGTAGAGGTGATTGCTTATGGTGGTGTTAAACTCTTTAGGTTTGACAAGAAGCAAAATTTTAAAACAACAGTATTAAAAATAATAACAAATTGGAGAAAATAAGTTATGAATAGGGAACAGCAATCTTTTCTTTCTAGTTCAATTATGGCATCTATAAGGAATAATACCAAGTATCTTCATGCATTACAATCCTCTATTGGTATGAGAGCAACCAAAGGGAAACAAACATTCCAGAAAATGAGACATGGTGACTCTTACTGCACTAGTTTCTTTTTAGGGTGAAAGTTCTAATAATGCCTTCTTTACCTCCAGGACACTGAAGACACCTGCCCAGCCAGACAACCTAATGTCCAATTTCCTTGCTGCTGATGCTGATCTGAAGTTAAACCATCAGGAGCACCCCAGGCCTAGCAGGAGCTCTCTTAGCAGGGCAGGGTGGGATGCAGTGTGCAGCTGAGTGTGGATTCCTGGCTGCTGCTGCTACCTGGACATTGATTTCCAGCCTGGAGGCACATGACCCTGAGGCTGAGATAGTTTTGTGGATGCAGAGAAACCCTCTACAGCCTAAGAAGTGAGGCAGGGAGCTGTAGCTGGCTGCTAGACCTTGGACACTGAGTTAAAAATGGAAGGAAAGAGACCTTATCTTGCAAATGTCCCAAGGCTTGCTCTGCTGGTGACTACGTGGCTTAGCTTGGCCTCAGCTTAATTAAGTGTGCTTCTCATTCCTTCATCCCTGAGTTTACATCATTCCTTCCTTCTCCCTAACCTGGGATATTTGAAGGCAAGACATGAGCCTCACACACACTCCCCAGACACATTTTCTTCCTGAAAGCACGTCACAAGAAGCAGAGAATGCACATGTTCATCAGACTGTGCTCTCTGTGCCCTCTGATCTCCTTTAAGCCAGCTTTTCCTGCTTTGCCCTAACGTAGGTCCCATAGTAGAAGTGTAGGAAGAGAGCCAGGAGGCTGAGGCTGTAGAGGAAGACTGCAGTGTTGAAGCCATCGGGGAACGGGCACTCTGTGAAGAGGTTGTAGGAAGAATGAGCAGCAACGGCCACAAACTGGCACTGGAAGAGGTGGAAAAAAGAAGCACCCAGATTAGGGACACCTCAGCTTGGCCATTGAGACCATCACAGCTACCACAACATCCTAGCAGTGTCCTCAACACAGAGCATCACTGGCTTGCCTCTCCTGACATCCCTGGGAACCTGCCTTTCCAGCCCAGCAGTGTTTTCCCACCAGGAAAGATGCCCATCCAACCTGGAGGTTTAACCAACCCAGCCTCTCCTGCCCTTGGCCCATTTCTCTGCCACAGTGCAGTAACTGAGATGTTGGAATATGGAGACTAAAGGTGGGAGATTCCTCTTCCCCAGTTGTAATCAGGTTATTGTACCCATAATTATTTTGATTTGTATTTTAGCTTGCAGAGAGGAACTACAGATACTACCCTTATTAATTTAAACATTAAACAACAATTTTTCTTTTTTGTATTTTGCTAAGTCACCTGTCTCAATACACTGAAGCAATGGGTTCTACCTACCAAAAAGCTATTAAATATTTTTTTTCTGTGCTATAATTTGCATTACAAGTACCTTTTTATTCCATGCAATGCTTTCTTGTTCTGCTTTGCTTTGCAGGCTAAGTTAGAATTCTGGAGCAGCCTTCACTGCACCACTATTTTACACATATCTTCTTCCCTTGTAACTGCATACTTTTGGTTTGCAAAGCCTGTCTTTGAGTGGAAAAAACTCTCCTACAACTATTGTCCTTGTCTGGACCACTGCATTTATGCTGTATCTTTGAAAAAAACACAGGGTTTTCTGGATTTGTAATTTTGCCATAGACAAGGGAAAGAAAATCCAAAGGGATTTTCTAGAGAAAGAGTAAAATTCACATATTTCTCTTTAACTTGCCTGCTTGCCTAGCATTAGAGTCACCCTTCCTTTCTGAAGGAACTGCATCAAAGCTCCCCAATCTGCTGCCCTATCAGTGATCCAAAGTTTCCCTGAATCACTGTCCCACCTCTCCACACCAAGCTCTGCTTTCAGTGCTCCTTATACAACATAAACAGGAGGAATCCAGTTGTTAATTTTTCTCTCCCCTTCCCATTACAAAGCTGTGGATAATGAGGTTGATGTGGTCACTGAAGGCCTCCAGCAGTCTTGTGGAAGCAGCATTTGGAGCAGGTCACCCATGGCTCCACCTCTCAGAGCGGCACAGGAGGGCACTGGGGACGTGCTGCTCTCCGTGGGCAGCAAACAGAGATTGAGCCAGTGAGGTGACAGACAGCAGGACCATCCCACCTGGCCTGGGGAGGGCAGGGAAGGACACCTGGAGCTCATTACCAGCTGCAGGATGGTCAGGTAACGCTTCCACCACAGGTGCCGGCGCATCCGCGGTCCCAGGCTGGCCAGGGCGTAGTAGCCATACATGAAGATGTGGACAAAGGAGTTCAGCATCCCAATGAAGAAGGCTGAGGGGTGAAGAAGTGAGGGTGAAGAAGGCACACGACTCATTCCAGGCTAACCCTGAGAAAAGCTCACAGGCACTATGGTGATGCTTCCTAAACACATCACACCCACCCCCAGGGATGAATATGCCACCTGGGCTCTGCCATGGAAACACATCAGCTTCTCCCTTCCTTCAGCAGCCAGAATCCTTGCATGTGTTGGGTGGAAGGGACATTAAAGGCCATTAGCTCCTATCCCTAGTGCTCATCTCCCACCAGAGTTGCCCAGATCCTCATCCAATCTGGCCTTGAACACTGCCAGGGTAGGGGCATCCACAATATATCCATCCCATATCAAGTGTTCAGAGGAGAGACTTTGATTGTCTGACCTAAGCATTTCACACCATTCTGGTGTCAAAGCCATGTAGCCAAAATGACTTCCCAAAAAAGAATGCCCCAGCATCTTGTATTGGGAGTGGCTTAGTACCCAGATGCTTCCCTTCCAGTTGAGCAAAAAGGGGCAGTGTTCTGGATATAGCCCAGAAATGGGCACAGCCAGAGCAGGAGACAGAGCCAGAACCTGGGCTGCTTCCCCAGGGCCTCTGAATGGGGAGAGAGGGAGCACTGCTCTGGGAGGAGACCTTCTGTAGGATGTTATTTTTTCTGATGGGCTCACTCTGATGGCCCACTCTCATTCTGGGTGAGGCAGTGAACATGGCAGCCTAAATAGCCCCAAGATCTGAGCAGATGGGATCATCTGAAATGCACATGCTTTTTTTCACCTTTGGAAGTAGGTGAGCTTCCTACCTGCCAGTCAGCCCATCTGCACTATTAATGCTACCTCCACAGCCCCAAAAAGCCATGAGAAACACTGGGTTTCACAGCAGCATTTCTTACAAGCATACCTTGTCCTCCAGGCACGTATTTGACCCCTGACCACCAGTTGAAGAGCATAGAGCCATGATGGTACACGTGCAGAAAAGTCACCTGCTCTTGTTTCTTGCGCAGAATTAAGAAAACCTGAAAGAAGCCAGGCAAAGGAAAACCTTGAGTCGATGTGGTTAGACAAAAATTTCACAGTAAGAACTTATAAAAATAGCTAATGATGAGTCTGAATCTCCCAAACCCATTTCCTCTGATGCTGACAAAAACTGGTGAAACACAATAGAACTTACAGGGGGAACTGGAAGGCAGAATTTCTTCTACAAAGCCGAAAATATTTTTATGTCTGGATTCAGGGCCCCAAGGCAAAAGAGGACACATCTGAGACTCTGACTGAGCTTCCATACAATGCACAGCTGCTTGGGTCTGCTTCTTTTCAGGACATAGGTTGTATATTTACTGCTACCAGACAATAACCCACAGAAAAAACACTATGTTGAATGGCCAAACCCTCCTGGAATTTGCATTAGTAAAGAGAATGGTTTTGCCAGATATGTCAGGTCACTGCATTTCACCATGCACATGCACACATAAACACACACCAAAAAGTGAATCTGCTTTTCAGGCACTCAGGACTGGCAAAAAGCTGATTTTGGTGCTGATGCAGATAGATAGAGGGGATTGGCCAAACCCCTGGCAATAGGCCTAGGGAGGATCCACAGGTTTATTCACATTTCAGTAGTTTGTCATCTTAGACCCCAAAGAGCTGTGACACAGCTTTCTTCTGCTGGCCTTGTGCAGTCACTTAGCTCATTTACAGTGCAGGAGGAGACCTGAAGACAAACTATAAAGAGGTGGGACACAAACCCCCAGGACACAAACCCTTAGCACACAGCTCCCAGATAATCCATGGCAGCAGAGATGCCAGGACTTGTCTACTTGTAGCTCCTTTTCTGCCCCACTGTTAATCAGCCAGGCTACAGCAGAACCTGTGTGGCACCAGCAGCTAAAATTTTGGGGGCCAACCTGTCAGCAGCCAGGGTTAAAACCTCTCTCCTAGCACTGTGCCCAGCCTCAGGAAGGTGCTGGGGAGGGAGTGTGTGCAGCCAAGGGATGAAGACAGGCAGCAAATCAATACAGGATCAACCCAGGACAACAGTTCTGGCCCGCTGCCCCTTTCTGACAAGGAAATATCTGTTTCCCGCTGAGGAGCTGAGCCCTCCTTACCGTATCCAGCAGCTCGATGACTTTGGAGAAGAAGAACCACCAACACACTCTTGCCATCTGCTGGGCAGCACAAGGCACGGCGGTTAGAGCTTTACCCAAAATCACATTTCCAACCATGCCCACCCGGGGTCTGCAGCAAGGGGGTAATTTTTTGTTTGTTTGTTTTTTTGTTTGTTTTTGTTGAGTTTTTTTTGTTTTTGTTTTTTTTTTTTTTCCAGATGTCTAGACTCTGAAAAACTGAAAAGTTAACATGATGCATGCATCTGTTCAAAGCAAGGCACTGTAACTCCAAATTCAAAGAGGAAAAACTCATGCAGCGTTTTTGGAAAGCTGATGCTGGTGAGACCCAACCCCCTGTGATGACCAAGGAATAGTTTTAGCCAAAGCCCTCTGCTAAAAGAAGTGTTGAGTAAGATTTCTGTCGTGCAAGGCAGAAGATATAAAAATTGGTTTTCTTGTTGGAAGTGTTCACCCAGAATCCTTATAATCCATGCAAAAAATCACATCTATTTCAGAGGTAATTTGCAATATTGATACTTCAGCTGGCAAGATCACCCTCTCTGCAGTGATCAAACTTAGATGGCTGGGTGGACTGAGATGATTAATTTTAGAGAGCTAAAGCAAAGTGCACCAACTGTTGAAGCAGACAATTTAATGGAATAGATTTCCAGGCAACAACAAACTGGAGTCATAGCCTTCTTAGCCATGCAAATTGCTATTTATGTGCAAAAGAATCTGCAGAGCCATGGAAGGGCAGGGCCTAAGGCAAGCTTTCTCCAGAACTGTACCCTCATTCCCAGCTCACTCCGGCTGTAATCCACTGGCTGGCACAGGTAGCTGTAGTTGGCCAAGACTGAAGTGACCAGAAACTGAAACAAATAAAAAGCAAATAGAAATTAATTTTCTGTTCAATGCCATCTGCTACAAAAAAAGATGGGCATATCAATGCTAAGGTAGGAGGGTTTCAGTATTATAGTTACTGACAGAAAATCCATGAACAAATAGTAAAAACCTAAAACAAAATACTTCACATCCTGGTTGGAATATAAAAAAAAAATCAAATTTGGCCTAGGAAGATTTGTAACTCTTTGTGTAATCACTGGAGAACTCAAAACTAATTCAGCAAGAGTAGTGAATTCTAGGCTTCTGTGTCTCTCTGAGAGGCTCTGTTCTTTGCAAAGATCACAGACTGTTCTGTTTTGGTTGGTTACATTTGCCTGTTCACTGGAAAGCAAAAAAAAAAAAAAATGGACCAAGTAGCCAGTATAACTGAACAATCAAGCACAGAAAGGCAATTTTCACACCTGTCCTCAGATAGAGCAGCATTGGTTCAAAAAGAACAAAAGCACTTTGGGTTAATGTAACACTTGTGATACAAATTAAAGGGCATATTTGTTGGCATCAGAATGTTTTTGAAACCTATTTGGCTATTTCCCTCAAAGAGTTTTCAATGGCCTACATAAACTGGGGGAATAGGCTTGTGGAAAGGCTTATGCATTAAGAACAAGCAGAAAAAAATGTCCTTTACACTCTCAGCATCAGGAAGACAGAGAGTGCTTGGCACTCCTGGAGAGAACTGCCAACTTTGGAAAATCATAGAATGTTAAGGGGTTGAAAGGGAGCTTAAAGATCATTTAGTCCCACCCCCTGCCTTGGGCAGGGACACCTTCACTAGACCAGTGGTTCTCATCCTCAGAGATGGATCCATCACCAGCCAGACTGGAGGCGAAATGAGGCCATTCCACACCCTCCACACACTCTGTGCCTAATGAACTTGCAATCCATTCACTCAGGATGAAGGAAATCCCGTGTTAATTTCATGAATGGCAGGAGGATTGAGGAACAGGAGGAAATCAAGTACAGCAGGACAATGCTGCTCCTCTTGTGGCAAAACACGGACATGTCCACACCAGCTCCCACTTCCTTCAGCACAGTCCATCAGCAAAAGCTGCAGTCTGGAGGCTCTTGTTGTAAATGAGAAACAAAGTCTCTATATTCAGCAAAATTTAGATTGGGTTATTTTATATAGACAGAGCAAGCAGCACTGGGGAAATCGTGAGGGGTCACCGCCCACTCCACGCTCCACCGAACTTGGTTTGCAGCTCCCTTTTTATAGGATGGTTTTCCTTGTAGTAATCAATAATTGTTATTGTTTTGT
>JAOTQP010000870.1:62613060-62624562 GCA_026413545.1 Cichladusa arquata | reverse complement strand
GGCCCTGCTCTCCTGGAGGTGCTGAACACCTGCCTGCCATGGGAAGCAGGGAATCAATTCCTTGTTTTGCTTTGCTTTTGTGGGTAGCTTTTGCTTTCCCTATTAAGCTGTCTTTATTTCTACCCACGAGTATCCTGGCTTTTATCCTTCCAATTCTCTCCCCGATCCCTGGTGGGAGTGACTTTGTGGTGCTTGGTTGCTGGCTGGGGTTAGACCACAACAGGACCTGAGATGGTGAGAGCTGAACTGTGCAGCCCAAGGGCTCAGAGAAAGCTCCTGGCAGCCAAAAACCCACACAACCTCCAGTTGTGGTCTGGCTTTGGGGTTGCAAAATGTGTCCGGCACATTCTCGATGACAGATTCATTTTTCAGAACATATTGCCAGGCAGGTTTGGAGAGAGGATATTTTAGATAAAAGAAATATCCCGACATGAATGTCCAGGGCTGATCTGCAGTTTGTTTTCCAACAGTTTATTGAAACACAAAGGATAATGAAAAGAAATTAAAACTTCTATTGCCCGTATGACATTGTGTTTCCTGTTGAGCTAAATGTTTTGATGAGAAATATTGCAGTTGAATTTCAGCACATTTTTTAGCATGTTTTGGTAGGGACTAACTGCTGCTGCTAGCTGAGGCTGCATGTGCCTGAGCTCCCACTGCTTTCTGCTGGAGCTGTGGCTGTAGAGACCAGCAGGGGAAGAAATGTTCCTCTGCTTGACAGATAGTTTATAAAAACTGAATAAGTCTCCACTGTTTTAGAAGTCTTCCCCATTGTTCCCCAATCACCATTATAAGAAATCAATTGAGCTCCCTGGGGAGGGGGCACCTCAAGACATTCTTGTAGTAACATAAGTTCACAGCAAAATTTTGGCTTTGGTTCACCATAGGCATTTATTTCCTTTGTGTGTTTCAGTTTGTGGGAAACAGGGAAGACAAATTTAGACCATCCATTTTATTCTTTCCTGGGGTTTATTAATCACCAGACAGCAAGCAATACTTCCTGTAGAGCGTGGTTATTATTGCTTTGTTCTTGCTTCTAATATAAATATTTTTGAGATGTCCTTCTAACTGAATATGTTTGTGTTAAATCAGCAGTTCTGTTCTGTTTATTAAAACCAAACTTTTCCTTATTGAGTATTGTTGGAGAATTAATTACCAGCCTGTTCCTGAGTTCCTTTCGTTTCCAACAAGGGAGGATTAAAGCAGCAGATGCTGGGAATGCATCAGCCACTGCAGTTTTCATAAAGCTTTCCCTAGAGACTCGAATTTGCTGCTCTGTTATGTACATGCCTTGACCTGGAGATCAGATGAAGGCATTTGATAAAACCCCTCATATTTACACCCAATAAGTCCCTACTAGGAGGGCCTGAAGAGAAGAGTGTGCAATACTCTGCAGGCAGGGAAATTTTCTTGGTATCCTCTCTCTGATACAGTCTGTGGTAAGAAACAGCCCAACCTTCTGCTTCATACTCTCCTCTCTGAATGAAATCTTCTCTCTACAAGCTCCAGGTGTGACACTGACCTGCTAAGACCTGGCTACCACCAAATGTATCCCACCAACCTCTCTGATCTGTACCTCGGAGCTACAAAGCACATGGAAACCCATGATTAGTTCGGCTAAAACCAATGGCTTTGGGTACACCAGGGTAGGTTTTCTTGTATGAGAAACTTTTGGCTTAAATGGAAAAAAAAAAAAAAAAAAAAAAAAAAAAGAAAAAAATCCTGCAGTTGCTTTGGCAAAAGTTTCATGTGTTTGCAGAGGGCCCCTGCCACCCAGTTTTATAATTTACTGAAGTTTTCTGTGTGTCTTCCAGTGAGTAGCCATTTGTAGCACTCGTTTTCCTAGAGCAGCACTGGAGGAATTAATGATGTTAGACAGGCTTGAAGGGGATGGCCAAGCCAGTGGCTGGAGCTGGGACATGGCAGAGTGACAGAGAGCCAGAACCCCTCAGCCAAGCAGGCTGAAACCTTCTGGGTCTGGGCCACACCATTCTTCATGCTTGCAGACACATCCTTGGTATGTGCTCGCATGCCCTGGGCTCCCTTTGATCCGAGGTGATCTCTGGGTGTTTGACTTTGTCTGGGAAAGGAGCCTGGCTGAGGTATGAGGCTGCTGCTTGGGTATGTGCAGACAGGGGGGTTGGGGTTCCCCCTGGCTTGGGGGCTCACAGAAACCAGGCACACAGCTTGGCCCTCCTTCAGACCCTGCTATTTTTACCCTACTCTGCTCCAAATTTATTTGCTGCTTGCCAGCTCCCCGAGGTTTGTCTCCTCAATTCACCTCAGCAGCAAAGCCAAGGCCCAACCCTGTGGTGCAAACTGGGTAGCACTGGGGCAGCAGAGTGTGGGTTTGAATCACAGATGCAAAGCTCTCACTTAAAGAATGTTTTTAAAAACTGCTTCCTTCCCTTAGGGCATGCAGATGTTCCTGGCTCCCTGGAAAACAGAGGGAGATGCCTCATTGCCTGGTGATGGAGTGGAAAACCACACCTGCAGCATGGGGACACCTGGCAAAGGGAAGGGCAGCGTTCCAGGGGTTGTGCCCTGGAGCAGAGGATAGCACAAGGACCCCAGGTCAAACCTTGGGAAGTGTAAAAATCTGCCCCTAGCATCCCGTTGCAAGTTTTACACAGCTCTGACAGAGTCTCTTTCAGGAACAAGGATTGGCCCAGAGCACGCTGGACCTCCAGTGTGGGCTGGTGCTAGAATTGCATTTGGGAGCCTCTGGTGACTACACAGGTTTGGGCTGCAGCAGGGAATGGCATTTTGCAGCTGGTTAGGAAAGAGCACTCTCCAGCCAAAATATTATTTCTTTAAATGTTGCAAAGGAGAAGTGAAACAGAAAACTGGATTTGCCCAAATTGTCCATTCCTGCCAGCAAGGAATGTGTGTCTCTGCAAAAGGGTGCTGGAAGCCTTAGTGCCTACAATCCTATGGTTGAGAAGAAAGGAGATTTCTTAATACCAGTGGTTTTCCCATGGCCTGGTGTCCTGTTTGAACACTGGAGATTGGGAGGAGGAGTTGCAAGTGTGTTCAAGTAGTCCAAGTATTCCCATTTTATTTCTGCAGTGTGGGGAGATGTGCAGAGCACAAGCAGAAGGCACCTCCTGTGCCATGGAGCTGCAGCCCAGAAACTCCATAAAAATGTGACTGGGGCTTAAGCAGTGCCTTTTATTTATGTGGCATTTCTGTGGGTAGTATAACAAAACAAAATCTGTGAGACTCACAGTATTGCATGATTTCTTTCCTGAGGGTTTGAGGCTTTTAAGGTTTTTTATTAGCTGGAGATGATTTCTTTAACATCCATGCAGCTAGCAAATAAAAGAGGGAGAGGTGGTGAAATGTCTTTGAGCTCCTCTATCTGCATAATAATAGCAGATCCAGCACAGGGATGCTGTGTCTCCTTGCTAGATAAATTCTCAACTGGCTTTTTTTTTTTTTTTTTTCTGGTGGCTGCTGGGAGCACATTCACTCGGGGAAATAGGAGGTGGACTGTGTGGTTAAAATGATAATGGAGTTTATACAGCAAACCACAGCTATCACTAGCTCACTGGAGGTGGCACTTCCTACTGTGCTCCCACCCAGCCCAGCAGCATTTTGCAACATAAATTCTTCCAACAAAAGCCAGGCATGCTTGAGGAAGGTGGCTTTGCAGGGAACAGCTTGATACTGCACAATAATAGTAGTAATGATGCAATATTCTTAATTCTCAGGGCAGCAAATACTGGAGAGCAGGCCTTCTGCTGGGGAGCAAAATCCTTGAGGTAAAATGGAACACAGCTTTTCAGATTTTTCAAAGGTTTCAACTGTTTTCAGTAACCCTACATGAAAAAATGGCATTTTTAAGCAGTAACTATGAGGCAGTCAACACAAACAAAACCCACGTAATTCACAAAAATGCCTTAAATTAAATCTGTGTAGCTGGCTAAGGGGAGAGTATTCCCAAATGTTACCTAGATCAAGCTTTTTTCGTTTGTATGTTGTTAAAGCCAAGGATTTAAACCAGATTGTCCCTGCTAATTCTCACTAGAACAAAGCAGCAGCAGTAGCTATTCATACCTAATGTATTGATATGTTTTCTCCTCAACCCCTAGTAACGTTTTTTCATTTTCCAAATTAAATTAATGGTTAAAAGCTTGGGTAAGTGACAGGGTCTTGTTTTCTTGGAAATAAAAATAAAATCTTAGCTCTGTTTTCTCTCCTTGTCCTTCTGTATGTGTGAGCAACCAGCAAATCAACAAAGTCTCTGCTTTCTAGTAAGAACAAACAGTTTAAAGGAACTGGCTGTGATGCTCCTGTTTGTTTTTGACTTGGTGATAATGGCAGCCTGTAAATCACTATCAGCGTTTGAACATCTTCTGTGGAAATTCCAGAGGCATTTAATTTGCTCCTTGGTATATAAAAGCTGCTCCTGCTGAGCATAATGTGCTGCATATAATCCTTACTCAATTACTAGAAGCACATCATAAAAACTGTTGAAACTTGCTGAGGGAGCTGTAACACACCCAACCCATTGATTTACTTCCTTTGTCTTGTACATTTAACTGTTTTCACAATTGCAGGTGCTGTTTGAGAAGGGGACTGGGTTGCATTTATTTGTAATTTTACATACCTATGTATTTTTAAAGCTGCTTTTTGTCCTCTTTCTTTCTGCAACAAGTTCTATACATTTTAGCACAGTGGAGTGCAATTGTAGTTTCCTACAGTTGCAAACCCCCTAAGAATTACTGAAGTGTTGCTTTAATGAAAATGATCCTTTTCTACTTTAGAGCTGATGTGCTTTGCTAGAGAAACTCCAGAAATGCACTCTGGCACATGAAGTAAGTGGCATTTTTGTAATGGAGGACTTCTCATCCTTCCTTTAAAATTTGGCTTTAAAATCTGTTTTTGACTGTTTAGGTATATTCCTACAGCACAGTCTCTAGTCTGAGGCTAGTGATCTGATGCTGAAGGGATAATTTCTAATGTGAAAAGGTACCTGCTGTGTATAAATGTCAGGACTTCAGTAGGATATCAAGGATTTGGGATGGGCCAAAGAGGACAGCAAGTGCTGGACAGGAAAACTGAAGGGAAAAATAAAAAAAAAAACCTGAGGAAAACTAAAGCTTGGGGGCAGGAGGGCAGATCAAGAACTCTTTCTGTAAAAGGAAGCAACCTGTCCCAAGAGGTGATGTTGTCAAAAATACTCTCTTTTACTAATGGGAGAGTTGAAATTTCAGCACCCTGAGTATTTTGGGGACACTGGCAATGATGCCTCCTAAACAACAGGTGACAAAGAGACTTGAGAGAGTGTTTAGAAAATCTAAACCTTTCTGGGGAAACTGTCCAAATCCTTCAGCCTGGAAGGAAAGAACAAATGAAATCTCTTTCCCCTGAGAATTGTTGGTCCTGCCTTTTTGTACAGAGCAAACTAAACTGTGTTTGCCCCAGCTAGGGAGCCATGTGGGACAGAGTACTTGATGTGTGAAAGTCAAAATGCTGCTTGCTTTCAGCTCAGTTGCAGTTTGGCTTTCTCAGCTTGCTTTGAGTAGTGGAAAGATTATGTTTATTTCTTAGCAGTCTCTGTTCAGTGTCCCACACTTCCCTCTTAAATATCTGGTATTAGCAACTGGTGGAAATGTGATGCAGACTAAATGGAACATGTATTGATTTATGCAATGGCTTTTGTGGTTTTTTTGCAGTGTGGTTTGGCTTCCTGGGGCCTCTTCTAATCTCTAAATCCATTCTTTGGGTTAAATACACTCTCTTCATTTTACCCTTGGTACGGACTATGGAGATCTGGTATCTGGGGATTTCCTGCAGATGGAAAGGAAGCCACGAATTTTGAAGCTATTGAAATACTTGGAAGCTCAAATCTCTACAGCTATTCCAGACAGCCTTTGAAACACTAAAGCAAGTTTTATTACAGAGATTAGTTTATGTTACACTCATTTATTAAAACCTAAGGACATCTTTATAAAAACTACTGTATATAAAGACAAGAGCAGTGCAATAGCAGTGTAAAACACATTTTTGGTTTACTTGGCAATCACTTTAGAAAGACAACATGATTCATTATATGAAGTCAGAGAATGCTGCAAAAAATAGGACAGGATTAGACCAGAAACTAGATTAGCAAATCACTGGACACTGGCACGTATTGATTTCAAACATCAAGTGTTATGTAAACAGTATTATCATCAATGTATCAATAAACAGAAATCACTGCAACCCTAGAATTTCTAGTTAGCTTAATTAGCCTAAAATAGTCTGCTGACTATCAAAATAGACTATTGTACTGTATATATATTATCTTCTTAGTAATTTACTACTTTTGTAAAAGGAGGACTAGAAGAAATGCCTGTCTTACAGAAGAGAACTTTTGCGGCTGAGAAAAGGTGTTTCTTCCCAGCCAGTGTTGAGGTTTTGTTTTTGTTGCTTTACTTTTCATACACAATCACAGGCGGTGGAATAGAACTGACTTTTAAAAATCATTTTGACATGTTCACTTCACAGCTTCTGCAAGTGGACAGTCCTCATACAGAAATTACAGCTGTAGTAAAACTATAAAAAACAGGTGTCTAAAATAGCTGCTACAATGTGCTGAATTATACATTAAGAGGCCAGATTATTTTCACTCTGTTTTTTGTAAAATCCATAACCAGGCACGAAAGATGGTTAAATTACAACACCAAGTCCTGCACAAGCTTTATAACTTATCTTTTTATGTCCTACGTTATACACAGCAATTACTAAGAGGTTGGACACAGTTCTCAGTGAAACAGTAGAGAGGAAATTATTTGGACAGGGGAAGAGGCTTCTGGAGCAGGAAGGTCACTAATAGCCACTGAGATAGACAGCTGCCATTGTCACATAGGGGGTATAATGTATGCACTTTTCTAAGTGCTGATTTCAGATCCCTTATTTTTCCAAACATATCAGGGTGGACACAGAGGAAAATACAATTATTTTAGTCCAGATTGTCTCTTTTAGAGAAGGATTGCATTTGAACGAGTCTCTCTGCAGAAGTAACTGAAACATTCATTGCAGTTTATCTGGCCCACCATAGTTTTGATCAAGTAAATGCAGGGGGATATCAGAGCACAGCTACAGAGTGCTCTGCACACCTGAGGTGTTCAGCTGGCTGTTTGTGTGGCCAGTGCTCTTCTCCAGTGCCCCAACACCAAGGAAGAAGGGCTGATAGAAATGGTGGCAGGGAAATATGTAGTGCATTATTTCCCTTTAATTTAAGGCCCAACTAGCATTATTCAGGATCTTTTATTCTGCTAAAGTAGAGAGACTATCAGGTGATTTTAACAACACAATTGATGAAAAATTGTTCACCAGCTACGACATGGATTTATCCATAAATTAATTGGTAGGCAAAAATCAGAATTTCAGCCAGAGTATCTACCTTATATTAACTGGCTCTCTACAGAGAATAAAAGAAAACAAACAAACAAAAAGCACATCCATTACAAGGTATATGTGTACTAGAAGTAAAGCATAAAACTGCTCATTAATAACGCACAATTCCCAAAGGGAAAAAAACCCTTACAAAATACAGTAAGTCACACAAACCAGTATCTAATACAAATTCCTTTATGAACATAAGCTTTTTCCAAAGCTCTCTGTGGCAGTCATCACCTCACAATGAAAGTAGGGGCTGGGAGAAAGTGGAAGGACCAAGCAGCTACTGCAGAGCGCCAGGCTGGTTACTGTGGGTACTTTTTTGGGTGTCTGCAAGGGGTTATGGATCTTGGAGCCAACAAAAAGTGTGGAGGAAGCATGCTGGTTTCCTTTGCTTTCCCTTGATTTATTCCTTGATGGTTTTAGTCACATCCTATCCTGAACTCCAGAAGCCATGAACTAACTCAAACCACTGAGAAGAGTGCTCCCTTTGAGTTCAACAGAAGACTAAAATTCATTCAGCCAAAGAGGTATAAAAGGAACATTTGATTATTCATTAACGAGGTGTTCCTCATGTCGTGGCTACATGGTAAAATGTGTGGTTATTTGAAAGTTACTGAGATTTGCAGGACAAAATATTAGACATGAAAGATTAAATTGGCATTATCATGGCTTTGTGTTATGATTTCCAGATGAACTCCTCTGTTTGCTTGTCACTGCCAGGTTCTCCATGCAAATACCTGAAATAACTGAATTTCATGGGATTTGCTCATGTAATTGATACTGCATGACTTAAAAATTATCCTGCCCTGTGGGAAGTTAAGTCTACCTATTGCAACCCAGTGATCAAGTGCTCCACATAATTCTGTAGCAGAGTCATTGCCTTTCTGGCTTCCAAATGGATTCTGAGACTTGTGTGGGGTAAACTCTGCAGCCAGTCAATGGCTGAGGGAATTGGACTATTGCCTTGTAAAGCAGGGGGACAATGGTATTATTGCTTTTGAAATGTACAGTTTGTTGGTTTTTTTTCTGCTTCTCTTTCAGCTTCAAAGAGTATGGGCGTGGAATGGTGTTGCATCCTAATAAAGTTGCCCTCTTCAAGAACCTGAATTTAAGATGGGCTCAGATGTCTTAGCAGAATCATTGCCAGTGATCTAAAAATGTGCATTGTGTTGAAGTGGTTGCTACCTACAGTCTGACTCAGTGAAAGGGCTCTGCTTTCCTTTGCAATGCACAGGACAACATGGTTAACAGTGATGTGGATTGCCAGCATCTACCCTACTGTGACAGAATGTTCACCAGAGAACTTTGGAAAAACTCACATTCAGGATTCTGACACTTAGGCTGAGATTAGGCTCAAATGGCAATTGATGGATGGGGAGGTGAAGAAAAGTTATCTACCAAAGGTTTGTCTGGTGGTCGTTTTCCACCTTTGTGTGGATTTGCCAGAGCAACTTAATTTTCTTCCTACTGAGCATTTTCTCAAATAGGATGCTTCCTTTCAGAGATAATAATGTCAATCTAGAACTGAAATATTGCTTACTGAAATATTACTTTCTCCTGGAGACTCTATATCATTTGCCTGTAGAAGTTGAGTGAATGGTGTTTGTCTTCAGGTGAATTTCTCAATCTTCCTCTTGTAGTCTTTCTCTCTCCTGCTTATCCATAATTTTTTCAGCTCTTGTAATTTAGTTGATTTTCTTGAAAGCTGCTCCTTGAAGTCTGGTCTTACCTCTCCCATCTTGAGGCACATCAATATAATTTTCTGGAAGATATAAAGCACAAATGGTTTCCATAATATTTCAGGAGCACCCAACACCAAAGTATTTCCTGTAAAGAAAAACTTGTTCTCAGCTACAGATTTAATTCGTGGAGGCAAGAAAGAGGAAGGAAAAGCATGAGGAAGAAAGAGGAGGTGTTCAGAGGCTTCTACCTTCCCTTGTTAGTTCTGTTTGGTCTGGTATGACCTGGTGTGCTGTGGATGGCTGCATTCTCCTTCTGTTTTTTGATTCTGAATAGCCAGAGTGGGAGGCTAAGCTTGTTTCTCCCTGTTAATATTAAACTGGTCCTGGCTGCCTACTCTAACCCCTATTCCTTTCCTATGATGGGAAAATATGCTTCTATTTCCACACATATATGTGGGTAAATAATACATTTATGTGCTTTCCTGACAGAAGTGTTGCAAGTATTACAAAGCTTTTTGCCTGCAGCACCTTCTGGACATCACAGCTGCTTTAAATCTGCTGCTTTAAATCTTGTGCAGAGTGTAGAACTGGCTGTGGGATCCATCCACAGACAACTGTGGCAGGGTGCAGGGGAATGGGCTGAAGGTCCAGCTAGGGAATGTTTTGAGGCAGACTAAGATCACTAATCATAGCATCAAATTAAAGAAATACATCTGTTTGCTCAAGCAGGTAACAAGTGCAAGATGCTGGGCAGTGCAAGATTGGGTGTGCAGCCACCTGAGCCACAGCACAACAGTGTTACTTTAATTCAGACTGAGGAATTTTCACAGTACTGTCAGCCAGGGAGGACCTCCAGACAGAAATATGAGATTTTCTTACAACTCTGAGGGTTTAAGCCTTCACCCAAAACTCAGTCACATGGGACCTGCCAAGGTTTGACAGCTAATTCCTTTCTAATAATCAAATAGCCTACACAGCCTTCTTCATGTCAGAAATACAAAAAAAAAAAAAAAAAATTATGTTGTTTTATTCTGTCACTGTCCTTTTTTGATCCTGGTAGAAATGCTTATTAACACAACATGCAAACCTGCCTCTTGTAAGGTCTGCACACAGATGAAGTTTGAAATGAGTTGCTCATATCTAGAAGAGAGTCTCAGGAGACTTAGCTATAACTAATTAAGAAAACACCTGGGGAGAGAGAAACTGAAGACTATGAGTGCACATCATGGCTTGCAGACACCTCTGTCCTTCACAGCACCTTCAGTTGTTTCTCACTCTTTTGTAGATTGCCACTTGTGCTTCCCCTCCTGTGGAATGCTTTACTAATCAGCTATCTGCATAATTTAGATCACTAGACTGTTTGACAGGATGCAGTTTCTTTCATTTGTCTATCTTTGCTTTTAAATAAATGTTTAGAGATGAAGCAGATAGAGCAGGCATTTGTGTGTCCCATGACAGAGTGCAATTTGAAACAATTTTTAGGTGTCAGACCTATCAACCAATTACTCTTTTCCTCTAGCTGAGTGTCCCAAAGTTGCTGCTGGTTACTCTTCAGGTTAATGTAAAATCAAGAGTGTCACCAATGTGGTGCAAAGTGGGAGTTACTGCAGTTCCTGGACCCAAAGACCACAGCAAAATTCATGAATATGAACAGCAGCACAGAAGCTAAAACATCACTCCTGTGAGTATCTTGGATTTCCTGCCAATTCCTCTCAACTGTCTGAAGCAATGGGAGAATGAGTGGGAGGATGTGGACAGCAGAGCCAGCAACACACAGACCCCACTCAGCTCTGAAAGCCTCTTACAGCAAGTAGGAAGAATTCACCCTGCATTTTCCAAGCTGGGTGAGT
Source organism: Cichladusa arquata (assembly GCA_026413545.1). Lineage (NCBI taxonomy): Eukaryota > Metazoa > Chordata > Aves > Passeriformes > Muscicapidae > Cichladusa > Cichladusa arquata. The sequence continues at coordinate 62,613,638 of JAOTQP010000870.1, read as the reverse complement.
CTGGGCCAAATCCACAGCTTCTCCCTGAAACCAAACCCTGATGGGACAGTTGCTAGGCTAAAAGGTCCTCTTCCCCTACAAAAAATGAAGTGGGGAGTGTGACAGATTGATTTATTGATTGACTGACTAAAGGCTGGAGCAGTAAGGTTGAAAGTACTGCTTCAGATCATTGTGCAACAGCAGGATCCCATAAAAACATCTGCATTTCCCTAAGAAAGATGAATACCAACTTCCATGTGCAAGAGTGTTATATTCCAGTCTCCCAACACAGCGTGCTTGGCAACAGAAAGCCTGTATTTGTCCCTTCTGGTCACTTCTACAGGGTTTCAATGCACTTAGAGCTGAAGCCCGTGCTCTGGAGCTGGCTCAGGTTGCTCCTTTTCCCTGGCAAAGGTTATTGTCACTGAACAGCATCCCTGGCTGCTCAATGAACAGCACCCAGTCAAGCCACATCAGCAGGGGGGAACTTCAGATCAGATATTGGGAAAAAATTCTTTAACATGAGGGTGGTGAGGCCCTGGCACAGGTTTCCCAGAGCAGCTGTGGCTGCCCCATCCCTGGCAGTGTTCCAGGCCAGG
>JAOTQP010000870.1:62542185-62604017 GCA_026413545.1 Cichladusa arquata | reverse complement strand
GTGCTGGCACTGCTGGGGCCACTCCTCAGAGCCTGGGGCACTGCTGGGAACCTCAGCACAAGAGAGACACTGAGGGGATGAGGCAGCTGGGAGGGCTCAGCCTGGAGTAAAAAAGGCTCATGAGGGACCTTGTGTCTTGTTAGCACTGTCTGGAAAGAGGCTGCAAACAGGTGGGGGTTGGTTTCTTCTCCCAGGTAACAAGCAATAGGGTAAGAGGAAACAGCCTCAAGTGGCACCGGGGGAGGCTTAGGTTGGGTATGAGGACAAATTTCTCCACTGAAAGAGCTGTCAAGCACTGTCAGAGGCTGCCCAGGGCAGTGGTGAAGTCCCCACCCCTGGAGGGATTTCAAAGCTGTGTGGATGTGGCACTTGGGGACACGGGCTGACAGTGCTGGTGGAATGCTTGGACTCAATGACCCTAAGGGTCTTTTCCAGCCTTGATGTTGGTGTGAATGTTCTGGGACTGCAGCCTCCCCTGTTCCCCAGATAAATCAGACTTTTGAAGAGCTGCTCTCTTAGGGTCCTCAGTTTGGCCAGCTGTGCAGACCTAGCTTCCCATTCTTCCCACTGCTGCTCATGTTCCACAAGCTCCCTTGCCAATTTTAAAATCACAAGTAAGGGGTGTTCTGCTGCATCTCAAGACATTTCCTTGATCAACTGCCAGCTTTAAAAGAAATGCACATTTGGAGAAGATGAGCCCCACTGGCAAATTTCAGCTGGATAAACGACTTCTATAAACTCATCTTCCAGCATAATATCAAAAAAATTAATCAAGCCAGGCTTCCAAGCAATTTTATCCATCTAAGATAGGTGGGATGAAAAACCCCCTGGAAATGCCTCTTTCAATGTGTTAGTGAGCATAACTAGTAGATTAGAGGACTTTTAGATGGCTAAATTGACAGAGTTTAATCCTGTTCTTTATCACCAGTAAAGACTTGTATAATTAGATCTTCTAGGTACTGGATATTTTTCTCTTTGTACAGCCCTCTACTATCTGAAATCTCCTTGCCATGAAGAATTTACAGACCCAGCTCAAATTGCCTTTTAATGTTCTTTTAGCCTTGAGCTTCTTAAACTCCTTAGTCTGACAAACTTTCCAGAAGTCAGATAAGCTCTGCAGCTCTTCCTGAACGTTTTCCCATCTGTCACTAGGATTTTTCCTGCTGCAGGCCCTAGGGAAGGTGGTGTTTCCCTCTAGCAATCTCACACTATTCATGAGACAACAGTTCCCTACTTCTACCTGGCATCTCCTCCCCAGAATTCTGTTTGCTTGTTTAGCCATCACACCAGCAGCCTCTGAGAAAGCTAAAGCCAGACAATCCCCTAGCTCATTTTTACTACTTTTTTTTAAACATTCCAGACCATATTTGCACTTATTTAACTAGAATAAAGGGGAAAAAAAATTAACTGAGGCAGCTGTTGCCCTCACAGGTGACATTTATTAGTGTAAGGAATGCTGGAGGATTAGGACTCAGAATGGGAAAATGGGGATTATTCCTCACCATTCTAATACTTAACAAGGTGGGGTTTTTTTTCCTATTATCTCACTTGTCTCTAACTCCTTCAAAGCCTGCCCCTTGCATCCAAGTATGATTGTTAGACTGCTTAAGGTATTTCTGCTTTTGCTTTATGTACTGCCAAGGAAAAGACAGGAAGAGTCAACCTGAGGCTGAACCAACTTTTTTTTTTTTTCAATAGCATCTCAATTAGGCAATATTTTTAACACACCCACAAAAATGCATCCCCATTTTTCTCTTGTTTTTGTTGTTCATGCAAACACTGGGGCTCTTTTTAATTGGGATGCCTATTTTTGTTATGCTCTGAGAGGTTTCTGTGAACATTTTAAAAAAAAAAAGAAATGGAGTAAACTCTCAGTCCATCATGCAATTTTCTTTAAAATGTCTTAAAATGCAAATTATGCAGGTGTTCTTCTGGCTGCTGTTAACTTCAGCAGCATGAGAGAAGTTTGGGAGGTTTTTGGTGAGTGAAAGGTTGATCTCTGGCTGCCTTCCAGCCACAGTTTCTCCAGAAGGTTTTTGGTGAAGCTGTGCTGGGGATGAGCAGGTAACAGGTGCTGGGTTCTGCAGCTCCCTGTGACTCACCACTTTCCAAAGACTGTGAATGCAACAGAAAATTACTAAATTACATTGCCTCCCTCCTCTGCGTGAGTGACTAAAATCTGTATCACTAATCAACACAGAATACAGCTAATGACTGTTTAATTAATTTCCTGTAATTCCTGATGAAGCCTGCTGCAGTTCCTTGCCATGTGATTTCCAGCAGACAGGAGGCAGCCTGTGTGCCATGTGCTCAGCTCAGGGATATGAGCAGCTCATTAATACTCACAATTCCTGTAACTAGGACGACTCCTTTGTGCATAAACTCCTCCCTGATGTACCAGACCACCAGCTCTTCAGGAAGGAAAATTGTGGGTGGAGCTTGTCCCCTTTAGATTTGAGCCCCACGGTCATTCTTCTGTGCAAACACCTTTCCATCACTGCCCTTAACATGTACTGTCAATAGTTCTGTCTCCCCAGTCATTCCAGCTCTGAGATTCTATGGAGCCTAAGTAAAGGCTCCCACTAGGCAGAAACACCAGCAAACAGATAACCCTATAGGGAAGTGAAGTGAGGTAGCTTATTTCCACACATAACCACCTTTTGCACAACTTTTTTACCTTCCTGCATATTCTGATGGGTGCCAACTTCCAACAAACTATCCCTCTGCTGCTCTGTGCAAGCTACATCATGCTGTGCTGATTAAACTCATTTCCAAGTTGTTTGAAGCAATGTGCCTCTCTTGTTCTGTTTTGGGATCGTGTTGTCACCTCACGTGGGACTAACATTTTGTCAGTCCCATTTTGTTTCTGATTGTGTTCCAGTGACATGTCATATTCCTGCCACTTCATGTCTTCAGCTGGTTTTATCTCCTCAGCATTGCAAATTTCTGAGAAACTTTCTATGGGGATTTCAGACTCGCCTCAGAGGTATGTTTTTTTTCTGCAATGAATTGTTGGTGTCTGTGCATATTTATTTATGACAGTGTTGATCATGTAACTTCCCTAAAACCTTTCAAATTCCTGAAAATTGTTTGCTGATTGACATCAGCATTTTCTCATGTCTCAATGAAGAGTATAATGACAGATTTCAATGCTTCTTGATCTATTTTGCTTTTGAGACTTCAACAGCCAAGATATATCTGATATCTTGCTAACAATGAAAATCTGTGTCTAATTTCTGGTTCTTTTCTTTTAAGTTCTTTTGTTGAACTGTTCAGTGAAACATCATTATAAACCCAAGGTCATACAGACATGTTTTAGCACTTCTCTGATGAAATGACTACTGTGGTTGTTTTCATCATGATTGCATCAGGGGACAGGGACAATAAAAGTAATGATGTGGCAGATTCCTGACCTCAGCTCTCACTGAAAATAATTGTCTGGCATCGTTACCATTTACAGTTCTGCCTTCAGCATTACCACAGAAGTTTCTAATGATTTCATTAATGTCTGGTATCCCATAATAAGTCATCATTTCTCACAGCAATTTTAGCTTACTTAAAAGATCTTCTGCTACCCCACAGAAGGATTATTTATGACATATGGCTTTTTGTTTAGTAATAACCAAGAATAAGAAATAGGTCAGCACAGGATCTTCAGCTCCATTACCTGCTTGCTCCTCCTTGAGTTTAGGCAGTTGTTTTTCAACATCCAAAATATACACTGGGAGTTCATTTTCCAAGGTGAAAGCAGTGGCATCTTACTTCAGACACTCTTATCTTGTTTCTTCTTCTTCCTTCTCACTTCTGTTAAAAGCACCATGTGTACATAGATAGTTCTGCAGGTATTTTAAGTAGTTCTCTGCAGCATAAACTACTGAATATGGGCAATGTCCTGTCTATATAATTTTTTTTATTTCTGATCTTTGAAAAGTGCTTTCTTTCAGTTCAGAACAATGAATTGCACTAAATCTTACTGAGAAAACCTGTTGCCGCTTGGCATAAAGTAAGGATTGTTTGTTTAGATCATTAACTCCAGCTCCTCAACACCTCCCCTTTTATTCTTTCTACCCCTGGAAATACCTTTGGCTGATGCTAAAGTTTCTCTGTCATACTTCAGAACCCAAGTGAGGATGTTATTTTATTTTTCTGTGCATATTTAAAATGTATAAAACATTACTCAATTACTATTGAGCATCTGGCACCTAAGAGGATGCCAGGGGTAGGACTTGTGTAACTACCAAAATATTTATAGAGTCTTTTAAAGTTTACTGATTTCTATTGTGACAGAAGAGATGGGATTGGCTGATACAGTTTGGGATGTCAAATTCCTTCCTCTGTGATGCTACAGTGTTGTGACATTATGCAGTGAAATTGTGGGCTTAATTGGAGTGTTCTGATTTCACACAAATTTTATGCTGCTATCTGCTACTTCAGTAGTGTCATTCCATATCTGTATCATGGAATGAGGTGATGATCTCACTGCAAAAAATTCTATCCTGAATAGATGAGAAAATTTAAATATGGAAGATGTTCAGATCTGGTTTCCAGTAATTTTACTAGATTTCACTTCTCAGCACCAAGAGTTCTTTCAGCAATAGTACTCAGATAACCTTTTAACCACTCCCTTTTGGCCTAATTACTATTTTCTCACTTGATCATCTTATTTAAATTAAACTGCTTCAACTGTACAGTCCCTTTAAAAGAAAGACTTTCTTGAAGCTTATGAATGCAACAGACCCAACTCAATTAAAAGGCTGAAAAACAGCTGAAATAGGGAATATCAATCAGCCCACACATCCTGAATCTGAAGTTAAGAATATAGAGAAATCAATATGGGGTCTATAATTTATGGAGCCGAAGAAAAAGGAGAATATGGCATGAAATGAACAATGGGTACCACATATGTATCAACAAAAGATGCAGTTTGTGCATATCAATGTACACAAAGATTTAGATTGAACTGAATAAAAACCTTGCATATTGGCTTAACTTCACATGCTAACAGTGAATTTCTAAACACAGGGAAGAAAGGAAGCAGGCACCCAGTAACCTGAATTATTTAAATTCAAATGATAGAACCAAAATCTCCCAAATTTTTGCATGTTGTATTGAGCAAGCAAACAAGACTCAGAGCACTGCAGAGTTGGAAGTGTTTGGTTCCAAGCCTGCTGTGTGTTGGTTTCCTGCCCTGATGTGCTGGTTTGGGCTGGGGTAGAGCTAATTTCTATTTTTATAGTTATGCACTTCCCAGCAAGCAAGGTAAGAATATTTAGAAGATAATACATTAAGCAGTATCTGTTATTCTAACCCAGTATGTTCCAAAGGCTTGGAGGCCCATGGATAATGGTGGATGTTGGCTCACATACCTAATCTTTATAACCAAACAGATTTTCTAGGGGATGCCAATTCCCAGACAGTTATTTCATAAAAACCCAATATAAATATTCAATTTTATTTCTTTTCATCTTTTTAAAAAACCCAAACAGCTATTGGTGCTCTGATTTGCCATATTTACCTAACATAAAATCTAGGTAAATAAAAATCTAAATAAAAACTGTGCTTGGCCCTGTGATGCAAAATTTGCATCTTTAAAACAGCATCATCCTATTCCTAGTCAGTGAAATAATTCTGCAAATGTAAAGTTGAGATCTTATTTACTTAAAATGGAAGGAGGCAGCCTTTTTTCCTTTGCTTACTGTAAATAACTTGTACCAAGAGCAGCCTCTGCACAAACTCCTCTATAACCACAAAGGCTCCTGATTTTGGTGGGCTGTGTGCACAATGACCCACTGTCCCAAGACATGGGCAAGACTGCAGCTTTTACAAATCACTGAAGGAAGGACTGCAGTGGTAGTCTACATCCTGTTCCAAAATTAGGTATCAAAGCAAATTCTTTCACACGGTCTTTTTAGCCCCCAGCAAAATATTTATGTGGGTTTTGTACATTGCTGTGGACATGCTCAGTTACCTGCTGGCTCCTAAACTCTGCCAGTATTTTTATAGGCTTTATTCTCTCTGGTGCTTTGGTAGCCATCTGAAGAGGTCTCAAGTAGCAGGTGAATAGCAGCAGGCTAGAAACTATTCTGTTTGTTGTCCGAAAGACAAAGTGCCCCAGAGGAATTCACAGCAAAGGCAGATTCCAGCCTTTAATAACAAGGGGAAGTAAAATAGACTTGTCTTTGCCTAATCCATTCCAGCTGTGTAAGGGAAATAACACGGGCTAACCCTGCTGGGCTGCTGCCTTTCCTGACTGCAGGCAAGCAGCAGGTTTCTGAAACCGAGTCACGGAGCACACGTGTGATCACTGACAGTGCCTCTGCCTGCTGCTGGGCACAAAGGCAGCCAACACAGGAGCAAATGCTGGACTTCAAGACAGTGTTTATTCCCTGTGATTTGCATCCTTGATGGAGGTGAGGAGGAGTTTAACATCAGCAGAGCAAGGCTTGAGGGATCAGGTCTCCCTCTCACATCTGGAACACAACACAACCATGGAGGACCTGGAGGAACCCTGCCAGTTCCTTCACAATGTGATCTTCCTCTTAAGCCTGACCATTTCAACTACTATTAATTAACAATATTCCCACAGCTGGGAGAACAAGTTGTTTGAGCAGTCAGGATTTCGATTCCCCAACTGGCAATATTCCATTTTATCGCCTCCCTGGCCTTTCCTTGGCGGAGCAGTAGAAATAATTTGCCTGCTGCTCGTTGCAGTTCCGTGTCCAGCCGTACAAGCTCGCTCAGGTGAGCAGGGTGCAGGCTCTCCCCCAGGCCAGGCAGAGTGGAAGGGCCCAGCAGGTGAGCTGAAGGAAGCACCAGGAGGGTGTGAGCTCAGTCACAGCGCTGGGGCTGCAGGAGGTGCATCCACCACGACCCTTCAGCCCACACAGGCCTTGGGCAGCCCTCAGATGGTTTTCATACTGAAGAAGAAATCAGCATTAGTTGGGCTGCAACATCCACACGCTATAGGACGAAGCAACGTGAGTCCAAATGGGGTTGGATGATCCTGAGATTAATGATTTTCCTTCCTGTCCTGGCACCACACTGCAAGAGCAGCCAGCTGCTTGCCTAATGGATTCCAGACCTCTTTACTTTTAATAATATTATGGCTATACATGGTTCTCTTTGTCTCAAGTAAACAACAAAGTGATCCACTGTGACAAAATGTTTAAACATCATAGGGCTGGTTCTACTCACTCTATACTATTACCTGCTTGATTTATCCCTCTGATATACCCAATTCATTGCCAATTTATAGCACTTAAACTAGGGCAAGGAAAGAAATGCTGAAATAAAAACCAGTTACTTCATTTTATTTAATCCAGAAAAATCCAAAAACCACTTTACAAACTATAGGTTAATCCTGGCATCCTTCTTGGGACATTTTCTTACACCATCACTTCTCTGCAGGACTCAAGAGATTTGCAAGAATCACTTTCCTATTATCATCATGTAGTGTTTTCTAGAATGGGCATATTTTTAGCTGTGCTCAGATGAATGTAGTACAGGAAGTTAACAACTTCAACAACATCTGTCATCATGAAAACTTGCAAACTGGTTTGGAAAATGCTTTTAACAGTATTTAAGTTTTTTATGCCTAAGGGGTATAATATTCATACCTGTCAGGATTAAAAGATCTATTCTGCATTTTCAAAATGCTCATCTGTACACAAGAACCATTCTTATGGTATGATATCACCTGTGTGTATAAATATATATACACACACATATAGTGTGTGTGTGAGGTGCTAAAGAAAAATGCTTGTTTTCCCTACAGACAGAAAAAGCTGGGATAAGTTTAGGACATATTAAAATGGCAACAAACTGAAAAGTTGATTTTTTTTTATTTTAGACTGGAAACCTGGTGTGTTACCAAAACAGGTGTCATTACCTAGAATAATGGAAATTCAGGTAGAAAAATTAAAATCAGTCTTTTAATAGACTCAGTAATTTTAAAAATGGGGATGGAAATGATAAATTCAGTAAGTGTTCACTCCTTCAGTGATAGTATGGTTACATTTTGAGAAGACAGTACTAAGGTCATTCATCAAATATAGACTGCAGCAGAAAAATCAGACTCTGAATCTAAGCTTAATTTCTGTAGGGCAAAATTACCATATTTTCCTCTATATAACCTGCAGATTATCTAACAGAGAAATAAATAGCCAGGCAACCCACTCCCCACTGTTTTAGCAATTGCTGTAGTACGCAAATCTGTCATTTTCTGAGGGAGCTGTTTACTCAAAATCCTCTTTTGCATGCTAAACATCTTGCCTGTGATCACCAGTGCTTACTGCTATTTTTCCTGTATCCAACTCTGACTGAATCATCTGTGCTCTCGCTTCATGGGCTCCAGGTTCCAAAAGTTGCAGGTTACAAGAATGAAAACGTGGAAGGTTTTGTATAGTGTTTCACATGGTGAAATACAGGGGATGATAGGGTTTGGATGGGGAAGCATCTACATATTTATTCCACTGAGCAAGGAAAGGACTAAGGGGAGAAAAAGGAATGATTTTATGGGAGCTGAGGGGAGCACAAACAGCTCACTGGGGAAGAAGGGAGTGTTACTGGAGTGACTATCAATGCTCATTTCCTGCCAACACAGGACAAGGAGCATATGGGATGTGCTCACCTGATCCTAACATACATTGCCCGCTTAACGCTTTGGGAAAAGCAAAGAAACAGAAGAGTCAGTCAGGAGAGGTGACCAGGAAATCAAATGGTTTCAATTTATAATTTGTAATAAACTAACAGTATATCAGTTTGCAGATGCTGTCATTTTTGTACATGTACACACACATACCAAGCCAGGATACCATTACTGCTCTACAAATGCAGCTCTTAACATACATGGCAATTTTAACTGGAGACTGGGAAATCTGTGTGCAACAAAGCTGGAAGAATTAGAGGAAGGAAAAAGGAAAGAGGAAGTGAAGAGTGTTCACAATAAAGCACAATTAATTCTCTGTCTCAAGTAGCAGCCTCAGATTGTTCTGCTGGAGCAAGCTCTGCTGGAATGGTCCTTCAGTCTGATCTGCACTGGATACACCCAGTACTGGCTCCAGTGCCAAGCAACCTCCTCTATCACTGAATTAACCATCACTTCTTTCTCTATTGCAACGAATCTTCAGCTCTATTTGCTCTAGATCTACACTTAAAATTAAGGGGCAAATGAGGAAATCAAAGGACCATCCCTGTTATCTTCCCATCTGCAGCACAGCAATACCCAAAGGTTTCAGACTGACATCAGTGCTGAGGCTTCATGTGCTCCACAGCTCCAGGAACTGCTGTCATCTTTGTCACCCTGCTCATTCTTAGATCACTTTATTTTGCCAAAACTCAACACTCAGCCTTCTGGAACTCTTCTAAAATACACTGGTGAGTCGATATTCTCTCTGCATCCTTCTAAATCCTAAAGCTTTCTTGCCAAGAAAAAAAGTCCCTGCCTTTCTTGACACCTTTTTCAGAGAAATGCTTTACTCAGCTCTCTCCCTTTGCTTTCGTTTTCTTTGCAAAACCAGTCCAAAATAATTTGATGTCAGTCTGTCCCATGGCTATCTGTATTTAATTTTTTCTATTTATGCTGCAAGTTCTGCTTCCTCCCATAGGTCTCTCTTCCTTTTGGTCTGAGGAGTTTTTTTGGAGGTTTTGTCTTGGTTTCGTAGCATTTAACCTTACAGTAGCCTACTTGTGTCACTCTCAAATGAGATCAAAGCAAAGCTTTTTTGGCTGTGCATATAAAAAACTAACCTGGTTTTTATGTTGTTTCTGCAACTCATGCCACAAATAGAGAGGGTTTATCATGTCTCATGTTGAAGTTACTCCAATGTCGCTATTTATACAGTGTTTTAAAACCAGAGCAACAGATACACATAGCAAATTAGACCAGATTAAAACTACTTTTATAATGGTTGATGCAGATTTGTAGTTTATTAGCATGACACAGCAGTAAAACTGTTCAGCCCTGAAAGATGGCAGCACCTGTTTCTCCAAGGAAAGGATTAAAAGATGACTTAATACATTCCAGAGTAAGACATTACCCCTAAGCAGTAATTCAATAAGACAGGTCATGATATAAATAATTACGTGCTAGAAACGTTCAGCCTGAATTCACGGGCACTTCCAAATACAGGTGATCACACTCCAAAACAGCAAAAGAATACATCTCAGTATGGCTTAGCTTACTTACCAGGCAGATGTACTCTGAAAAGACACCAGGGGTGGGCTTAAAGCATCTCCTTTTAAAGTGTGTACTGTCTGTGATGTTCGAGGCTGGGGCTGAGTTTGAGGCTGTGTCTCTGGCTGAGGCTGTGCCTGCCTTGGGTCCTGAGCAGGGTTAATCCATCGGCTCTGCCCCTGTGTCATCCACTTTCCCTGGATTCCCCAGCGGGCCAGGTAAAATTTGCAAATATCGTAGTTCATTGAAGAGTAATATAAAAGGTCCAGGATCAGTAAGACCACCACAAAAAAGCCATAGATCCACACTCCTAACAGGGCACTGTAGTTGCTGGGAAGGGAAGAAAAGGGACAATAAAAAAAGTTATCTCAGCAGTGGTCACTGTTAGTTCATCAAGGTTTTTTGATTCCTTAATTATAAATAGATAGCTGAAACAAAATACTGTTCTAAAGCACAGCAAGTGTCTTTAAAAATGAGCTATTTTTTCAATAGCAACACTGCTATAGGCGAGATTTTTAGAAACTAAGGCCACCTCTCTTACAAAAATTTTTGTCCTTCTCATCTGTGCATAGGCTTTCCAGAGCAGCTGCTAAAGACCTCTTAATGTGGCTGGTAATGAATTTTAGGAAGAAAGAACATTGGCAAAATCATGTTAGATTTTCCTTCTCACAGGAAGGAAAACATGTACTACATTGAGATGTATATGTTGGTGTCGTTATAAAGTGTATATGTAGATAAAGGCCATGGAAATTTTATGGTGCAGAAAGCTGTAAGGATGTGACAGATGACTAAAGATATTAAAAGAAAAGGGGGGAAAACAGGAGGATAAAGTGTAAGGGGTCAAAAATGTGGAGATCAAAAAGGGGAAGAAGTGCTAATGCCCTGCTGGAGATGAAGAATTATTAAAAGAAAAATGACTGTCAGGTGTAAATGCAGTTTGGACTGGAAACTCTGTGAGTGGGGAGGATGAGATCAGAACTGAGATGGAAAGAAAAAATGAGATTGTTAGGTAGAATGCAAATAAAAGGATGATCTATGAGCTAATGTGGAAATATGTGTACTGGAGTCTGTAAAACCAAGGGGAAGCTGAAGGAATGTTGGTAAAAAATGTCATTAGGAAGGCTGTCTCAGAGAAAAATTATATCAAAGTCATAGGTGGGCATCTGCATGGAGCTGAACTCAAAACTGAACACACACTCAACCATGATCTCCTCTCACAGACAGTCAGAGAAACTTGGAGGAAATCTTATTTTATCACCACATTGATCCAAATGGAAGTGCTGCAAGAAGAAAAAAAGGATGAGAAGACATATTATACATGCAAGCCAGAAGGATATTTTGGTATTTTAAAAACATGTCCCCCAGCCTTTCTGGATCAAAAGATTTCAAGTCTATGCTTTGAACTTTCATTTCTATTTAAACTATTGTATGACTCTTGCGCTTTTTACTTTTAAAAAATCAGGATTTGAAACAAGAAATCAGACTTTTACTTTCTGTGTTGCTGCCTGTCAGCACTTCAAGAGACTGATTCTTCCCTTCAGGGAATGATTTTTCCACCACACAGCTATAATGCCCTTAGATTAAATTCCCATTTCAGGAGGTCCCATTTCAAAAATCTAAGTAACAAGAGGAAGGTCCAAGCTGCTAATGGCTTCCTTCCTGAATAACTTCAGGACTACACAAGCCTAGAATTAAAATAAAAAAAATAAATAAATATAAAAAAAGAAAATCAGAAAGTTTCCAAGGAGGATTGGAAGTAGGCAAAATTTCATGTTCTGAAAACTCTTAAATCCAGAGTCTTTGCCTCTGCTAAAGACTTACACACGGCAAGCCTAACTTCACACAACAGAGGGTAGAGTTTAGTAATGCACTAAAATCTGCAGTTCAGGCCCTTGGAAGTAGAACAGGATCTGGTTAATGCAGGCTTCTCAGCAGTGCTGCTCTTGACTTCCAGCAGATTTAGTCCTATTGGGGGTAAGTTCTTCTATTTTCTGTTAATATAAATAAAAGGCAAGCGAAGGTTGGAAAAGTCAGGAAGAAATGCATTTGGACAAATCCATTCTTACTCATCATTAATGCCAACAGCATTCATTTTGCACACAGGTAAGCTGTGTTTGACCCACACTAAGAAAACTTTTTTGTTTTGGCAACAATGTGAGAGGCAGAAACATTCCTTATAGTAAACTCAAAAGAACTTGTTTGTATTTTAGGTATTTAATTCCATCCACCAAAATTTTGATTAGTGAAAATTAGAGCTATTTTGAGTGTTCCAATTTTAAGCAGCACTTCATTAATCATGTGTAAGTTATTCATCTGCTCCTCCTAAAAAACATCTGTTACTCACAAGTACAAAAAATGAAAGGCTGCTTTATGTTAATTAACAGACAATGGGACAACAACATTATGAAAAATAGTATGTTTATATGCAGAAGGATATTCCATACACTGATATCTTCTGTTTCTCCAACTGTTAAGGTGGTAGAAAATGTTACTTTTTCTGAAGGCTACTAATTAAAATTGCCCTGCAAATCATGAAGATGTCCTCATTGGAAAACAAACAATCTTATTTACACAGAATAACAGTAAGACCTGAAACACAGAAGATGACTTGGAATCCAAAAATTTCTAGGACTTGGTCTCATTTCACTGACCTGAATGATTTAATTGTCAAAGTTTATTCTTGCAATCTGGTTTTCCTGTTCTTTTGGGCAGAAGTTCATTTTTTACTAAAACTAAAGTGTGAACAGATTCCAGATTTGCTGAGATTTAAATTATAGGGTTTGTTCCATTACAGGGTGTATCAAGTTGCATCCATCTCATTAATTCACTTTTTGGGACAGATAAGCTGGTTATAACTAACCTGTATCTTTTTAGTGGATTTTCTTGAGTTTTATGTGCAGCACATGAAAAAAAAAATAACACTTTTTGGGAATTCAGGTTTGAAAAAAACCAACAAATCTAAACAACTGAATTCTGAATTCTACAGCTGCAGAGTTTAAATGTGGGCAGATGGCCACAGAAATTGTTCCTTCCTATTAAAAGGAGCTGTTCTTTGAGCAGTAACAGCAAGGGCTGCCCCTAGGAAATGCAAGGTTACATCCTTGGTACTGAAGAAACCAGTGCAATTTTTGCATCTATACTTTAAATGAGATTTTTTTCCCCTCTAATTTTCTTTTATAATTATCTCCAGGCCTTTGTCCAATCCTGAGGAATCTGTTACTGCTGTACCTGAGAGATCTTCCCTGCCAAATTACATATCTTTGCAACAGTTGGTAGTGGGATTGATAATTTTTTTTTTTCTTTCTTGTAAAGATGACACTTTGAATGCTACTCAAGCAAATACCATTGCTGCAGGGGACATCCAGTACCTGGAGAAAGATGGTGCTATTCTGTTCTCACATTGCTTTGGGTGCCAGTGTTGGAATGAGGTGTGCAAGAGCCATTCCACTCTGAGCAGCTGGACTAAGAGATAAGGAAAAACATGGATACACTACAGACTGCCAGAACATTGCTCCAGTGTCAGACTGAGGACCCCTATCATAGCAGTACTACTGATAATCCACCAGAATATGCACAACAGAAAACCTGACTAGGAAAACTAGGCAAACTAGATTCAAGTGGATACTATTTTAAGAGTAACTAAACAATTTCTTAGACAGTTCTAAGGGAAAAATACTTTGGATTTCAGAGCTATTCCTGCCTGTTAGACATCATTTTTATCTCTACATTTAATACTAAATGACTTATTCACATTCAAAAATATTATAGACTAATTAATCTGCATGGTTGCAAAGATATAATACTCCCATATTTTGCTCTTATAAAAACATAAATATTGTGTTACAGTAATGGAAAAATGTAAATAAATGTGGCCATAGTTACACTGTGGGACTGGTGAAGACAAATATGCCTTTTGAGCTGTGCCATATCAATGAAGTTACAAGTCACTTCATTAACTTTTTCCCTCAACTGTATTATAAAACAAAAAATTTGTTCTGGTGATCACAAGAATGGCTAAGGAGAAAAATAAACCAAATAATAATATTGAAATAAACCAAGCAATAATATTGAATCACTCTTCCTTGAAAACTATAATCCATTTTTTTTCAGTTCATTGCTATTCCCATATCTTAAATTATTCTCCCCTGCCACAGTACAATAGGTTTCATCAGATTTTTTTTTTTCAGTGGTGTGTGAAATTAGATCTAAACAAAGACCTGACTTTGCCACTGTAAACTGAAGCCTGGATGCATTAGAATCCAAATTATCCTCTATGATGAAGTCAGAGTATTAAGTAAGAAGCTTTTAGCAATGTTTTTAATGTAGGCACGTAGGGTTCACTTCTTTTTGCTCCTTCTAAAAACACCAGAAGTTTCCTGCCAGTGTCACTGAGCTCAGGGTGAGGAGATCTCTCTCCTCTCTGTCTCACTCCATGGGTGGAGTTTGATGTAGGAAGCAGCATCTCTTCATTTCCCTGCTCCTGACAGATTTATCAGAGGAGATGTTTGAGGAACAAGGCAATACCAGTTCCATTCCTGCACTTCTCCATGCTGCACCTCCAGAGGCTTTTGAGTGCATCCAGTGAGACGTCACACAGCTTTGCCAAAGTTCACACACAGCTGATGTCCCTAGGAATTCCTGGACTGCATGGGAAATAGTCTGCAGGTGGTTTTCAACCACAAGTCTTACCAACAAAAACTACACAGCTACCTCTTTCTCCATCACAATTGAATGAGGTGACTTCAAAAAAATAATTCTACATGAAAACTAATATAATACCTTTTGCTCTAAATATTTTTATCAAAATCAATGCTGTAGCTCACAGAACACCAAACTCCTCTTTTTTCCAAACTGCTTATAAACACAACAGCCCTGTGATATGAAGACCCCCGGATTTATTTCTCTGGGGGTGTGGGCACATGTGCAGATGTAAGCAGGCAAACAATGCTGGAGGCAGAGAAATGCTCTGTGTCCCAGGGCATCTCTTGCAATCAGCCTGGACCTGCTCCTCTGCCTTGGAAAGGGGCTGGTGAAAGGAAGGGCAGAAGAGCCTTACCTGAGTAAGCTCTGGCCATGACTACCCAGAGGAGCTGCTGGGACACTGGGAAAAGCCTGAAGCGTTGGCTGTGTGCTTGTCTGAGCTGCCTTTGATGGTAACACCCTGACCTCTGTGAGACAGGGTGGTCAGCAGTGCTGGTGCATGCTTTACAGAACAGCAAGGAAGGAATAAAATGAATTTGATGTGTGCAGGACAGAGACCTGGAGAAGTCTGGGGGCAGCAGCCTCATGAGCCCATTCTTGAGGCTCATTACCACTCTAAGTGTGCAGCAGATTCTGACTGTCTGTGACTACCTGCAGAGCCCTTCTGTTCTGAGAGTCCTGTGAGGACATCTCTGACATCAGCACACCCTGGTTTTTCAGCATGTGTACAGTACACACTGGGTGGGGGCACTGGGGATATAAACTCTACAAATTTCCTGGAACTATTGATGCTGCCAGATTTGGGGAGCCCCAGGTGAAAGTTGCTGGATTGTCTGGGCTGCACAAAATGTGGAGAAAGTGGACGGTCTTTAATGGGCTTGGTACTGCAGTATCTTCCCAGTGCTCTGTGTGATCTGTTCTCATGGTCCCAGATGCACTACAAAGCCAAGGCAAGGAAATTTCACCTGAAGGATGAAAGTGCACATAAAGCAACACAAGAGTATAGTTCCACATTGATTTAAAGATATCTTATATGGGTAGGGTCTATTTTTGTCTGTCTTTGCAGGTGGCTGACACTTTAGCAACCAGTAAATTTAGAGAATGCAACTTCTACATCCATGCATGACTGAAATTTCTCCGTGTGAGGAGTGGCTGTTAGGGAAGGCAAGGCTTTGCTGACTCCACAAGCTGAGCACAGCTGCACAGTGAGCTAAACCAGCCAGCATCAGTATTCCAGCACCATCATCTCCTCACAGCCCTGCACCTGCTCCCACAGGGATGGATACAGCACACCTGTCTGCCCCCTCCTTCTCCTGGAGGGGCTGAATACCAGAATAAAATGGCAGGGAGAGCAGATTGATCAGAATTCGATCTTCGGGGTTACACCAAGGGAAATCACATCAGATTAGTGTGGCCAGAATGTCAATACTAAATAGGAAACTGACCACAAGGGAAGATTTGTTCCTGTAAATAGGTATTCAGTAACAGAGATCTACTTGCTACTTCCTAATTCTTTTATTAGTAAAAAACTTACTGACATTTATTTTGGGGGGCAGCCCTCAGCAGAACATGGAAGTATCCCAGGTAACAGGCAAGGAGACCACACAATGTTGGCATAAAAGCAAATACATTCTGTTCCCCAAGGCTAGTGATTTGTTACAAGAGATTAAGATTCACAAACATCAGGGGTTCCAAATAGGGCATTTGGTTGATATGGAAAATGTCAGCTCACTCCCTCTCTCACCTATGAACAGCTTTGGGGTTTGTTTTTACTGATGCACATTTAAATGTAATTTGGATCAAACTGGAGTCAGGGAAAAGACTTTTCTAACTTCTGTAAGTAACTTTTTATTTGTCACATTTATATGCAACTTTTACTCTCCTTGCAATGTTTACAGCTCACGTCAAAGCAAAGAAATCAAAGCTGAAATATTCTCTCTCAGGAGCTCTGCAACAACAAAAAACCTTTTAGTAGTGGTTTTCTGTAGATGCAATTATTCTGATTGCTTCCATCATTAAGTGCACCTCAGACTCTTATTAGACCAGGAACAGTTTGGTGAAGAGTACTTTAAAACTCATTTACTTACTTATGCATATATCCATCTGCGTTCCCTGTTAAGTTCATCTGCATAACAGTCTGAAACTCCGTCTCATTGCAGCAATATTTGAACACTGTGTTGTTATGGTGACAGCAGAAGATGTAAGATTTGTTGTCAGAAAGGCGGGGGCAGTGAAACCCAAAGTGGTAGCGACCTTTGTAGTCCGTGTACGGCTCGCAGACCCGAAAATGGGCGGACAGCACTGCAAAACAAAAACAACAGCGCCTTTGTCAGTCACTTCTGTCCTCTGCATTCATCAACTCTCACCTTTCAAAGCTAAACAGCTGCTGGTCGACTTGTGAAAAACATCAGTAGTTCAGAACTTTCAATGTTTTAATGTTTGGTACTTGAAGGTAACAATGTTCAGACTGCTGTTGTATTTTGAGTTTTGTTGCTTCTATGTTTCTGATTACTATTGTTTGTTTTAAGGGAAGGGAAGAAATGCCCTCCACATTAGTAGGCACAGAAGTATTTAGGGAAATGTTATCGTACTGCTGTTTTAAATATATGTTAAACAATGTATCATGTTTTATTTCCCTGGGACAACTTAATAAAAACAAAAAGTCTATGTAGAAACTGCAACAAGAGTTTGATGGCACTTGGTTGACTGTTCCTGATTTATTTTCTTCTTCTCTAAAGGTCGATCTTTGATAATCAGAAACAGTCATTACCAACCATATAACAAATCTGAAAAACTCTAAATTTGCAAATAGACAGAATTAATAAAACACAGGTGTTCCTGGGAGCTCTTACATTTCTTCTTCAGCAAGTTCTCACGTAAAGAGCTTATTACAACTCTGAGAACACTTTTATTTTTTGCAGTCATGTGTCCCACTGATTTCACCATCACTTTTACTGGGAGGAAAAAGGAAGCTGTCCATAAATATCCTTTTATCATCTTAGTTTCCCTGAGCTTTTCAATTGTGCAGAGGGGCAGGATAGAGATCCCTTCCAAAATGGTTGTTACCAACCATATGCAGCTTCCTGAGGGACTTTTAGGAGTCAGTTTTTGGTTCTCCATTTACAGTTTGTGTTATGATAGGCATTACAGCATTATTTAAGAGTACATGTACCCCACAGACACCCCAAAGGGCTGAAGCTCTGAGGAAAGTGAAATGTGGAAGCTGAGTCTGAATTTCTTAGCAGTGAAATGTTTTTCCTTCGGAGAACTGAGGCTCATCAATGCTGTGGGCAGCTGCACTTCATAAAGTTACACCAATTAATAAATTATAGATTCACTCTGGACTGACAGAATTAACCCTTGTAATCTGGTGCATAAGTTTTCTGTCAGTTTACCAGTACAAGAGGTTACACATAATGACTTTTGCATGGATGTAGCTGAACCGCCCTGTACCCCTCTGCACAGAGCCCCTCTTGATCTGCAATTGCACCTGTGCACCTTATCTGTCCAATCCTTATTTTTTTCTACTTTGCTTAAAAAAAAAAAAAAAAGCCTATTCCTAACACTTCTTTGTCAATTTTATAAAATGTATTAATTTCAAGACAGGTTTTAAAGGATTGTGACAGTGGAGATCACTTATTTGTGTGTAAGGAAGGGGAGCCTAGAACGAAAAACAGAGTACAAAACTGACAACAAGGAAATCTTGTACTGCAGTCTGAGTCAAGAAAGCCCACTCTAAATATTTATGTATGCACACACATATCTGGCACCACTACTTGCACAAAAGAAGAAATCACTTTTGTAGATTAATTCAGTCAGGAATTGAAAGTGCTAGAAGAAAGCTATTTCTAAAGAAATACAGATATTGAGAAAATGAATTACCTTGCCCTACCTGGGGAAAAAAACATGTGTTCCAAATTTGAGGATGCTACCATCAGGGAAGAAACTTTCTTTAGACTTAGGTTTTCACCACCCTCTGTAACTCTTGTGACAAAAATCTGCACGTTCAAATTCTGTCACAAAATCCACACAGCAAGGGAATGAGTTTGTTTGAACAAGTACTTTGCTGCACCCCTCCTTAATTAACACAGCAATAATAAAAGTGTGCCAGAATAATTATGTTGTGAAAAACCTCAATGTTTGCAGCTGGAAGGAACCTCTGGAGGTATCTCATGCAAATCCTCTGCTCAGGCAGGGCCACCTGTTGCCCACAACTGTGTCCAAATGGCTTTTGAGTATCTCCAAGGATGGAGACTCCACATCCTCCACCTTTGGCAGTGCTCAGTCCCCCTCACAGTGAAAAAGAATTTATTGATGTTTGGAGGGAGCCTTCTGGGTTGCAGTTTGTGCCCATGGTCCTGTCACTACCACTCAGAGGTTAAGGATGCTCACCACTGCCAAGAGTTTTGTTTAATTGCACAGGTGGAAGTGTCCCCTGACCCCTGCATGGCTCCTTTGCTCTTTTTTAAAAAGAAAACAATCCCCAAACTCCTCTGAGAATGAAAACTGAGCAAAGCATGATTACAGAAGGGAGAATTAAGATAACATCAGGTCCTAGGAGGAGGGACATCTGCAATAGAACAGTCCTAAGCAAATCCTTAAATAGCAAAATGTGTGGGTGATAAAATAAATGCATGATGTGATGAGTGAATCCCATTCTGAACTTGGCAGTCAGTGTGTGCTGGGCTATCCCTGCTGGGCAGCTGAACACCACACAGCTGCTTGCTTGCTTCTCCCTCCCTGGGATGGGCCAGGGAATCAGAAAGGCAAAGAAAAAATTCATGGGCTGAGATAAAACAACATATAATAAATAAGAAATAACTCCACAGCACCATCATCAACAAAGCACAAGTGATGCTAAAGCAATCACTCACTACCAGCAGACTGATGTCCACCCAGTCCCTGAGCAATTTTTGGATAAACTCCCACCCCAGTTTTATAGCTGAGCATCCATCCTATGGTATAGAAACCACCTTGGCCAGTCTGGCTCAGCAGTGCCACAAAAATACTCTGATACCAGCACTGCTTTGGTCACCTGCCTAAAACACAGCCTTGACCCCAGCCCAGCCAGACCTAGCACACAGAGAAAACACTTTCCCAATTTATTGTAATCTGTGCCATTTCAGTTGCTGCCTTTGCTTCTCTGTGGATCAGAGAGCCAATAAACAAAGTGGGATTTATTTTCTTCCAAGTATTTTTTTTTCCTAAGAATAACTTTGCTTAAATCCTCAGGTTCAAAGGACCTTATTTCTATAGCAATACTTCAGATGAAAGTACTGTACCTGTAAGGGCCTTAAATTGTCTGTTCAAAGGTGCAGCTGTGTCTGAAGTGGAGCTGCAACTGCAAATTCTCATGCTGTTTTTGAAACCAGTTATTGAACAGTTGATACAGATGCTCCTCTCTCTGTTCCAAGTGATTTCAAGAGAACAGTCTGTCATGTTTCATCATCACAAGACTCACCTACTTTACCTTAAAAACTACACAGCCAGCAAACATCAAACTGTTACTTCTCTATCTGGTCACAGCTAGAGATCTGCCTGATGTACATTTTTAATTTAGATACTAAATTTTTAAAGTCCCAAGACTCTCTGAATAGCTGGTGTTTATAAGCTTTCCATATGGAACCACAGAAATATTCATATGTATGCATTTCACCACATGTTAACTTGCTGTGTGGATGTTAATTTCCTACTTCAAAGGAAAAAATGCTGTAATGTGCAAATAATCTGACGATTTTTGCTTGTTAATATAAGCCTTGCTGTCAGCACTGATTTTATAAATGTGTTTCAATCCCTTAAATGAGTAAGCATCAACATTTGCAAAGCCAGCCTAAGAGTCAGTGGTCAAAAGTCTCTTCCAGCATGACTGCATGCTGCTCCGCCCTTTATTATGCATTCCTTGTGTGCCCAGTAAAACCAGTAAGTGCTCACAACCCCTAAAACATCACTGTGATCTTGCTAACACTGAAATAAAATACCTCAAGTTTCATATTCTCAACCCAGAAATTGATTACTAAGATTGTTAATCTTAAAATATCAAAGACTTGGAAGTAAAGCAAGATCTTACAGGTGTAAACCCATAAATCTAGGGCACTCAAAGGGAGTCTTGAATTAGATTTTTTATTTCAGCCCAGGTTAAAAATGAGGTTCATATCATTCCAGTGAGAGTGAGAGTAGCATCCTTGGTTTTTTCATCTCCTCATCCTTCGCTCCATAAAGCCAGTAATTTTCCTTTATGGAAACTCATCTGTCTTGGACAAAAATACTACATTGACTGGCTGAAAATTAATAATAAATTTCCTCCTGTAAAATGTGTTGTGAGTTATCCATGACCTAATCCCCTTCCTAGAGATGGTAGTGGCAAAATTCCACAAGGAGAGAACAGAGTTTGGCTGGCATGAAAGACTTGTGATGGTTTCAAATCAAACCGGGACTCTACATGTTCATAGAGGACATCAGACAATAAAACACCAATAGCCAAGGAGCAACAAAATGGTAAGAAACACATTTACAAAGCCAATAGTTATCAAGGATAATAGATAAATTATGAAGGAAGTAAAAGCTGTGTGTAATTGGTTTCAAATAAAAACACTGCACTTCACAGCTAGTACTTTTAAAAGAGAGAAAGAAAAAAAAAAAAATTAAAAAAATCTGGGTTTGAGGGAATACATCAGTGGCTGAATACAGCTATTTGTAAGCATGGTGCAATCACAGTGTCCCACTCAACTCCAGCACAGATATTTGTATCATCTTGAGGAAATGGATTGGAGGAGTGGGACCTCAGGACAGCTCTAGAAAAAGTCCCCTAAAAAGAATGACAAAGGTATAAAAACTTAAAAATGGATAGAAGAGGCTGGAGCAGCTGGAGCAGTTTTGTAATGTTTGATCCCTGTTTGATCACTTCATTAAAGACTTCTTGATAACTGAGTTCATTGCTACACCAGGGAGGTAGATTTTTGACATTTCTTCAGCCTAGAGGAAGACAAAAAAGGAGCTCCATGCTGTGCCTGATCCCAGTCCATCAGAGCAGGAGGACACTTCCATAATTAGGAATGCAGCACCATACATGGGGACTTCAGGGGAAGGGCTCTAAAGGAAAACAACGATTTAACCCCAGCAGAGGAGTGCTCTAATTGATAATATTACAACATTGTTAGAAAAAGGGCTGTGTCAGACCTAAATAATGAACTATCATTAGCAAGAATCAACTTGAACACTGCAAACAAGCAATGAGACTGTGGGCAACAAAACATATGCTTGAACCGACTGGTGAGGATATGAACATTAATATTTTATGAATATTAAAGGCACAGTAGTAACAATTTTGACTGCAGCACAAGGATACTTCAAGAAACACGGTGCCTGGAAAGTTTTAACCGTGGTGGTTGGGGATGTGATGTACTACAACAGAATAAGGAGCAGTGATTGAAAAATGTCCTTTTGTATTAAAAACTGCCTCAAGAATTGAGGATAAAAGATATTGAACTAAAAGCCTGTAAGACCAAACCTATTTGGACTGGGAACCTTTAAAAACTTTATGCTGAATATTCAGTCATGATTACAAAAAAACCCTAATGCCATAAATGACTTGTGATGAACAAATACAACCGACAATCAGAGCACTCAGCTAATTCTCAGTCTAACACCTGGCACATTTCCACACAAACCCTTCCTGTGTGCTAACAGCAAACATCTAGAGCAGAACTACCAAGCATCAGGAGAAACATCTCTGGTCCAGTCAATTCTTTAGATCCAGGAAAATTACACACACTCCAAGTTACAGTCCTTCAGGTGCTTTACATTCCCTGGTGTGCACAAGAAAAACACACAGCTGGAGCCTGACCTGCTTTGCTTCCAGGGGATGGTTATTTAGAAAAATGGATGTGTTTTATGGTGGTATAGAAATTGTTGTTTTCTTTTAGGTGAGCTGAAAAAACAGCATATCCAAAGAAATAAAGCTACTCTTTCAACTTTCCAGTCTGCTTTGTCCTCGAAGTGAATTTTCAATTCCATTTCAAATTCCAGTTTCCAGTTCTTAAATACGAAGAAGCTCCATTTATATTGGAACTAGATGACCTTGAAGGTCCCTTCCAGCCCTAACCATTATATGATTCTATGATTTATTTATTATGCAATTAGAAATCATTTGGTCTTGTTTGTTTTGTAGGAACCCACTATTAAATTACAATTATTTTTTCATTGTGGCACACATCTGTAAAAGATAAATTATAAAAGTTACCTGCTGACAAGACTAATGAGAGCAGAACCATCAGCACATTCAAGGGCTGTTGACCACAACTTGTCATCGTTGGCTTTCTTGGTCCATTAGAGAATTACCTATTGGACAAGATACAACATCATGATTGTCTGTTTCATCTCCTTCCACTGTTCAAATGTTCACTTTCCCACAGAGCTTTGGTAAAATGAGACGGCTTCACACAGTAGGAGAAAAAAAATAATATTTTTTCTGGGTTTAGAAGTGAAATAAAGTCTCCTTTATATGATTAAAATTCCTTTTTCGTTTCACCATGGATATATAAAGCTGTTTACATGCTTTTCATTAACCCAGGCTAGAGATGAATCATATAGAGTCTTTACTGAATATTCATATGTCCCCTGTAATCTACATCCAGCAGAACTGTGCTTGTTTTACTGGCACAAGAACAAGCTATTGTATTATATATGTAAGGGCTAGAAAGGAATAAACAACAGGAAAACAAACTGGCTGCTTTGCAAGTCAATCTGTTTTACCCCATTAGAGGGTGCAGTCGCTCAGAAAGTGGGTCAAGCAACTGAGATGGCTGGAAACACTTCAAAACATGTCTTTTCATCAGAATCAGAGCCTTTCATGGGATTATTATTTGCTGTTTTCCTAGGGCAGGGAGTGAGAAGTGATGCAGTTTGATCTGACTGGCAGCCCTCCTACAAAGGCTCTCCTTGGTGTTTCCCAGACAGGGTGAGCCCAAACTCTTCAGGCTGATTCAACAGCAGCAGGGACTGTCCCAGGTGTCACCCCAGGGTGAGCAGGAGGTACCAGTCCTGCTGATGCCTCAAGGTTCAGCTTTCACATTTTCCAGATTCTGTACTGCATCACTCCATAACTCTGAACTCCACGTAAAATGTTAGCAAGCTCTTCTCATAGTTTAGCCAGACAAAAAGCAATCCTTTTCCAGCCTGAGAACCAAGGACACTGCTGCAGCTTCAGGCCCAAAAAGTGCAAACATCAAACTGAGGAGAGCAAAGAGAGGATGGTACTGCACAACCTGAAGCTGTAATTGGGCAATTAACCCCAATATGGAAACGGACCAAAAGTTGTAAAAGTGTGAAAACTCATGACCTGTTGTCCATCTTGAGTGTATCCTCTTGTGCACCCAAGGTGGATCCTTTGAAGGCCTTTTATAAACACTAACTTTATTCCTTTAACTCTAGCCCCTGTCCCAGGCAGCCTCTCCAGGCATCACTGCCATCACTGATCAACCCAACTAACTCTGGCTCTTAGAGGTTTCCAGCATCCTGGACTCACACTGACGTCAGGGCACAAGAAGAGGTAATTTCTGCCTTTTACATGAACTCTGTGTGCTCTTGGGCCACACACAGGATGGCCCAGGGGAGCTGCAGCAAGCTGAGTCCAACTCCTGCACTGCCAAAATTGTTCTAAGGTGCTTACAATCGAGCAGCTTGGGAAAAAAAGAAAGGGAAATGGCAATTTCTGTAAAAATTACACTGCTCCCGACACCTCAACAGACACATTTTGCCAAATGCTTATGAAATAAATGCTGTATCCTATAAATACTACGTGGTTTACTAGTTGGTGTCTGCTACAACCTACAGAACCAAATTAAAATCCCCAAACAATTACACCTGCACGTAACAAACGGGGAGGGGGTGAAAAATGAGCACCACGAGTGACTGAATTTTGAGCAGCAGACGTGGGCACTGCAGGGGAGACACAGTGCTACCTACAAAGTGTTGGGAGGTAAAAGAATTCTCACTAACACAAAATGCTGTGCGTGACACAGGCAGACTCACCAAGAACTATCTTAGCATATAGATCACAAACCTAAAAATCAGTGTAACTTTTGTACAAGAAATCACAGTTTACACAGTTTGCTGCAAGCATGATTAACACTCAGAGCAGTGTTTCTAGCTTTAAAATAAGCCAGAGGAAAACAATTTGAAACTCTAACACTGTAAAAAGAAAATAAAAGTACAATAAACTAGGAATGCTAAGTAAGAATATTTCTCATGAATACAGTTTGAAAAAACTGCTTCCTGTTTTTTCAGCAGTAATATCATATTAATTAGAAAACTAAAAATTAGAAAACTAGACTTAAAGTTGGAATTGTATAAAAGAAAGAGAATAATAATGAATATAAGCCAGAAGTTGAGAATGTAGGCATTTAGTCACGAAAAACAGCCACAAAGAACAAGCTATTGCCAATACTGATAGCAATGAAAGGAATGTGATAATTTCCTGAGTAAACCAAAGCTGCAGGAATTCTGGTAGTGATTCAATACTAAGGGAAATCTTGGCCTTCATAACAGTTAATTAAAAAGAGATCAATAAGCACTCCTGTTGTGTATCTGGGACGACAAAGATGTTTGGTATAGCTGAGACTATTAAATATTTCCATATCAAGAATAATTCAGGATGACATTAATGAGTTGGTACTAAGGTTTGTAATTAGATATTTGCAATTCTGTGTAATTTGTAACTACTTATTTCAGCAGAAATAACAGGGGGTCATATATATCAGTTTTTCAGTTTGTTGGAAAACAATGGCAACTTTCAGAGGACCTGAAGAAATGTAAGAACATTTTTAGAAGTAAATTAGATAATCCAGGTAATCCCAAACCTGTGTGAGTTGGATGTTGATCCAGATCAAAAGAATGGCATGGTTAATATGCGTTCCAATTAATAAATAATTAAGGAGATAAATATTATTAATGTGATCACTATGGGCTTATGGCAAGGTTAGTTTTATTTCTCTCAGGGCTGTTGACTAAAGTAGCTTAAAGATAGTCATAATGTAGGAGATGCCTGTAAAATATCCCACTTTAGTAGCATGCAATTTGAGCAGGCAGTGAGAATGATGAAAAAGGCTTCTCATCACTTATGGAAGAATAACTCAGTCTGGAAATCAAGTGCATGTCTTGGAAAATACAATCCTGTTAGTAACTGAGTACAGCCTCACTGCTAATTTCTTAAAGAGCACTGTAGGTATAAATCTAGAAGCTTTTCAGAGAGGGAAATTTATTCAATTATATCCAACAGAATGGGCAAGAGTGAAATTGGCATTTTAATCCACATCATGCAATGCTTGTGTTTTATTGAGTGTCAGCTGGGAGGATCAGAGTGGGGGACTAGACAACAAAAGCTGCACATCAAGAACCAGCAGAGTGACAGAATCTGTGTAAATGAATGCATACATACATCTAGGTAGGAAATGCCCCAATTTTATAAATTAATAAGCAATAATTTTATCGCTTCAGTGGTCATTACACAGAATAAGACTATTTTTTGGAGGTCAGAAATACAAGTAATTGTTCACTCCTTGACTATTTCAAGTTTTTTTACGTGCTGCTGTCTGGCTAAAGCCATTGTGTTTCATGCAGTACCACGGTGACATCCCTGAGCTATGAGAGATCCACTCAGCCCCTGGAAGAGATGTGCAGGACAACAGGTGATGTGCTACAAGCAAGAGCCTAAATCATACACAGTATTTCCTGATGTCAGGCAGAATAGAGGGGGCAGAAACATGGTAATTAGCAGTGATCTAGATAAATAAATTATCATTTATTATTGTTGTTAAAGACTGATGGCATTTTAAAATCAGAACATTATCAGAACATCACAGCTGAAGGACCAAGGAAAGGAAGATTTAGTTGTAGTCTCTATTTTTTTGTTTTTTGAGTAGAACTTGAGGGTCTGCAGGCTGTGTGACTGGTTTCCTTCTAGTTCAGAAAACCAGCAATTGGAAGGGTGGTCTAAAACACTAGTTTTCATTTTTAATGCACCATTCTAAGCTTATTTGTGGTCACTGTGGAGGTAAGGATGATACCCACCCTTTTCTTCCTCCTTTAAGATTTGTACCCTCACACCACCTCCTCCCTTCTGTTGGCAATCACAAATATCTCTGCAGCTACCCCAGAAAGCAGACTAAAGAAATAGTTGAGAATTGCATTTTTAGAGGCTTTTTTTCCCACTGTTTGTCCACATCTTGTCCTTATTCCCCTCTCTCAATATTTATTATTATTATTCTGCAAGCAGCTGCATGGCATTTAGTTGCAGGCTGGGGTTAAACCATGACACTTGTCTAATCTGGAATGGAAGAAAAGGTCCTCACTCATGATTTTTGCTCTCTTCTCAGGAGTAAGGATTCTGTCCAGAATATTGCTTTTCCTTGCAGAAGACGCAGCCACACATGATCCAAAGAGAGCAGCACTCAAAGGGAAGGTGCTGTAATGTTATGATCAAGGGGACCACAGAAATGTATGAGCTCATTATGGCAGATTTTACTTTTCTGTGACATTTTAGCTCTCACACTCTTCCTACCTACACTGCTTTGGTTATCCTCATAGTTTAATCTAGCTGTCTTTTCTTGAAGGGAATCAGTGAATCACTGCAAAGAAAAGCTGCCAAGAGAAACAACCATTCCATGAGGGAAGATTCTGATGAAAGAATTCTTTTCCCCTGACTTTGAAGGAAAAGAAAAGCTATGTTTAGAAGAGATGTCTGAAAAACAATGCACATTTTGCATTTTTTTGGTTTAGTAGGAAGAACAAAAGGAGCTAGAGCAAGAGAATTTATTAAACACATCAGCACTATTGCCTCACAAGTTTTCTCTCTGCCTAGAACAGAAAATAGGACAATTCAGGA
Organism: Cichladusa arquata; assembly: GCA_026413545.1. Taxonomy (NCBI): domain Eukaryota; kingdom Metazoa; phylum Chordata; class Aves; order Passeriformes; family Muscicapidae; genus Cichladusa; species Cichladusa arquata. The sequence goes on along the minus strand of JAOTQP010000870.1, from coordinate 62,576,262 downwards.
GATCATTTAATTCCTTTTTCCTGTCATAGGATTAAGAACATCTAAACCATTCTTAGCAGAAGTTCACAGGATTCCCACCAGCAGTGGTTTTCTAAGCTTCTCAGGGAATTCTTTAGTGTTCCTCTGTCCTAGAAAGGTTTCCCTATGCTCAGCTTGCAACTCCTTTGCTTTGCTTTAAGCCTCTCTACCAGCAGTGGAGCTGGAGAATGATTTACCTGCAGACACACTGGTTACACCTCTTTGCATCAATCTTTTAATTAATACATACAAGAAGTGCTATCATATCTTCACTCTGCCTTTTCTTAGGCTAACAGCTTACACCCCTTGCAATCTTTCCTTAAAAAACATCCTTGTTACACCTTCTATGCCCCCTCTTTTATCTGCCTCTATCCTTTACAGCAAGGTTGTGCAAGTAACTCCAGAATAATTTTGTTTTCAGTGGTTTGTATTTTCTTAGTGCCCTGAAAGTCCTAATAAACATCCCAACAGCTTCCAGTTCTGAGAGAAATAAAAACACAGCATTACCAAAGTGCAGAGAGCCACAGGGCTTCTGCTAGTTCTCAGTTACTCCAAGGACACACAGGTAAATAAATCCCTGTTAAACCAAGAGAGGCACACCTACACACAGACAAAATAAAATGGGTAAAAACGCATCAGGGCTGTATGAGAGACAATGCTGGGGCATTGTGGCAGCAGCAAGGGGATGAGTAGCATGACCAGAGCCTGACAGTGGTTGAGAAAGCTGCTTAAAATTAGATGGAAAAGAAAAGGCTGTGATCCAAACGTAACTCCTAGTCCTGCTCTGTTCACTTCTCACATTAAAGAGGGCTTAAAATGCATCCAGGATGTGCTCATGAACGCCACTGCAATGAAATTACAGACTTACTACAAAGGAAGCAATGTAACTGGCATGGAAGAAAACCTGATTGTTAAGAAAACATGTGGTTTCACACTGCAGCAACCTCAACAAAATGTTTATGAAAAACAGATACTAGGTTAAAACTGACAGCTGTCTTACTTGAAACAACCCATGAAAAGGACCTGCTGGTAGAAAAATTCTGGATTATGATGCAGCACTGACATTACTCAGCACCTCTTCCCTAAAAACATCTCACTACACACATGCTGGAAATTAAACATGTGTGAGTCTCTACCCAACTGCAGATAAAGTCTTTGCAGTCAGGGCTTTAGTACTGCTAAAGGTGGTAAATGTATATTACACCACCTAGGCCACCAAATTCTTTCCCCTTATTTTATGGATTTTGTAATTGAAAATATAAACTGCTTCGGTTTTTTTCATCCTCCCGTGTTTGTTATTTCCCACAGCTGCTCTCCAAACAGTTAAGAAGAGACAACATGCATGAATCCTAAAAAACAAAGCTCTTAAGTACAGCCTGAAGGTCATCTTGTGATCTTCAAGTTGTTATTAACATGATGGGGCCAAGAAACCTGCACATGCCACAAGTGCCAGCTGTCAAAGCCACTCATTCCTCTCCTTTTACCTCTATTTTACCCCTTTCCCTTTTCACCAACACATTGACTTGGTCCTTGGGAACTGTCCCACAGCCACACCCTGGGAGACACACCAAACATCCAAGCTAAAAATGGGTTTTAGGAGCTCCCACCCTAAGCACAAGGCACAGCAGAGTCTGATACAGAAGTTAAAGAGTCCCTTTATAACAAAAGAATTAATTTTAGAGAGCCAGTGGTGCATTCAGACCTTATAATCACAAAATTTAACAGATGAGAAAGTTCCACAAGAGAGCACAAACTATTTACAGTCAAACTCTAAACTGTCTCTGTAGCACATCTAAAGATATTAAAGATAATAATGTAAATATATTAAATAATTTAAACATATAAATAATATGCAGATAACAAATAAGCATAGTAATAAATATAAAAATAAGCATAAATAATAAACAAGTAAATAATCAATAATGTAAAGATATTAAAGAAACAATAATGTAGCTGTAGTGCAAATAAGTGATTCATTACATAACTTGCACTTGGTAGAATAAATGTTTCATTTCCTAGATTTATTGCTGATAAAGGTCCGAAAATTTTTGACTTGTCTGTCCTACAACTGGCCTTCTACTGTATACATTAGACCTAACTTTTGGGAAAAATACCTAAATTACTTTGTGGAGACAGTCCACAAAGGATATTGTAAAATCTATTGTAAAAATAACAGCTGCAGTTGTGATGGTTTACTGACACTGATAACTAACTTCAGCTACAAGTTAGTGACAACTTTCTCACTTGCCATTAAGCAAGATTCATTCTGCAGCCAAGAGCTGCAACCCTCCCTAATGCTCTGAAATCACTGAGAATAAAATATCTGTATTTTCTCATTTGCATGTGCTTAATCAGCCTGAGCATAGGCAGCTGATAAAGGTTTGTTGTAGCCACCCAGGACCCTTATTTTTAGTGAAATAACTCAGTCCAGATGTGCACCTGGATTACTGAGTCAGCTGAGGGGATTTTGTACAACCCAACATCTAAGATCTGGGGGAGCTCATCAAGTGCTTTGTTAATGAATTCATAAATCTGCTGGGGTGAGACTGTCAAGCTATGCAGGAAGGCAATCTGAGAAAACTGAATTTTCACTCTGAAATTATGAATGGTCTTGGTCTCCCATGAGGCAGGAATGATAAGGAGATATACACAGTTGTGTAATACTATTCTAAGAGAGTTTAAGAAAGGGATAAGATACATTTTTAAGTGATTACAAATCTCTACTCTTAATCAAGTTTCAGTTTTTAAAGAAATGCAAGGCTCTTCTCTAGGGAAACTTCTGCTCGTGTTGAGTTACTTTCAGTACTGAATCAGAGCAAATGTACTTTAATTTAAAACATTACCAAGTCTCAATTTAATAATACAGTTTCTACTAGTCTATGTGAAACAGTTTGTCCAAGTAATTTTAAGGATGTTACTAAGAAATAAAATGAGTTTTGATGGTAAGAGTAGAGGTTCTACAACAGCCAGGTTTTATAAAACTCCCAGATCTAATCCCTCATTCTGCTTTACAGTACAGCTCTAAAACTTGTGAATGTGTGTACCTGTAAACAGGGCAGTAAACCTGGCTACTGTATTTTTAATATTCATTTGAGAAAAAAGTAATATATCAGCAGTTTATCTAGTGAAAACTGTGAGCACATTTTTGGTTTCCCAAACATGTTGTCAGCTGTATACATACAGAAAGCAAAAACTACCTATAGTCTCTCTGGGAATATATTTGACATGTTTTCCTTTCAAAATGGTCTCTTCTGTAAAATAAACCTCCCAGTGCAAAGTCTGACATCTAAATTTTATTTCATTCTCACATTCTTTGACATCAATTATCAGCATCTGTATCTAATCAGATGGGTTTCTAATCTTCTGTCACTCTGGGTCTGTAGACATTTACAAATGTTATTTCGTTCAAAAGTGAAAAAATATGAGGAGCAAGTTAAACAAAAATTGAAGTCAACTCAGAAAAACATTAATTTGATCTTATCAAATACAAAGGAAATCAGAAATCTCATAAATACTTTTTTCCTTTTCCCACCAGCTTTAGAAAGGATGTTTCCCTTTACAAATACAAATTATTACTCCATTCCTTTACAATCTAATTAAACATTTCAAAATGCAATAAAAATACTTTTTTTTCCTCTCATGAGGATCATTTAAGCATGCCAACACAAAGTGTAGCTTATCTGACATAGATGGATCTGCACTACAAGTATTTTGGCAGCATTAATCCAACTTTCCCAAGGATAACACCTCCATGTGCAAAAGGCAGGAGTTCCTCATTTTTAAAAGCTGTAACTAGTCCCTTAAGAGGAAAATAACTCTGAATTCCTGCAAACACTTTGGTCAAATCTTCTTCACCCTCTTGTTAAAGAAAATGTTGAAAAACACCTACTGGAGAAAAACTGAGAAATCAAAGAATCAAGATGAGAGGGACCCACAAGCATCAGCAAGTTCAACTCCACAAGAACTTGCCTCTCCTCTTAAAACACCTTCAAATGTTTCACATACTGAAATATTTCTCAGTAACATCACAAATGAAGGTTGATCCTAAAGCAGACTCCAGCTAAGGAAAAAGGAAACTGTGTGGAAGCCTTAACCAAGGACTGTTGGAAAGAAAAAAAATGCACACTAGAAGATGGGAGTAACTTCCTTTTCACCTGCTCTTTTGCCATATTGTGACTGAATAACCAGCCTCACACTGCAGGAGAAAATGCCATTTTCCACTGCTGCACACATAAATACATTAAAAAGCTGCTTTTAAGGGCAGTACATGGCTATACTATTGCAACTGTCCTAAACCACAGCTATTCTAATTAAAACCCCTGAATTTTCAACCCCAAGAACACTGGACTGTTAACAAAAGCTTAATTTTGAAAGTAACAATGTAGAGAAACCAAGGAAAATGTTAGTGAATCCTTTGTCCTCTCCTCTTAGGCAGAAATACCCACAGGACAAAAGGAAGGACAATTTTTAGTAGTCAGAACAGCAGGTGTGGAGGTTGCCAAGCAGGAGGAGATAAAGCATGCAGAGCAACAGAAAAGTGGCTTTCAACAATTTCTCCTTTTCTTTTTTTTTTTTTTTTTAAGCGTGCAATTTTTGGAACTGAAAAACCAGGTAAAACAAAGCTGTGCTGCTGGTGGTGACATCACACAGCCCCAAGCTTTGTTTCACAAGATGTAAAAAGTGCTTATTTTATGCCTGGCTTGGGGTGCCTGCAGATTTTATGCTGCACACAGAGGTGGCTGGGAGAGGAGCTGCATCCAACAGAATCCCACAGAAATTCTGATTCTTGGCCTCCCATGTATCAAGCATCAAACAGCCCTCTCCTACTGAGCCCAGTGCAGCTGGAAAATGGAATGTACCAGAAGCATCAGATTGAAGCCACAGTTGTTTAGTATTTATTTATATATGCTCAGTGGGCAAATTTACATCCCTCACACAAAGAATAATCCAGGGTGTTCCAGCTACTACAACCAAGACCACATTTTGCTTGGATCCAAACAGCCCCATCCCTAAAAGTAGCCTCCATCTGAAACACTTCCCATTAACAGGTGTATAACTACAGCAATACACAGAGAACAATTTGCCAGAACTTTCTGAAATGGTTTTTTCAGACAGTGAGAAGTGACATGCATTTCCCACCTTCCTTAGACACCACTAAGAGAACCCCTCAAGTCCAAATATTTGGTAAGGAAGGATGAAAGTACAGCATTCATCACATATGTAACCCAGCAGCCTGTTCTTCTCACAGATATTTTGGAGTCCAAACAAATGAGAAAAAAATAAAAAAAAAATAAAAAAAAAATAAAAAGACAAGTGGAGAGGAGGCACTATTTCTAGTTTCAGAAAGGATGCTGCTGCTCAGAGCAGTTACAGCCATAAAGGAGGAATAAAACAGATTTGAGGGCTGTGCATCAAGTTTGTAGACCTAATGGTTTAAACAGGAAACACTGATTTAAAAAGCCATGTGGAAAATGATCAGAGTAGGAAAAAAGAACTTCACCTAAGAGAATACAAACACACTTGATGTCTAGATTTCCATGAAGTTTATGTACAGAAGAGAGCATGGCTTGGGAATCCTGCTGCCCCCAGTTTAGTCATGGTCAACTCTCAAGTCATTGCAAGGTGCAGTGATGGTTTCTGGACTGGCAAAGCTGAGATGTGGCAGTCACAGGTTGGTTACAACTTTCTGATAGGAACCAGATGCCAGCCCTGCACCTTTGAGATCCACTTACAAACTCTCTGACTCAAAGAACTGAAAATTTAATTACGCCCCTGTATAATTAAATACACACCTCAACTTAATGAAAGATTGTGGTGAAAGGATACAGGGATAACAACATCACTTTAAACCATCCTTGCTGATAAGAAGCTTAGATATCTCTGAAGGATCACACTTAATCTCCACATTCAGATAGTGAGGAACAGCTCAAAATTAGGTAAAGGAGAAAAATAAGAATGTAGAGTTTTAAATAACTAGAATTATTTTAAAAACTAGATGCTTTGTTTTTGGAAATTTTAGATGAGCAACTGCTTTTCCTCTCTGCAATACTACTACATTACATGCATTACCTCATCAAAGCTGACATAAAAAAGCCCTTACTCATACAGGGAACAATTTCTCTCATTCTCCTAATGACCCATTCTTTGGGGTATTTTAGCAACATGAAATTAGTTACATTTGGTAAGCAGCAATTTTATTACCACATAAAACAGATAGTTTTAGCTATTTCCTTTAAATGGGGAACACAGAAAGCTGATCATAAAATATATTTAAAAAACCCCAACCAACCAACAACAAAGAAACCCCACAAAAACCCAAACAAACAAGGAAAAAAAAAAATCCCCAAAAAACTGGAACTACAGCATCCAAGGCAGGCAGGGCCCAATATGCTTGCAAATTTTATGAGCAGAGTGTTATTTTAATCCTGGTATCTCAAGGCATTTTCAAGGTCTGTTCCCAAAACTTTATGCCCACAGTAACAACACTTCTTTCAGCCTCTTGTCTAATAAAAATCTAATCCTTTTGGCAGCTGCCACAGATGCTCAGTCTGCAATCATTTTATTTTCACCAACCATAAGGCCTTTGATGCCCACTTTGTAATATACTGATCAGTATGGATGAAGTCACATAACCCAGACAATCAATTCTGTGTCTTGGCACAGTAAAATACATCCAAAATATATTGAATGGTGAAATCCTTAGACCTTCAATATAACTGAACTGAATCTAATGGAGTTTGTGAAGAGCAGAGAGGCTTTTTATATCTAAAATTAACCCATTTCAGTTACAGGTAACAAACCAGAATTCCCCACATAAAGAGGCTTGGTATGGAGAAAGAAGGATTGAAATTCATCTTCCTTATTTTAATTGGAATGACAACTCTCAGAGACAACTCTGGACAACTCTAAGGAAAGACAGTTATTATTTTAAGAGGCAAATTATAGAAATATTTCATTTCTATCTGATATAAATGAGACAGAAATTGAATGACAGCATAATGGGAAACAGAGCTGTCCAAGTTAGGGAGTGGAAGCCAGATAACCTGATCCTATTCCTTCCCATCTTCTAAAAGATCTTCTGCTTTAATCATTATTTAGTCCCTCCAGCAAAAATGGTGTGAAGAGAAATGATCAGACCTGAAAATCCTTTTCCGTTCTTGAATTTCATTCTGAATAGTTATTTTATTAAAAATCAACGTCAACAGCCAATTCCTCAGCTTCCTTTGTAATCAACTGTCTTCGACACTAACAAAAACATTGTTCCTGTTTGTGGCATTTCAGTAAAGGTCATATGTCACTCTCTTTTCTCCTTTTTTTCCTCTTCAAACAAATCCTTATATTGGGTAAACCACTTATCCATGAATCCTCATGTTTTAATATCTGGCCTTCAACAGCAGTTAAAAGGGTAGGCACAGGCTGCAGCATGGTTTGGTGTAATTTCTGTCATGCAATCACCACCTAGGATTAATGTCCTTTTCAGGAACCATAACACTGGCAAAGGAGCTTTTCCAAGGGCTCTTGAAGAGTCACTGCCTCAGCTCTTGGAGCTACTGTAGATCCTAAGTGTAACCTCAAGCCAAACAAACTTTTAATACATTGTCAGTAAATTCTCCTCTAGGAACATAATCTGGATTTGTACTTACGGCAAAATGCAGCAAATAAACACAGCCCTCCTAAGAAGGCTTAACCAATCCAAGGTCTTCCATGCAAAGACAATAATTCACTTTTTATTTAGCATTTTATCCACTCTGCACTAATATAGTGCAGAAATTTGATTGTCCTGGCCACAGCAGAGAAAGCTTAGGAAAAACCATTGCAAACTTACCAGTTAAAGGAAGTAATCTGCCCAAAAAATGGTTTATATAGTTTTCAATGGCCAGAATAACATCTTATTCCACATGTACATGACTCAAAGCATTAGACTAATCACTGGAACTGCAACAGGGATTTTTGGTTGGCAGAATTACACCTTACAACTGCTAGAACTTTAGTTTACCATCCTAGTTTTCTGCTGACTGGTAGAACTATCAGATGGCTGTGCTCTAGCTCAGCAGGTTAGAAGACCATACCAGTACAGCCTTACTCCTGCAGAAATGACATCCAGATATGTGGGCATGAGGAGAAGTTTGTCTTAGAAATAAATTTCTTCTATATTCCTCTAATGAGGCTAAAAATGTTTCAATGGAAAAATTAATTCCTGAAAAATCTTCATATAATTATCATAACAATAAATTATTTCATTGCTTTTATAAATGCTTGCTTTTCTCCAGAGCTCTTATCAGCATGGATATAGTTTATTTCAATGACTTCTACTGATCAGCTGCAAATAAATAGTAAATGTTACTGAACCAGAGTAACATTCTCTTATTTTTGCTTTACAAAAGGACTGATTTGCCCTTGCTGTATTACTACTTTTGCACCCCACTTCCCAAAAAAGTTTCATTTCTCAGTATCCCCATCTTTGGTACAAGTCTTGTGTCACTTGCCCTGTGAGAAATATGGGAAAAATTCAATAGTCTTTGATAAGGAAAGTAAGCTTGGATCATAATCCTTATTTCAAAGAAGCACTTAGAAAATGCAGTACTGAAACACCAAAAAATTTGAAGAAGTAAGGAAATATTTTACATTAGACTGATACTTACTCATAGGTTGAAAACACTGTTTTCTTTGAGAAGGTACATCACACTGGGTCAGAAAACTTATCAGCTAGAAGCACCATCCAGTGAGTAAGAAATTCAATTAAAAGGAGGCCTTGTTCTTAACCTGATGTACTTCTAGCTAAGAAATCTCACATGATGCTTCTCTGTGATACCTTTTTCCCCCCAGCTGCTGACTTTACCTCAATTGTGTGCTGCAAATGCCAAACCAAAGGGCAAACCTGCAATTTCATCATTCTAGTAAGCTCTAAGCATAGCAGCTTCTGAAGGCCATTCTGAACAATGAATTTCCAAAGCAAGTCATGCAATGAATCATCTTCCTTGTATTACAAGATAATTAACAGTAATTGGGAAGGCCGTTCTAAATTATAGAAATCTCTCGGTCTAAGAAGAAAACTCACCTTGAAACACAGCACTGATTACAAAAGAATTCAACAAAAAAATCACATTTAGGGAAACACTTCTCAGTTAATCAGGCCTTTAGCTTGAAACTGGAACAGTGTGGGCACCAAATTCCACCTCAGCCCTCCCAGCAATGTTCACAACCAGGCTTGGCACCTGCACTGTGCCTGACTTCCAAACTCTCCTTGTCAAAAAGGGGCTCTTCAAATGAAGAGGGCTGTAAAATGTGCTCAGAGAGGAGAGCAGGATTCATGTGGAGAAGTGGTAACCTTCCTCAGGGAAGTCAAGAGGTGGCAACCTGAGATGAAACATGACAGCCTGCTAAGAATCCCTGCTGCATATGAGAGTGAGTTTGTTTCTCTGCCATGAAAACACCTGGAATCTTCAAACAGATGAAGCAAGCCATCAGGAAATCCAGAGGGCATTGTTTCTTAAAGCAAGCAGAAAGGAAAACTGGCTAGGAATGAAAACCAGTAAGGTAATTAAAGATGACTTGGTGCTGCTGGGCAGGGCTGGCACAGCATCCAACACTCCCACAGGAACAGGCTGGGGTGGGCAAGGTCCCACCAGGGGACACAGCCAGGCCAGTGATCCAAACTGACCAAAGGGATGTTCCAGACCACGTGACATTGATTCACACAAAACCTAAGAAAAGGAGGAGGAAGGGGGAGCATTGATTATTTATGTTTGCCTTCCAGAGCAACACTGGAACCCTGCTTCCCTTGGATGCTGTTTGCTGATGGGAAGTAGAGAATAAAACCTTTGGGCTTTTTCCTTTGCTTGTGCACACCCAATCTTGGCTTTTGCTATAATAAACTGCTTTACCTCATATCCTCCTCCCTGTTTTCCATCACATTTTCTCTATCCTGTCCAGCTGAGGAGTGATAGAGCCACTTGCTGAGCATCCACCATACAGATACTGGGTTTGCCTGGCAAAGTTTTGGTAGTGGAGGGAAGGCTACAGGGATGAGAAGCTCCCAGCAGGCTCCCCCATGTCCAGCAGAGCCAATGCCAGCCCAGGCTCCAGGACAGACCTGCCACTGGCCAAGGTCGAGCCCAGCAGAGATGGTGGTGATGCCTAGGGCATAATGGATTTAAGAATAACAAAAAAAAAGTTCTTGCACAGCTTGGGGTACAGACAAGAGTGGGATGAGATGTGATGAACTGCCCTTTACCCCCATTCCCACCTCCCAGTGCTGCTGGGAGGGGAGGAGGGAGAACATTGGGATTAGTCCTGGGAAAGAGGGAGTGGTGGGGGGCAGGTGTTTTCAATGCTGGTTTTACTTCTCATTATCCTGTTCTTTGTTCATAAACTCAACCCATTTCCCCAAGTCGAGTCTGGTTTTCCCGTGACAGTGATGGGGGAAGGATCTCTCCCTGCCCCTATCTGAACTCTAGAGCATTTTCCCTCCTCTGTCCAGCTAAGAGAGGCAGTGATAGAGAGGCTTTGATGGGTGCCTGGCATCCAGACAGGTAAAACCGACAACACAACATCATTGACAGCAATACATTGACTTTTGAAGGTCTCTGACTGGCTGCTAAACGCCTGAAATACAAAACAAAGAGATGCACTTAAGAAGAGACCTGTGGGGATATCAGCCCAATGACCTAGAAAGAAGCAGTTTCAATTGAAGCATCTCAATTGCAACTGTGCAAGGAACTCAGCTCAGGAAATGTCCATGTGAAGGACAAACAGAGCATCTGCAACCAAAACAGCAATTTTAAAAATTCAGGGCAGTCCTATTGGTCTGACCACTCACAGACATCTTCAAACTCTCCGTGGGAGTGATCAGCATGTTTTAAAAAGCAAATATTGCTATTAAAAAGGGATATCTCCCACAAGAAGAGGTTTCAGAGTGCATCAATGCTTGAAAGTGCTGCCAACTAACCTGAGTAAAGTTTTTATTTTTGTTGTTTGCCTTAGAGGTGGAAGGGAACAAGAGCCAACTGAGTTCAGCCTTCCTCCAAACAGAAGCACATCAGTGACTCTGAGGCTGCTCACACAGAGCAAACACCAGAACCACCAGGAACACTTCAGTGGAAACTTCCATTTTGGTCCCACAACTCTGGAAAAGCACCCAGATTATCCAGCTTCTCTCCAGTCAGGAAAGCAGTTGCATTATACTTCAATTTGCCTTTGTATTTGGAGCATGAAAAACATTCTGGAGAGGTTTGTTGTGCCCGAAGGGGAAGAAATAATCACAAGCATTAAGTATTTATATTGCACCATATATATATTAATGTCACCTATTTTTACCACTAAAAGTCAGACTAAAGCTTTTTTGCTTTTAATAAAATTTGTTATTGAAAATAAAAGCTCTTTGTACATTCTGTATAATTCATATTGTTCTATCATGCAAACATATGGCTCAGATTGCTCATTCGTATGAAAATAAATATGTTTATTCTCCCACTGACTCAGTGCTATGAGAAACTTAATTCACTCAAAAGTTACCCATAATATAACTCAAAAAATGAGCATTTAAATCCTGCAGACCCTTCTTACTGGGAAAAGGTAATCCAATAATTAAAGAGAGCTGCTTTTCATCAGGAAAATCAGCAGTTTTACAAGAAAAAAATAACTACTGATGCAAACATTAGTATTTTGTTCACTGTTATGATGCAATTTGAATGTATGCATACAGGTCATTTCCATATATTTAAGCCCAGTCTGCAGACAGCACCCAACAACCTGGAGTGGTACTTTATTATTCATCTGTGCACTGGCTAAAAATTCTATCCAGTTGCTCAGCACTCCAAAAACAAACAATAATTTGGGTCTAAAGTGTGCTAATCAGTGCAACAGATTTCTCTAATAGCCACCACAGTGCTGACATGCCACTGAGGCACAGCCTCCTCCCCTGTGCAAGCAAAGCTCTGGCCCAGGATTGCAATCCTTGAGCACCAGCACAATCCCCTCTGCTCCTTGCAAAGAATGCAAAAAAATCAAAGACCCTCCCTCTCTTAATGGACACGGACCTCTTTAATGTCTCACTCTTCTAAGGTGAAGCTTTTTAAAGAGAAAAAATTACTCTGTCAATAGTTACAAGCAGTATGACTTGTGCTCAAACACAAGTTTTACTTCTGGAGAAGAAGGGATGTGAAAGTGATTTCCTTTGTTATTTGAAAGATTTCTGTAGCATTTCCAGATTATGTATTTTCAGGCATTCATCTTAAGCAACAATAAATATTCTTGGATATTCTTTTTTCCTTGGAAGTATTTCTGAAGGGTTTTAAAAACTGACTGCTAAATTCAGAGTGCCTTAACAAAAAGACTCCCTGTGTACAGCAGCTTGACTTTCACCCTTTTTATGCACCCTTTTTATGTATTATGCAAAGTTATCACTGTGTCACCTTTTGGTCAACCCAGAACAATTCTGTATTGGACAAAGGTAGAATACTTCATGGCAGCAACACTTGGGAACAAAAACTGATCCCAAAAATTTTTGAACCATTCCCTGAATAACTGAATTACAGAAAACTTGCCTCTGAAAGTTTCTTCTTCTACTGTGCTTCACATTAGAATGAAAATGACATTTTAGATTTTCCTTCTTTAACTGTCTTCAGTTGTTTGTGCAAAAACAATTGAAAAGGATGTGATAAATGTGATAAATGTGATAAATGTAACATGATGCATGGGATTTGATACCTGTGGCACGTATCACATGACACACATAACATCAGATCATATGACACGTGGGCAAAAAAATCATATATTATATAATCATTCGTTCCAAATACAGTATGGGATACAAAATACAGTATGTGATACATATACAACATATGTGATAAATATGAAACTTTATTATTAATGGCACATATATAATATATTTGATATATGGTACATATATATGAGATACGATATAACAGGATTTTTTTTTTGTGAGATCCTCATAAGAACAGACTAAGCTCACCCATTTTCTGGATTTTTTTCTTAAGAAAGAAGGGGTAGGTTTAGAAAAAAAAAATAAAGAAAAAAAAAAAATAGATGAGTCAAACGTTGTGCAGTCCTAAACCCTGAACAATCAGGAAAGCAATGGTTTTCATTACCACAATACCACCTTCATGTTCAGTGATAACTTTAAATATCTATAAATTCTCCATTTAATAGCTGGATTTTCTGCAACCTGCCTGGATTAAGCTACATTGTCTCAAGGCATTAAATGTGACAAATCTCATTTTCAAACCTACTACAATATGTTTTAACAGCTATTCCAAGAGCTCTTTTACTGCCTTTCAGTAAAAATCACCCATTAACTATGCTGAATCACGGCACACCATATAAATGGAAGCAAGACTCTAATAAAAGATAAGATATTAATAAAAATGAAGAGTGGGAAGATGGATCAACAACTGAGAAAGCCGCTTAGCAACGATAAGGGTGAAGGAATGAAAAGGATGCTGCACACAGGAAGCTAATTTATGCAAAACACAGGCTGGAGTACAATTGAACAAGTATCTGCCTTTGAGTAATAAAAGAACATTTCTTTCATGTGTTTAGGAAAATGTACTCAGTTAAAAAACATTAGCACTTACTGCTGGTAACTGGACTACCAGGTGTGGGGCAGGTATTTTTGTACACTGTCAGGGTTAAGAGGAGCCTTCTGTCCTAAGTGCACTTTGAAATTAAAACCTGTCATGCAGAATGACAATTCAGAGTCTGTTCCAATTATTTGAAGGCTCAATGTAGCTAAGGAAGAACTTAACTGAAAACACAAGCAGGAGTGCTTGTGCTTTTTTATTTCCATAGTAATCATCATATAATACTTCATAATTGAGAAAAGTTTTAAGTCACTTTACAAATGGCTCGAAAAGAATTCCTTGAGCACTTGGAACAGAGTCAGTTCTGCTGCCCAGAGTCTCAGATCCAAACAACTGATGTCTGCTTTGTTTTAGCCCACATCTGTTCAATTGGTACCACACAAGAGGCACCTTTGTGTGATTTTTACCAATACTTCCCCTCTCCCCAGTCTCTCATCTCCTGGGAATCCAAAGGTTAAACAACAATGACCAACTAACAGCAACAAGTTACAGATTTTAAGAAACAAACTATTAATATATTTTATGAATTACTAGTTGAACAATGCTCACATACCTGTGAAGAGCCTTATTTTAAATGTCAGCCTTGCTACTGTTAGGCAGCAGTGAATACACAAGGCTCGAGTTTTTTGGCACTAGAGCTGTGTTGTCTCATTTTCTTTCCTTGTCCAAGATCAAATTCATCAAAAGGATGGGCTGAGTATTTATCTAATAATTGACACTAATAAGAGAGGGATGGTGGGAACAACACTTCTGGATAAGCTCACATTATCTAGAGCAGGTGCTGAAGGACTGACCACGCGTGGTCACTCTTGTTTCCCACCTCTGGGCACAGCCCTGTGAAGGGCCCAGCTCTGGGGGGACAGACTGCTCTGCCCCATGCTTCACTTCCAAAATCAAGCACAGAATGGTATCCTAGGAAGGGAAACAAAGCTAACCAAGCCACACCAAAATTACACCAGGATAAGGAATCTGCTGTGCACTCAATGCCTCTGGGAGAAGAGGGGTGAGTTAAGGGTCCCCAAGCAGAACTCCCCAGGGAGATATCCAGACATTCCTGGGACACCTCTCACCTGTCTTTAGAAACCTCCTGCAGCACACAGAGCTGTATCTATGCTCAGTTCAGTGGGGAGGGGTTTTCACATGCAAATCAGTATGAACATCTCCATCTGGAAGACAAAGAAAGTGCTGCTGATTCCACTGGGTGGAGAGAACTCCACTGTGCATTAATACATCAAGTCCAATGAGATATAGCTTTAGGACACCTTATTTCTGGCAGCAGTTGATTGTCTTTTAGTCCAATGTGACAGAGGGTCAACTATGGGTTGGCCTCATCATTAGAGATAAATTAGGAATACTGCACTGACAAAAGCCATGGAAATGCAGGAAGACCACTGGAAGATGCAGCCTTGAACTCTCTTGAGGAAATGAGGATGAGCCAAGTGAAGAAAATCCAACTATACACAGTGGACAGCAACTATGCAAACTGCAAAGAACCCAGACTGGTACAAGCAAAAGAAACCTGGTGCTGGATGTTGCCTGTGGACCTCTGGCAGCCTGAGAGCACAGTGACTTCCTGCCATGGGAAGCACAGATGCAGGGACTACAAGAGGATTACTGCACTTAATAAGAGCACATAAGAACCACAGCTTGCATAACATCGCTGAGAAGCATGTCTGTAGGAGAATTAATTCAGAAGTATTCTACTGCAGAGTTATGTACAAGGCTTTAGGAGAAGATAAGCAAGACTATCAGCCTGAAATTAAACAGGCTGCTTATTACATTTGTGTTTGGCATGCCCAAGTCAGCATAGTTTGCCAAATCATGACCTCCAAACTCAAAGAAAAAGCACTTCACAGAAAGAAGTTAAACTGAGGTTCAAGAGCACTTTGCTTTTGCCATGGCAGAATACAGAATAAAATGCTTCAGTAAATGAACTGAGAAAGGTGTAGCACAAAATGGAGAAGGAATTACCCATCACTGAGATTACCTGCTTGCTCACTAGCCAGGCCATTCCTGCATATATCAAATTGCTAACCCAGGGTGGAAGGACAATATTAACATAACAGAACAGATCTCAAAAATTCAAGCACTCAGCAGTCTGTACCTAAAGACACGGTTTGTTTTTTTTGTTGTTTTTTTTTTTTTTTTTTTGGTAATACAGCTTTGTACAGTTGGAATAACCTGTACAAACAGAGAGTGAATGCTCCTATACAGCACAAAATGAGGCAGAACTTAGATACTGACTGAAATGAATCAATCAAATATGTTAAAATAGAATGAGGGGAGAAAACCTGGAGAGATAAATGACTCCATGTATCTTAAGATAGCACAAGGTTATGTATAAAGCTGTTGGAAACTCAGAATACCTTTATAGCACCCATTAAGGAAATGTATTCTGTACATTACTTTCCCAGCAAAGAAGGCAAATAAAGGAAAAGCATAAAAATTTTGATGATAAAGGTTAATGCTAGTAAAGCTTGTCTTAACCTCAAAGAAATAGCATGACTAAACATGAGTTTAAACAGTTCTAGAAAGAACTAGAATTCACAGAGTAAATCAAAGAAAAAAATGTAAATTACCTACCACATTAATACCACATTTGCAAATGGAGGCACCTCAAACTGTTCAGGTGACCACAAAGATGCCACAACAAAGTTGGTTTTTGTGCAGAAACAACTCAATTTCCTTCACTGTCCCATCTGAGTTGCTATTGTGTGTTATTTATAATGCTCAGTGATTGTTCTGTCTCAAGATAAACTCACATGAGCACCATCTAGATAGCAGTCCTCAGGAGTACTTTGGCTAAGCACACTCTGTGACTCCACAACAAACCAAATTCTTTTGCAACACCAGGAACTGAAACTTGATTTCCCAAAGAGGTGCTGGTTACCTGTCCTCTAGCCAAGGTAAGGACATTGAGAGGGAAAATCCCTCAGCACCTGGTGGCTCACTGAAAACATGGCAAGTTTCCACATGGACAAAGTCATGGTTTATAG
The DNA here is from genome assembly GCA_026413545.1 of Cichladusa arquata. Lineage (NCBI taxonomy): Eukaryota > Metazoa > Chordata > Aves > Passeriformes > Muscicapidae > Cichladusa > Cichladusa arquata. Next base: position 62,559,647 of record JAOTQP010000870.1, on the reverse strand, counting down.
GGGAAGGAAGACTTGACAACCTCAAAGGCTTTTCTTATTTGGTGAGGAGACATCTTAAGAATCCTTTATATGAGGAGCCCAACTACTGCATCCCTGAGAACACATAATTTTAAAGCAGTCTGAATAAACATTGGGAATCTGATCATGTTGAAGATCCCTTCTCTTATCACCAAGGAGCCCAATTCCTACTGCTGACCAAAACACTCCACAGGGAGCAAAAACCAAGAGCCTTCTGTCACAGAAAGTTTAAATCTGTACAAGAAACACAGCACAACACCATAGTGGAAAAGAGTTTCAGTGCTGCCACCTGAGAAAAAGCCAAACATCTGATGATCAGAGTGCATGTAGGGTATCAATATCTCTGCTGTCAGTGGATCATGTACCACAGTTGTCATGCTGCCATCAAGATGCTGTTTCTAAATTAAGGGATTTCCAGTGAAGACCAACCTCTATCTCTCTTTTTTTTATGATTCCAGGTCCCTTTCCCTGTCCCACTGCTGCCCTTGAGGCTAAAAACTAGTAAATCAGAGCTTCCACATTCTCACTGTTACCCTGTCAAGCTTTGCCCATTCAGTCCTTCAAAGACTCTCTGCCAGAAGGCAAAGAACTGCACAGGCTTAACAGAATTTCCTGACCACATTTATTTCAGAGAATTTAGGAGTTCTAATTCCTCAAAATTACAAGTCCTGAGATGCACTTTCCCTGAGCTGACTCCCTCCTCAAAGCATCCACAGCTTAGGAAACGCTTGCCTTCACTCAGAAATCATTCTAGCAGGATCCATCACTCACTGAGGAACTGGGGGATAAAGTGGTGAATGAAATTCATGCTGGTAAATGCAAAGTAATGCAGGGAGGAAATCCCTTTCCCTCAGCACTGGGCAGGCTACTGCATCTTAGAGAGATAGGAAAGCTATAATGAAATTACACACATCAATTCTATGCAGATAGTGATTTAGTACTCAGTAGCAGACAGAATTTCAGAAGCTGATGAGGAAAAAAAAAGGGGGGGGGTGGAAAGAAAAGCTCATTATATCATGGTATGATTTTTCTACCTCACTAGAGCTAGAAAGGGATCAGGAATGACAAGGATAGAAAGAGCTGTAAAATGTTTTCTGTATGAAAAGCATTTGAACAGATGAAAATGAGGAAGATTCATTTGGGAAGGAATTCAGTAAAAGTCTACAAAAATTTACAAGCAGCATTGACAACCTGAATAGACAGCAATCCTGCATGACTTCTCATAATACAAAAATTATCAGATAGCACTCTGAAAAACAACAAAAGGAGGTGGTTTTCCCACACAGCATGCAGTTTAAATGTTCTCTTTATGACAGAAGCTTGCTTATCTTTCAAGAGCAATTAGGCAAATTCTATGGACAAAAACTCCCACCAACAGCTATTAAACACAAAACTGTGACTTTGCTGCCAGACAGAATGTACCTGTGAGGCAGCCAGCCAGAAGCTGAGAGGGTGTATCTGGAGAAATGCAATTTCCCTGTATTTAGATAAAGTACCTAGCCCAGGCAGTAGTAACAAGCTAGAGGGATGCTAAACCTGACCCAAGCATCCACTCTTACCCCCTTCTCCTGTGTCAAGTGCCCAATCCAAGAGTCACACCACTCATTAAATTGTTTCTAGGAAAGCAGCAATTCCCTTTTGCTGTCACAATGAAACAGAAATGAGGTCTCACTTTTCTTCTTTTTATAAAGAACCTAATATTGTATAGATATTTATGCCTTACTGCATCCTGCTGATCACTTATGTTTAATAGCTTTACTTTCTATTGTAGTGTGCTTTATATGGGGCAAAACAACAAAGGGTTTGTGATCTGGTGACCTTCAGCTTTGACCAAAAGCTGCCACATCACACCACTAAAAAAGCCAGACCATAGAGAAGAATTTATTTTTTAAAATTTAAGTGGCGCTTTACTACTTCTGTCTTAAAGCAAGAGGTTCTTCAGACATCATTTCATCCTTCTGATGTGCCAGAACTGCTCCTAACTGGTCATATCATTAAATTTGCAGAAACCATTCACTCTTGTGACAGAACAAACTTCAGGTTTGGGTGCTGGTTTATGTATTCTAAGGCATTGGCCTTGTTGGAAATTCTGGATCCCATTCACAGGGGAAGGCAGGCCAGAGAAGCTGCCATCCCAGTTGTCATCCATTGTCATTTGGTACCTCAAAATTCAGGCTCTGAGTTTTTTAATTCTTGCTATGCATTCTTGCTGGGTCACTGTGTTTGTTTTTGGTGTATCATTACATTTGTTATCAGTAGAACACATGGCTCACTTTACTGGGTCTGCTTTGCTACTCATAGCCAGAAAACTCAATGTTGGTTAAATCCTTCTTCCCGCTCCCCCAAATAAATAAAACCATCATTCTGATGGATTGCACTCGGCTTGGATACAGAAACAACATGTGAGATAATTCCACCTCACAACCCAAGAGGTATTTATCACAAAGTACTCTTTGCACTTACTGAGAGGGGATTTAAAAAATTGTGATTCTATCATAAGAAGAGCCATTATGGGATTAAGAACTGAAGATACCAAATTCCTTGAGGACCGTGGCTTAGCTTTGTTCTCAAGGAAAGGACATAGGTAATCCACTCCCTTCAACAAAACTTTGAGGGTTGTTTAGTGGTCTCCTAAACCCTTCAAACTCTAAGTCTCTGGCTGTTCAATCATGGAAAATGCTCTTCTGCAAGAGGATAGGATTTCTGAGGGCTTGCAATGATGATGGCTCTGGAAACAAACTGATCATATCTGTGCTCAGCATCTCAATTCACAGGAAAAAACATGTTCTTGTGGAGGGCCACTCTGTGCCAGAGACAAATTCTCCATAAGGGCTGTGCAACTGACAGGCTTTTTTGTTGTTCTGGCAGCTGAACTGGAAGAAAATTAGAAAAGAAATTAATGCTTAAATGGGCTAAACATTTGTTTGGTTTTGATGCTTGAAACTAAAACACCAGAACATTTACTTCATACCAGGCACGAAGGGAAAGGAAAGGAAAAAGCAAAGGAAAGAGGAACCAGGCTCACGAAAATTATTTTCCAAGTTCTGATCAGTACTGCCTGAAACAAAATCACTGCTACCAGCCCCAGCACACGAAGAGGAAGAAGACCCCAGAAAACACTTTTGAGATGGAAGCCTGGCTCATTTTGGAAGTTTGTGGGCAGCTGCTGGGCAGCCAGCCCATGCCAGCAGTAAACTGCAAAACACAGTCAATCCCAACCTTGGTAACCTAAGCCTAAGCCCACCCAAAAAAAGGATACAGGGCTGACAACACAGAACAGGGAAGACACAGCAAATTCAGGAACTAAAGAGAAATCTGAGCTTTGATCACGGTGAGTGATCACTCTACAGCTTCATTTACATTATTTATTTCATACAGGGTTTTAAACTGTTTGTTGTAATATGCAGGAGGCAGCAAAAACAATGCTTGCTTTCTGTGCCTAATTATCAAAAAGGACAGTAGCATAAACACATCCTGCTTAAGAAAAGTGTTGACTTCCTTGAGAATATTGCTCCTCTTTTATCTTTCCTTGAAAAGCAGCTGGCACCAAGAGCTGTGAGTGAGGCTTTTCTATTACACAGGCACAGTACAGGGTGCCCCTGAAAATCATAATGGGAACTCTGGCTTCAAGCTTTAAGGTTGCTCTGTAATTACCATTGGTTTAAGACCCCTGGATTAGACTTCTGTGATCAAAAGAGAAAAATAATGCCTTAAATGTTTCAAAGAAGCCTTGTGAACATGTTTATTCTGCATTTCATTTCCATCATTGCAGTAAATTGGGAGCAATGTCACTTATGTTCAACTCAAAGGAATAAACTGTATACTTAATAGTTCTCAGCCACTTGAACTCATGTTCATGCTAATGAAAATTTCCCACTGCAGTCCAAACTCAGAAGGTTTAGGGGAAAGCTAGGTAGAGTTAGGGAATAGTAATAAAGGTTAAAAACTGAACCAAAATTTGCCATAAGCATTAACCTTCTTGCAGCTCTCATCACTGAGAGAGCAGACCAATAGAGAAGCACAAAATGAAGACATGCAATGCAAATTAATTTTAAGGAGAGCTATGTGTGCATATATATCCATATTTACTTTTCTCTTGTCCAACAGATTCTAGGAAAAAAAAATAAAAAGCAGCAAACTTCAGATTCTGGCCTTAGGGCTTTAATGATGGATAGAACTTTCCCTGCTATTAACATGTTCCTATGAGAAAGAAAAGACTGCCCAACAAAGACTGAATTAATGGACTGCGTGAGACAAAAATGTGGAAATCTAATCACAGAAAGAGGGAGTGGATGGGGCTGGCAGGGACCTCTGGAGACCATCCAACCCAACCCCTGCTCCAGGGTCACCTGGAGCAAGTTGCACAGGACTGCATCCAGGTGGGTTTGGAGTCTCCCCAGGAAAGGAGACTGCACAGCCTCTCTGTGAAGCCAGTTCAGTGCTCTCACACACCCATAAGCTCCTGACTTGCTCTTCACCCACTCGTTGGCAGAGCTCAGCACATTCCAGCTGCTCTCTCACACAAACAGCCGCTCCACCAGCCTGCCTTGCTGCCCTGGCTTTCCTAGAAGGAATGCAGCCATCCATCACTCTATTCCCACCATGTCTCTGTGGCTGCAGTCAGATCATGGCCCCAGTGATAAAGAGCAGAAAGGCAAAAGTGCTACCACTGCTGCCAATTCCCTCCCTCATTAATTTCTCATTGTTATATTTAGCTTACTGCCCAGGAGTGCATCCCAATTCCAGCAGAGGGGACTCAGCAAGGGTTTATTTTCACAATAGCAGCCCTCAGGCACATGGGGTTTGACCCTGCCCCCATTCAAACAAACAGCAATTTGCCCATGGACTTGCAAAACTAGGATACCTGTCCTGAAAATAGTTATTTCATATAAAATAAATGTTAGAGCCCTGCTCAGTAACACTTCACTTGTGCCTTTCTACTCTAAAATAAAGGCAAACTGTTGTAAGACAAGCTCGTAATTTATCAATATAGTTCTACATATGAGGCTCCTAAAAAGCAATTATCACCAGCAATGTACAATATGAGCTCATTTCTTATGTAACATTTGTTTCTGAGGTAAACCCTCTGGAGTTTGAAGGAGATGCCTTTGATTGACCCTATCTGGGAGATGAACAGCAGAAAGAAGAAGGGAAATGGGAAGCAGAGTGACAGGGATCTTTGGAGCAGAGGTGAGCACAGTGATTTGTGCACCCTGCTGCTCTTCCAGCAGTGGAACTGCTTGTCAAAAACCACAGGGTGGAAGCAGAAGAGCACCAAGCCCTCTGCACTGGCCAATGTCCCTGCTCTGCAGCAACCCCTCTGCCAGCCCCTTCCATGATTTCCCACAAGAAATCACAGACTTGCCCAAACAGGGCTGCAACACAAAGGAATAATTAACAAATATTCAACGTGTGTTTGTATAGAATCTCCTGGCAGAGCTGGCTCCAGTGATTGTTCACTTCCTGGCTGGAGTCCAGGTTTCTAAATCCCTGCCAATAGTATTTCTAAAAATGAATCCCCAGCAATATCTTAATAAAAAAAAAAATGTTGCCACATCACAACACTTTACAGCAGAATCACAATGAATTACTCTTAAAACTCCACACAATTAAAAAGGCTAATGAACATCACACTGAACTTGCCTCTAAAAAATTATTTCAGTACTGAGAGCAGCCACTCACTGACTTCTGCCATGACTTTTGCATCCCAGCCTTATCTATCAGTGATACTGCCTGTCTCCTAAGAAGTCAGATACTAACCCAGTGTTTTATTCAGATCAGGGCTCCTTCACCACTAATCTATAAGGGGAATTTAAATGACAATTGGAATGTTAGAAGAATTAATGTCTTGTTTTCACAACAAACTAGAAATGAAACCCCTCCTGTGAAGACATTGTTCAGTTTCCATTCATTTCCATTCACATACACTTGAGAACTCCCTGCTTTGGGATAAAAAGTTCTTCAGGACTACGAAATTTTGGGCTACAGCTTTCAAGTAAATAATTCGAGCAGTCTTGTGTTCAGGATCTGCATTTTGGGATATTTGTACCTTTAGAAATAGAAATGTTTTATATCTTGAGGATGGGAAGCTTGGTCTATTATCTTGACAGCTTTCTGTCCAATTATATGCAATGGTCATACTAAAAAAAAAAACCAAGACATGAACAAAAAACCCAAACTTAACTTTGGATTTTAATGCATATGGGAACACATTTGCCATTCAAGATAAAGTGTCTGAAATGGATGCAATTTCCTTGGAAAAGTTTATCTCTCTAGACTTTTGTCTGTATTTTCAAATGTTAAAATAGTAATTACCTGAAAAGTGACAAAAGGGGAAGGCATGTATGCCTCATGCTTTACAAGACAAAGCTTTTTAAATGTTTAATAAGTATACAAACTATTGGGCAGGGGAGTAAGTAAAGAAGAACTTAACAAATGTTGATGCTGTTAAGACAGCACAGGGGAAAAATGCATTTTCCCAAATGATCATCACAAAAACAAACCAGTCCAAGATGGGAGATAACCAGAGAAAATGAAACTCTCACTGCCACAAGCTGAAAATGGTGTGAAAAAGCAGCCCTGAGGCTCCCCTGTATGGGAATGCAACACAAATGGCAAAAGCACTAATCTATATTTTCTCACCACTTCCTTGCACCCTGACAGCTCTATCTGGATAGAACAGTGCCTTTCTAGTGGCAAAATTAATGGAATACATGGATTTGGGAAAGGAAGAAAGAGCAGATATCTGTGAGTTACATCTGGAAGCCCTTGCCTCCAACAGGCTTTAGGTGATTCATCTGAACCCCTGTTAAAGAAGGAGCCTGTAACTGGAAAGGATTCACTGTTGTGAAAGAGCAACACAGGAATGTTGGTAAAATTAGGGCTGGAACATTTCCACCTTAAAAAAAAAAAAATAACATCCAAATAAAGAAGAAAAAAGTTTTAGTTAGGAACCAGTCTGGCTGGAGTATGACAGAGCAGCAGAATTGCATTCCACAGTTTTCCTTGGTAACTTCCAAGAGACTCCCACATCAGTGTGGGAGAGGGCATTTTGCCTCTTCAGGTAAATTGAAATCACACTGCCTTTTCTGCTTGAGGAAGCAAATCCTTTGTGCAACAGCTACTACATCACACCTCACTGCTCCACTCCTGATAGGACCTAAGGGGCTCAAATGGCACCCATTAGAATAAATAAGATTTTATCAGTAACATGCTGAAGGCTCAGTTGTTTCTCTGGGCAGAAGGAGAGTGGATAATCCTTGCCAGTGCTGCCAGGAATGCCCTGAGATTTGCTGCTTGGTCTGCAGACCTGTTACTGCTAAGAGCTCTGAAGTGAAGCTCAGAACAATGCTTCATGTTCTGTGTTATGTGCGTCTGGTTCTTTATTAGGAAGTTTCCTTCTAGCTACTGAAGTATGTTTAGGAATACATCTTGTTCCTATGGAAATCAGTGAGATTTCTGCCCTTGCCTCCAAATAGAGCAGGAACAGACTCCCTGTCTGCAACATCAGACATCTTGGCATAAAGTGAGAAAATTGGGAGGGCCTGCTAAGCTTCACTGGTGTGGAAAGGTCAGCCTGCAAATCAAGAGACTCCCACAGGAGAAGCAGGATGGCTGCAGCACATGCAGGGGAGAGCCTCTCCCTGCCTTATCTGCAGAGAAAATCCCAAATCCACTCCTTGGCTCCTTCCCCCTGCCAGCCCGTCCTGGCAGCTGAAGGGGAAAGGCAGAACAGCAGCAGCATCTCATGGCTGAGGTGCTGCTGAACCCCATCACTCCCCTGAGCAATACAGGTATGGGAGGAACTTGAATTTCATAGTAATTTGAGCTGGCATCCCTATTTTACAAGTGGAAAACACACCCAGGTCCAAAACTTCCAAAATGACTTGGGAGTTTGAGCATGTGAATTTGCATGTGTGTAATCAGAGAGGGGGGAGAGGCATCCCTCCAGAATGTACCTTTTAAAACACAGATTTCTTTGGGTTGTTTCAAACTTGGGCCTTAAAGCCTAAGTAGTTTTGAAATTATTATACATGTTGCATTAAAAATATAGGGAGTAAGTGAGAAGTCAGAAAGGAGCTTTTCTACACCTTCACGTTTAAGAAGATTCATTTTTTAAAAGAGTAAAATGACAGAAACAGGAGAGTTTTACATTACCACTGGTATGTAAAATTATAGTTTTTGTTTTATCTGAAGTTTGGCCATTAAATTCTGATAAAAAGCAGAAGTAAGTCTACCATATACTAGATACCATTTTGAAAGTTTTTCATCTGCAAACCTTTCACACGAAACAATCCTGCCTCAATCTGAAAGACTGGTTTATCAGAAGTATTGATTATTAGGGCGATTTTGAAATGAAGACCAAACTAAAAACCCTATAGCTAAATCAAGTACACCACCATTTGAAGGATAAACACTTTACAGTAGCTCATGAAGAACATAATTGAGCTCCCAACTGGAATAATGTAAACATCTCTCATACCTTCCTAACACCATTACTCACTCCTGTTGAATGAGGTTGTGCATTTTATAAGCTCAAAAAGTACCTGGAAACTCACCTGCCCAACCCACTCCTAAAATCACAGAAAAAAAAAAAATCACTTTGGATATTTAGTGCTGGTCTCTGCCCTTCACAAGCCCTTTGCTGCCAATATGCCTATTTGAAATTAATAATTATTTTTCCATCCAGAAAACCAGTACATTCAACCTGACAGCAAATAGGGAAAGCAGTGATGAGCCATTCTTTATTTTCAAGTCCTTGGAGTAGAGATCTGTGAACTTTTTCTCTGAAATCTGTTTCCTTCAAATATATCCAGCAAAATGAATGTTAGGGAACTAGCACTGGAATTAATTCCTCCACAACATCTTCACACTGATCTCCAACAATCTCACTGGTGTACAGATGCCAGTGACCAAGGACTGAGACAGAAAAATGCTGGTTACCATTTGTTATTGTGCTGCACTAATATTTTGCTACTTCTCCAGAGATCTCTCTAGGCACAATACATGCACAGAGCAAAACTCTACACTCCAAACAAGCAATACTGCATGATGATGATGATTAATGGGGGTAGAGAAAAGTTAAAACAGAGGGGCAAGGTGACTTGTCCAGAAGAGATCAGTTACACAGAGAGGAGCTCAACCACCTCTTCTATATACTGGTCCAGTATCTTATTCATCCCAGGTGTGGGACTTCCAACACCAGAGAAACAAAGAATATTAAGTCTATTTTCACAGGACAGTAAAGTTTGAGCAATAGGCTGGCTGAGCAATTTGAGGTATCTTGAATATGAACACCATTAGAAGCATTTTTGTTTGTAAAAACCAGTGTACATTATATCCAAGTTACTTTGGTATAATGTTGAGTAAAACACAATGCAAATCAATATAATTATCTATATTTATAGACTCAGCCTTCATGCCTATGTACTTTTTTCCCACTCCCTCAAACAAAACCCCTTTATCAGTGACAGCATTACATACTCTGATGTCTTCTCACAACCTTAACTGATTATTGTTCTGAAAATATCTATGAAAGTAACAAGGGCTTATTATAAATTATCTTTCTTGCTGCCTTTATCAGTCTCAAAAATTAAAACTAAGAACTCTTTCCCTCCCTCGTGGCACCTAGGGTCTGAAAAATGAACTGGAGTATCTGTTGCTCTTATTACCACCAATAATAAAAGGCTGAGTTTTACAGAGGATGTAAAGCACAGAGTAAAACCTGTATCACTTTCTCTCTACTTGTATTGACTGTGCAGCACTAAGTAGTAACAATTCAATTATCCAGCATAGAAAGTTAAGTCAATGACATCCAAAGGAGACAAGATGACAACTAAGATTTCTGTTCTTTCTATTCATGGGATTGTCATAAAGTTACTTCACTGGTAACTAGGGGCTGGTGACGGTCCTCAGCTCACAAGAAATATTTTTAGACAGGTATCTCACTACTGAGTTGCTAAAAAAACAGAATACAAAAGTCAAGGTCATAGGCCTTAGGGGTATTTTAGTAAAAATACCTTTAGGATGTTCCAGTAAAAGCTTAGAGTGTGATTTGCCTACTCTAATGCATTTGGAATGAGGCAGATGTTTTAGCACTTTGCTGGACTGAGCTGGGGATAGACTCTTTTTCACAACATGAGAGACAGTTATTTTATAACAGTTTATTCACTCGGAAGGAGTGTTTCAAGAAAGAAGAAAGAATGTATGCCTCATACAGAAGTTCCCCTACTATTATAACTTCCTACTCCTGTAATCTGAAACAGTCACAACTGAACGTCTCTCGGGCAGTATTTCAGAACTGAATATTCTAAAACATTCCTTACACATCCCCAATGCTTCTCAACATAACACTATACATTAAACTGTCTCTTGCAAAACTATGAAAATTTGCAGGAGAGTTTCAGATGTTTAACCTAACATATAGTTAAGTTGTTTGCTCATTCTCTCTAAAAAAGGGACTTTCGAGTTCCTCTCGGGTTGCAATGCTAAGGCAAGTGATCAAGACTGTCATTCAGTTTCACAGCATTTTCTTTCCTTACTCTTGCATCTTCTCACTGGAGGTATACTCTTTGTAACAGTAGATACTCCTAAAAATTTCAGAATGCTAAGGACTTGTTTTTACCTGATTATGATGAGATTAACCCAGGAAAGCAGTTAAAAATGGCACTAGAACCACTGTTTTCACCTGGATGGTAACAGTTCACATCTTTTGAAGACCAGCAGCACCGGGCTATGTTAAATAAAGACTGGAGTTAAAAAGGAGGATTTTTACCTCTACCGTTACAGAAAAGGATTGTATATTATATGTTCACTCCTTGGAACAGAGGACAACACACTCATATACTCAGTCTTAACACTACTGCATCTTAGATAAAGTGTTTTGCTTGATTAGCTCAGAGCACAGGTGCAAGCGAGCGACATTTCCTTTTGTTGAGCAGAGTGGGGTGGGAAGAAGTTAAAGAGACCTGTCAAGGTCACACCACAGCAAGATGACAAAGTTACAGAGCAAGTCACCACTGATTCCCAGCTCAGCTGTTGCAGAGACTGCAACACGAAGCTCCTCAAAGGGTTCTGTGCTGCCAAATGACACGCGATAAGCAAAAAGATAAGTAACATCACAGCTTTTAGCACTGACACGTCTCAGGAGTACTTTGAACACGAGGCAAGTCAGACCACATCTTAGTTTGAGCTTCATAGCTAAACGAGGTAATGCAGAAGAACAAGTACTCAGAAACCCTGTATAACTCTCACACTTGCTTAATCACATCCACGTACCGTTAATTAAGTCTGGGGAAATCGCTGAGCGTTGGAGGAAAAGCAAAGAGGGGCCACAGGACCACGCAGGGCTTATTTGCTTGTTTTTTTCCCCAGTGACAAAACACGAATACGAAAAGACAGAAAATCGGGGAAACAGATAACCCCGAAGTCTCCGAGGGGTCCCGTCGTCATGGAAACAAGTCACCGCTAATGAGCTTCCACGGCACGAGTGATTAATACCCGAGCCCTGCGAATAAATATTGATGCCCGAGGAGCCCCGGGGGCAGCTCGGGGCGAGCGGCAGCGCAGCGCGCACGGTGCGCACAAAGTTTCCCGAGCGCTGCTGCCACCGCGCTGCGCGGGGGAGCGACAGCGGCCAGCAACCAGCACAGCCCGGGCCGAACCGAACCGAACCGAGCCGGGCCAGTGCTCTGCCCCGCTCCGACACGCCGCCCTCACCTTGCGCCAAGTCGCTGCCCGCGCACCGCCACTTTTCCCGAGAGTTGCGCGAAGCAGAGCGCGGCTCCGCAGCGCTGGCACCTCCGAGCCCGGGGAGCAGAGCGCGGTGATCAGCCAGCGAGAGGGGGGACGAGGCAGCGATGCACAGGAGCCGCTGCCACCTCCCCGCCCGGCTCCCCCATCTCCTGCTGTCCCCGCCCGCTTCCCCACCTTCCCTCTCCGTGCCCCCGCCCCCGCTCCGAGCAGCTGCTCCAGCCCCACCTGGCCGGCTCTCCAGGTGCCTCCCCGCTCCCACACGCGTCCCTTCCCGCAGCTGGAGCTCCGGGCCGCCCGCTGCGCCGCTGGCTCCGCACGGAAACTTCCCCGGCCCGCGGCGCTCCTGCCCTGCACGGAGCGGGCTGCTCGCCTCGGCCGGAGCCCTGGCCCGGCTCGGGGACAGGCAGAGCCGCCCGCAGGTGCCCACTCACCTCAGGAAAGCCCGGCGCTGCCCTCCGGGGATGGGGGTGGCCGCGGCAGCGGCGGCATCAGCGATGGAGGTGAAACCTGGCGCTCCCCCTGCCCTGCTCCCCGGAGAGGGACGCGCCTCCCGGGCCGCCGCCCGCCCTCCTGAGCTGGGGGAGGATGGAGGAGGAGGGAAGGGGCGCTGGCAGGGCGGTGCACAGGGATCGGCTTCCCCCGGGCAGGCTGGGTTCTGTCACCAGCCAGCAGGCGACACCCAGGGCTCCCCGCTGCGACCCGGGCCCGCTCCCCTCTTCCTCCTCTTCTTCTTCCCCCTTCCCGCACGCCGCCCTCCCCTCCCAGTCGTTACGAGGGCACCGCGGATTAAGTGCGCGTTCGATTTTAAGAGCATTATATTAATAAAGAGCGATTCGGCGATTTTAAATTACTTTGCGAGCATCCATCCGGGCAGCCTGTTAAGAAGCAATCCCCTGCGGGCGCGGTTTAATCGGAGCGATCAGAGCGCGGCCGCCGCGTCCTCCGGTGCCTCCGGCGGGGTTTGCCCGGGGACCGCGGCTGTACGTCCGTCCACCTGCCCCGGGGCTCCTCAGGATAATTCCGGACGGGAGAGCCCTGCCCGGCCGGGAAGGCGGTGCGCACACAGCTGCCAGCGGAGGGAGCACCGGCAGAACCCCGGAGTTTGTCCCGCGTCTCACTGGACACTAACCCAGCCCGGGCTAGGCAGGGGCTGGGACGCCGGGGGAAGCGCACGCCTTTAGGGCAGTGGGAATGTGGTTTTTGTACACGGGCACACGGGCAGGCAGCGCGGTGTGAGCGCTCCTGGCTGCCCGGAGCGATTCCCCAGCTCACCTGCGCACCCGGCGGCCCCTCGCGGCTCCGAGACAAAGAATGAAGCACCTCCGGGATGGGAAGAGGAAAATAGGCACTGATCTGAGGGCTCGGCTCTCAAAAGCTGCCCCTTCTTCCCCTCCTTCCTTTTGCATCCTCCAGAGCCGCAGCCCAGCAGGTGGTTGTGACCCCAGAGAAGTTCGAAGCTAATCTAAGCGGTGTCTATAAATGACCTCTCTCATGGATTCATTGTGAGGAAAAAAGGTTTTTCATTTACATTTTAATGCATAAATCATGCAAAGTAGGGAGCTCCAGACACTGTTGCAAGAGTGATGACTCATGGCCACCACATGTACATTATTTATTGTCTGAGGATGGGACCGTGTTTAAATTAGACTGCTTGATAACCTAATCTGGATGTTCTGAACTGCTTCCCTATAATTATGTTCTGGAGAAAGTAAAGCATCATTTCTTAACCCTAGTCTCATTCCCTGACACATTTTAATTCAGAATCATGTGTGGAACTACACGTTTTGAATTTCCTAGCAGGTGGAGTGCTCTTTCTGCACAGGCACTGCACATGGAAAGGAATGATCACAGATGTACTTCTCAGATCAGGCAGGAATGTAAACTATGGCTTTCTGCACATTAGCAGATAAAAACTGTAAGTTCAACAATTTCAAACACAAATGAAGATACCCTATCAGCTTGTGCCAGTTTCTCATATTGGAATGTCTCAATACATGGCTGTGTTAAACTAGGCTTCTCCATTCCATTGGGACTAATTCTGTTCCAGACACCAAAAAAACCCACCTCCTTATGCCTAGGTAGGCTGCTTTTATTTTTTCATAAAATAATTACAGAGCAAAGAAATGGTGGGCCGCCAGTTCATCTGTTTGTTTCCTTCTAACAGTCCTTACAATTGCAGATTCCTCCATTTTACTAAACCTTGAGAGTACAAGGGCAATAAGCTGTTCTGTTCCTTGTTCTTCAATTTTTTTTTCTTTTTCTTTTTCAAGCAGATGGTATCAAGGAAGCTCTTCCCACACATACACAAAGATTCAAAGCCATTCCTGGGAGGAACTCAGGCTTCAGCTACTCCTTTTGTTCTGTGCTTCTCTTTCTGTGAGAGTGACAGACTCTCACCCTCACCCATTTCATTGTTGTGAGTGACCAAAGGAAAAGCCATGGCCAGAGTCTCCTCTAAATATGACACAAATAATTCTGTGGTAGTCATGCCTGTTTTGTGAGGAGCTGACATTTTCCAATGGATAAATGTGTGAGGGGAAAGATCAGGATGAAGGGTGTTTATTTTTGCTGGATATTTTGGAGGAAATAGAGAAATACTGGACTTTTAATGGTTTGAACTGTCAATTGGCTTTTGGTCAGATCCCAAACCCACAGGGCTGAAATGCAGCAAACAGTAATAGGGAAATGCAAATTAAGACAAGAAATTAAAATTAAATCCCGATCAATGATTCTGTCATTCATGCTAGTGCCAGATGCAGCAACCAAATGCTTGTGTCCCAACAGCCTCATCATCATCTGCTTGATGTTGTGTGGCTCTTTTGGCAGCAAATATAAAATAAACCAATTTATATTTTAGCAAGTTGGTAGACATTTTATATTTTTTAAAATATCTACAAGTCTTCCTTCTCTAGCACTCCTGTCTCATTAAATAAAAGCTCTTTAAAATCATGACTTCTGCCATGGTGAAAACTTCAAGTACCTGTCTTGGTGTGGAGGGTAACACCACACAAAAGATGAGTGATTTAACTATCATTCTTGCCTAAACCAGTGCTGGAATTGGAATTCAATGCCACTGAGTGTGGCAGTGTTCCAATCAAGCCTATCCTGTTTCAAGGTTTCAAAGTTAAAGCTCTATATGAAAATACAAAAGATGGTTAGAATTCAAGAAGTGATCATTTGCTTAATGTGGTATAAAGAAATCTTAAATGGGAACCTCATTTGGGCCTTGGGATGATACCACCACAGTACATAGTAAAATAATGAATAATATAATAAAGCTGCTATTCAAAGAATCTTTTTTTCTCTCTCTTCTGAAGTTAGAGAAAGGCACTATTTTAAAGTTCACACCATCTGAGCAGCTAATTTGCTATTTTAGCCCTTGCAGGCCAGCTCTGCTGGCTCACATAAACTAACTTTGCTCCCAGGGAACATCCCACGGACTGCAGCAAGGACCAGTTCACACCCCAGGCTTTACAGTACAGATTCTGTGCTGAAACAGCTGTGCCAGGGGCCAAATGCTGCCGTGATCTGCAGGCATGAGTTATACATGAAGATAAGCACTAAGCCTTTGTGGGTCTGACCCCAAATTTCTCAGGTATTCATCGCTAAAGATGGAAAGCCAAAAGGCTTATTGTTCCATCCTGGGAACTCCATGCACTTTCATCCTCTCTATGAGGGTGAAAAACTTCATGTTCAACACAACGTTTTTCCTTGGCAACATCAGGAAATCTTGATAATGCATTATATGCGCAGAAGTACAGCATGTCAGTATCAGATTCATTTTTTAAAGAGGCTAGTTCTCCTTCTAGTGTTCTTAACAGTTTGCATTGGACTATTATGACATGAAATGCACTGTTTCCACACAGTGTTTGGAAAATACTATGAGTAAGACAGTGTTTCAAATATTGCTTCACTCATCTTTCATAACTCATCTTTAAAGATCACTTGGGGGGAACTTGCATAGGTTTTCTTTTGTGAGGGACTTGCATGCTGAAAAGGTGCATTAGATCCTTCCAGATGAGATGTTTTGGCATCTGGAGTGAATTAGCAATCAAAGTGCTGACTGCAAAAAGGGCAGTCCAAACTCAGGTGGTTTGGACATGGCCCTGGCTACCATGTGGTCACTGAAGATTGCCAAAGATGGTTTTTCAAAGCTAAATGTCTAAGAAATTACTCAGGGACAGGCCTTACTATTGCTGTCCAGGCTGTCTATGTGTATATAAATGTATATATGTTTCATTTTCAGGAAAAAAATCATATTTGAAAAGTGGGTCAGAACCAAGAACCCTGGCATATACTTCTATAAACGTTCTTGTAGCTGTGAGTTTGAAAAGGACTATCTGTAACAGAAATACTTGGGCATTGTTTCCATTAGCTGGGGTTTCCAAAAAGAAAAATAAAGGAAAATAACAGAGGCAAAACAATAGTTAGTTATAAAATTGTAAGGACATTCATCTGTGTGATTTGCACACACATATAGGCATATATACTAAAATATACATTTTCAAGCTCACATCCAGGGAAGTAGAGTGGGCCACAATATTACACAGTGCAGATGCCACTCCATGCTAGCTGATGGTAAGGGCTTGTACTGGTAGATCCACCCAGAACACACACAAATGTATGGGGTTGGCATTAATCCTGTTATCCCAGAGGGAACAACATTCATTCCTCCTCCCACAGAGCAGCCTACCATGCATTCACAGTGCTCTTTCCTCCACTTGATTCCTAGGCAAGCCAGACTGCAGCACC
Source organism: Cichladusa arquata (assembly GCA_026413545.1). Lineage (NCBI taxonomy): Eukaryota > Metazoa > Chordata > Aves > Passeriformes > Muscicapidae > Cichladusa > Cichladusa arquata. Next base: position 62,543,123 of record JAOTQP010000870.1, on the reverse strand, counting down.
CCCCTCCTCTTCATAGGCACTCCAGAAGGGCAAGAGGGGAAGGGAGCTGCTTTTTCAGCAAATCCAAAATACTGGCTGCTTCTGTGTGTAGACAGTGGGTTCTGCTATAGCAGCTTGTCATTGGATGCTGCTGGGAACCAGGGAAAAAGCAGCCTTGAAGCCTTGGGTTTCTCAGGCTGCACAAGGATAAGAAATTATAACAATGGTTATGCACCTGCAGGATGCGTGAGAGACGGGATGTTTTGCAGAAAGCATGTTTTCAAAGAGGTGTTGCCTTCTTGGACCAATGAGCCTTTTCTATTCTGGATGGCACGAACTACCCTATATAAGTGTAGTGTTTCTTTAAATAAAGCTCTCTTTTGCTTCTCCATTATATGAAGAATTCTGTTGCATTATCCTTTTCACCGCTCTCCTGTAGCCTAAAATGCAACAGCAGCCGACATTTAAAACAAATTCACACTTGTCACAGAAATATTACACAGCATGTGGATTGTCCCTCCCTAGCTCAGCAAGGCCATCCCTCTCCCCACTCTCCTTTAGATGCTTTTTGCTCTTTCTCTGTGTCTGATTGCCAAGGAGAAAATGTGTGATTGCTCCCAAAAGGTTGACAGACCTGTGCTGTTAGACCGTGTTAGCGTGCACTTGTAAAGCAGAGAGGGGAGAGCTGGAGAAGCCTTCCAGTCTGACATTAAAAGCAAAGGTGCCTCCACAGTTCTCTGTAAAAAAAAACAACAAACCATCCTTCTGAGTCATTCTGTGCACAGCAGAGGAGTTATCAGTTCCAAAAGAGTCTGAGTTGGAGGGGACTGGATAACTGTGTTGGTGAAGAAAGGAGGGAGGAAGTGGAGAGGAAGGAAGGACGGAAGGACGGAAGGACGGAAGGAAGGAAGGAAGGAAGGAAGGAAGGAAGGAAGGAAGGAAGGAAGGAAGGAAGGAAG
>JAOTQP010000870.1:62531487-62542085 GCA_026413545.1 Cichladusa arquata | reverse complement strand
GAAGGAAGGAAGGAAGGAAGGAAGGAAGGAAGGAAGGAAGGAAGGAAGGAAGGAAGGAAGGAAGGAAGGAAGGATTTGGCCCTACAAAATGCAAGTGGATCTTTGTGGCCATGGTGTCCAGCCAATGCCCCCAGTTGTGAAAGAAAGAGATGCAGCTCGATGCAATATTTGGACTTGGATGTGGAATCCTTAATAAGAGAAAAAAGTGGTGGAAGAACAATTGCAATGTAAGTAGATTTATGCAAACCAAATGAGAAGTGTGAAGAGAAAAGAGAGCAAATTCTGGGGCAAGTTTTATGTTCTCCACAATTTACGGTTTAAATTATTGTACAATACATATCAGCTAATAGTTTTTCCACAAGTTCAATTTTGTCACTGTTCACTTTCTGTCAGAGATTATTACACAGGATTGGATTGTTGAACAGTGGCTACATTTCATTCCAAATATGGATGTACTTCAGGGGAGGGATTTTTATTGCTGAATTGTGTCAATTTTTAAAGGAGTCTGGGATCCTTGACGTGGAAAAAGCAATGACTATATTTTACTGGAAGATATTAACCAAAGCAGGGAGGAGAGCCATCAGGATGGGCTTTCATACACTTACAGCACAAGGTTCTTAGGAATCCTTTTTGTTTTTTTTTTCCCCTGGGTCTTTGACAAGTGGAACATGTTTTGGTTTAGCTGTCCATAAGATAAACACAAAAATATCTGGTCTCCCAGATGTGCTGCAGAACGTATTGTTTGTCAAGTATTTTCAAGGTTCTCCAAATGAGCAGGAATTTGTATAGTGTTTTGCTTACTAGAAACTAGCAGGAACTTTTCAACTCTGTCACCACTGGCTCACATTGGGGGGTTTTTGCAGGGTGCTACACGAGAGACACATGGGACTGACTCATGTTCATGTTTGTCAGCATAAATGACCTTTTCAGGACAGACTGGTTGGAAGTTTGCTGGGAATATAGCTTTGGGTTCTCTTTCAGTCCTCTTACAGGAAATTCAAGGATCTGGTGCAGTGAGGGAGGAAAGGAAGGCTGCTTTTCAATGAGTGGGAAAAGGTTTTATTTTGATGGGCGCACGAAATGAGATTTCTCTCTAATCCTCCGTGTAATTCATTGGCGTAATCTCTTTGTAGGCACATCATATTAATCCCTGTTACTGCAGAGAGAACCTCAAACATGGAAAGTTGCAAAACATGCCACTGTATGAAAAGGCCAACATGTTGGATCTCCCTACTATTTATACTATAATAAAGATTTACATCGTTTATGCCTCAGCAGTTCACTGGAAATAGTCCTTGAAGTTAGTATGCACAGAGGAAAAAAAAAGAAATAAAAATGAGAGAAAGTATTTGAATTGAGAGACATGCCGTGTAACATTGAGCCATACCAGCAAAGGGATTTTTCTCCTGTGTGGGAGTGAGCAGCAAAAGTTTGGTGAAAAAGTTTTAATGTCAGTGGAACTCAAAGACTGAAGCATAGTTTACAAAGTCTTTTATGATTTCCTTTCTATTCAACTCCATGGGTTCTGTCAGTGCAGAACAGACACACAAGAGAAAATAACCCATAAAACCATAATGTAAATAAGTTTGCACAATATTCTGTGGTGACAGGCTTTAGATTGCCATCCTTGGGCTGGGATTTGCAGACAGTAAATGTGTTGTGTGGGCATGGCTTATAATCAAAATCCTCTCTATATTAATAAGTGATTACATCCAGAGCAGTATTCCATCTTCCTGCTTAGGATTTCTTCTTGATGGGCTGGAAAAGGAGATTTTTAACTCCACTGGAAAATTATCCTTCACAAAAACTGCCACACCAACCACAGGCAGATTGTAGGGGACAAATTTACATGTCCTGCTAAACCATCTCTGTCCCTACCCATAAAGTTATTTAAGCATCAGACTAACAGTGCTCCACATCCTTGGGGATCTGGGTCAGAGATGTATTAGAAAATGTTATCTTCACTTTGAAGTCCAACTTCAATACAAATCTGCTTGCTTCCTGCTGCTCCTTCTCTTCCTGCTTATTTGTACCAGAAACCTTTTTGTCAGTGAAAGAAACAGAAATAGGTTGCTTGGTACCTCAGTCCCTTAACCACGAATTTTTGGGCCAGTCTTTATCCTGAGGAAAATAATATCTTTTTAAGGGTGGCACACCTATGTTAAGACACCACAAATCACTGACAGAAAATGGAGGGATTGTAAGTGAGACTTCTAAAATGAAGGTTTTTTTCTGTTCAACACAAAACTAATAGGGTGGTGTGGTTCTGCTGTGCCTTGCTAAAGGATGGCTGAAAGCCTATGGTGTTCTGTGAGCCATGGCTGGTGAAATTCCTTTTCAGGATGAAGTACATTAAACAATATCACTTTCTGCAAGTAGTAGGCAGTAGCCATTTGATGCTATAATATTAAGCTTGCAATTCCATAATCTTCATAAAAATAGAAGACTGTTCTGCGTGGTACTTCTTGGGGAAATTTTACTTTCTCTGGGATAATGTATTTATTTTTCCTTTTCGACAAATAACACACATGGAATTATAAGGGATGAAACAGAAACCAGTGGTTCATGTAATCACAGGATCATTTAAGTTGGAAAAGACCTCTAAGATCATTGGGTCCAACTTTGAGCCATGTCCCCTTGTGTCATGTGAAAAGGGGATATTTCCTGGATCCTTGGTGTTTAATCTGTCTGTCACCACCCAGGAAAGCTGAGAGCCTTTGTGCCTGACCAGTCCTGTCCCATTTTGGGGACCTTTTCCCTGAACAGTCCTGCTGGATCAGAGGGTGCTTGGACTGACTTATTCAGGGACACACACCAACAGCATCCCCTTTCAGCAGTGCTGTGGTTGCAGTTTGTGGCTGTGGGAATCATTGTGGAACAGCTTTTTGAGCGTTCCCACCACATTCCATCCAGGAAGCAGCAGCTGCATTTTGCCCTGTAATTTCTGTACTGTTACAGGCTGTGTTAGGAGGTGAACAGAGTTTCTCAGCTTCCTCTGATTTCACCTCCTGATATCTTTTCACACCTCATCAACCAGCCCAGAGCACTGAGTGCTGTGTCCTTGAACACCTCTGGGGATGGGGACCCAGACACCTCCCAGGGCAGCCCCTGATGGTGCTTGATAATCATTTCAGTGAAGAAATTCCTCCTGATATCCAATCTGAACCTCTCCTGGCACATCTTGAGGCTGTCTCCTCTTGTCCTGTCCTAGTTATAAGGATCTCAGGGCTCCTGTGTGATACAAGTGCACAATCAGAGGGCTGGAAGTCTTTTATGCCAAGTCTTTTATGGTGACAGTGACCGTGGTTGTCTCTTACCCAAATACTTGGTGCCATTTACATGTCAGGGCTTCCAAATCCTGTTGCACAGACTCTCACACTGAAGCTCTTTCAGGGCAACCAGGGAATGCTGCCAGCCTTACTGGTCATTCCTGCAGGAATTCTGGACATTGTCTTGGGACAAAATCATTTGCAAAAAAAAAGGAGTAAAGAAAAAAAGAAGTCATGAGTATTTTCACAGCTATTTCTCAGTTTTGAAGGTAATGCTCAAGAATATCTCTTCTCTCGTTTTCCCACATGTCAGGACCTTATCCCAGCCTCCTGAGGATCAGAAATTAAAGTGGGAGGAATTGCAGAGAGTCCAGCTGGAACATTACATTAATATTATTACTGAATACTACTACTACTACTTATTGTTATTATTAGCATCATCATTACTATTATTTTTGTCTTTATTTTACACGGTTCCAATAATTTTTCTGACTCCTGTATTTTTCTAGTACTCCTATATTTAAAAGGATATTGTTTAATCAGAAGCTGTCACTGTTTTCATTATCATAGCAATATTTGCTCTACAGGGCTATGTAAACAAGGCACACTCACATTCCAATCTAGTGCTTCCACATCCCATTTATTTGCAGTATTCTTAAGAATCTTGTACGAGCTGTTTAAACTGTCTCTGCTCTCCTCTGTGGAAGAATCACATTTGGCTGGATTTCTGCTGCAATGGAAGCCAGCCTGGCCACCTTCTCTTGGGCTCCTCGCTTTGTTTAGAGGTGGGAACTGTATCTACCTCTTCCTTTTTGCTTCACAGTGGTAGGTTAAAAAATAACCACCCATAATTTTGTGCTTTTTCCTTCGTGACCAAGACTTGCCCGAAGTTTGAATGGAGTGGGCAGAGCTGCTAACAGAAATACAGACTCACCTGGCAATGCCTGCTATGGCTGGAATCAGCCAAGGAAGGGCCTGGATTTGTTCAAGTGGCAAACGAGAAGAAAAGTCTTAATAGCAGATTCTAAGAAACCTGCACGTGACCAGACTCCACTGTTGCCACCTTTTAAGCACGTGCAGTTGTGGCAAACCTTGCCGTCTTCACAAAGAGGAAAATTCCCACTAGAATTAACAGGAATTTGTGTGAACAAGGATTGAATAAGTGCAGACTCTCAGCCCAGCCCGACGAGTCTTTCCTCATGACAGCATCCAATTAAAATTAATGAAGTAACTTGTTCGAGGATCACCCAGGGAAATGCTGGGAGAGGCAGGGGTAGAACACAGATTACATGAGTCACTGCCAAGTTGCCTGATGTTAAAAAGTCAAAAATACTTAGAACGCAGAAGTGCTGAAGAATAGTGAGAAATGAGGAACCATTAGTTGAAGTGGCTTCCAGGCAATCTGTCTGGGGTGATCAATTTACATATTTATCCCTACCAAGATATAAAACCTGCAATAATTCTCACCTCTCTCCCATTTGATTGGGTATTATAGTCAAAGTGTGAGAGTACCTTATCTTTTGTAAAGGAATATCATTATGTCTTAATACTTCCAGTGGGCTTCATCTCTGTTTTCTTCAACTACCCAAATTTCAGCCCACCCTTCACTTTTCAGAGCAGCCCAGATTTTTCAAATGCAGCTGGCTGTGTCTGATTTTGCCCCTTACCCAGCTCAAACCAGAAAGTTATATTCTTCAGCATTTGTTTTTCGGATTTTACCCAGCTCAAACCAAATGATTATATTCTGTCTGTGACCACCCCTCCTCCTTTCTCTAGCTTACCCTCTTCAATGGAGGCAGCTGAAGGGAGGTAACATCCCTTTGCAGGCTGGCTGAGAAAGCAGCTTTTAAATCAATTTATCATCACCTGTGATGTTAGATTGGCACGAGGGGAGCAGGAAAGGTGTGAGGATTTGGCCTGCTACTTACTAAATAAACAAGTTTGCTTGCTCGTGTTGCAAGTGCCACATGGGAGTCAGTAGAAGCAGGAAGAGTTTCAGAAATCTAATTTGCTTTTCATTTTGTATGCTGTTTGATTACCTTGTACCATTCTTTCTGTTTGCAATAAAAACAGTGACTTCCCAGTCATTTTCATTTTAGGTCCCTCTTTGGCACTCACACACCAATATAACATTTGAATTGCAAATACTGGAAGAATTTATTAAAGATAGTCACCTCCTCTGGATTTTATGTGTATATGTGTCTATATCTTCCTAATGTTTTCAGCTGCTGTGAGGGCTTATTCTGTTTTTCAGGTGCCTTTTAACTAGCTCTGTGTCTGTGAGTGAGGAAGAAAGGAGGGAGCAGTACATTTGATATCCTTCCCTGGAAAACTGTTCAATCACAATTTTTGAAAGAAACATCTGAATATTGTGCAAGAACTCCAGTGTGTTCTCAAAGAAAGTTCCCCTTGACTGGGCACTCAGAGCAACCTTGTCTGGCACCCATGCAATTTAAATTATTAAAGGAATTCAAGAGGAAGATCCTATAATGAAATTGCATCCTCTCCTATTTTTCCAGCTGCCTGCCCTTCTCCCAGCATACCTAACTCAAAAGGAGGAGATTGCCTGCTATGGTCCATTACACTCCAAAAAGAACAAGAGTGTCTGAATAAAAAGTATAAACCATGTCAACACAAGTCCACAAACACCATCCAAGTCCCTGAACCCCAGAATGTAATATCCTTTCTCCAGCATCTAGCTGCTCATGGGAGCAGTACAAAAGGAACAAAAAAACTCCCAAAAAATAACAACAAAAAACCCCCAAACCCAAACAACAACAACAACAACAAAAACAACAAAAAAATCCCCCCCAAAAAATCCCCCCCAACACTCCACGAACAAATTCACAAAGGCCACTGATAAAGGTGAAAAATGGCAAGTCCCACATGGGAAAAACAGCTTTCCCAAGCTTCTTCCAGGGAGAGTGTGAAGCATTTTCCCATTGGTGCAAGCACTGTTAACATTTCTGGAAAAGGAACAAAAGCCACATTGGGATTTCAGTCCCTTGAGCTGAATTTGCAGAAGCCTGGGTGGGTGTACAGGTGCTAAAGATGGAAAAGGTCCCCAGATGATATTGGAACCTCATCTTACAGAAATAAGACCTAACACTCTTAGCTTTCTGCTCAGCTTTATGACCAGCATTTCCAAACAACCTGATACCAACATAAATAAATGGAATAATGTCCTTTAGTTGCTTTCCATTTCTGTATTTTCCCTCTACTCCTTCAACAAAAAAGGAGGTTCCAGCTACATTTTTTCTTAAGTTAATTGATAGAATATTGATACCTTATGCTTGGTGAGCTGTAAACTTAAGATGGAAGGCATCCAGAATCCAGATTTTGTCTTAATATGTCGAGATCTGTGTGTCTGACTGATATAACATGACCAGAGCTGCAGATTGAAGTGAGGAGATTATGCTGCTGTCATAAAGTTGATGCATGCAGCACATGCCACATTGCCACTTTTGGTTGCCTCTGCTGTATTTAGGGGATGTGGCATGACAGTGCATGGATCATGAAGCCAAACCAAATTTCAGGTTCCTCAATTTCCTGACAAGTGGTATTTTAGCAGTAGGATTCCCTCATTCTCCCACTCCCTCACTGCATTCGTAAACTGAAATCAGTATTTTGATTTCAGACTAAATTATGATAGATGTTTTAATTTTGAGGTTTCTGTATTGAATTGAGTCATTAGGAGGATTTCCTCTGTTCTTTGTCTCTCCTAAATGATGCTCCTGTTTTCCCTTTATGATAAGTTCTCCTTTCTACATTTTCAATAATACCAGAAAGAAGGAGTTTTCTGTCCTTTATTACAGAATGTATTTTTAAGGTTCATTTCTTTCTTTTTTATAGAAGATACACATGCAAAACTGCTTTGAAGCAGCACCAGTTGAAATACTATTTGAGTATGGAAGGATCCAATTACTAATGTAGAAGCAGCAGGAAGACCTAGAGGCTATACAAAATCATTATTTTTTATAAGTCATCCTCATAGTTCAGCGAGCCTGGTGTTTATCTCCAGGAGAGACTTACACCATGTGCTTCATCTAGGGGCAAATCTTGTTACTGATCTCATTCCTTTTGCTCTTGGCAGTAGCTTAAATTGGCATTACACTGAAAGCTGAGATGGGAATTCAACAAAAAAGCCGTGGCAAGTGCTGGACCTTTCATTCTCTGAAGAATGTCCATGTTGTTTGTGCTAAATTCAAGTTTGTAGTTCACTTGGACTACCCATGACAAAAAGCTGCTACAGTGGCCAATTCCTTCCTTCATCAGGAAAAAAAAATATTTGCTTTGCCAAAATGTCAAACCTAGTACAGACTGGGAGAAAAGTATTGGCAGGCAAGCAGAAACCTCAGTGGCAGTCAAAGGAGAGGGAACAGAGAGATGTGGGGGTTTTGAGACCACAAGGTGGGCAGGCAATATTTCAAATAACTCCATTTTTATTGTCCCACCTTGCTCAGCGAGGAGAGGGACAATGGTAGGGTGGGGTGGTGATGCTTCAGTGTGAATAAAGTGACTTCCCTTCCTCTTACAGAGGCAAAGCACCCTCATTCCCTTTTATTTGTGTGAGATGCAGGTGCACAGCTGCTCAGACTCTGTCAGCAACAGGATGGTTTGTACTGAGAGAGAATCTTGGGTGTGTCATTGTCACAGCACAGAGGGGACATTGCCTCAAGGCACAAAAAATGAGCCCTTGTGCTTGCCTGGGAAATAAGACCCCAGAAAGGTGCCCTGGGAGAATCTTCCCTCTGGCCTTCCTCCCTTCTCTACAACCTTCCTGCAGTTTCTGCTGGCCAGCATTCAGTCCTGTCTCCTACCTGAGGATCAGTAGGATCCATTGAGATGTGTGGGATCTCTTTGGCAGTAGACATGGTTCACTTTTGGAGTCTGCTAATTTTGCCTCTGTGACCTGAAACACCAGGCACTGTCAAAAATAATTAATGACTCAGAAGGAGAAGTACTAAATAAAATGGGAATGTGAAAATATCCTGTTATCACCACATTGTCTTTTATAAGGAACACGGCACCATGATGAATGATAATCCAATTCATCTTTGATACAAAAGAGAAAAAGAAAGTTGAATTCCTCCAGTGAGTTAGAAGTGTAGACAGTAATGCAGCTCCTTATACATCTTGAGACACTTGTTTATTTGAGAAAATTGACTCTGTTCTTGACATTTACTCTTATATTTATGGCAGTAAAGCTCTGGAAATCTGGAGAGACAGCTTCTTAGTAGTTTGGCTTATGAAAAAAAATACATGGACATCCAGCCAGCTGTACAGTCCAACCAAGAAAAAATGCCAAATTTATTGTTAATTGCCTGGTCTAAGCCAGATGAGCTCAATATCTGCTACCTCACATTTTCACTGGGCTAAACTCAACTTTTTAAGTAGCACAGGTTGTAAAAGTAATAATTTGGAATTACTGAATGTTTTCACTGACCAGAAGAGAAATGCTATCTTTAATTCTTTAATCCTCTCTGGTTTTGTTTTTTTTTTAAATGTTGGCAACTTCAAACTGATTTTGAAGGAAAAAGTTGAAAAATCTTGTTTGAATTCAGCATATTTATATTTATAACATCATTTCCATTTTTAAACCATCAGCTAAATCAGTGTAGAATTCTGAATGTCCAACAAATGCATTTTTGGTAAATAAGTAATTAGTAAAATTTATGAGTGTGATTCACTCCACTCTAGATGTCATTTGTCTCAATTTTTAAAGATCATTCTTTGTTTAGAAATCTGGCTGACTTTCATCTGTTTGTAAAGTCCTGAATGCATATCTAACCTTGAATTACATAACCAAGTGATGAATAGTCACTAATACTTCCATAGCTGCTGCTAGAGTTCATCCCCACTGCTACAAGGCTTCCACTGGATTAAATTTTGGGCAAATAAAGCTCATCTCCCTGCCTAGAATCCCTCATAATAGGAGTGCTTTAAAAAGATGAGAGTAAAAGAATGATTTTTCTCACATTTTGCAAGAAATCTGTAAAGATCTAACACCTCCCAAAGCCCTCTGCAGTGCCTTTCCAACAGGACAATCCTTCCTGGCCAGGAAAGACAAACCACACTTGTTATTCCATCCTTTCCCAGCTCCCATGGTGGGGAGGCTGCTGAGCCAAGGGTCACCCCTGTCCCCATGGGTGCTGATTTTGGAGGCTGCTGCAAGACAGGGCAGAACAGCCCAAATGAAAGAGCACTCTGAGGAAAGAGTTCATGGTTTAGGCACTGCTGGTACCTCCCTGCTGCTTAAATTGCAGCTGAAATTAGGAGTCTATAGCAGTGACACATCTTTATTTTTATAAATAATGACAGGCTCAGAGGCATATGAGGATCTGAGTTATAATATTCTGATGAAAGGGTCTGTGTTTATATTCTCATAAAAAAAAAAGAAATCTCTTTGGAAGGCATTTATCATAATAAGTTCCTTTTATTTTATTATTTCCTATTTGGAATGTTATGTTCTTTGGGAGATTTCAAGTACTGATGTACAATAAAATTCCCAGGAAGAAAGTCACAAAGGGAGAAAAAATTATTTTCAAAAAGAGAAATTACATGGAAATATGAGAGAAATATAATTTATTTTTCTTCTAACTGGCTTGCAAATGGAATGGATATCATTGTTTTTAAGAATACTTATTTGACAAAAATAATCCAGCTGTTTATGAGAAAAGAAAATATGAGAGATCATGAGGAAAAATGTAAGGGTAGGAGATTTAGCTAAACTCTTACCTTTCATTTTAATTACAAGAAAATGGTAAGCTAATGGTCTTTGGATTGGAGATCCAAGAACTGTGCCCTCCTCCCTCCAAAATGTATCTGAAATTTCTGCTGTCTGCACAGCTTGTGTATAAATAAATTTTAACTACAACATGTTTCTCTCTTTCTTAAGCAAGTTTTTACTCTCTATACTAACTTTTACTCTCTATTTATGGTCCTTGGTTGATGATAACAAGCTGAGCCATATCACATATAGAGTGACACAGAGAAAGTGTGTGAAAAGCTGTTTCCAGGAGGCAGATACTGCTCTTTTAGGCAGCATCTTTTGGGCTGCCTTATGCAGCAACTCACTCATGCACCTCACTAACAGAACCAGCCCTGCAGGATGAGGCACATTCCAGTCACCAAGAGCCTTTTCCCAGGAGGAAGCAGGAGTCTGGTCTGGTTAATTAATATTTGACACTACTAATTAATTTTGCTTCAAATATATTCAGTACTTTGTGCAAAGTTTTGTACTCATCGAGTATGATAACAGCAATAGAACCTTGGGAAATGGTCAGGAAAACTTCCCCTTCCCCTTCCCCTTCCCCTTCCCCTTCCCCT
>JAOTQP010000870.1:62499344-62530539 GCA_026413545.1 Cichladusa arquata | reverse complement strand
CCCCTTCCCCTTCCCCTTCCCTTCCCTTCCCTTCCCTTCCCTGTTTTATTCCCATGGAATTTTCCTTCCTCCAGCAAAGACTGGTCTCTTTCCCATGGAATTTTTCTCTGGGTGTTTGCAACAGAGCACAAAGGTTTCTAAAGAAGGGAACAAAGTTGGGTGAGAGAGGAGCTCCAGAGCAGCCAGGGTCCGAAAGAGTTTTCAAGATCCTTCCAGCTTCTGGTAAAACTCCTGATTTTGGTCATTCTAGAACATAAACATGTATTTGTGGGAAGACCTGTGCTGGTTTTTGCTTTTTGACCATCTCAAGAGAGAGGGACAATAACCAGTGAAGGAACAGGGATGAGCCTCAGTGTACATTTGAGGATGCTCAGACAGGAATCTTCTCATCTGTGAGATGCTGATACTTGAACCTTCCAGACAAAGGAAGCATGGAAGCCTCACTCAGAAAAATCTCTTTTGGATAAACCCCCTCTGAAAACATGAAATGTGTATGAATCATCCCTTCATCAAATGAAAGCTGAACTGTAAAATCTTGAGATACGGCATTTAACTCTCACACTGTTTGTGGGGATACTGCCAAAACTGAAGACTCAAAACTGCTCTTGCTCATCTAGTGAAATTCTTGAGGAGAAAACTAAAAATCATAGCAATGTTTTGTAGAGTTTTGCTGCCTGTGGTGGAATAATTTTCTAAGTTCTTGCATGCTTCCAGAAGGAAAGCTGAGGTAACCATAGTGGTACTCTATTACAAATAAGAATTGTTAAGTGCTCATTTTTAAGAATCCTATTCCATTAGATTCCTTACAGAAAACCTCATTTATGCATCTGCTTTGCTTTTTTTTTTCCCTTGGAAAATGCAAAATTAAGTCATCGTGACAACATTTTATTGTGTGCAAAATTAGCTCAATTACTAAATCAGACAAGAATTCCAATAGAAACAGATATAACAATGGTTTGGCAAATAAAATCCTGATGACTCCTTCTTCCCCTACTTAGAAAATGAAGATTGGCCACATGTTGTGGCAGGTCCTGCATTTTTGGCTGTAGAGTGAAAAATTGTGAATTTTAAGTGAAATTAAATATCTCCATTCTGCCCTTTAAACTTGTTCTGGTTTAACCCTGATAATGTTCTTTGTATATGAAAAGTATCTGTAAATGGAGGATCCCAAGCATCTATCCTTTCTTTTTATTTATCATAGATTTTGATTTTGTACCCATGTCACAAGAGCTGCACCATGGTTTCCATGGATTAAAAATTGGAAAGAGCTGGTAACTCTCAGGACAAATGAAAATAATAAATCTCTGAAAGGATAGGAGGTATGAGGGTAGTAAATTCTGCTCCTGCCTAACTTGAGGCCTTGACAAGTTAGACACTTGGCTGATGTGCTTAAATTGGAAACAAGGTCAGGTTGGGCTTCCCACATAGTAAATTCATGTTTGCTGAGGGAGGTGCAGCCCACCTCAGAAATGAATCACCCACTGGAGCTTCACTGACTGCAAAGGCACCCTCCAAGTGACCTCCATCCAGATATAGATTCTTCAGCCAGGTGCTTGAGGTTGGTTTAAAAGCTCTCTCTAGGTAGGTAGATAAGTTTAGATTAGAGAGGGAAAAAAGGCAAGATGAAATGAGAAGTCATGCTGTGTTTAAAGAACCCAAGCACACTTGGTGTTTGAAGTTTTGATAAGAAGAAAAAACAAGCACCTCAAAGGAGAGCTTTGGTCCTTCATTCTTTGTGTCCAATTTTGGCCTCTGACCTTCCATGCCAGAAAAAATAAAGCCCCCACCCTCCTGCTCAGGTTAGGGTGGTTACTTGCTCAGGAATGTTATACCACCTGTCCTGGGTCAGACCAAAGGTCTTCAACAGCAGCCAGAATTACTTCCCTGTGGGGGAGCACAAGTTTGGAAAATTCTGCAATATTCTTCCAATGTCTAACAGTCTGTGGCTCATGAGCATCCTTTGTAGTTAACCTGCAGCTGTATTTCTCTTACACTGATCTTCTCTCTTTAAACTCCGTCCACTCTTGCCACCCACACTTTCCTGGGTGAAGGAGCTGCCCTGCTGAGCTGCACATTCAGCCTTCCCTTTGTTTCTTCTGATTTTGTGGTCTTTTCTGTCCCTGATCCTTCTGCAATCAGCACCAGGAAGCCTTGATGGTGTTACCCTCCTTCAAAAGCTCTGAAGGGTGTGGAGGGGACTCCTCGGTGCAAGCTCCAGAGTGACTGAAAGGCTTTGGGAATGTGCCACCCTTTTCTCTCTTTCCAGGCTCAAGAGGACACAATTGCCTGGCTTGAAGAAGGTGCTAAAACACAAAAACCTCATAAACACCAGCACCAGAGAAGAATGACATGGAAGGGAGAGCACTGATGATGGATTAAGGGCAAGATCTTGGTAGGCAGCTGAAAATTTAACATAGATTTGTTAAATACAACATACTGGAGAACTTCAAAAGAGGTCATTCTGCAACTGCCAGAGTTCCTGAGAGGGCAGATGTGAGCAGCCTCTCCAACTTTGCCTCTTCCCACTGCCTGAGGAAGTTTTTACCCTGTTTGATAAAAATAGAAATAATTTTGATGAGTTACTGTCTTCTAAACCAACAGTGAACCTTAAACCTCCAGAACTGATTGGAAAATTTTTCAAATTCCCCTTAAAAAAAAAAAAAAAAAAAAGAGAATGCAGTTAGTCTGTGTTAAAAAAAGAAGTTATGTTAGGGAACACAGTGTATTAAGACAATTATTTTTAAAAATTTAGGCACAAGACAAGAAAGAAAACAGCTCAGATTTTCCAGGAGATATGCTAATCAGGAAAGACTATGTTTCTCAATTAACTTTTCTCCCCAGCTTCAATTCCAACTCAGTTACAAAGTGCATCCTTTGCAGAAATGGGAAAAAATCTTTAATATTTGTGCTGGTTTGTTTGTTTGTTTCCCACCAAGCTCCTTTTAGTTGTTACAGTTGCCTACTCTATTTGTATATAAAATCTTAACCAGTGGCCCTGACTAACACATCTAAAAACCTTCTCCCCTCCAAGCACACACTTTATTATCTCCTGGAAAAGGCACAGCAAGTTGGGATGTGAAATGGTCCAGCAAGAGAGAAAAGGTGAATTCCACAGGGCTCTTCATGAGGGAGTGAAATGGTGGCAAGAAGGATGCGTTTAAATGGTGTTATCAGGTTTCAGGTTCCTCCAGCTGTGGCAGGGAGTTAATGACATGTTGGCAGGCACACCTAACCGGGCAGATCAATAGAGATAATTTGTTTGCAGATAGTGCACTGTTATCTCCACACTGAAGTGCACCAGAGAGATGGTTTCCCTGCAGGAAAGCACTCACTTTGCTTCAGAAGAGGAGTGCCTGCAGAAAACCCTGCTGTGCCACCCTGTGCTCTCAGAGCCCATGGGGGCTGCTGAATCCACAGTCTGGACTCATCAAAGCAAGAATGGCACCAGGGGATGCATGAATGACCTGACTGATGCACTGATGGGGTGGGATGAAGGGAAATAAAGATAAAAAAGGTTACTGAGCTATGGGGTACTGTGATTTCTACCCATCTGCAGCTCTTCTTTTTCTTTACTTCACTACCTGTAGCTTTCATTTTAGTCTCAGATGCTCCCATTTTGCTCCTGCCCATCCGCTCTTTTCACAGGCTAAGTTATTTCCCGTTTTCCCACTTCCTCTCACCTAGAATCTGATTCCCTGTCCCTATTTTGTAGTCAGAGTTCATCAAAACTACTCAGACCTTGAGTATAAAAACATGGCACAAGACAGGAGTCTTAGTATGAAAGTTCACAATTCATGGCAACAGGCTTGTTTAAACTCAATTATTTCTCTCTACCTTTCTGATGGGAGAAGAAATAATCTCTGCATGTAAAGTGTCTTAGTGAGGATACAGAGCTCCCACAGTTTCAAATGTCTGTCTCTGTTCAAAGCACTTATGTGCTGCATTTGGCAAACTTATTAAATAAATACTAGATAGGAATAATTTGACATCAGCTAAACTCCACGAATCTTTCTAAGTTCCCATTTCCCAGGTCCCTCCTAAGTACTTGCTCTCCTAGGAGAAATACCAAATGACCAGGGAAGGTACTGAGTGTTGGAAAAGCTCCTGACCAGGACATCACATCTCCTCACCATATCCCAACCCTGCCTTCATCTCAAATAATTAATTAAAAAAAATATATATACACACATTTATGATGTATAGGCCTTTCCAGGGTTTTCCTTTTTTAATTGGCTTTTTAAATATCTATACCTTAAATCACATACATGGCGATTGTGACTGCTTTAATATTTTGATTCTTTTTTGGGTACATCTGGCCCCAAAGTCATAAACCAGCTAAAACTACAGCTGTGCTGGAATCACATTGCAAGATGTACAGGTGAGTAATACCTGGAAGTTCATGTATCCAGTCCATGTAGATATCTGTCCTTCTGCCATTTCCTGGGTTCTGTACTTGTGCAGATTTCCTTCTGCTTTGCAGTGCCTTGTTAATTTTCTCTGTTTCTTGTGTTGCCACGACTGTTTCCTGTGATTGAGCATCTGTAACCCTCTGAATGGAAACACGTGCAAGGAACAGACACTGGGGATTTTACATTTCTGCTAGAGACATACTTCAAAAGTTTTACAGAGGAAAAAGGACTCGCCAGTGAAAACTAAGCAAGCGTCCCCCCCACCTCCCCTTCAACGTGTAACACAGAAACCACCAGATACATCCTAGTAAAAAGTTAAATGAGCATAAAGAAATTATAGGAGTCCTTCAAAAATAAAAGCAAATTACTCTGTTCTATCTGGCATTGCAGGCTCTGTTTCCAGATATGTAGCAAGCTCTGGCTAATAGCAAAATGATTTCAAAAAGTACATTCATGTCAGGCTCAATTCCTTCTTTATGGACAGGCATTATTTCTGGGAATTAGCTGGAAAAGCAGGCATTTCTCATCTGATTATGGTTGAAAAGCCTGATTAAACAGCCCTTTTGGGTAGAACAGTAGCCCTCTATAATAAGACATGGTAAATTATTGACATCATCCAGAGATCTCTGAGGAAATGAAATAATTTTTTTTTCAATTCTTGCAACACGAGGACCTGCTGGGTGGGAGCACACAGCCATGGAGAGGTTACTTACTCAGAAATTGCCAGGAGCTGTGGTAGCACAGCACAGGCACTTTCATCATCAGATGAGAAGGCAGTTAAGAATTTGAAAGCAGGGGAAGCCTGGAGGACATTTCCTGTCACAGGAATCCACATAGCATTCCTTAAACTCCTTTTTTTTCAGAGGTGCTTGGAATTATTTTTGCAGAGTGAGGCTGAGGAAAGTGCTGGTGGAGGAGGGATGCTGTGCTGTGATTTCAGACTGGGATCTCTTCTCAGCAGTGCTGGCAGACAGCTGGTTAGAAACTGATACAGACACAGTGAGTCTGAAAATGCCTTTGAGCTCCATTTTGCCTCCAAGTGCAATTGGATTTATTCAAAACTTCCACAACCACTGAAACTCATTGCACTGCCTGCAATCCAGTGAACATTGTGGCTTACACAGAGGAAAGGAGGTTTATCCTCTACTATCTACAAACTTTAGTGTTCCAGCCTGTGCTTAATTCCAGCACTCAGGTCTTGTACTCTCTCACCAGCTTCTCACATCATGAGCTAAAGAGTCTCTGACACTTCCATTACCTTCAGAGGCATTAAGCCATCATCACATTATATTCCTTTTGATTTGCTGCTGAAGCACAAACTTTGAGAGTTCCCCTAGTCAGCAGACATTTCAGTCATCCAATGGGGCATGAATTAATAGTTTATACTATACCCCAGGACATGTATATCCAGCTCTACAAATCAGAAATTCAGTCTTATTGTCGCTTCAGTCCCAAAACGAGTCAATATTGGAGTCTGAAATTAATGGGGAAAAATGTGAATTGCTAGAAATCTTCCAGCAGTCATGTGATGGAGGATCTCTATCAAAGGAATCTCCTCAGGGAAATGAATGTAATTAAGGACCAAGGTAATAAACTGCCAAGAAATTTTAACTAGTAAGAGAAGCCTTATTTAAACCCTGAGTTCTCCCAGTGAGGTGAACAGGGAGTGTCATCTGCCTCTGAGCTGCTGCAGAAAGAATTTTAAGTACAAAAATTAATATCCTGCATGTATAATACCTCTGTGTTTTCTGTTGCCTCTCCATATATACTATCCGGCCATACCAAAAATAAATTTATAACATTTGTAGAGGTCTCCTGTGCAGTTCTGCTTAGCACCCTATCTATCATCCAAAGAAATCCAAAGTATTACAGGCAAAGTAGAGTGCTAAACACTGTTCTGAATTGCTGCCTTTACTCCTGCAGCAATAATTAAAATTAAAAAATTAGATCAGATACCCCAGGACTGTCACAGACCCTACAACACTTTGCTAATGAAGAAGTGCATCAGCCTGAGGCTCTTTGTGGAAGGAGGTCACCCCATGAAAGGGTCCTGGTAGCAGAGCATGCTGTAATAAGAGATATTTTTGTGGCTCCCTGATGGTTTTGCACAAAAATATAAATATCAGTTTTATCAGACACACTCTGGAGTTTGAGCTGGCAGAGTCCTTTCCCTCCAGTGCCTGAGAGTGCCACAATAAAGGAAATAGGGCAGTGGTTAAGTGTTGCCTGGGACTGTCCAGCAGTCAGGCAGCTGAAGGAGCAGAGAGAGGCACAAGAATTAAAATGGTCTTCAGGAGAAAAATATCAGTGAACAGATCCCATTTGCTTTGTTTATTTGCTGCACTGTATTACATCAGGTCACCATGACTCTGGATTTTAAGAGCTGCAGGGATCACGCCTGCATGAAGAGTATGATTTTGCAGAAAACTGGGAAATCAGCTTGAGCCAGAATAGAAAAAAAGGTTTTTGGTTTGTTTTTTTTTGTCTGGGGAAGGAACAGGACAGAAGGAGCAGCTTTTCACCCTAGAGAGTAATGAGACAAGTTCAAACCCACTTGGAGCATGCAGCTCCATGCAATTGTTTAAGAACCACTGAGGCTGAGGAAGGAATTTGAGCCCTTCACTTCCCCCTCTGCCCTCTTTCACTCCTTTCCCTATTATGCACATCTCGACTTATTTTATAACTGGAACACTCACTCTAATTGTGTTATGTCTATGCTGCATTGTCTGGTCTCATATTGTCTGCAGCTTTGACAAGCTTTAAAATTCCCTAATTGCAAAGTTCTAGCTGAGTTCCTGGGAATCATGATGCATTTGGGAACATGGTGGGGAAGAAAAATAGGCACTTTTTATTTGTCTCTCTGAAACAATTTAAAAGGCTTCCCCAAATATGCTAGAATAGAAGTTCTTCAAAGAGAATGGGATAAATCTTGTTTATCAGTAAAAAAAAAAAAAACCCACAGTGTATGATTTTACACTGCCATCACACAGGGATTCTTTGCTTCTGCTGAAAGTGATGGGGGAAGAGCAGCATAAAAAAGCAAGGGGCTGGAGCAGAGAGGGGAGCTCAGCTTGGATTCTGCAGGAGAACCTGTGCCAGGAAGGAGCTGGGTCTGCAGGAGCAAGAGGAGGAATACTCTGAAAAGCAAAAGGAAAAGACAGGGAAAAGATGAATGTGCCTGGAAGCTGTGGGATAAGTGCCAGGTAGAGACTAAAGACAATAGTAGGAGCTGAGAAGCTGCTAGCTTGGAAATGGGGTCAGGGGAGACAGGAGTTTTTGGGAAGACAATGCTCTGGAAAATGTGGGACTGGATGAAGGCTGGGAGTATGGCAGCCAGGACCATGCAGAGAGTAGCACACAAAGCCCCCATGTAAAAATAGATGGGCTTGGGGAACAGAAATAGAATTGATGCTTTGCATGAAAGATGAAGTCAGGCCAAAATGCACAGTTAAGGAATTCATAAAAGATTTTGCCAACCCAAAGGGTTATAAATCTGAGGCTGAAAAAAAGTCTTTCTGCATCCTCAAAAGTCTCAAATGTGGCAAGAAAAAGTTTATTGTCAAATTAACCATGGAAACAGTTTCTGGAGCAGGAGTTCCTAAGTCTGCTGCTCAGTAAAGCCTCTCAAGCATTTGAATTCCTTGTGGGTCACCATCTGAACAAAAAACGTACTTTATCTGAAAGTTAGATTATTTCCTAGACTATTTACCATTGCCTCATGGACTAGTAGCTTGAGAATCAAACGATTTTTGGGGACATTTTTAGAGGGCAGATGACTGAAGGAAGAGATAGCAGCAGGAGCTGGGTAGGAACTTCCTTATATTGGGAGTTCTGCCTGTGGTCTGTAAATTCTGTCTTCTTTGTGTCCATTATCACTGTCCATTATCCTTCTTCCCAAGCTTTGTCAGCCCCCCCGGGCTGAAATCATTGAAGCATGTCCAGCCCTAAACCTTTACAAGGCAGTTCTACCCACAAATATTTTATTTTTTTAACACCTGGGGATCACTTGCAGCTTGCTGGCGCTCTCTGTGTTTCACCAATTAAATTTTCACTCTTGTTTATTAGACTTGAAAGACTCAAATGACAAAGGACATCCTTTCTAAAGAAAATTTTACATGTTCAGCACTGTCAGAAGAAAAGGTAGGATCTGGGGCTAGAAACATAGGGAAGGAAGATGGAAAGAGGACAACATTTTTATTTGAGAGACTGAGCTGATAGGACAAAAAGGTGCACAAAAGACAAGGAATAAGGGATGGGGAAGGCTGAGTCTAGGTGAGAAAGAGGCAGAAGAACATCAAAATAAGGGAGGGCTGTCTCCAGAGGTTATAGTGATCTGAATCTCCATGCTGATGCCAACAAACAAGACATTGTGAACTTCCACATTTGGTAATGAAACTTGTCAAGTCTAATTATTTATTCTCCTGGTTGCATTCCTTCAGTGTATGGATATTTTACTGAAGCTAACTGTACCAGTACAGGTTTAAGCAGTCACGGAAAATCCAGTGTGTTTTTTTGACTTTTCCCCCTTAAAAATGTCCAAGCATTTGGATGCTTGGAGTAGTGTTATACTGAGAACAGTGTGCTCACACTGTGCTGGGAATAAAAGCCCTGAGAGTCTCTGCCTGGCAGAGAGGTTTGCCCTTGGTGCATCTTCAGTGTGTTTTCTTTCCATATCTGTGTTCTTATTGAAGTTACCTTCAGAAAAACACAACTCAGAGCAATGAAGAGTCCACTACAGGCAAATAATTCCTTCCATACCACAGGAAATATTCATTAGGCTGTGGCACTGGGAAATCTGGTATTGCTCTGCAGTGCAGGTAGGAAATAATGAGCATGTACAAAATTAATGCTGTTAGATGTATACATTATTCTAGGTCATATGGGTGTGAAAGACCACACCACTACAAATTTCTCATGCTCCTACTGAATTTCTGAGTGCTGTGCAGGGCATGTGATGGGGATGAGCACAACACCAACAGAAATGTGACTGTAGCTGGAATTGTCTTTGCCTATCGACCAGGGAAAGTCTGCAGGAAGCAGCAATAGCTTTTATCAGAATAACACCCGTATTTTGGGGTAAATAAAAATCTAGACAAAGCCAAAGAGACCTATTTGGCTTTTTATGTATATGTTTCTCATGGCTGTAGATTTGTGATTTTCAGATAAGGCATTAGGAATTGGAGTTGTGCAAGTCCGAACTTTTTCTTTCCTGCTGTCTTTTGGAGGTATTCATCAAAATGAGTCACTTATACAAGAAATACCATGAATTCTGGGTAGGAAAACAAATATCAGGTCACTAAGAGATAGACAAATGTACAAGGATGATTATTCTTTACACAGTTTCCAGGAGTACAAAAAGTGGGAGCTTTAATTAGAATTGTTTAAATGGGGAGCAACCTGAAGATCTCTGTCATTAGAAGCTGTAAATTCATGGAAGCATCAATTTCCTAGATACAAGGGAAACCCTACCAGAACTGGCTAGACAATACATGGACAATTTTTCTGACTGAATTAAAAATTTTCCTTGCTTGTATTCATAAATCAAACTGAAAGGCCAGGCTATTTCATCAGGCTCATGTGAAGGGTCCATTCAACTACTGACAGCACAAAAAAATAGGGTGAAATCCTGTTTGGATTAAGTTAATCTGCTTACTCTATAATAAAACAATCTCAACCCATTTGGGAAGAAAAATGCATGGGTTAAATCTCACTGGGAGAGAAACATGGCTTCAATCAAAAAAATTTATTAGTCAAATCCATAACAAGACCAAGAATTCAGGTTGATGTTCAGCACTTCAGCTGCAGAGCTCTGCTGGCTATTCAATACATTTGCCAGAGTTCTAGTTCCAAATAAATTAACATAATATAGGCTTTGCCTGCAAAGGAAAGTGGCAGTGGTTTCAGCTGGATTTTTTTCTTTAAACCAATTTCATTAAACATTGGGCAAATCCATGTGTGGACACAGTTAAATTGATTTACAATTGGCTTATGCTGGTCTAGCATAATTCAAAAGGTGGAGTTTTATATGGCAGCTATACATTGATTTAAGTGCATCTACACAAGGCTGCAATTGTTGATTTAAACAGACTGAAAATAAGATTTCAGTTAAGCCACTTTAAATAGTAGGTTAGCTTTTACTACGTAAATACTCACTGAGGAAGTTGACAGCCACTTTTCAGAAAACAGAACATTCAAATCAATTTGAGTTCAGTTTTAAGAAACAGACATGAGGCTTTCTGTTTGTACAAAACCACCAAGGATCCACTCAGGTGCTGACCTGAAGATTTTATTTTTTGACATAAGATTGTATTTTAAAACTGACCCTACTTTTAAAGTTGATCAATTTAATCTTATGTGAATCCTCTTTTTTTTTTTTTTTTTGGTCTTTATCGACTTAATATTTACATATACTTTCAACATTCTCCCATTGCCACAATGACTGTTTGCTCATACTTAGAAAAGATATATTAAGTATTCCAGCAGTATTGATCATCTGAGCCTGTGAAGGACACTTAAAACCCACAAGTGCTGATCATCAGGATGTTTTCCTACAGTGCACAGAGGAGGGAAAAAAGAGATTGTGCTAAGATACTGAATAACTTCCCTTGTAGGGATGTTCAAGTCGTGCTCCAAGGTCCAGTGGTTCCAGAGGGACCAGGATTTCACCCTGTACCTTCTCTTTGCTTGGTTTAATGTTCAGTGTGCCATCAGTGACAAATCTGATTTGTTTGGTGAAAGCAGAACCATGGTGACAATGATTTCCCTGTTTATTAGCTTTAATAATAGAAAGTTGTTGTCACCTCCCTGTCACAAAGAGTGAAGAAAAGGCCACCAATCTGCAGTCATTTTATGGGTGAAAATGGTCTTCATTTCGATGGTGGTGTTCACAATTCCATTTGGGGCTTTAGACATGAGGGGTAGGGGGCTTTATCTGGGAATCTGGAATGTTAATGTTCTTAGGTGATATTGGATTCCTTTTGCTGGTAATTTTAAGGTGTCAGATCATCTCATTTTTCTTGTTTAAAAAAAAAAACAACAAACCAAAACCCAAACATTATAATGTAATATATGTCTGGAGGTAAAATATTTTTATAGCCTCAGAGATAAGTTATCTTTCATAGTAATGATTAAATGATATGTAAGAAAAGGGATGACCTTTGAGGCAAAGAAATTTCCACTTATAAAAGGGAAATTTTAACAAGATGCTCTTGTGAGGCCCCTTCCAGCAGGTTTGTGGAGGAGGCTCTTCATGTCATTACCAGTCCCCCAAGGTAAATCACTGAAGAGGCTGGTGCAGAACAGTTTTTAGCTGCCAGCCATGGCACAGTGCTATTGCTGCCCCTTCATGGGTCTTGGATGACCTCAGGGGTGCTCAGACTCCACATCCAAACAGAAAAACAACACATATTTGCTGTCTGCTCAACAGAGAAAAGGTCTGTGAACAGTAAAGTGGTGCATGGAGTCTGGCTAATACAGATAAGAAACAAAAGGCTAGCTGAGAAGGTTACAGTGAATTTTAAAAAACACAGAGAAAAAAGAGAGGGAAAGCAAAACTAACAGGAGCAGAGTATGTCAGATTTCTGTCAATTTGCTATGGAGTATAATGATGTAAGTATATTAAACCCCAAAATAAGAAAATGCAAATCCTGATTCCACTGAAGTTGATGATAAACTAGACAAAACTGGAATTTCTCTCACAGTGTACTTGTCACTGTACAATGTGCTGGTCACTATTATACTCTGCTGTAACCATCAACAAAATGTGATTGACCCTGGGATTATTTTGGTATTACCCTTCTTACTTTCACTGATTTCCAGAGGTGAAGTTCCACTTCCCAGGGCAGCACACATATCTTATCTCTTTCAGACTAAGGCAGTACAGATATGCTTGAAAATCAAAAGACACAAAAAATTCTGCCTTAACATTGTAGAAGGTTGTCCAGACTTTAGCTGGGAGTAGTTTCAGGATGGGGCTGAGCATAAACACAATAAAACCAAATGAAATAAAAGGGCAACTTTAGAGTAGCCATTTCTATCTGTGGCCTACAAACTGCTACAGCATATAAAATATTCCTAAAAGCCTAGAAAAGGCAATGAAATAAAGCATTTATATTGCCAGTCAGTGAAATTCACTCTGCCAATGCCTGCAGTGACCATGAGAGTTTTTGAGAATCCAAAAAAATCAAAGAAATTGAAAAGTCAAATATGTTAAAACAGTGATACTGCTAAACTTGATGACAAGGTTTCATAAGTGGATGTAGAAAATGAAAATGATCAATATTATGCAAAATACATAACAAAACCAAAGAAAGAGTAATAAACCATTTTAACAAGGGTCTAGGATTTGGATGAATACCTATTCATTCAAGGTACCTTCCTCAGGCTGAAATCCATGTGCTTTTGATAGCCTGGAAACATGTACAAGAATGGATTCTTTGGAGTTACTAAGGCTGGTTCCCTAAGGAAAAGGAGCTTTTTTAATCATAACTTTTGAGTGCTTATTTACCTTGTCTTTTCACCAGTAGCTTCTGAGGGCTCCAAGTTCAGCCAAACTTGACCAATAATTAAGTTCCTACAAGTTTTTTAAGCACAGTGAGGCAAAAAGAGCAAGAGAGTACGAGCCCTTGGTGAGGGAGAGAAGCTGCAGTGTGACTTTTACTTTGCTTGACGACAGAGAATTGACACAGAAAGCAAACCCTCTAAGTGCCATTGTCTTCAGTCAGGCCTCAAAATCACTGCAGGACACTAACCCATAAAAATGTAATTTTTATTACCTCTGGCAGCCCTAGAATTATTTGTTCTGAGAATAGATATAACAATGGGTTGCATTACTGATTAGGAGTTTTGCTGCTGTCTCAAGGGTATTCAGGACTTGAACCTTCCACACAGAGGGCAAACTCTGCAGGGCACAAGCTCCATTAAGAGCAGATGATGTAGCCTAGAATTCTTGATCTGTAATCAGGCTGGGGTGACAAGAGTACACAGCCTTGTGGTTTTAATGATTGTAGGACCTGTTGATTTACCCGAAGGTTAAAAGTTCCCCAATTGCCCAGGCTTTGATTGGGATGCCAGGCTGAAAAAACCTGTGATAACATTGGAAAATCTCAGGCTCAGTTCTGGGAAGTGTAACTGCAGTGACTGAATAGGTGTTCACCCTGCTTCAGCCTCATGGCATGTCAAGGGATATGTTCACTTCCTACAATAATACTTTAAAATCATGAAGGCAATCAGCTCATCTCCAGTAGGGGTGATCAGTTTAAACATCTGAAACGATTGGCTGTTAACAGAATAACCTGGTGTCACTATACAAATTTCACACTGGGAGCAATTTTTAAGGAGCTGGAGTTAAATCACAAAAATTAAATTACTGTATTATTTTCATTAGGTGAGCTCGACTGGACTGTGGGATCTCAGGAGGGGAGCTGAGCTCTCTGAGCATTTCCCTGCTGGACTGCAGAATCATCTGCTGAACCAGAGGCATCCCGTGGCAGCAGAAGTGCCTGGTGGCAGAGCTGATGTTGCTTAGCAACTTTCCCAGGGATGGCTCTGACAATTAACTCTCCTGTGTGCCTGGTGTGTGCTGGGAACAGGGAAAAACAGAGCCAGCAGCCCTCCAGAAGAGACCCCAGGAAAGCTGTGTGTGCCCACCTGCAGCAGGACTCCAGCCAAAGAAGCCCTTGTGCTGGGGCTGTTTCTTAAGCAGCAGCTTTTTTTTTTTGGATGCCCTCATTCTTTCCACACAAAACACAGCATAGTTTCTAAGAGGATTAATCAGCACCAAAGTGGGCACACCTGTTACAGAACAAGAACACCTGCATGGGCATTGCTTCAAAAAATGACCTTTTCCATTTGCATTCACACTTGAACCTGAAATTACTTTCAAGTGTGGAAAGCCCTCATTTAACCTGAGCCATTGGCCCAACCACAAAACCATTTCATTTTGCCCACCACATGTTATTTTTGCTCTTCATCTGAAACCACATGAAGCTGTGCCTTAGTCTGAGTCAAGGTGCCCCAAGCCACTGAGGAAGAATGAAGAAAACGATGAGTTCTCATCTTCAGGATGGTGCAGGGTTGCTCCAGAGCTCAGCCACAGTCATGATCCTTTTCCTGGCTCCCCCTCTCACTTCCCAGGGAAAAACCACCTGTGTCCCAGTCTGTTAAAAGACCCCAAAACAGTCACAGAGCTTTTATAAGCAAGAAGAAGAGCATTTCCTGTGTGCTTTGCAATGTGGTTTATTAAGGATGCTGAAAGCCAACATTTTGCTGGAAATTGCAGTGAAGGGAAACTTGGAGGTAAATTTACATTTTTGTAGTTCTAGTCTCTGAAGGACAACCTTTCTTCCTTCAATAATTAAAAGTCCCTTTTCAATCAGGATGCAACAGTTTTAATGCACATTACACATGAACTGTGGAAAGAAAAAAACCAACCAGCTTGTTTTGTAGTGGTCAGAAATAGCTTTTCTGCAGCTCAAAATTCAATAATTTAAAATGTTACAGAGCTCTTGTCTTCTGACTTTCCAATCAGCTCTTGCACAGGAATGATGCTTTATTATTGCCACTGCTTCTTTTGTCTGTTGAGTCATGTCATTAGAAAAATGATTTCTTGGTGGAAAAATTGCCCTAATGACAATGAATATAATTTTGAAAATTATTTCATTGCATGAAGGGTTTGACACAGTTTATACACTGACTGATTTTTAACATGGCAGTGATTTATGATCTACCAAAGAAAACACCCAGCAAATGAAAACGCTCTGCAAAGCCTGTGCATTTACATAAAGAGTTTACATTTAATCAGGAGCTGAATATGCACAGGCACAGCCTGTTTCACAGGCTGGGCTGTGCCCACGTGTGTCAGCTGCCATGGCACTCCAGACATGCCATTTCCATGCCATCTATCCAAGGATTCCATGGACACTGCTGGAAAACAGCACAAAGCAGCACTTTTCACCCAGGAACACACCAGGAAATCCTTTTATTTTGGGGTTTGGCAAGTACAGCAGCACCACTGCTCTCTTTATCATCCTGTATGGGCAGAGAGAGAGAGGGAGAGGAGAAAATATACAGCCCCAAACTACTGATCTGGTTATTAGTCTCAGGAAAGAACAACCTGACAGAGCAGCTATGAGAGGTGAGGTATAAGCTGGAAACATCCTGCCTGTCTGGAGCTTTCCACTACCAGCACTGAGAGAATTCCCACTGCCTTCATTTCCTTATTTCTCTACTGGTTATTTCCTTGGTAAACATAATTGGGGTTTTCTGCATCGCCTTCAACAGTGAGATTTTGTCGTCTATCAGAAATAAATTGGCCAAAAAAGTGCAATCTCTCTTGTGCAATTTTCAGCTATTGAGGAAGAGCTGAGTGCCAAGAAGCAGATCCCTCTGTGGATGCACTCAGAATATTCACTTTCAGTTTCCAGGCTGTGGCATCAAAGACACAAACTCCCACCAGCTTTGGGCTGCAGATATTAGACCCAAGCTATGTGGAACAAAATTGATTCTGAAGTTAGTTTTTCAAGCTGTTATTAATGTCCTTGTTTTCTAAAATATTATTTGAAACAGATATGAAAACCTGTGTCATTGCCACATATCCAGCCTCCCACTCACTGTCTATTGAGGTATGTTGTCTGGCTGAAAATTGAGTTAATTCCCAGGCTGAATGAAGTTCATAAAACTTTCAGCAAAACTAGGCTGGATTTTATGAGCATGAAGCCATGTTACAACTTGGGAACGAGATCAGGGCAAGCTCACTTTCATTGGAAATGCTGTACTTTCTTCTGTGTCTTGCTTTGAATTTATGAATTTCCTCAACTTCTTCATTAAATATAAGGTGGGAACTTGTTTGAATTTGGTAGGAGAGCAGCACACCCATGAGATACTCTCCAGTCCTTTGCAGCTCAATGGACTCTCGAGATCCAACTCAGATTTTATCTCAGGCTGTTGATTTCAATAAAAATGCTCCAGATATCTTAAAGAATTCTCTTCACCTCTGTTGGTCAGAGTAGGAGGCATGTAATTAAGTTTGAGTTCTTACTAGGATGGAAGATTGAAGACCTCTTCTCAAGCATTGATGGAATAAGAGCTGAAAAACTGTTTTCTTTAAATGTATTTGGTGGCAGGGAGAAAAAGGATGTTTTCCAGGGATTATACAACACCACATGGAATTACAGGAAAGAAACCCAGGCACATGGTGTTTAAAATCTGTTGTGAAATGAGTGTTTTAGTCACTTTGAGATCATAGTGCAGACCAAGCAGGAGGGGGATGCACCACCACGAAACCTAACAAAGGATCACGCTAAGGGGAAGAGCAAACTCTTTTTCTAGGCTTCTCAAACAGTAAAAACCACTCAGAACTGCAGTTAGGATACATGCAAAATATTTACTCTCCCAGCAAATGATGCCCCTTGGGTGTGAAATGCAGTGCATTAGCAAGAGAAGGAAGAGCTCCTACTGTCTCTACTTGTGCATAATGTTGCTCCTCCATGAAAGAGAGTTTGGTTTGCACAGCCATCAATCTGGCAGGCTCCTCACACAGAAAACCCTGCTGTAGTGCCTGCAGAAGAGAATCTTTATTATTGCTTTCAGTAGCTACCAGGCCCAATTGCTGCAAAATAAACCCAGGAATCAATAGAGTCTCTGAAGCAGCTCTCACCTCTGGCTGCCTCTTGCTCTGTGTCAGGGGCTCTCAACCTGTGGTGCACAAACCACTTCCAAGTGCTGTGCCCGAGTGATGCTGCAGCTGTGGCAGCTGCAGTTGAATCCAAATTCATTTAACAGCAGGAAAGGAAAAGCATGAAGTGCTCAGGCAGCTGGGTGAGGCTGGAAGAGGTGTCCTAGAAAGAGCAAGGTGTGCTGTGAATCAGGCTTGGGCTGGGTCTCAGCTCCATGTTGCCCCCAAACACAGAGCTCAGGATGAAAAGGTTTCCTCTGCTCATCTTGCACAGCTGCTGCCACTGCTGACAGTGGTACCTGCCACTGCCAGGGATGACAAAGTCCAGTAAAAGAAAGAAAGTTTGGTCAGGGCTATTTCTGACCACAGACACAAAATGGAAGCAGCAGGGAAGAGTGGAAAATTAATGGCGAGTCTTAATGAATTTCCACTAAGCACCCTTCATCTCATACATCACACATTAATGCAGTGTTTAAAATTTTATTTCTTTAAGTCAGTAATAGAAAAATTAAATTATACATTATTAATAAAGTAGCTTGCAGAGAGGCTTCCAGAAAGGTGAACAGAGTTTCCAGAGGAGATGTGAAGAAGCTGAGATGGTGATGCTGAACAAGAAGGAAAATATTTGGGACCCTTTCAGAAGTGTTTCTGGACACTCTCAGGATTTACTGCTGGAATGGCAACTGTCACAGCTGGTGAGAGAATAAAACTGGGGATAAAGTTGGCTTTGCTGTTCAGAACTGGCCAATGATCACCCAGTCACAGTGAGTGTTAGGCAGAGATGTGGTTTATCTGGTAACTTTTAGGTGAAAGAGAGTTCTGTGGGATTCATTGGTGTAAAGACAATTAAACCACATTAAAACCACACAAAGCACAGGTTGCTATTAGAGCCACAGAGACCTGTAATAGTTCCACCAGCACAAAACTTCTAAAACTGCTCTAAACCTCTGGTCACATAAACCAAAACAAATCCAAAGAAATTTATGTTACTGCACATCACCTGGGCACCACGATAAATCATAGCCCTTTTTTACCTATGCTGAGAGCCTAATTTCTTTAAGCTGATTTTCCTTCTTGGATGGATTAAAAAGCTCACAAATGCAGATGCAAATAGAAGTTTGCAAAGCTGTGGTTATGTGTAAATGTGGTAATTGAATAATTGCAAGTCATAAAATAATATCCCACTCTTCTTATCCTGTCAGGGCAGGGTGAGGTGCCATTGGTGCAAAGAAAGAAGATTGTTTTTGCAGTTTTCTGGGGTAGGGGCAGGGCCTTGCAGTGAGGTATACACCAAATCAAACAAAGTCAAGCCTCCTGCTTTACTGCAGTAATAAACAACTGCTGAATTAAAACAGAGAAGAGCAATTACCCAGGATCTTGAGAAAGATTATTTTAATATGGAACAGAGTACTACTAAAGCAATTAAATAGCTTGTAAAAGACCCCAAAACTCAGCAGGATCTCAGCATCTGCAGGTAGGCAAATCTATCAGCACTACTTTTCCTGCCATGCCTAAAAACTCCTTCCCCCCACAGAGCTGTGTGTGCCCTGCCTGCCACAGCAAAAGTTTATTCTGGATTGCTCCTGCCCAAGTCCCTTCACACCCTGCCACACTCTGAACTCTGCTCCAGCTCAGAGATGGTTCTTCTTGAGCAGGAATGGAGAAGAATAGAAGCGTGTGGCAGAGGTTTGGGAGAAAGAGAAGCTTCTCTGTAAATCGTTACATGGGAAGGTTAAACATTATTTCAAACTGGCAGACCAAGAATCCAACTCACCCAGTGTCAAAATCCTGGAAAAAAGGCATTATACAGTCTGAATGCAACACAGCAACAAAAATATACCTTGATTTTGTGCTAGCAGGGTCTTAACTCACTTATTAAGGTTAGAAGCTTCTGATAGTGAACTGAATTTCCTTTACTATGTGGGATACACATCCTCTCATATGAGCTACATAATGGAAAACATTTGTCGACATTTTTCACTATATATTGTGTGAAACTTGGAATTTTTTTCCCAAATATGCAATATTTGGGTAGGATAACAAGAGATAAAATCCAGACCTGCATATAGAACATTCATTCTAGCAGAGTCATTACAGCTTCCCAAATTCAGGAGCCAGAGAAGATGCTCTGTTCCCTTTTTTATTTGTTTTTTTTTTACCTATTCGTACCACAGGCATCTTGCTGAGGGTTAATTAATAATCCAACCTGGGTAAATCAGATATTTCTGATATCTGAGAGGTGAAAAGAGAGGTGATTCCCCCTCAGGTGGATTTGCTACCCATGTCCAACTCATACAGAGAGACACATACAGGTTCTACAGGTGATTTGAGATTTTCAGCATCCTTCTAATTGAATTTCAAAAGCTTTGAAAGGCTTCTGATGCTTACAAGATTCACTTCTAAACCCTGGATGTTTGTTCTGCTTAACTGTCTCCTCTATCATCCATTTTTAGTGAATTACACTACTAATGATGGGATTAATATTAAGCCATTTCACTATAAAGGGGTTGGATGTTCTGCTACTCTCTTGAATTAATCTGCATTTGGCAAGCACATCTCTGCCCTTGTCCTTCTTTTCAAAAGAAATTTAGAATGACTGAAATAAAATGTCTTCAAGGTAAACCTGTGAGGTAGGACTGGATGCCTTTTGTAAGAAGGGGAGCTAAGCACACTTACCAGGAAACACAGGAATTGGACAATGCTACAGGGGTTTTGTTTTTCCCTCACTTTCCAGTAACTTCAGCAGTTGCTTTAATTCTGAGAGCTCAGTGAAAGGGCAAAGTCTCCCATATTTTGGGCTTAACAAATCCAGTGAGTTTGGTCTGTGAATGTTGGCTGTTGGCCAGAGCTCCATCTCGGACCCCAGTGACCTGGTGACAATTCTGGACGTGTTCCCACCTCTCAGCCTGCCACTGCACGTGCAGCAGAGCTCAGTCTGAACCAAATTCGTGTTTTGCTTTCTGTAAAGTGGCTAGGGAATTGGGCAGCACTAAAATGAGGGAGAGAAAAGACTCCTGGAATCATCTACCCCTTTGCCACAGAGACAGTGAAAGGCAGTCTGGTTCTGCTTGGCCTGGAGGCATCTGCAGTGGGATCCTGCTTGACCTGGGAGAGCAGATGGAGATGCTGAAGGGATAAAAACCTGCTTTTTCCAAGGAAGAAACTCACCCTCGGAGGGGAGATCAGGGACAGGATGGTTCCCATGACTCACCTTTTGATAATGGCTCAAAAGCAGTGTTTTGGGAGTCGTAATGGGCTGTGTTATTGGCCACATAAATCAACAAGGGTTCCTAGAACAGCTGAGGGCCTGACCTGTTGCAGCAGGGCCACAGGAATGAAGGGACATTACTTCGAGCCTCTGCTTAGCTTTGAAGTGAACTATTTCAGAAAAGAAAAAAAAAAAAAGTGAGAGAAGAAAAAAAAAAAAAAGATTGATTTTACTTTTGGCAAATATTTGGCCACCAGGATCTACTCACCTGTCATTTGTCTTGCCTTGAGAATTGGCCTTTGCAGAACGAAACAAACAAACACTGCTACACCGTGTGGCATTTTGCAGTGACACACAAGCCTCACTGAGGATAACAGACATTTATAGAGCAATTCATATGACTTTAAAATTATCCACCTTTGCTTCCTCACTGTTTAATCTACCAGTTTGCATTTGTTATTTGAAATGTACACAGAGAGGTTTTGCTGCTGATGGCTACGTGGAAAGCCTGCTGTGTGTTAGGGACTCATTATTTGGGTGTGTTCTAGCACCCTCTCTGGAGGACAGGTTTTCACGTGGACAATTAAAAGCAGACTGTCTTCCTCCTCTATTCCTTAGAAGGTGCAGAGAATGGCTGCACCCACACAGATTCCCCAAAAGATGCAAATAATTCCCCAAAAGAGCCATATACACGCCAGTGCAATCTTCCACTGCATGGGGTAAACTGGAAATAGAAAATATAAACTGCTCTGATTGTACCCACCTTGCTCCTGCTCCCTTGAGGGCTCACTGCCAGCTGCCAAAGGCTGGCATAATGCTGCAGCATCAGATAAAGCTGCTGTGTGGACAGACAAAATTCAGGGACAGCCTCCTCACACCGAACTCCTTGACAGCTCATCCTTCACATTTCCTGCCACCCACTCACACACAACACTCCCTGCCTTGCCAGCACAAACATGATGAGACAGGGAATGGGCTTTAATTGCCAGGAGTCTTATCCTGTGGTACTTTCTGGGAGATAACAACTTCACAGCCAACACCTGTGAAGCACAGTGAGTATTTGGTCGCCACAAATATGGAAAAATTCCTGTGTTCTGTTGGAATAATTCAATTCTTGGTGAGTTTTCAGCTGAAGTCAATTATTCTTCAGGAAGAGTGAATTCAGAAAATTAATGTCTGTATTCTCATCTTCACCATCCCATGTCTTGCCTTGCTCCAGTAGCACAAAACAAATAAATGGATAATTTGATTTCCTAGCTGACAACATGCAGAAGAAAACCCCAGGAATAGAGAGTTATTTATGCCTGAATGTAGGGCTCGCATTCATATTTATGTAGTTGGATAAGCATTCTGACTATCAGGGTTATTATCACATCAAGATTTTTAAAGGCAGCTGATCCAAAAGCTTCTACAGGGATGTCACTCAATCCCAGCTCTCCTCCCTTCTCCTGGGGTCCAGGCAGCCTTCAGCAAGAAGATGATGTACACCTTTGTGCGAGCTAAATCCTGAGAAATTCAGTTTGACACCAAAGCAGCATGTTTTACTGACAACCACAGATTCACAATGAAAAATTACTATTTTCACACAAGTTCTAGGCTTATCTCCAGCTTCTGAAGGGCATTAAAACTGTGTGCAAATATGGGAACATGCTGACAATCAGAGGCTTGTGACCATACCCCACAGTTCTATTGTTACATCTCTCACACTTGTTCTTCAATGTTCCAAAGAGAAAACCTTGAGTCCCGGTGTGAGAACAAGCTCAGGTTTACAGTCAGGAGTCTGTGAAATCAGCACCTTCCCCTGCTGCCAGGTAGGTTTCTCATGAGAGTCTGTGCTGACCTCCACCCTCCCTGGGGAGGTGAAAACACAACCCAGCAATGCCACACTGAAAATGGAAACAGGGTTCTTTGGCTTCCACTAGCCCTTTTCAGGAAAGGCAGAACAGTTGTTTTAGTTGAATGATGGCAGATTTTTAAAATGTATTTTTGGTATATTCTTATATTTTTTCTATACTTTTGGTAAATACATAAATAGCTTTAACACTACTTTCAGAGCAATTTAGGTTTTTTCACTAAAAAAAATGAAAAAGGGGTGAGGGCCTTCTATCTCAGGGCACAGACATGATTGCTGCAAGGACAAGGAGGAAGGGAATGTCCTTCAGGGAGTGTCTTGGTCTTCCTTGGAAGCATCAGGCAGCAGCAATGCCAGAGAGGAGATACCTGACTAAGTGGGACAGGGCCTTGATGAGAAGCAACAAAGCTGAGATCAGGAATTGTGCCCAAGAATTCCTGCCAGGAAATCAGTGACAGGATGAGAGGACTGGGCCTCAAGCTATGCCAGGGGAGGCTCAGGTTGGACATTGGGAAGAATTTCCTCATGGAAGGGGTGCTCAGGCACTGGAAGGGGCTGCCCAGGGAAGTTTGGAGTGTCCATCCCTGGAAGTGTCCAAGGAATGACTGGATGTGGCACTCAGTTCTCTGGGCTGGGTGACAAGGTGGGGATCAGTCACAGGTTGGACTTGATGACCTGTGAGGTCTTTTCCAACTTCAGTGATTCTGTGAGAATTTTGTTTTCAGGCAACGTTGAATGGATTCCACCCTATGGAAATGCTAGTGCCAACGAGGGGTACAAAAACTAGACAAGTTCTTGGGCACAAAATTCAAAGGTGGAAGGCACAGGCTTTAAAGCTGGACAGAACTGAGCACAAATGTGAGTGAACAGACTTCTGGGTGCTGAGCTGGATATGTTAATTGCTTAGACAATGAAATAAAAGGCAGGTGGTCCTGAGCAATGACATTAAGAAGGAGGGACATGCTGGGCTGGGTGAGGGAAGGACAGGGAGGCAGTGAGACCACAGTGCTGCTCCCTTTCCTGTGCTGTGACACTGTGCATGCTGGAGATGGAAGGATTAAAGTGTGACATTTTCACAGTATGAGCTTCAAGCCAGCAGGCTCTGAAATCACTGAGTGTCCAAACAGTTTCCATTGTGCTTTCATCCATCCCCCGCCAAGCAAGAGGGCAGGGGGAAGAAGCTCAGTATGTGGAACCAGAATGGCAGAGCACCTGCTGGGGCAGCAACTGTGCTTGTGAGGGGCATAAATGAGGTGACAACAGGAGGAGCTTGCAGCTGGTCCTGCAGCACAAACTCTGCTAGCACAGCTAACTCAGCCCTCCCAAGATCTAGGAGGTTCACGAACGGAGACCTGGATATTAGAGGATGAGATATGTGCTGTGCACAAGGTGTACAAAATGCTGGAATGCTGGCTCTTCTCTCATGAACAACCAATAAAAAAGATGAAAGCAACAATTTCAGGCTGTTTCAGGCCTAGGAGACTTGCAGATGTCCATCTGTAGGGGCTAAAAAAAGTGTCTGAAGCTGTGAAGACCAGCCAGTCCCAGCTTTTCCCAGCCAAGGTCCAGCAGTGTATTTTAACCAGATTTTTGGCATTAGTTACCCCAAAATCTGGGAGGAGACGTTGCAGGGTCAGGTGTGCTGAGCAGTGTCTCCACCAGCAACTCCCTGGAATTAGAAAATGAAAGAGAAAGGATGAGATGCCTCACCCAGCTCTGAATCAGGAGCAGCAGAGGCACATTAGCAAAATATAATTTTCGGGGCTGATTCAGCTCCCATCCCATGGGTAGATTAATCTTTGCCTGATCCTTTATCCTGTCAAAATGTGCCCTGAGATCTGCTGACCCTGAGCAGCAGGCTGGCCACAGACCTCCTGAATTTCTCCGTGATACTGTCAAACAACCTGTTGTGAGATCTGGTAATGACATTGCAAAGTTACTTCCCACCAGTAAAAAGTCTGTGCCTGATTTCTGCTTTTTTTTTTTTTTTTTTTACCCCTGAAGTGAACATGTCTTCTCACAGGTTCAGGGCAATGAAAAGCCTTTTTATCTAGAAGTCAGATTTTTTTAATATACTGTAAACATGTTGCCCCCATGGGAAATTAATGTCATTTTGGTGGGATTACTGAAGGAAATAATACTTATCCAGTGGAAGTGGGCATGGTTTTGACCATTAGTTTCAAAATGACTAAATGAAAAAATCAAGTGATGGATCATGTCAGCAAGTGACTAGATACAAGATACATATCAACAAAATGCTACAGGTTTTTAGCTGCCAGAAGTAATTTTTTATTCCAGTCAACTTTCTTCCAGTCTTCTTTCTCTGTAAATTTCTTTTTTGAAATTTAAATGGTATATTTATTATGGAAAGTGTCATTAGTCCTTTTCTGGGACATTCTTCAATTAAACTAAATATAGCCATAAAGTCCTCTGTTAGATAAGCTAATTGAGCACTGCAGCAACTGCTAACAAGATCTTTTAACTCCTTGAGAGCATCAGAGAGGCTGGGACCTTTAAACCCCTCAAGGACAGTAATATATTACTGTCCCAATTAAAGGTGAGGTAAGAGTGATATAAAAGTATATGGTGCAACACCTGCACAAGCACCTAAAGGTCAATATAGCTCAGGTGTGGCTTTTGAAAGCATAATGCTGATGAACAAATTTGTTTTGTTACTGTTTGAACAGTGCTGAAATTATTTTTATGTCGGTAAATTCCTGAGTTGGAATGTCTGATTTAGATCACAGCAGATGCTGATTTTTTGCCTTTGGGAAAGGGTGAACATGACTGAGCAGACATTTTTTCTCTTGAGAATAGACCCAGATATGGTGGTGGAGCAGAGGGAGTGGGTAAACTCACAGCTCTCAGGCTGTTATTACAGCCTTGTCTGCTCAGCCAATGTTTCCTGTTGAACATTATAATTACACTGTTGTCATTGCATGGAATGATGTAGTATGTACACAAAAGAGCCTGCACACAGCCTATTCGTGCAGTCACAAGCACAGCATGAAAATGACAAAAGGAAAGAAAAAGGAAAAAAAAGTAAGAGAAAGGAAAAAAAAAGGGAAAAACAAACAGGGAAGAGGAAGGGGAGAGGAATGTTCCAGCACAATGAGGATTACAGAAGTACATGACTATTGTCTGTGTGTTTCTGAGCAGGGTAGCTTCATCCAGACCAGTCCTGAGCTGACAAATTCATTGGGATGAATTTGGGTAGGAAGCTTCTAACCCAGTAGGCAGAGCAGGCAAAAAGACTCAACACTGAGATAATCAAATTCTCCATCTTTTGAAAAGATGCCAGCTGACTATGGAGCATTTCTTCTTTCAACACTGAACAGTTTGACATGGTGAGTGCCACTGCCAAATACATGGATGAATTTTGGAGTCAGAATGGTCAGAATCTGACATTCCAGATACTCAGTATCATGGGAGAAGAAGGGAATGCTGCACAGCCAAGCAGAGAAATTTGTGGAGAAGCTTACACAGCCTGAGTGCTTAGGATATTTGCAAGCAGATATAATGGATCTGTGTGGATGGGTGTATGAACAGAGAATGGATTGTGTGGTGCTTAGCTTGAAAAAGACTCCATAAACTCATGACTATACCAACTTTTCTTTTTTGCATTGATTGTTTCACTTCTGTAGGCTACCAAACAGGTAAATTTACATATAAACATGAAGGACAGTAGTAAGCTTTGTCTACAGAATAAACAAGGAAAAGGTGGTGTACTTGGATATAAATGGGATGAGCCAGTACAATAATTTGTGTAGCTGTGCTCTGCTATGCTGATAGATAAATGGGAGGCTTCAGCCTACTCACAGTTGCTGCTATCACAGAAGATGCCACCTGCAAGGTGGACTTCCTTTCATTTGGAAATTTGGAAATTCACCTGTGATCCCTCCCTTCATGGGGAAAGTGGGACAAAGCAAAGTGGGAGGGTTGGGTGTGCAACAAGTGATTTATTTGGTAGCACTTCACTGTTTACTGGCATAAACTTATTCTGAGATGGGACTGAGAGTTGAGCAAGCTGGAATCAAGCATGGATCAAGTGTATCACCCTTGATTTATAGTCCACAGGGCCAGCACTTGTACTGCCCCTGTACCCCAGGGGTCATTTCTGGCCATATCTGCACAGTGTAGGCACAAAGCAGCCCAGTCCCACAGATGTGTCTGCACAGGAGGTGAGAGAGCTCTCAGGAAATCACATCTCTAAAATTCTTAAAACAATGAGGGGACTTTTTTTTTTCCCCTAAAAAGAGTAATGTGTAAGGATGAAATAGAGGCATATCAGAGACATGTAAGGAAGAAGGTGTGAGGAAGAGGAGCTCAAACAAATTGAGGATGAGGGATGGAAGAGCAGGTTGGCTGTGGACTGCTGTGGCTGGCCAGTTCAAAACTGCAGAGCCTGAAGCACTCTGGCAATTCTCTTTGGGGAACATTCCCTTCCCTGGGATGGCCAGGGGAACCTCCCCACACTGTCCCCTCAAAGGAGCCTTCATTTTGAGCTGTAATGGCACAAAAGGAGACCTTTGCCACCCCCACTGTGACTGGAGAAGGGCACTCTGCAGGTCACAGGGGGAGCATCACCTCTTTGTGGTTTGGAAATACTTGGCTTCTGCGTTGTGACTTCAGCTGCCCAAAGGCCCTGTGTGATGAGTCAAACCCTTTAGCTGCTAATTGTCTAATGCTAATTGTTCTTCCCAGAATTTGGACACAATATCAGATATCTTACTGGAGAACATTTCACACCATACATGTGACAGATTTAAATGGCCTTCTTATTAAAAAAAAAACAGTTTGTGTACAGTAGAGTTCAATTGTCTTGGCTGAATGTCTCTTCCTTTATTTGAATTTTGAGAAATCACGCTTAGACACATTCAATTCCTGGCTTTAAACAGCCTTTGCAACACTTTATATAGAAATCACAATGAAACAGTCCCCAATTGTTATGCCACTGTCATTAAAAATAACAATGCCAGCTTACAAATGCATTAAATGGCTACAATGAGAGATGTGTACTATTTACAAAGCATTTTTGTAGCTGTCTGATAGTTCAAGATACTAAAACACTTGAGAATCTCTGAGAAGTAAAATTTAATTCAGTTTCTTGGCACGTGAAATTAGTTGGTTGCCTTAGCTACTCCTCAGATGAATCTGTTATATCCAAATTAAGCTGAAGCCAACACATTGGTATTGGATTGTTGGTTAAAAAGGAGATGGAGAGGCCTGCACATGTATGGTTTAAGCAAGACAAAAAATTCCAATAATTGTACTTACTTTGTGTCAGTGAGAGCTTTCTAATTGTGTTTTATGCATTCAGTGATATGAAGACTTCACTCTTTAGTGTTATTTGCATTCAGGGATTTTTTTTTTATTTTTTTAAATGATGTATTACACATGGATTTTAAAATTTGGGATATATTGAACGCATCTGCTTGGACAGATTCAGGGATGCCAATTCACCCTATCCAAAGCAGTTTGAAGATTATCATGGAGAGTCTGCTTCAAAGCTGATGTTACAAGAAGAGATATTAGGCTTTTAAAATTCCACCTAATATTGATATTATCCAAATATAGAAAGTTCAACCCAATGAAGTTCTTGGATTGCCCTCAGACCTCCTGCCTGGGCACCAGCTGCCACCCCAGGAGAGTTCCTGCCATTATGATGTCCCAGGCAGCCTAGGGCATCACAAAAGCAGCAGGGGACTGGGATGACACATGCCTTTTTCCCTTTTTATATGTATCTGTAGCTTTACAGATTTTAATTTATAGCTGTATAGCTTCTAACTCTGTCACTTTAACACAGCAGGTTTTGCCACATTATGGAATTCTGTTTAGTCTTGCTTTTTAGCCCAGCAAGGACACTTTATTTTTCGCCATAAATCATAGGCATAATAAAATGTAGGGCTAAAAGATTCAGGGTGAGGGGCTCCAATGGGGCAAAAATTACCTAACCAACCACTCTCCTAAATGGACAATATTTGTCAGGTATGCTAATTAATTAACATTGTAAAAGGTACAAATCTGAGACTGTCCTCAGAAGTGTGGGTGACTCTCCCCAGTTTAATGCAGGTCCTGTGTTCTCATTTCAAACATGAAGGACAAGTGTGAGCTGGGTTTCTCTCCTGGTTCACACCCCCTGAAATCTGAAATCTGCAGGTCCTTGCCCACACTGCTTCAGTTATGCTGAAAGACCTGTCTGTAACTGAGGCTCATATTTCTGCTGATAATATGATAAAAGATGTGTGTAAATTTATATGTGGGCCTTTGTACCACTCCAGTCATCACAATTTATAAAGGAGATGTAATACATATATTTATAAATACTTATGTGTGCAAGGGTAGATAAAACAGCAGGAAAATATTAGGGCTTCAAGTGACACTACTAATTTAGGTACACTCGTCAGTTTTATCAATCTAAATGCATTCATTTTAAAACACTGAGTAAATGTCTTGAATTATATGGTAGGAAAAGAAAGATATTTAAAGTGATGCAAAAATTACACATAATTTTGCTCTAAAACAAGACAGGATTCAAATGAGTCTCAATGGCAGAACACTTCAGTCAGATCAAGACTTTTCCAAAGTCACCTCTCAGAATATAATTGTACTTTAAGTACTGTTCAATCCACTTATGTCTCACAGTTGTAAACTCTCTCTTGTTTTTTGGTTTGTTGGGTTTTTTTGTTTGTTTTGTTGTTTGGTTTTTTATTGCATAACATCTTGTGGCTTCCAGCTTACTTTTCTCCTTGACAGGCTGAAATTAAATCAAAAACCCCAGATGTGCTGTTGTTTTTTGTTTGTTTTTTTTAAATTTTTTTTTCTGTGGGAATCTTAGCAGTAATGTGTGCTTGCTTCTCAAACTCTGTCCCTGAAAATTACTGGTAAAAAAAAAAAAATCAAGAAAATGTTGACTAGACCAAAGTTCCTTTTCAAAACTACTGTGTGCAGTCAAGAGGTAATTAACTCCCTCTATGGATTCAGAGCTCCTGGGTAGAGGGTGGGAAATTAAGTTATTAGCAAGGCTGTTAATGCAAATTTCTAATTTACCAACACTGCTTGCTAAGAAAGACTGCATACTATTAGGGATCTGAAAAATATTTTGCCTATAAATTTGAAATATTTTCATCTAGCTTTAGCTTTAATGGCTCCTTACTTCTCAGCCTTGTTATGAATATGCAAATAGGAAAGCAAGTTTATATAAGCAGTGACCATGATTTATACTACCAGGAACATTTTCCAGTAGAAACAAGGGAATTTTTTTAGAACTTAAAAAATAAGGTAAATGGAGGTAAGGAAAGGAAGCCAGCAGGAAGAGAATATATTATAGTGTTTTGAATATGTAGGGTTGAATATTCTATAGTGATGATGAACAGCAGAGAAGCTTTTCAAGAAAACACGCTGGAAGTTTCTCTGTCAGCTTAGGATTCTCCAGATGGATCTCTTGGCTGTCTGGCAGATAGTGGCCTGTCCAGAAACAAAAATTCAAATTTACATGTTCCTACTTACTCAGTGGTCCATCACTTTACTGACCACGAGTTTCTAGAACACTGTTTTGGTGAATGCCTGAATTCTTAGGAAAGGCAGGGTCTTGCAGAAACATACAGAGAATATTTAAATTTATTTGCTGAAATTAGTTTCACTGTGGCGAGACTGTTTTCTTTGCTATTAGGCTTGATGATTTTACAAAACAAATGTTGATTGGTATAACATAGATAATAGAGACTGAAATAAGCATTTCTTCTACCTTTCTAAACCCTTTTTAATATTAAAAAAATGCTGGATAAAAAAAAGAAACCTCAAGAATTTTTTAGTTGTAGTGTGTCTGAACATTACACTGAAGCAGCACTTAGCACTCTGAGGAACAAAATACTTCCCAGATTTGGGATAACTCTAAAAGAGCTCATTTGAGAAAGCTGGAGCTGAAATTATTGTTCCTTTTTGGTATCAAGACCCTCATTACTGTGCTGGGACCTCGTGGGTGGCTCACTGCATATTTGAGAGTCTCCATTTAATTAAGCACTGCACGGTGTTGGTACATCTGAGATGTAATCTCAGGCCCAAGGTCCTGACTCAGAGCACATTAATGCCAGTGCAAAGGCTCCCATCTGATCTGATGGGTTTAGGCTGGGCCATAAATGATTTGGAAATAATGAAAAAACCTTCCTGAACTTGTCACAGAATTTCCAAGCCATAGGACAGACAGATTTTTGCTCTTTAAAACACAGAAGTGGCTTTTCATTGAAAAGAAATCCTTCATTCTGCTTAAAATATGTCTCAACACTATCCAATTTCCTTTATTCTGAATAACAACTGATATAAGAAAAATATGGAGGAGCAGTACATCTAAAGGAATAAAAAGCAGTTATAAATT
The DNA here is from genome assembly GCA_026413545.1 of Cichladusa arquata. Taxonomy (NCBI): domain Eukaryota; kingdom Metazoa; phylum Chordata; class Aves; order Passeriformes; family Muscicapidae; genus Cichladusa; species Cichladusa arquata. Next base: position 62,500,023 of record JAOTQP010000870.1, on the reverse strand, counting down.
GTCATGTGTCAAAACAGAATGCAAGGCATCTCCATCACTTTTAAAAGCTTTTTCACTGAAGTACCACAGAAGAAAAAAGGTGGCAAAGGAAATAACCAAATTAAAAAATTGACTGAGCCTCTCAAGTGCATGTTTCTGCTCACTTCTATCATGTTCTTCTGTCTCTTTCCATTATCTGACACATGCCAGACTTTATCCTCTGTTCTGCCTTCCCAAAGCATCATTTTTCCTTGCCATAATATTTGAGGAATAACTTGATCCACGTGGTCTGAGTCTCTGGAGAGGGAGGGGAGATACCCTGGAGCACAGACAAGCCCTTGGGAAGAGGAGCCAGCAGGAGAGGAGCAGGTCACAGGGGGCACCTCGAGGGGAGAGGTTTCCCCAGGGATCCATGGAGGTGGCAATGTGGGATTGGCAGTGGGCTGAGGAGCCACAGAAAGCTGGTGGGCAGTGAGCAGGGCTGGAGGAAAGCCCCTGGCCTGCAGAACCCAGGAGGAGGATGCTTGGTCACTATCCTGGTTTGAAGGACAGGTGTCTGCCAATAAAGGCAGAAGCTTCTCTTTGATATGGAGAATGTAAACCCCCTCCCTCCAAATTATTAGAATTTTGAAATTAAGGAGCTCTCAGGCAAAGATATGGGAATTAGGAATAACAATTCTTTACTAGGAAAATTAAAATA
>JAOTQP010000870.1:62478100-62498886 GCA_026413545.1 Cichladusa arquata | reverse complement strand
AGATAATATGTGCCATGGAGATAAGGGTCACTGCCCCACCCGGCTTCAACAGATGGTGACAGAATACACATTTCTGGTCACACTCTGTATTGCAACCCAAGACAGTCACAACATGGGGTTTGCTTCATCTGCAGCAGTTTTAATTTTCTCCCTTTTTAAAGTTCTTTTGTTAATGGTCTCAGAGCTTTAGCTGGTTTGAGTTCTCATAACTTCTCCTATCAATTTTTTTCTAAGGTCATATACAACAAATGAATAATTTATTACATACTTTTGCCAAGAATGACCCACCAAATATTTTACATTTGTACATTTCTTCCTCCTTTCCCTTCTCCCTTTTTAAAGTGTAGAAAATAGAGGTGGGGGAGGAAGAAAATTAAAAAAGCAAAGCATTGAAAGCCAGACAGGGAATATCATTTTTGTCACTTGTGTAAAAAAATGAAAAATGGTCACAAGGTTCCGTTGAATGACATTGAATGCTTCAGTTAAAATGCAGCTACCATTTCTCAAAAGCTCTGCTTTAGAAGTGTTTTTTGATGTATGAGTTGCAAAGATATTCATTTAAATAATATGCAAATTTCTAAGCAATGACAACAGAAGAGCGAGTAAAAATTTAAAATTTGAAATCCATCATTTTGCTGAGTGTCATTTATTGACTCAGCTGGTAGCTCACTTTTGATTCTGGCAGTGACCATTAGTGCCTTGCTTTGACAGATTCTCTGGTGATAAAAAAAAATGGAGCTGCTGACCCGAAGAAGCAAACATGATCCCCAGGGTGTGGTGACACTGCAGTTATTGATTGCTCCCAGTCATCACCACGCTGGGCTGATCAAAAACAGGGTGTGGAAAATTGCTGGCTGTGCAGAGAGGGAATGGGTACAAACCACTGCTGCCCTGTAAAGAAAACAGTGATTTATTCGGGGAAGTATTGCCTTATTCTGCTGACACCAAGTGCCTCAGGGACTGCAGGCAGGGAGAGAAAACATTCATCATCAGGACAACGAGGTGCAGGCGTTTGCAGTCTTGTGTACACAAAGCCAGAAGTCTTTGGCCAGATTGGAGATATTGGAGAAACACTCAGTTGTAGTTCCTGGCTTCCTGTCTTTTGCTTTCACTGAGGTTAATGACAACATTTTAAAAAGAAGGAAAAAAAAAAAAGTCAAGTTTGGCCACTGTTTCAGGAAGTTCTGTGCCATGAAGTCGTTTCAGCTCTATGATATAGTTAATATAAATGAGATGCTAAGATATAAATCCATCAGGAAAAAGCCCCTAAGTGGTTCTACCATGCTGATGGCCATTTCATATTTTTTGGTCTCTCCAACTTGCTTCAGCTCCTCAGAGCATAAGCAGAAGGCTTGTCTGTCTTTCCTCTGGGGCTCCTCTGTCTTTGCTGTCTTTCCTCTGGGGTTCCTTTATTGTGTGAGATGGATCAACAGCACCAAATGTGATCATAGGATCATTAAGGTAGGAAAACACCCCCAACATCACCAAGTGCAGCCTTTGAACAAACACTCCCATGCTCACTGTATAGCACAGAGAGAAGAGGCTCTCTGAAGGGTGTCAGTCACAGACAATGCAAAGGTTTTAATGTAAACATGAACCATTGCCATTGGGGAATCAATCCCCAGCCCTTTAAGGGAGTCACTGTGAAGTACTGATCGAGAAGTGACAAAAAGGTGAGAACCTTTGGGAGAAAAGTATATGTTTAATGTAAACATGCTTGTAATTTAACCCTGCCCGTGATAAACAACATTAAGTAGATAACAAGGGTTATGTGCTGCATGTAAGCAAAGCCTACTGTTCCTAGAGTGTTATCTCTGCACATTCTGCAGAGGGGAACATATAAATGTTTCCATTTTACAGAGAGGAATGGGCACCTGGTGAGATGTAGTTGTGCATCAAGCTGTTCAGCAGACAACATCAGCACAAGGAATTAGAGTTCATGCTTTTGAGGCAAATTTGGCTTTCTATCCACAAGGTATTTTATTCTCCATTAAAGTACATTTCTCTGTAAAACAGACATTATAGAGAAAAAGTCTGTATTAGGTCAGAATACTGAACTAAGGAAAAGCACTGTGAGGGGTGATATTGCTTCTCTGTCACTTAATATGCTGGAGCTGCAGTAAGCTTTTGAGGCACAGCCATTTCTTGGTACATATAAATGCTAATGGCTTTCATTAAACATAGGCTCTGAGAGGCAGAGCCACGGCCCACTGAAATGTGTAGAAAAGGAAAGCCTTGATTTTCATGAGCTTCTGAGAGGGGCTGGTCAGGCACAATCTCCTTTTTTCTCTGACTGATGCACAGAGATAGCTGAGCTGAGGGGAACCACCAACATCATAAAATCGTATCAGGCAAAACATCATAAAGAACCAGGCAGAGCAGCAATGCCTAAAAGATTTATTTTATGACTATGAACCTTATTTCACTTGTGGAATCCGGTATGTGCCTGTAAACAAAAATTATTCTAAAGGAAAGAAACAGCAAAGAGCAGATGTGGGTTATGAGAAACCATCCCCGTAGTTCACATCTGATTTTATGAACTTTGCTTTCTGGGTTTGAGGATGCCCAGCTGCCACTGCTGTTTGGTGAAGTGTGTAACCTGTGTCAGGTTCTTTTGCTGCAAGGCAGATGATTCAGTACGAGGGCATTCTGCAGAAGGCTCCTTAGCTCAGCACGAGCAGAACTCTGTCCTCAGCAGCTCACTATTCATAGCTCCTGCCCTCCTCAGGAAGAGTCAAGGGCAGAGGAAAAGCAGCTGCTGGATCAGGTTACCCTGGCACAGTAACACTCATCATTCAGGTTTCACAGACCCAAATTGCTGTTTCATAGGAAACAAGGATTTTCTTCTCCCCTTCTGAAGGTTAACAGGTGGTTGTGCATCAAAAGTACCCTAAGTCTGGTTAGTGCTGGATGTCTTCAAAACAAGTCAAGCAGATCTCCTGGCTGCAGCAATGTGGTGACACTGTAAAAGGCTGTAAAGGTATTTATGAACAAAAGAAAAAAAGGGAGGCATTTGCTGCACGGCAGACAGGTGACAATTAAATCATTTCAAACACTAGCTGGATGTGCTAGGGGAAGGCTAGAAGGCATTTACCATGCTATTCCTACCGTGCTAAATACTAATTAAAGACTTCTATCTCATATGGCTCTCTCATCCTGCAGCACTCCGGTGTTTTCAGCTTTTCAACAATTTAACACCCTCACGCCAAGCTGTGGAGAATTATCTTGCACTGCAGCATCTGCTCCCAAGCTCACTGTGTGTGTGTGGTAGTAAAGCCATGCCTTTGTACTCTGCTTTGTTAGGCAGCTAAAGGACTGTGGGATCTCTCCTTTCCTCACCAGTTTTCAAATGAGAGGTGTTTGGTTCAGATAAATGTGTTTGCATTATTTTAATGAACACCCCCAGGTGACAATCCTCACTTGGCTCCTTACAGGGGACACCACCCTTTGCTGCGTGGAGGAGAATGAAAGCAGGAGCTCACTCTGAGAGGGAGAAACTTCAGGAAAAGAAGAGCAGTGACATCCTTTTGCTTTTGGTTGCAATTTATTGTGTGTGGTGTTTCGCTCTTTTCAATTAGAAAGAGCTCTAAAATCAGGGCTGTACGCTCCTCCTTAAATTTTTTAAGCCTGGAATATCATTTTCCCAAAGTAACTAATAATGCTAGGTGCCCATCTGTCAGTGCCTTGAAAGAACATGTTTTTCCAGGAGTAGAAAGTTAGACTACACTGTGTTGGCAGAGCTCCTAATCAGCTGGTTTTATCTCAGAGCAAGCAAACAAACCAGAGGAGGCTGCACATGTGGCTCCCGACCAGCAGAACACACAGTGCTGTCAGAACATCCATTTATCCTTGGGAAAGGAGTCTCACACTGACTAAATGCTGAGCTGTGGCTTCCAGGTGAGATTAAAGACCTTTTGTGTCCCCAGGGTGCACGCCAGGCCAGTTTGGCCTTTGGAGGCTCTCTTTAATAATTCATTATTTCTTCTAATCATAGTGGTCTTCTAATCAGAGAGATCTCTTTCTGGAAGAAAGCCTGCCTTGATATATTCTGCTGTTAATTTGGGAATTCATTAACTATTCCCATGTTAACCATGAAGTGCCCCAGCCAAGAGCAATGGCAGGGGCAAAAAAAGCTTTGATGTCAGATTACATCTGGATTTTGTGAATAAGAGGTGGGATGGCCTTTACAACATCTGTTATGGTCAACACTCCACAGATTTTAATTTTTTAGCCTTTCTTAAATAAGGATGACCAAAAAAAAAAGAAAAAGAAAAGATAACTAATTTTCACAGTATGCTTTCTATTAAATCTATATAAAATAGCTCACAGAGACTCTGTTCCTTCATGAGAATTTTACATGTAGATGATCTTGTAATAAATTATGTCCCATTATGAAGTTATTTTCTGCATCTCTAGTCATTAGTAAAAAACAGGTGCAATAAATTAGAGCTGTTTGTGCAAGGTTGAATGCTTCAATGAGAGAATTTTAGTTTTGCAAAAGAGAGATAAAAATCCTTAAATATTTTAAAACAAAATACCTTGGTGAGTAGTGAGCAGCTGGTGAACTGAAAACAAAACTTTAGGAACTCTGTCACTTTAAAAAAATTACATTTTTTTGGCCTTTCTGTCATCATTCCAGGGAGTTGATAATTTGTTTGTTCCTCAAAGGCTTGCATTTTGGTTCAAGATGTAATTCTAGAATTTTTCATCACCTTTAGTTTTAAGAGACTTCTTATGATTGGCTGATTTTCTTTACTCAGGATTTTATATAGTTCTATTCATGTTGTTAGGATAGTGAGAGCTGCTCCCAAAAAATCATTCTTCCCAAGATTTAGGAATGTTTAAAATATTCTCTGCTTTCAAGTTCATTTTCAGGTTTATGTAACGGTCCAATTACACTAATTTCATTTACATTATAGCATTGTTCCTATGTTATGAAAACCTATTATTATATTTAATGATCTCATGTTAAAGCTATTACATTTATCTTTGCTGTTCTGTGTTACTACCATGAATATGCTGCACCTGCAGCCTGTGATTAGTTCTTTTATACTCCTCATCATATTAAAAAGCAATATAGAAATTTATATCACAAGAAACCCACTGCCTCTAACATTGATATGGTTTTTAAAATGTTTATACATGTTTTTTTATTTAACATTTATATGCTTTGTGGTGACAAAATTCCCTTGTTTTTGGGAATCCCACTAAGCTACACAAAGTACTCTGGGTCTTTTGAGTCTGGTTTCAAAATCCATGCTGGCACTAAGGTTTCATAAAGGTTTCACTAAGGTTTCATCCAGAGCACACAGGGTGGGTGAGGACCTTGATGATCTCAAGAATGGCATCTATGGGAGAGCTGCAGTTCTCTCTGTAGTCTACCCAGGTGGTTTTTCCAAGAGGAATTTTGGGAATACTGGGGGCACCCATGGGCAGCACCGTGCAGGTGCAAGTTGTGTTCACCTGGCCATGGAGAGTGGTGGAGCTCTGGACATCCCAGGCACATAATTCCTCAGCAAAGAGAGGTTGCAGTCAAAGGACATCAAGTGAAATATAGTCCTTATCTTCTTTTTTGTTCCTGCTGGCTATGTATTTTCTTTGGCAAGGGCCTGTCTCATTGCTTATTAAACAGCCTGTGTTCCCTTCTTTTTATTGAAACCTTCCTCTCCTCTCAATTGCCTTAAGCACTAAGTTTTTAAAGGACTCAGCCTGGCATCATCATGATATTATTTTTAACCTGTTTCTTGTGTGTGGCTTAGAATTTTGCAAGATGTGCTTGAGGGAGGTCATCTAAGCTGGACACTTCCATTTTTCTCTCATGCAATAACACCTTAGGAATGATTTTGCTCCATCTGATCTGGCTTCTCAAATTCATGATTTTTAAGGCAGCCACTCAGCTCATATGGGTGGAAACCACATTACTGGTGGCCAGCTCATCTTGTGCCTGGGGAAAACACTCTCCCTCACTCACAGATCAGCAAACTCTCCAGCTGGCCTGCAGGGGAATTTTTCCTCCTGTAAAGCAGCACTGCTGTGTCTCATCTGCAGCAACAGGCGTGTGTTGGTGACAGCAGTTACTAAAAACTCTGAAGTTTATTTGATACTGAAGCATAAAGACGACATGTTATCTTTATCAACCCAGCCATGCAGCAAATGCAGTGAAGTAATTTATAGCAACTCAGAGCATTTAACTATTGAAATGCCACCAGGATTTTTTTTCCTTGGCATTGAAATTGATACAGAGACTCGAAACATTAAAGATGCCAATAGCAAAGAAATTTTGACAGGACTTGTATGTGAATCATCAGTAAGTCAAATGCTCATTTGCTTAGTGAGGCAAGTCTGATGAGGGTGGCAGGCAGAAAACTAATTAAGGCACTAATTAGGAAGAGGGTTGAGAATGTCCTGAGTGTTGGATATAGTTGCATGTTAACATGAGCACAGCATCATGACACAATTTTTTATTCCTTAAACAGTGGTAGGAGGCCCTGGCTGGCAGCAGAGTCCCCTGAGCTCAGTCCTGCCTGGAAAGAGCCTCATGGAAGAGCTCCCACCCAAGGGTTTGGAATTCAGCAGCTGGAGGGACTCTCCCAGTACTGTCCTCAATTTCCTGGGCAGCGAGGCACACGGGAAGGGGTGCCCAATTCCATCTGGGAGCTGGTTCCAGGGCAGTCACATGCCAAAAAATGGGTGGTGTTGTTCTAAGGCCAAAGTGGTGTTGTTCTGCAGATCTCTGCAGCAGAAGCCAGGGCTGAGTGACACCTGCTGGGCCCCAATCTGGTGCACTACTGTGGCAATCATTTAGCCACAATTATTGTATATTTGCTGCCAAGAGTGAAGTTATTTTTGCCCTGTGTTTTTCCCTTCTCGGAAGTTTGCATCACATTATATCCTCTTCCCATTGTTTTTCCATTTACAGTAAACAAATGTAAATCTGACAGATTCAGCTCATCAATCTGAGCTGAACATTTCTACTGTCAAGCATTAATGCCAGTTCCCTTTCAGACACAATTCTCTGGGCTATAAGCAGAAAGGGAGATGGTGGATGTCTCTCCTTTTAGTACACTATCATTATTCTGACAACTTAATTTAATTTCTTATCATTTGTCTCTCTCTGTAGTGCCAGCTCCTACATGCACAACCCATTTTTCTCCAGTAGACACCACTGTGGAGATCATAATTTCCTTTATCCTGCACCCAGGGGCACTTTCTTCACCCCGCTGTCATCAGCCCTAAGCTCTGTTCCCACAATCTATCCAACAGCCCCAGGTGGGAAAAGCACAGCACTTGGCCCCAGCACTCAAAACCTTTTGGATTTTGTCCCTCAACTGCCCTGCTCACGATGAATGGATAAATAAATGAACAGCCAGGCATATTTGTTTCACATCCTTAAATCCCTACATTTATTTTTATTTATTTCTATTTAGCATGAAGCACAGTCTTACAATCATCACTGCTTAACCAACCACATAGATGTGGATTTTGTCAGATTAAAAGTGTGCAGAACTGTAAATATGTGATCCACCAGTTCTCTTGACTGACTTCATAGCTACAAATAAAATTTTAAAACACCAAAGTGGGATGGGGGGAAGGCACTGCCAAATGTGATTTCTAACATGGCAGACCACGTTTATTTTGTACCTCTGCTGTTTCCTTGCTGTTTGGGGCCACCAGAAGAGTTATCCCAGAACTATTTAGACACTCTTTGCTGTGCCCCTCTGAAGCAGAACTTCCCAACCCAGCAGCACTCAGCTCCCTATCCCCCTCCCACCTCCATTATCAGTTTCTCCTCGTTTATAGGGGTTCTCAGCAGACTCTTTATCAATTTACTAGATTATTTTAACTGGGTTTTGTATGCTGTCATGGAATTCTTCCATTATGTGACACAGGCCCAGTTCCCAAAAGGCACATTTCCAGGGGAGGGTTGTTAGTACCAGGCACCCCTCACTATTTGGATCAAAGCTGCTCAGCCCTTATCATTCTGTTTCTACAAAGTGCAAACATTCCCAGCTCTTACTTAAGTGAGCATTCCCTTGCTGTGTCTGTGGTTTCTGTTCCTTCTCTCCATGCCCAGCAGATTTAGGGACATGCAGCAAATGAAAAGATGCAGGTATCAAAAGGCAGAGATTTTAAAAAAATAAATAGATCCGTTAAAATGATCGAGGCAATAAATTCAATATACACACTGCAATATTACCTGTCTGCTTAAAGATCCTTCCAGTCATTTTTGCAAGTGTTTGGGACAGGGTGTTTTTCAGCTGTTTAAAAACATGCCAGATACGTGTTCAGCTCTTCTTTTAGAGCAGAAAAAGGGGAATTCCTGGCACATCCTGCACACATTTCATGCCACTTGCAGCTGCTGCACAGCAGAGGGAAGGTGGCTACAGAAAGACGAGCCATAATTACATCCTACACTGCTGGACAGTGGCAGCACTAAGCAACCTGCTGGAGGTATTTCAGTCTCAAAAGGCTCTTAGACTGAAACTATTACCTCTACTAGGATGAGAAGTCTGAGAAATAACACCCTGAAGGAGTGTGTAGAGATGATACTGCACAAGAGGTTGTAAAAGGTTTCCCTTTAACACTGAGACTAAACTTCCATGAAAAGGGTGGCTCCTCAGAAAAAGCTGCTTAATAGTACCTCTTGCTCCTGCCACACATCCATTTACAATCTTTTAAAGAAAGCTTGTAGTTTATCATTCCCAGGCATGCTATTTATGTCAGCAGTGGGCAGATACAGCCAGTCCTCTATGCAGCTTGTTAAAAGCTTTTAAAAATACATGAGGAGCCAGGCAGGATAAAGGTCAAGTAAATAACAGGAGTGTATAAAATACATTGCATTAAACATTTAAACTAGTGGTTCTCCCAGTTTCTTTATTTCGTGCTGTTCCTTCATAATACTTCAGGAGCAAATTTGCCTGGTCTTCTTCTAGATGAGCCAAGAGTGGAATGGGCACAGTGGAAACCCTGGTGCTCTGTCAGCTCACATTCCTCCCTTACCCAGCATTTGTCATCTCCTGGTAACACAGAGCTGCATCACAGCACTGCCACACACAAAGGCTGACACTTCACCTATTAAGGGACACCTAAAAAAATCAGGAAAACAAATGCTTTGCAACCAGAAAGGGAATTTCCAGAGGACAAGGGTAAAAGACAGCTTGATTTCTCTTTATTTTTGGCTTTATTGTATTGTTTACACTTTACAATTCCCATTAAAACACTCAATGGCAAATAAGGAAATCTTGAGCAAATAGGCATTTTGAATTCAGTTACTGGGGTTTGTTATTGTTTCCTCTGGTCACTATGTAACATCACTGAGTCATGGTGATCATCCTGCCAGTTAGTCCACAAACATCCTAATATTTTCAAGGTAAAAACCATTTACATTCAAATTCTATGGGGAAAAAAGCCAATTGTAATCTGAAAATTCTGACTTTCTTAATATCACCTCATGATCTGAGTATCACAAATTTTGGTTATTTCTTGTGTGTATCAAATTCAGGCTCACAGTACCCAGCATGGACAGAAATCTAACACTGCACCAGGAAAACAGGTTGAAAACAGGAAGAAGTTATCAACTTGTGGCTCCATGGTTTAACCTTATTCATGGCAGTGTGCATTTGGGGATCAGGCATTATGTTTAAATTGATACTTCAATATGTCAGTTGGAAGATAAGGAAAATTGTGTAAAAATTGCATAACCAAATTTCTGAAAAGTCTGTCATAAAATATAACTTGTTTTCAACCTGCCATCATCATTTCCAGGTAGGTTATTTTGCTTTTCCAGGTCTGTATTTTCATATAGCAACTCTGACATCTAAGTTTAATTACCTCAGCCAAAGGCCTATGCTACTAGATAATCAGGTACAGCTGCATGCAATCTAACTTCCTTGTTGGGTTTTGAAGTTATAAATATTATTGTCACAAAAAAGGGAAAGTGTCCAAAATCTACCATATAAATGTTCAGTACCCATGAGTTTCCCAAAATTATCTTTCTTGCAAGTAGCAAAACTGGAAAATATAATTTAATTGAGCCCTGACTGAGCCCTCCAAAAATGACTAAAATTACCCAAGCTCTTGAAATTTATTTAATTATACTTCTGGCATACCTTAAAAATGTATTTGAATAATATTATGCATATTTATACCAGGATTACAGAATTTCAGCAGATAATAATCACAGTACTGAAGAATGAATGGATGGTTAAACCCATCCATACGTTGGCATGGAAGCAGGGCTCCAAATCCTCTTTCATGATTTGTTTGGACATTCAGGTGACTGAGTCTCACTGAAAATTAAGTGGGACTCAGATTCCTTAGAGTGTCCAAATATGCAGCAGTTGCTTCTGGGAAGAATGGAGGAGGAAAGCTGTTGTTAATAATTTGAAGAAGTTAAAAACAAATAAACAAAAAAAAGAAACCAAAAACAAACAAACAAAAAAATTACTCCAAGTTCCTTTCACCAGAGAAATTGAAGTAAAACCAGGAAAAGCAAATTGCTTGATGTGGTTATGGTGATATCTCATGATTCTGTCATGGATAACACGCTCACTGTGTCTGATGGCTGCTTCCAGATGTGCTGACATCAGCTGCTCACTGCAACAGGATTTCATAAAGGGGCCACATTTTTCTCTTTGTGAAGACAAGCTGCCTGTAATTTTCTTTTCCCAATCTGAAAGGCCACAGGGATCACCATTAGGGTTACATTAACTTTCTTAGCTCAAACAAGTCTCCCTGAGTTTCTGTCAAGGCTGTGATTAGAACTGAAACTTTTGCTAGATGTTTAACCTTGGTTTTCCTTTTCTAGCCCTTTTTCTCTGTTCTGTTTCTTCATGGTGGCAAAGCCTGTGGGTGTGCAAGAGAAAAGCAAGATGCAGCCTCATGACACACACACAGCTTGGACAGGGACTTGTTCAGGTTACCATTAAATTGTCCCAACCCTCTTGGTGCAAGTTGCTTCAAGATAAAGTCACCAGAAAGGAACCAGTTGCTTCTGTAAAGAGCTTGGTATCCTCATACCTGGTACTGGCTTCTGACAAAATATTGAAATCTGTCCAGAAACTGCCTTGCTAAAAGTGCAGCTTCCTTAACTGGAAGGCTGGTAACCTCTGGCAGTGAGACTGGAGATAAAGCAGGATTACATCTTAAACCTCAACACTAAGATTTACCAGGGCTCATCAGTAATTTCCTTTTTTTTTTTTTTTTTTTTTTTTTTTTTTTTCTGCACTGAATTGGAAAAAAACGGGGATTGCTAGTTTTATGCCAATAAATCCCATTCTTGTCTAGCACAGCTGGATTAAATGCTCTTTGAGCTTTATGATCTGGAATTACTGTCTCCTAGCTATAGAATAAATGTCTTGATAATTATTCCACAAATTTCATAAGCCTCCATCAAGCTGGGCCCCCAACCAGAATGGGACTTATAACCTCTGAAAAAAGGGATTATGACTACATCCTCCCCTGCCATCACAGGGAAGTTGTTCCCTGAGGACTCACAAGACAAGGGCTCACAGATGCTTAATTTCATGAAAGCACTAAGTCACAGTGACACGAGTGCCAAGAGGAAGAATTACACCCGGGTTTTAGCTGCCTGCAGAGCATATTTGAAAACAGTTCCCTCCCAATTACCAAAGGGGGAATCTACAGGACAAAGTCTTCCTTCACTGTCACAGGGCAGTGCCCAACCTACCCCTGCAGGCAATGCCCACATCCTGGACCCTCATTAACTCGTTCCCAGGTGATGCATGCCTGAAATAGTCTTCAAAAAGTAGAAATAAAGCCCTTTCTGTGACTGTGTTCATCTAAGATGGTTGCCCGTAAATTTCTGGTGAGCCGTGAAAACACTCTGCAGGGACAAAATAATTGCTGATGATTCAGTCCGAAAAGTGACAGTAAAGGTTAATTTCCTAGAAAAGGATATTTCTCTGATTGAGATGCAGTATGAGGAAGCTAAGGTCAGAATTCTACACTTTCAGAATTGAATCAGACAACTTTTGAAAAAGGCCAATATAAACCGAAACCTATGTATTAAATTTTTTAGAAATAAAAGAATTCAAAGACAAGTATCCCTTTTCTACAGCAGGTGTAACAAAAGACACTGGGGTATGGGGGTGGAAAAGGACTTCTTTACTAAGAACCTTGGGACCTTCATGAATAAACATAAAACCTTTTAAAAGGAGCTCTTTGCAATAACCACCCAGAGGTTAAGACCCGTTTAACAATTAAGTAGCAAGGAAAAAAAAATCCAATTCTTCTTTTCATCTGAACAGGCTGTCACATTCAGCAGCAAGCAATAATTTGGCCTGCAGCCTACTTCCCTTTTGCTCTCTACTTTCTTTTTTTCTTTCTCTCTTTTTCTCTTTTCCTTTAATTCATTTCTCTCTTTTTCATTAACCCCTCTAATTTCTCTTTTTCCTTCACCCTGCCCAAGTGTCCAAAGCCCACTGCCTCTACAGTAGGTCAGGAATAAACATGCCAAGTGTGTAATTTACTAATAAAACCCTCTGTCTGTTTGCAAACTCTCTGAATTTTGTCCTTACTTTCGACTAGTGAGCATTTTCAAATCTTAAGTGCTTAACCTTAAACCTGTGACAGGGCCAGAGTGACCTGCAAAAACCCACGCACAGCTCTTACATTTCTGAGAAACCACTAGAAAACTGTCAAGAGCTGACAAGCCACCAGCTTCTAACACTCCACAAATTAGACCACTGACAAAGGAAAGACTGGGAAGGCCTGACAGCAAAAAGATGCAGTGGAAATGCAGGAGAGAGGAGATGAACAGGGCTATTCCAGAGGTGAGAGGAGAACCAAGAGCTCTGCAGTGAACCCAGCAAGGCTGCAGGGCTCTCAGCACTTGAGAAGTTATTCTGGCTCTGCAGAAAACCTGGGGATGCCTCTTGGCTCTTTGAACCCATCCCAGGGGAAGCTTTAGGAGGCAGAGGAGATTAAATGAGCAATATGCAAAGAAGAGTCCCAGGGTTTGTATTTTGTGCACCTCAGAGAAAGCAGCAATAACATCGAAGGGGAAATGCTGCATGTCCCAGTTCATCTACTCCTCTTTACCTTTTTGTCTCTGAATTGTCACATTCCAAGGGTCGTGTAACATCCCTGTGACCTCTTTCCTCCATGGAAATATTTAATTTAAAGTCCACTGTCCATGGGACAATTAGGATTGCAGCCAAAATAGATCTTATGGGATTACAGCCTCTTCAAAGAGAACTGATAATTCCCCAAGGAGAGCTACTGACCAGAACTGTAACTATGTGCATCCCCTATTCACATTAAACCATAATTGCTAAAAATACAAGAAACACCACACTGATACTGACAACTTTAACATGCTCATGGCTCGAAATCAATGATCTATTGGCAAGGATAAATTCCAAGCAGCAGTGGCACTGGAAGCAGACACCAATGCTCTTCACTGTCCTTCCCTACACATACATTTGAATTTTGAACACTACTTTTTCCTGCCCAGCACACAAAATGCTGCAGAATAATGGATAAATATTGAAGAATGGTTAGATAGAGCTGTAAGGCAGTAGACAAGGTGATGGTGATGTGTGGTGACTGGGAAAGTAAAAAAGTATTCTAATAAGGAATTGTAAACTTCAGTAATGTGGACAAGTGGGAGATTTAGGTTAATTAAGGCCTAAGAAACCCCAGCATTGATAGTTTCTATTAGATTTCCAAAACTTTGATCATAATCAAATATCTGGAACCAAAGACGTGGGCTTCTTATTTGAATCCTAGCAAAAAAAATTTTTTTTTTATGTCATCTTTTATATGAACATGTTTAAACACTGCTGGTTATAGTGCCGTTTAAAATATTTATTTTTAATAAATTTATTGACTTTAAATGCCTATAAACACTCCCAACTTCGTTGACCAAAGTGAAATATTGCATCTATGTCTAGTTGCTAGGCATAACCTCCATTAAATATAGTGAAGGCTTTCAGTATGAAGTAATATTTGCTGCTTAATAAAAGTGAAGTTGGCCAGTGATAATTTATGTTCTTTGCAAGCAAGCAATGCCATAGAAAGAGATGCTTTGATGTGGCTCAAATGAGAAAAAAGGGACAGGCTTCAAGTCAATTATATCAGCAGCCTCATTAAGGCACTAGAGAAATTGTGGACGTCATTAATTAAGTTTATTTATACCTCCTTCCTTCCTTCCCTCTCTTCTTCCCCTCTTGCCACCTCCATCCCCCCAAACACTCCTATATCACACCAACATTCTGTGTGGAATTAAAAAATAACTCTTCATCCCTGGCCAAAAAAGGAAAAGTAATTTTCCTGCTCATCTTTGCTATCACAGTTTTGCTGTTATCACTTTGCAGTAAGGTGCTGGGCTTCCATCAGCTCAGCCAGCAGAGATTTCCAATCTTCCCAGTAAAAAGCAAAAAAATGGGAGCAGCAAGTAGAGGCAAGTACAAGTCATGCAAGAGATTGGCATCCTACTCTTTATTTGGTCTTCCCATGTTCAGACCCAAGGTTTGAATTGGAGCCTGTCTCTGTTTCTAGGTCTCAAGGGGCTTTCCATCCATGTGCTGCCTCCCTCCTTGTCTCTTTTCTGGGGGACAGCTGCTGTAGGACAGGGTGCAACAGCTCTCCAGATGTTCACAGGGCCTCACCAGCCTCTTTTGGGTCAAGTTCTGACACTCCCTGAAGGGCAGCACCCAGAGGGGACCCAGAAGGTTGTTGCATTTTATGCTATGGGAGAGCAGCGAGAAGGATAATGCAATATAGTTCTTTGTGTAATGGAGAAGCAGAAGAGAGAGAGAGAGAGAGAGCTTTATTTAAAGAAATACTACACATATACATAGGGTAGCACGTGAAAAACAAAATGGAAAAGATTTATTGGTGTAAGAAGGCAACACTTCTTTGAAAACATGCTTTCTGCAAAACATCATGAGATGCTCACACGGCTCTCAGGCACCCTGCAGGTGCATAATCATTGTTATAATTTCTTATCCTTGTAAAGGCTGAGAAAGGCAAGGCTTCAAGGCTGCTTTTCCCTGGTTCCCAGCAGCATTTAACATCAGAAGGTGAATCTCTGGTTGTAAAGATGGGACCTTCATTCAGGAGCACCCTGGAAAAAGCTTGGAGAGCACACCTCTTGTAATAATGCTGAAGTAGCAGCATTATTTTCTGAGGTCCAGGGAACCTTCTCTCTGTGCTGGCCAAAAGTGATGCTAAGCTCAGAGAGATGCCTTAGTTCAGATTTGGTTCTAGTGTTTTTAAGTGCACACTGCTCAGCACTCCACCACAAATGCTGTCCTTCACTGACAGCACTGCCCTGTGCTTTGCCTAGAAACATCTGGTGTTTCACTGGAATGACCAAACAGCTCCAAATCACAATTCTTATTAAAAAGGGGTTGCTGAATGGCTCTTCTTTTGGCTGGAGCCAGTTGTTCCATTTGCATTTTCCCTCACAGCTGACCCACTTGAGCTAGGCAGCACCACATTAAACTAACCAACAGGAGCCTTGAACCCCAGCACAGGCAGAAGGGAGCACCTAATCCTCAGGAGAAGCAAATCCACTTTCATTCAGGAGCAATTCCCAAGGGAGGGCCTGGAGTTAAGTGTCCATGCTCCCTGAGGGCTGGTTTCCAAAGAAACAGGGAAGTTTTCTCAGCAGTCCTTGCACTGCTTGAGCACCTGGAACATCACAAGAACTCTGACTGCCTGCACTTATCATTAACAGCAACCAAAGACCCCAGCTCACACCAATCCAAACTCCAGGACTGTTTGAACCATGAACATTTCCTGCCTTCACTCAGAGTCAGGATTGAAGCACCAGAGATGGATTTTTGTGTTGGGACTCAGCTGTTTATTAATTCTTATCTATAGTACAGAGTTCTACAGCATTTCTAGCTAACAAGCTAAAAGCGAGAAAAATGTTGGTTGATCTAGCTAGTTACAAGGTCTTTTAAAGGCTAACTATGCAATTAAAAGCTAACATCTATATTATTTGTATTTTTGACCCAATAACCAAACACCTGTGACCTGCACTGCGGGATTTTCAACCAAAATGGGAGACTGAGAAAGCTCCACCTGAGTCTGTTAATCCATGGAAAAACAAATTCTGTCCAGACTTCTGATTAAATATTAAAATATTGACACACATGCTAGCATGAGAGAGTAGAAGAATATTCATGTTTTTTTTTCTTACAGCAATATTTATACCAAGTAAGTCACTGATCAAAAGCCTACATACTACTTTGTAAAAAAAAAAGTTGCATATATTAGGATATACTGTTTATTTAGACTAGATAGACTTTGAGATTATTAAGGCTCTAGTCTTTGATAATATCTCACTACAGATTTTATGTTCTGATCTTATATTGAAATCTCAGGTTGCTCAAGTAGAAAAAGCCTTTAAAAATATCTTTATGGTACTTGAACTGTTTCTAGTGTTTCTATTCACAGAAATTGAGGAAGCTGTTTTGTTTGTCCAGAAAAAGGTTAAAATTTCATTGCAATTTCACTTGCTCAGTAAGCTTAGGGTGAAACTGGACACAGCTATTTCACTTATATTTTTGGGTCCATTTTTGTGGTCATTTAGTCCTCAGAACAGGAGAGAATCTCATAAATAAACCAGAATTAGTGCAATATGCTTTTATGTTCAGTCAGTTAAATTGGTTTATTTTTTTATTCTTTGTAGAATGAGTGGGTCTGTTAAAAACCTACCATATTTTCCAGAGCAAATTACTATCTCAGGCAAATACCAGACATTCACATTATTTGAATGCAATGTTCAATACTGATGGTAGGTGATTGTTTGTCTTTGCATATTGTCCTTAGCACAAACAAATCTGCTAAGAAATCTTCTAAGAAATGTTTTTCAGCAGAAAGTGCCCAATCATCAAAGCCAAGGCTTTTTAGAAAGGAGCAGACATGAACAAAAACATCTGGAAAAATACATCTTCATACCAAAATTTTAATAATACCTTGTTTTAACATTTTTCTAATTAATTTTGTTTCCAAATTTCATAATCTCTGACTTGTACATGGATTAAAAATGGGCAAAACGTGCAAATGGCTGTTAAATAACTTAGATTTGAAAATAAACCTTTGGATAGCAGTAAAGAAATCAGAGGATAAGCAGACAACTTTTGGGATTGGTGAGAAACAAGGATTAGAGGTGGGAATCAGGCAGAAATCTGCCCTCATGTAACCTGTGCTCAACCAGTCATTGTGACTGCAGAATCCCAACAGGGGAGGCTGTTCATTTTTACACATTAAACACAGCTTTGGTTTGGGCTTTTTTTTTTTTTTTTTTTGTGAAAATGTGCTACCTGATATAAAGGAGAGCAACTTTTTGCTCAAAAAGGCTGCATTTTTTTACAGTTTTTTATCAATTTAAGGAAAGTCTTTTTTTCTTTTAGGTCTTTCTGTGTGTTCATTTGTCACTGTTTGCCTGTAAAGGCTGTGTACACTTTTCATCCCTGCTAGCTTAAGAAAGAAGAAAAAAGGCAGGAAGAAAGAGGGAGGGGAATAAAGGCAACACCTCCCCACATTTTCCACCAGGAACCTCATCTGGAAACTCCCAGGAGATCCAGCTTTGCCCTCACCAGGAACAGGATAGAAATAGCAATAATGGTGTCTTTGACGTGCTGGAACTTTTGTGCCACCAACATAAAAGCTCCACAGCACAATTTCCTATTTTTGCATTGCATTTTCCTCCCAAAGAATTCTGTGCCTCTGGAATCTGGGCTGGGGGGTGGCACCCTCTGAGTGCAGAACATGGTGGATAATAGGAGGAGGAGGAGGAAGAGGAGGAGGAGGAGGTGGCCACCAACCCTTCCTCTCCTGTCCTGACACAGAGGGAACCCAGCTCTGAATGCCAAATGACTCCACAGTATAATTAAGGCTTTGGGTTTTAATTCCACTTTGCACAATTAACTCCTTAGCAGCCTCAGGGGACGATTCAGGTGTAAAACAGAGGTGCCCTGTGCCATTTTAGGGTGTCCCAGAATTCTGCAAAGGGCTGCCAGACCCTAGAAGGAGCTATAGAAGACACAAGTCTTTCTGGAGCTGCAGGAGGAGGCCAGGCCTGGTGCAGCAAAAATGGAAATATCAATGTATGGCTGAGCACCAAAATCCCTCTTCTCTGTTTAAAGAGGCAGACTAATGAATCCATTGAAATAAATTTGTTTTTCTGGGTAGTCGTGCTGTTTTCTATTACCTGTTGCTGGCCATGAATTGTCAAATAAGTTTTCATCCAGACTTCCCATAGCACTTTTGGGAATTACTGCACACGTGGGGTAGGGGGACAAAGGATGAAGCTGCAGCTTTTGGATGTCTCACAATTGTGATAATGATAACACATAATAACTACAGATATTAATTACAGCATCATTTTTATACAGCAGCTAATGCCACAGTACAAGTAAATGAAAAGTCAGTATTTTCCATAACCATCATATAATGCCCCCCAAAATCAAAAATACACATCTGGTCCTTCAGCCTTTTGGAGGGATGTGCAAGCACAGGCTCAGCACTAATCCCAGTGTCCCCATCCCTGCAATACCTGCCATTCCTTACTCCACACATTCCCTAGAATAATGAGGCCCATCATCTTTTGATGAGCCTGTGGGAGTTGATATTCCCAAAATACAAGATTACACTATCACATAATCACTACTAGTTAATACTGCTCTGAGAAGGCTATTTCTGTGAAAGCTGCTGGGAATACAATAGCAACATGGAGAAGTCAATACAAGGCAGCTCCATTTCTGCAGGGGATCAAAAAGACAGAAACATTAAATAATTATAAACCTGCTTTTATGAGAGTTTATAAACCTACAGAGCTGAACTAGGAACAGGAGCCAAGACAAAAAATGTCTGATCCCACCACATGTGCCACAAAGCCACCTGCTGGCAAAAGGACTTCATTTGGGCAAGCATTGGCATCTGTGGACAAATTTGGCATTCTAGCAGTATTAGAAAAGACACCTGAGTATCTTCTAGCAGCACAGAAATGAGAGCAACACAGTTTCTTGCTGAGAAAAGAGGTGGCTAGCAACAGACATGGAGAAATTGCAAAGAATCAAAAAGTACTCCTCCTTTCTTGAATTATCATAGTTATTTTTCTAACACCAGGAAAACACAATCAATAAGCAGCTTTAGAGATCACTTGGAGAGGTAAAAATGTGCTTCAAGCTCCCCTGGCAAGATTTTATTCAGCTTGTCACATACCATTACTGACCTAGGCTGATCTGCAGACAAACAGAGATGGGAAAAGATGCAAACACAGAATCCTGCAAGCTTCCACTGGGAGAAGGAAGAGGATTCAGAGTTCACTGTGCTAATGCATTATGGAAAACAACTAAGCATGTTTAATTAAATCTTCATGAACTGCCACACTCATAGGTTTTGATATAATCTTCTGGTAAGAAATTTAGGGAGGCTTTGTTTCTACTGCTTATAGCCAGAGAGAAATTCAACAGCCAAGACAGACCCTCCAACTGCCCTAAACCTCTTGCAAATCCATTTCACTTTGATGGAAGGTTGATATTTATTTGGTAGGTTTTGTGGCTTTGCAGAGACCCACGTGGTACAACACCTGTGTATGGAGGAGGTGGGAATGTTTGCATGGCAGCAGAGTTGTAAGATTAATTTTAGACTGAGCAAACCTGAGGGAAGGACGTGTTGAGCCCAGAGGGGAGAAAGAGGAACAAAGAATTTTGGTTTTTGTTATCCCATAAGTTGTTACTCCACCTGAGCTCAATGAAAACAGATGCTTACAAAGCAGGGACAGTGGGAAGAAATTTTGGGAGGGACTGCAGAGCAGCAAGGGCAGCAGAAAGTCTTGCTGCAGCTTCCAGCACTGCTGCCAGCTCTGATCCCAGCCACCAACACAGGTTATCATCATTGCTGGGCTGTCAATGGCATCTCCCAGGGCACTTCAAGAATTCCAGGACCCCCAGGGAGATCCATCCTTCTCAGCAGAGTAATCCCTTAGTATTTGGTGTACAAGGTCAAGGCTGGCCTCTTCAGTGCCTCAGACAGGCTCATTCAGGTGGAAAACAATAGGTGGAGGGGGGATGGATGTGGGACAGTTTTCACTGAACTCTCTGTGCCCTGCAGCCCAGCACAGATCCCTTTTCCACCCTCTGCCCCTGAGTTTGTGGCCTACCCATGGGTGGTTATACAGGGAAGCATAAAGTCAAGGAGCCATCCTGAGTGTCCTGTGTCCAGGCAGCTTGCAGCTATGGATTCTGGAAAATCAGGGGAAAAAAAATTGGACCTCCCTGCAGGACTCCCATCTGTGATGTCAAGCAGCCCCCTCCAATTTCTTCCACAGGGGAAAGGGATCAGGGCAGGAACCACAGGCAGCCTTTGAGCCTAATAATATCAGAGCAGCAGAACCACAGATTATGAACCAGGGGAAATTGTGTATTCTTGCCTGTTCTCTCCAGCTCTGCATAACACAGAGTCAAATGATTTGTTGAGGTTTTGTAGAGATTCAGTTTCAGTGAAATGCTGTTATTTAGAAACAGCAAAACACAATCTAATGTGAGTTCCAATGAGTTTCAGAAGCCTGCTGAATAACAGATCTAATAGAACAGATTGTGTCTAACACATGGAAGCACACTAAATCCTACCAGAATTTAAGATCAGCTTTGATAGTCTTAGTTATCTCATCTGTTTATATATTTATGCAAATCCAGAAAGTATTTTTAAAGATTTTTAAACTATCGATAAAACTGTAAATTTCATGCTGATTTTTAACTCTTTTTTTTTTTTTTTTTTTTTTTTTTTTTTTTTTTTTTTTTTTT
>JAOTQP010000870.1:62437234-62465155 GCA_026413545.1 Cichladusa arquata | reverse complement strand
ATGAAATGAAATGAAATAAAATAAAATAAAATAAAATAAAATAAAATAAAATAAAATAAAATAAAATAAATAAAAATTAAAACATACAAAATAAAATGTAAATGGTGCCAGTCCTCCCTCTCTCACAGTTAACTTGTGACACAGATGAGATGTTGATGGGAGAGGAAAAACTCCTTCTCTTATTCTCTCCTCTGAGATGAGACACCAAAATTCTCTGTCCTTCAGCAGAGCAGAGCAGGTCTGTGCTGGGTAATGCCTCCCAGCCCCCTGCCAAAACACAGCCAAGGGCTCATAAACCAGCATGTTTTCCCTGCAAAATGTGCTAAGTCACATTGCCTGAAGCCTCACATCATATCAGAACATCCACAGTTTTTACTGCTGTCTTTCAGGGGTCATTTAACTTATGAATAATCAAATATAACCTTCTGCTTCATTTGTCATCTGGCCCTGCCATAATAACTGTTTTATGGCTTATAAAACTTCAGTTTTCTGCTGGGTGTCAATAAATTGCCTCGTGATTATTTGCAATGGCTGCCATACAAGTGTACAATATAGAAGCAAGATGACACTCTAAGTGACACTTGATGTCACTAAGAATTTAATAAAGCCAAGTAGCCTGGTAGAGCCTGGTCAGTTCTTCCCTTATGACATCCCTTCCTTCCTTCTGTTTCTCTTCCTTCACATCATCATGTCTAGAACAGTTTGTCACAGGGGGTGTCCATCAGAAAGAAACTGGATTTTATCATTAGAAAATTCAGACTTAATAGCCTTAAATATTAAAGAGAAATCTTTAGGCCTTTAAAATGTCACGGGGGTGTTTGAGGGATAAAAAGACTATGAAATAAAGCCCTGCAGAAGTTGAAATTATTTCTTTAAATGAAACAAAGTTTGCTCCTCACAGAAACTCACTTAAAGCAGAAATCAAATCAACAAAAACAACCTGTGATGACAAAAAGATGGGGGACTGTGAAGTTAATACACACAGCCACATTTGTTTAGTATGCACACTGCATTTCACTGTATCCCCTCAGTTAATCCCACAGCACACTCCAGGGAAGAGCCATGACCTCTGCAGGCAGTGAGCCAGCGAGTTCCTGAAGGCAGCTCACCTCTGATAAACCCCAGAGCACAGGCTCCACTTCCCCTGCCTGCTGTTGCTTATTTTCAGCCTCTCAAATACAACCCACAGTTATCTGAAATTCACTTGGCAGCACTGCTGAAATATTTATTTTATTTCTTCCTGGGCCATGCTGGAGAAGCATTTTCACACAAGGTAGTGTTCCTTTCAGATTCCTGTGAGCACTTTTAAGAGCAGAGGAAAGAAAGGTGGAAAATAAAAACTCCTAAAAATGCTGGAGTATGCACCTGGCCAGCAGGAACTCCCTTGTTATTCATGGCCTCCCACTCTCTTCAGGATCAGCATCTGTATTTCCATCTCTGCAGAGGAGAGCTCTAATTTGTGCCCTCTTGTCACAACTTCTTCCCTTTCTATGGCAAATGTCTACAAATGCTGTCCTTAAAGCATTAGGATAACTTCCTGAGCAGAAAGTTAAGACACTTGCCTATGGTTGAGTCACCTGAATTTTGGTCCCTTACCAACTAAATAGAATTATTGATATAAACTTCAGACTCGTGTAGTCTTTGTAGACTTTCAAGATCTGACTGGATTAAGCTCCAAAGAGTTCTGACAGTGTTTTGAGCAGGAGTTTGAACTGGACTTCTCATGAGTTCTCTTTCACTCTGAATCATTCTAGGTTACAAGATCAGCAAAAGATTTAACTTTCAAGATAGGATTTATAGTTAATTGGGGCATTCCATGCTGGGCTAGCACGGATTCTCCAAGATTTAGTGCAAGGCAGCTGAGCAAAGAACAAGCCCTAGGCTAAGAAGCAGAGCTGTGGATAAACATTTGTATTGTTCCATCAATTCTGTGGCTATCACCCTGTACATCTCACTCTGATACTTTGGAAAGTACAGTTAAAGGTTTAACACGTTCCAGGATGAATTAAAAAAAAATAAAATCAGCAATTTGCAAAAACCCACTTTTATCTCATTAAAATTTCGTCTCTCCCATGTCCTCTGCTGAGGATGCTGAAGGACCACTTCCCTCTATCAGTGATTAATAAAACATGCAACTTTCCATTTATTCCCCACACAAAGTTGCAAACACTACCAGGGAGAAGGGGTTACTAATTTCCTTGAACCCTGGAGCTCTCCATCTTTGGGTCCATACTGAATTCCTCATTCCTTTAGTATGGGAAGTCTCTACTTGAACAAGAATTTCAAGAAATTTACTTGACACTTATTTCTGATCTCTGCAGGAAAAGAATCCTTAATTTCACAGACCAGGATGTTTATGTTCATAATATTTTAGAGGAGCTCATTTGAGGGAAAGAGCACTATCACAAGGAAGGCTTTTCATATAATACTGCCTTTCCCAATTAAATATTGTGAATATCCTTCAGTCAAATGTCTTTTTTCAGTAAAATACCCATGTAGGATGGTAAAAGCAGTAGAGACTCTTCAACATCTAGTACTTCCTGAAACGGATGAAAAGAGACTGGAAGAAAAGAAAAAATCATTTTTCTGTAAGTTAAATAATTTTGCAGATGAAACATGACTGTAGTGAGTTTATCCTACTTCTACTTTATATTAGGCACAAGAAACTGAAGTCTTCAGAATGAACTACTCATCATTATTAACAACTTAAATCAGGGTTTAAAGGGCTTATCGTCAATGAATTATTCAAGGATTTCATGGATTAACTGCTGAACTTTCCATGCTTGCTCACCACAATATTGTACATCCCAGTCAGGTAAAAGAATATTCCTAGCAAAGAGTTAGCTATTAGAACCCAGGGTTTTTTGGTGAAACCATGAAAGATCAGCTTTGTAAAAGCATGATGTTCTGCCAGATAAATAAGGGACAGAGAAGTAAGACTCATAGAAATTGAAATTTCAGTTGTGTAACTCTACACAAATACACTAAAAGCAACAGGGGAAGAGAGCTGTTGTTGCATAGGAATTGGAAAAAAAAAAAAAAAAAAGAGAGAAAAATCCTAAATGCATAATCCTGAGAAGTTTCTTTCCATCTCAAAGCCCTTCACAACATGTTCTCAAAAGTGTGTATGAAGCAGCCATCAGACACAATCAAAGGAGAAGAAACTTGTGATTCATTTTTCCCAGGAAACAATCAGACTACAAATAATTATCAATGTATTGGAATAAACTAACTTAATAAAATTAATTTTGTGAGTCAGAAATTAAAAAGTAGCAGCAGCAGTTTGCTCTAGTGAAGGCTGTATCAGACCTGGGTTTTCCTGGTGTTTTTCTACCTTCTTTTTCTGTCCAAGTACACATTTATATACATACACATGCACATGTAAACAGAAACAACAGGACTGCTGGAGCAGCATCTTGAAGCTTTTATTCCATCATAATCATCAATCTTATTTTACAGAGCCAAGCATGGGAGATGGAAACAGCTTCAGCTGCTACAGCAGCAAAGTTCTCTCAGTTACACAGTCTTTTTAAAGCTTTTTAGCCTATAGCATAATGTTAAAAGCTGACAAGCATTTGCTTAAGCCAATTAATAAAGCTGCACGTACATCTTACTTTGAACAATGCTTGCTTGTAACAGCTTAAAACAATGGATAAAGGTTCATTATTAAGCTTACATATTTCTACTATCTTGCTTGATATATTTTCTTAAGGTCTATCTCTACACAGCCCATAGCCTTACTGTTTCTTGGTCTTACATCTTTAACTTGCATTTCTCCATCCTGAGATTTGCTTTCACTTAGCTTTCTGAGAGTTTTATACCTTTTCTATTTCCTACAGTTCCCTCTAGTGAAGGCAATATTAGACCTGGGTTTTCACTGGTGTTTTCCTACCTTCTTTTTCTGTCCAAGTTCATTACTGGCAAATATCAGTTAGGTGACAGCTACAGGAATTTTTACAGCCTGTATTCCACTTGGGGATAGGTATTTCTAACATCACTGCACATGGAAAAAGCAGAGGTTTGAAGGTGATTGCATTCTTTTGCCTTGCTGGTAGTGGACTTCCCTGTGTAATATGTTCCTCCATGAACACCTATTCACTACCCCCAGAAGAAAGAAGTTGTTTTTCATTCTTCTTGGCCCCCTCAGTTCTTGTCTTGAGGCTAGGGAGTATTTTTTTTCAGCATGTAGATACTAACTTTGAGCAAATACTACAATCCTCATGTACTTCTAGACCTCTGCAAGCGTGGAGTGAAAACTCAAGCTCAACTGGACAGTGAAATCCCAGGAGGCATCTTCCCTATGCACAGGACTTTTCCTTTTCTATGGACTCCAAGACATGCTCCACTGTTCAAAAAGAGAAAAAGGAAAGTTGGAAAATATGGATTTTCCTAATTTACTGGAGCAGCCTGGCTTCACCACTCTCATTAAGATGCTGCACATCATTTAAAGGCTTTAATTTAATTTCTTTCTTCCAGTTAATAGAGAAGGAATGTAGAATATTTATATATAGCAATTACACATTGAATTAATGACCTGGTAACAGAGAAAGAGAAATTTCCTTTAGTATAGCAAACTGGCAAATTTGTAGGTTACGAAACCTTTAAATCCCCTTTCAGGCAGGCCATTGATGGCAAAGAATATTATATAATATATGTGGGCACAAATATTGCTGTTTACAGTGTAAGCCTCTCATACAGTGCAGCTGTTGAACAAACTGCAGCAGACATTTAAGTCCTGTTTACCACCAAAACATTTTACTGGCTGTGATTTACAATCCTAAATCTTCTCCCCTTTTAAATGCACCATACCCATGCCTTAAACCTCAGTTACTAGCAAGGCAAGTAATACAGTGGCTTTGTCAAGAGAAATTGTCATAGACAGGAAGGGAGTGTTTTAGGTGGAGAAAAATAAACCAAATATTGTGTCCAAAATTGTTCACAGTCAGGTATTTCATATGGGAAGGAACTGGCTGCTTCAAAGAGATGAGGCAAGATGAAGTTTGTGCTAAATATTAAGAAACACTTGTTATCAGTGTGTCCAACAGCACTAGAAAACTTCTTGGGGTGAGGCACTGTGCCACTGACACTGCAATGCAGGCTTCAGACTGCATGCCAAAAGGAAGGTGTTCTTGTGCTCAGGATTTTACTGTTTGGAAAAATATGTGTTTCGTTAAAAATTGAGTTTGCCAAATTTCATTGGAGCTAGCTCACTCAGAGTCTGTACAAAATCAGGTAGACTGTATATAATATTTAGCAAACTGTTGGAAAACTTTGCCTTAATCGGCAAGGAGATGAGATTTTTAAACTTACATCAATTTACCTAAACTCTGGAATGAAATGGCTTTGAAATGAAATAATCCAACTGTTTCAATCTAGCATGTGAACTAAAATGACTCTCATTTTAAGGGTGATTGCTGTATAATAGTCAAGAAGCCACAGAAAGGGGTGAAAGATGATTAATTTAAACAAAATTGAATGAAACAGTCACTTTTTAGCAAACTAAGACCATCGTTCTGGATTTTGTCAGTATTTGAACAGCTTTGATCCATGTTCTGTAACATGGGAAAATGCAATTCAGAGACACACCTATAAGCATTGCATTTAACACTTATTTAATGTCTGCAGAATGGTCCTGCTTAAATGAGCCACTCTATACTATTTAAATTATTTATCTACAGCATGCTGTACATAAATGCCAGGACCAAAAGGAGCTGCTACCATATGTGTACAGGAAAAAGGACACAGCATATTTAGGTAACAAGATCATGTAAGCATTATTCAACACACTAATAGAATCAGGTGACTCTCCATGGCTTATGGCAGATGCACATCTCCTGCTAATATCCATAAAAGCCTCATTTGTTTGATGAGAGAGTAATTCTAATAGACAGAGCTGAAAGATAAACAGCAAAAAGCTGAGTGCCATGTTTGTACCACATATCTTCAGACACAGCCTGCTTATTTTGACTTACCTGTTATGCAACAGAAAAGGATTCACTCTCTGTATTAATGGATGAGACGCCTTAAATTGATAATGTGACATTTGAGATCTGATTTATTGTTTTCTATCCAGTGCATGCAGGTACAGAGAGCAAAGGAAAGGGTCTGAGTATGTGAAAAAGGTCACAGATGAGAGCAGCAAACACTAAAGATGAGATCAAGGCTCTCAGCAGTTTTTAGGAATTTTATCTGCCTCAATGTTTGAATGCTTGAGTAGACAAGCCCTCTAAGAGGAATCTGCATGCTGGAATTATGGTGGATATATGATTTAACCTGATTAACAAGAAATCTTAGGAGGAGAGAATATCAGTCATGCTCTAAGCTAACAACACTATACTAAAATGAGAAAAAGTCATTTGAAATACAAATCCTTTTAGAATTATATTTCAGATTATCTTTTAAAAAATCTGTAAGATAGGGGAAAAAAATTCTAAATAACCAGTAACATTTTAAGGAATTGTAGAAGACTTAGCACTAGTCTAGAAAGATGGACAGTTCTTTATGAATAAGGTCTTTCTACATTAACAATAAAATCACATTTAGGAGCAGCTGCCTAATAATCCACTCTACTGTTTGGTTATCTGAACTTGCTTTAAGTGTCACATTTTAGCAGCTAAGATGCAACTATAATTTTTTTTTCTTTTTCTTGGCCAAAGAAGTGAGGAAATTGATTGATTGTGCCTGATGTTTAGACATAGTAAGTAATCAGAAAAATTGGAAGAGACAAACCTTCTTTTTAGGGGTACTCCAGCAAATTCTTGCAGTTGAGGTTTCCATTCCAGCACTTAAGGCCAAAAAAGGCAGCACCACCACTTGGCTGTTATTTTTCATGCAAGTGAAAACAGTATTGGAAAACACCAAGAAAGAATTTGAGAGATAATTCAATATCAAATGAAAAGGATGAAGAATGGTGCATTGTTTTATCTGAGAAAGGAAAAACTGGTGAAACAGGCAATGAGAGACCTTCAAGCAGGAAGGGAATCAAGACTAGGAAGAGTGACTTTATGTTAGAAAGGTTACAAGTTTCATACACTTTTTTTCCAGACCTGTTTTCACACAACAACTAAAAGTTAGAGAGAAGCACAATGTAATGGTTCTTTTAAAAAGGGGGAGTTTCTCCAAGCAGTCCCACTCAGTTACTTTGGTTTTGGATAGAAACCAGGTACACAGAGAGCTAGTAAATTGAGTTTCAGAAAATATTAGTGATTCACTGAATTTTTTTAAACTTGTCTCTGACTGGGTTCAAGACAACCTTTTGCTTGGTCAGAAAAGTCACCTTGTCCAGGTTAAACACAAGCATGGGTGAGGTCAATAAAAATCCTATTTACCAGAGTTTCTCTGATTTAGTGGATTTTTCACTGGCAGCACCCATTCTGCCCCAATGACAACATGAAAATGTGAATAAAGCTGAGATGAATCACCATGAGAGCTGATATGACTGCAGGCCAAGAGCTGTGGACAAACCTTTTCTGACACGACACTTGAAGTTGGTGTGTGAGCTCTGCAAACCTGGATGAAATGGTGAAGTTTTGAATTTGTATCTCACTCAGAATAATTTTACTTCACCGTTGCTCAGAGCAAAGTTAACCTTGAAGTTTTATGTGGCACATCAGCTAAAAGAATAAGTTATCTTCAGAGCATTCAGAAAGCTGCATTGGAAACAAAGAAAGTTAATTCCCAACCAGAAAAAAAAAAAAAAAAATTGAGCCCCATTGTGGAACAAATGTAAGTGAAGCAAATGTTATTATGTTACCAATTTACCCAGTCTCTATATAATTTTGGATATTTGGAGCATCAAAAAAAATGTACCATGGACCAGAATCACTGCACTTAGGTTTTTTGTTGCTGCAATAATGTATTAAAATTATCTGCTGCTCCACAATTAAAACCTAGGCTTCAGAGGCTCTGTGAATGTTAGTGTATCTTCAAAGCACTTTACAGATCAATCCTTTTCAGCATCACTCCAAAAGTGGAAAGAATTACCTTTATCTAAATGAGAAGCAAGCTGCAGCACAATGACACAGTGAGTCATCTGCCAGTTAAGTGCCTGGATACCGGGGGGATGATACAAGAACAGAGAACAGAATGTCCAGAGCACATCACATCATCTGCAGCTGGTTTCCAGAACATTAATCTCATCTCCTTTCTATATTTAGTCTTCCATATACTTGTTCTGTAAACCATTTTCCATACCTGTGCTACACAGCTATTCAGCTACTCCCAAAAATGCATTTTCCATCTGCTTCTCTTCTTTTTACATGACCCTTATTTCCTCTGCTATCCATTGTTTCACACTGCCAGTACCTGAAAGTTGCAACCATTTCCAGCTCCCTGCATCCCCTTGAGCTTCCTTTTTCAGGGAATCCAGGCAGCCAGGCTCCTTTTCAGTTCCAGCAGCTCTTTGGAAATCACAGTGCAAGTGGGCTGAACACTGAAAATGGGCTCTGCAATTCCTTTAATCCCACAGGATGTTACTTTCCACTGAGCCTACAAGGGCACAGTCTGAAGCCTCTTTTCTTTGTCAGTTTATATCAGATTCTTCAAACCTTTCCCATATATTAGCAATATGCTGAATGCTTTCTTTTGGGTAGCCAGGAAGTCAACATTTTCTAAGCACTCCTGCTGAAGTTACTGTTCAATTCAAATAACATTTTTCCTTAGCCACTGAAATTTACACCAATTACAGGCAACCCCCAAACTTTGTAGTCACATACCTCAAAGATGGCCTCTGTTTAATGGCACAGGGTGACACTGAATACCATCAAAATCAATGAGACCTTCACATGCAAACAACCATCAATATTTATTTCTGTTCTCAAGGATGCATTTCAGAGTCTAAATTTAGGCACTCAGGGAGGACAAGGAACAAAGGCAGAATCTTTATTGGAAAACAGACAATATTCAGTGTTTCCCATTGCTTTTCCAAGGCTAATCTGCTTCAGCAACTTTAGCTGACACCTATTCTACTCAGATCTAGCTGAGATTGCTGTGTTTAGGTTTAGGACAGTTTGGAAGATAATCAGGCAGGCTCCCAACCCTTTTCAGCCCATGATCTGTAAAAGCTCTTTTGTTCTGGTGGATAATCAGATCTAAAGCTTCACATACTTTCTGCATGAAATACACATTAAATTGCTTTCCACTATCCAGTTCTCCACTTGTTTAAATCCTATTAAAGCACCTTGACACCCAGAGAATATGGGGATAAATATATACTGAATGTTGTTTTCTCCTCCTCAGATGCCTTAGCTCCTGGTCTGCAAATACTGTGGTATCAGTAAGATCACAAGAAACCTGTTGTTTAAAATTACTGTCTCCTTGTATCTTTTCTGAAGGGCTCTTCCTGCTGGATATTAAGTTCTGTAGAACTCTGCAAGACATTTTTCTTTCTGAGGATAAGGTGACCCTAAGATTTAATGGACTGAAATGTTACTGAAACTCGTGGTTTTTTCTCTAGCGACTGTTACTTAGACCTTTGATAGTAGTTTAAAACCCTTTCAAGCAGACATTTTTAGTCCTGGACAACTTCAGAAAAACAAATATATCAAATATTTTTTAACATTCTACAGGTGCTGTTCTTGTACACTTTTCCTAAGCCTCTGGTCCAACTCTGTCTGCCTGCAGTGACCTTTGCTGTGTCCTTGCTCATAGCACAATTCCTTAGATTTCAACCAGATTATAATCCAGACAGAGGAACAGATCAAAAACTAGGCTAGTCCCCTGTGCTGTAGGATACCTCAGTAAAAGTTGACACAACAACATAAATTTAGATCAGTTGATGGTATCTAAGATCTCTGAAAACAACCCATCCAACCAGAAATACATTCTGGTAGCAGCATTATTCACTTGCTCCTAAACTTTTACTTAATCTTAAAATGATGGCAGCAAAGAAAATCCATATATGAGGAACAATTATTAAAAAACATGTACTGTACTGCCATGAAAATGTCAAACATACTCTGATTTTAAAATATTTCCCCGCAGATTTAAATTTCCTGGTGCTGCAGTGGAGAAACCCCCTCCTGCAGGACCTGCAATGGTTGTTGTGATGTTATTTGGGCACTACTCCAATGGTGCCATGATTCTTAAATCAGGCTTCTGAAGCTACAAACAACATAGCAATAACCTTTACAGCCTCTCTCAGCACAGGAGCTGGGAGTTGTAGGAAAATTAATGAAAATAAGTAGAAGTGAAGCGGTTTTGGTCAGTGGTGGCTTCAGTATTTAAGTTTTTGATTGCATTACCTGCAGAAGGCAGGTCTGGAATCCTCAGCTATTGATAAGAAAAACCATCATCAAGCACAAGAAATGATTCAATCCCCAAAAAGTCCTGATTCAAGAATAATATTTTCTCCCTGGCTTAAGTTGTGCAAGACAGTTTCCTTTCAGGATAAACCAGCAAATTTTCTCATCAGCATGAAAAAAAACAAGGTAGATTAATGCTGATACAGAAATGGAAATGTATCTTCTAAACCACGAGTATTTTCTCATGGAGCTGCATTACATGTCACCAACCAACCACTTCCTGCAGCATTAAACCAATCATTTCCTACCCTGTGTTTCTGGGCTCCCCAGTAAGGGCACACAAACTCCTGGGCTGTTCACCCGTGTCTCCAAGGATGAGCAGGAGGAAGCACCAGTCTCAAAGCTGGCTCAGTTCAGTTTGCTCAGCTGGTATGGCAGGAAGGCTGGGAGGAGGGAAATTGTTTTCACTGCTGCTACTGCACTATTACAACATTATTTTCATTGTTCAAGCATTCCACCTACTGAGGGCAAGAATTACATAGACAGAAAGTGAAGGGTTTCCACAGGGAAGGACAGCTTGAGATGCTGAGCAGCAGCTTCAGCCAGCATTTGCTGAGCATGATTTTAATCACTGGGTTCAAATTGTCATTCTTGCAGTCCTCTGAGAGGTTCAGGGCACGCCAGAGATTTTCAGTTCCTCAGCCCCACTGCTGCACTCCTCTTCTCCTACTGTCTACCTCAGACAAAGTTATCTCTTACCACAACCTCAGCCTTGGCTCATGAACTGCCATGTCACCCTAATGGGGAACAAGGAGGTCCAGAGGAGACAATATGGGATGCAGATTTCATATATAGCCTGTCTTTCACAGCCTCACAGGGGCCACATGACTGATGCACCCACATTTTTGTCTGAAACTCAAAGTCTAAAGAAACTTTTACAATGGCCTTGCCTTTATTCTCTGCTACACTCAGACAATATAATGAGTCCATGCTATGAGCTATCTTACTAATGCAGCTGTCACAATAATGACATTTCTTTTTTCATCTTCACAGCCAGGTGGTTCGATCCTGAGTCGGAAGAACCTGCTTGCAATTGATTTGGCCATCATCAATTCAGAGAGCAGTTCAGCCAAGAAGAGGGATTTAACATCTGCATCCTAGGTATAGAAATGATCCTGGGTGCCCCCAAGTAGTTCAATAAAACAGTTTGCTCTTTCACAAGGTAATCTGAATCAAAAATAATGCTTGTGCCTTAAATATCCTTTGTGCAGGCAAAGGATCAATTTAGACAGTAAATCACATTCAGACACGTCCCTATCTGATGAAGGGATGAAGCTCTCAAAGCAAGAAGCGAATAATTTCCACCAACAAAGACAAAAAGATGTTTAACAGAATAATTGTGCCAGCTGACAGCTCATGCAGAATATGACTGCCACCTGCAAAGACAACTCCCTTCAGCAGCTGGGGAGGTGCTGGTGTGATGTGGAGTGGTGACAAGGCAAAGGTGCCCATGTCCCATCACCCACAGGCTGTCTGTGCTCCTCCTCAGCTGAGTGGCAGAGGGGTCACCTCTGCCTGACACCCTGCCAGAGGGCTGTGCAGAAAGCTAAAAACTGCATTTGTCCATGCATTCCTTCTGTTAACTGAGCACTGCCCCTCTGGGAGCCAAAGCTGTGTAAGGGCTCACACTCAGTATTCCGAATATTCTCCTTTTCCAAACTCTAACCAACCTTTCAACATCTTCTGTTTTCTCAGGCTGGAAATTTGTCACTTTGCATGAGTTCTGTTGTTTTCTAAAGAGTACAGCTTAAACTAGCAGCAGCTTCTTCATATACATAGAATATATATGTATGTATATATATATACACACACACATAGTATATATATACACATAGTATATATATATATGTATATATATATATACATAGCATATATATGTATATTAATATACATAGAATAATTGGAAATTATTGTGTGTGGATTGGAAATACATTGCAGTAGAAATCCCGTGGGAGTGGCAATTTACAAAGATTTTTTTTATGAAAAGACAGAAGAATTTGGGATCATGCAGATGGCATGCTGACAGAAAAATCTGGATTAATTTGCCAGTCAGATTAAAAAAAAATAAATCTACATACCCGCAACTTCTCTGTATATGCCTTAAAAGTTTTCTTTTTTGGCATATATTAAAGCTTCCATGAAAAACCACTAAAATAACAACCCAACCAATTTTATTTTATTGCAAATTCCAAACTTCTGTCAGGAGGCTTCTCTTTGGCAGAACCACTAACTAGAGTGTTATACATTAAATAATTGCTGACAAACCAAAAGGAAATGGTTTTCCAGGTATTTAAGAATGAGCAATATTAGCACCTTTACTAAGAGCAAAATCAGAGCTAAGCAATTTATACCTACAAGAAGGTCTATAAATAGCAGTACCTGTCAGCAAGTCTGTTGTCACCACTGATGGGGTTGAAAAACAGCTAATAATGGGTTTCAAAGTGGCTGCCTACAGATCCATTTATTCCAAGATCCACGTACATTGAGAACTGCAGCTCTGAGTGAGCATAAGAAGGTTCCCTGGGATGCCATTTCTGCAACACAGGCCAAATTAAAGTCCTTCTCCATCCTCACCCCACCAAAAGTGAGATGTATGTCCTCTGGAGTCACCTAAAGCTCCATTCCAACTCAAAATCAGATTAAGTCTCAAATCCAGGTTGGACAGATAGAAGTCATTTGGCAATCTGCCATCAGATTATCAATTAATATCATTTTAATTTGCCTGACTATGAGCAGTCTGTTTCCCTTCTTAGGTTGTCTGAAAGGGTTTATATTTAGCACACGACCCCTTTCTACACAGGAATTACAGGAGAGCTTTACCAAGATTTTCAAATCCAGAATTGCAGCCTGTCACTTTTTCTTCACACAGCTCCCAGCCCAGTTGTGAATCCCTGGGGGTGGATGTGTGGGGGAGTTGCAGTCTTCTTTCTTCTACTTCTTGCTGATGGGAAGTGATAGGCAGAAAAAAAAAAAATCCCAGATATCAGGTTTACAATGCTGAGACAGAGGGAGAAGGAAGCTCTAATGTGCACATCACCATGGAGCACAGCAACAGAGGGTGACAGCTCCAAGGGAGAGCCTGGACATCCCAATGACATCACTCAGCAACCCCTGCTGTCTAAAATTCCACGTGATTTTAAAAACACCAGTGTTGACAGGTACAGGATGTGCTTATTTTGTAAACCAAGAAATGGGTCACAGCTCATCAGCTCATGGGGATTATGACAATTGATGCAACCAGGGGCTCTGAAAGCAAAAGAGCTTCTCCCAAGCAATAGGAAGGAGCATTTTAAGCATAAACCCCTAAAAAATACTCCTAAGATAAATATGTAAGAGGCATTTAAAAACATGCTTGTTTTTCAGGCATATATCTAAGTCAGTGAATTTGCACTGAGAAACTTAGCTAAAACCTAGCTAGACCTAGAAACTTAGCTAAAAAACAGTTCGTTCTCTATATTAGTTATTCAGACTGCTGGTGCCCAGGACAAAAAAAATCCATTTTCAACACCTATCTGTGACTCTGAAGTGCCAGGACCAGCTAAAGCCAACAAACAGAAACACAATCACCCAAGGCCAATCTGACCATAAAGAACTCAGATTTTCTATCAGTGATTACATGCCCCCAAGTAATATTTTTCAAGTGCAAGCCTGTATTAGTTCATAGGAGATAATTCTGAAAATATTGTCAACCTTTCTAACAGTACAGATTGCCTATATCATCTATAGACACAAGCAAACAACAGGTATTTTCCTAGAATCCTCATTTGTTCTAATGAGAAAGAGCATGGCTGGATTTAGTCAACTAGCAGCTAACTGAGAAAGCTTAGTCCTTCACTAAAAGCTGGCTCTGATTTTCTGAGCAATGTCCTAGTATGGACAGAATTTACATCAGGCTTGAGAGAGCCAGGGATCCTTAGAAAAAAAGTGTTATAGCCTCTGCTCTCTACAGAAGTGTCCCCTAACAGAAATCCAGATGAATGAAATCTTAGCATTGCTTAAAAAAGGCTGATTGCCCACTATTCTTCAGTGAGAAGGTAGAGGAAATCCATCACTTTAAAGCTCCACTCATGTCCAGAATCATCATCATCATCAATCAACCATTCAGAAAATCACTTCTTCCTTGAACCAAGTCTCCTCCAAAAGTATTCTCAGGCTGAATCTTTATGAAGGAACCACAAAATCCACCCTTCTGTGTCCAAAGGGATATATTCATTTGATACTAACTTAAGAATAGCTGTCAAGAATAACACAGAGCTGGAAACAAAGTGCAAACTTGCAGGAAATACACCTTAAATGGCACCTGATAATAATGGTCTGATAGAGGTGCTGTGCTGGCATTTGGGCAATCAAGGTTCATTTTCTGACTCTTCACAGAATCAGAATTCCCAGTTGGACTCTGTCCACAGTTCTTCCATAGGAAGGCTTAAAAATCCATCCTTCACTTGCCCTTTTGCCTTGTCCAAGAGACCTTCCAGGACTCTGTTTAAGGTTTTGCTATTTACTTTTCTTATGATAGCTCAAAAAAAAAAAAAAAAAAAAAAAAAAAAAAGTGGGAGACCTGGACTAAAGCAATAGGAGATGAACCTTCTATTCATTTAAAGGTGATATTTCCAAAGTTTGTTTTTTGGCTTTGTGTGCTCAGAGGTATGTGTGCAGACTGGAGTACTCCTATTGCCTTGGAAACATTTTTGCACTGATTTGAAGCATGCACCAAATGAAAATTCATATTCCTAGTTAGTTTGACCTAACTTCAGCAGTTTCTTTTATGACATGCAATAGGAATGGAAAAGCCACCACAAGTCTGTCACAATGCAGTGTTTTAGTGCTGCTTTCATTAGAAGTTGAAACTATAAAATTGAAAGCCTCACTTTCAGCATGTAAAAACCCAGCATTTATTTAAGAGCCTCTTTTTAAATAAGTACAGCCCAACTGTCATTCCCAGCTATTTAATCACAAGATGCTTCTTAGGAATGTAAAGCAGGAAGTGATCAAGTTAAATTAGAGTCAGTATCTACAAGCCTCCCCTTAAACAAGCAGTATATATATATATATTTATATATATTCCCAAGGGCTGTTAAACATGGTATCTGAATGAATGAGACTGTTAATGGATGAAGAGCACACTGTGTTCTTGCTATCCACATTGAACAAATCTATGACACAAAAAAGATTTAAAGAAAATTTGAAGATTACAAACAATAGCCTGCAGCAAAGGAAAATCTTAAGAGTGAATTTTTAATACCTCACTTATTTTTCCAATTTTTTCATAATAATCTTGAAATTATTCTCTACCTCTTGAATCATCCCTACATGCAATATTCTGCTTTCACTGGATAAAACAATAGAGGAAGATGCTTGTTTTAAAACTAGATACTTGCAGTGTTTTCTTTTCCAGACTCTGTTACTTTCTCCATAATTGTGTGCATTGCACACATCATGATGGGGAGGTGTAGATGATATTTGCTGCAGTGGGAGAGCCAAGGGAAAAGATGCTGCTCAGCAGCTTTTCCTTCAAACCCACTCCTCTTCTTCCTGAACAAGCCAGATTTCTTCCAAATGCCTCACAGTCTTCTCTTTCTTTTTATTGCTTTAGGTTTTGTAGAAGTCAAGTGCTCAGTACTCTCTTTTTCATGACATTAAACAGCATATGGTGCTGGGAACCTTGAGCATGCTCCTGAGAGAATCCCCGTTTTCAGAGGAGAGGGTTTGTTGCCAAACTGGCAGGCAGCTTTTTAGCTCCCCAAGCCCAGTGACACTTAGTCAGGATTTATGATGTTTTTTGTGACACAGAGCTCGGGGATGCTTCCAGAGCCTGAATCCCCAGCTTGCCTGCTGTATCCAACAGCTGGAGGACAGATGTGCAGGGAGGCTGGCAAGGCACAGCTGGGTTTGACACCCTTCAGATTGCTCACTCATGGGACTGCACACTGCCACAGGTGAGCAAGCTGTGTGCATGAAGCCAGAGGTTTGGGATCCTTCATTTTTGATTTTCAAAGCTGTAATACCAGTTCTTAACTCCTTACATGATTTCTGCAAGAGCTCTGTGTAAGTTACTACAATGTCCACATCACACTCTTCCCTGACAACACCAATTTTAAAATTTCTCCTGATTTAAACAAAACCAAGACTCTGCCATTGCTAGTTGCCAACTTTGTTAAGCATCCTCATCTAAAAGGCTGTGAACCACTCTAGGTCCCATGTCCTACTTCATAAAGGAAGTTCTTCACCTTGAAATTCAACATGTATCTCTCCAAATCAAAAGAGGTTCTAAAGAAGATAATTACATGCACAGAGTAAGGAAACACAAAAGCTACAATTATAAATTCAGCTACAGCTCTGGTTATGATGATTTTTCTGTGTGATCTCTTGGAAAACACCATCCCATTCTCCATTTCCAAACAGGTTGCAGTGAGAGCCTCTCTGAAGTCATCTCCTTTCTCTGTGCAGCCTCCCCCTCCTCTTCTATAAGCCAAGGTTCATGGGACAAAGTTTCTTCCCCCAGAAGTACATAAATAATGTTCTTGTGATGTGCCACAAGATGTTCTGTCTGAAAAAAAGAGGAGAAATCCCTACAAGCCACAATTTTTAGCCATTTAGGGCTTGGCTGATTTTGCCTTACCCTCTATACACAACACCCATGTCAGGTCTCCACCTGACTTTCATCAAGGCATTAATGCCAAAAACTTAAATGTATTCTTAATTTGCACTTCTGATTCTGTATGTCCAAGTTTCTGGCCTGAAGATACCTTGATAGGGGAAGGTTGAGGCTCTGAAATGCTCTCACACATCAAAGATCAATGTTCCAGACAGAACTTCCTCACCACTGAGGTTTTTAAACATAAAGCCTCCCAAAAGCTTCAGTCTCTTGTATTATCCTACCAGTGCCCCCACCTTTGTGCTTTAGAGATCAATTTCTCACTGTCTTGTTATACACATGCTATTTAGCCAATACTCCCTTTCTGTTAGTCCCCTGTGGCAGTAGATCTCACATATTTGCTATCAAACAGAGATAAAATACATATATGTTATTACAAATTTAGTGGAGTCAGACACTTTTTCTGCTTCCTTTCATTTAAGGGATTGGTAGGAGAGGGTGTTTTGTTTATCCAATACAAAAATCCTCGGGGTATAAAGCAGTACAGACATCCTCTGCTCACCACTGCAGACAATTGACAATTTAGTCAATCTTACCTTCACCTTATGTTCAGAGGGCTGAAAATGCCTTGGGTTGTAAAGGAACTAATTGGTGATATTAGCATAAAGCAGACCTCGAGCTGGATTATTTAGTACTGTGGCAGGACAGGTATTATTTGTTCTCACAGCTTTTCTGATGGAGACTAGGGTGGCAATCAGGAGATAATTGCAGTATTCATATACAGCAGGGATCCTTTCAGCCAGGGCTGCCAAAACAAGGCAGGGGACTGAGCTTTCCCCACCTATAAGGCCTTTTGCTGGTCAGGACATTTTTAGAGCTTGTCCTTGGTGCATGGGGAGGGGGAAGTAGGCAGGGGAGGCCAAACCATTTGTTTTCCTTCCCCTAATTCTGCTGAGCATCGAGGCTCTTAGCTGCTGCATTCCGAGATAAAAGCTTGCCCATCCTCTTGCCCATTTTCAACCTGTGAGGCAAATTTTAGGGGGAAGAAAATAAATCAAGCTTCTCTTTGTCTGAGGTAGGAGTAGGAAATGCTTTTCTTTTGGGGAAATTCTGAGCTTGCAGCAGCAAAGGAAGCAGCCCCTCGATAAGCACAGGCAAAACTAAGGCCAATGAAAAGAATATGGATAGGTTCTGGTAACAAGGTTTGTTTACCTTTGTGGTATCTATTGATTGCCCAAAAACTCAATATTGCAGTATCTACCTACAAACCCTCCTGTAACCCTAGAGAGAGGAATGAAATCAGCTGCCCTGAAGCACAGCAGTGACAGGAACAGAATCAAATCACTTCCACATCTGGAACCTTGTCAGGAGAGCAAGGTACTTAAATATTTCCTTATTTTCTGTAAAAAAGGCCCGTGCATGCAGGGAAATTGCTTGTAGGCAAACCATCTGAGTCAGAGTGAGCTGCTAGAGCTGCAGGTTCTCTGTGGAAGAAGGGCAACTATTTGAAGCAAAGCCTTGGTGACCCTTGTGTTTGTTTTACATCTGAACAAAGGGCCACTTCTTAATAAGCCTCTAGCAGGATGTGAGAAGATAACAAGTGTTAAGATGCCCTATAGCTTGTGTTGAGGCATAGGAGACCAAAAACAATCAGTTTCAGGGAACAGCACTAAACAAAACAGAGGAAAGTGATGCTCATAACCTCTTGCTCTCTTACCACACAATAAACACACACAAAACTCAAAAAGAAGGTTTTCCCTTAGAACAGTTTGTGTCTGCCTGAGTCTTGAAGAGAGCTGACAGACATGGACTCACAAATGGTGCTGTGCAGGGCCAGGAGCTGGACTCAGGGAGCCTTGATCCTTTCCAGCTCTGCTTATTCTGTGACCTCTTTCCTGCAGCTGCAGTTTGGCAAATACACCTTCAAGGCAGCAATCTTACTTATTTAATCTGAGGGCAGGACAGGCACACACCTCAGGCTGCTCAGGATGAGTGCACACACCCAGACTGTGTTTATTTGCATGAATACAGCCATGGACACTATTCCTTCTCAGTAGTCTGTTTCCATTTTTTGCTTCAGAGGATTCCCAGGAAATACATGAAAGCTGAGCACAATGTTCAGCCATCGTAGCAAAGAGACATATGGAGAGAAGGAGTGTTACTTCAGAAGCTGCTTTTTTAACCAGGCAAATATGCCAGCTGCTTTTAAACTCTTCACAGGTTTTCAGTGCTGCAAATAATCTCGAGATGCAGCTCTTAAAGGGAGTGTGAGCAGGTGGTCAAAGTTCAGGAAAAACTCCACTTGATGCTTCAGCGTGTATCATCTGCTTATTTCCATTGATGTGAATATTACAGCATGCCCAGTATTATAAATAATTGAAAGTGCAACACATTTATAGCTCTTCAGTGGCTGGGCTCCCAAAAGGTTTACAAATTAGGTTTGAACTACTCAAAAGAGAACAAATTTATACTATTTAGAAGAGTTCTGACGTGTAGAGAGCTTTTAGAAACAGAACAGAGTTCTGCAGAAAGAGAAATTTCCACATAACAGATGACATTATCACCTAATGTGCCTCTGCAAGGCACTTGGCTCAGGGATAGGGATATAAATAAAATGGGAACTGGACACAGATAAATACAAAATCTGCTAGTACAGACCAACTAAGGCTGTGAACCAGTGAGAAAAAAAAACTCAACTTCAAAGCCCAGAGTTCACCTTCACAGGTACAGGAACCATTTGTGGTACATCAGAACTAGAGCTGCACAAACTCCCCCTTCTGCTTTCTGGGAGACTCAGAAGCATCTAGAACCTCAGAAGGGGCATAAAAAAACCAGAAAACTTTGAAATAATTCAGGTAGCAAATAATAAAAACTTTCCAAACTCATTGATGTAGCTGTGGCCAAATATCCTTTTGGGAAAATGAGATCTAAATATGATTGTCACAATCACACAAAGTTTCTATTTAACAGAATAAAGATAATTTCCGTGAAAAAATCTTTAAGCTCTAATTA
Organism: Cichladusa arquata; assembly: GCA_026413545.1. Lineage (NCBI taxonomy): Eukaryota > Metazoa > Chordata > Aves > Passeriformes > Muscicapidae > Cichladusa > Cichladusa arquata. The sequence goes on along the minus strand of JAOTQP010000870.1, from coordinate 62,445,247 downwards.
GAAGAGAGCAGCTTCAGAAAAAAGTATTCAGATTACCAGATTGCAACTCATTAAAAATCATCCTTGTCACTTCCCATAATAAGGCTTCCTTGGACCACACTGTATTTAAAGGAATCTTAATGAATTTTCTACTGCAGTAATTTGTATGAACAAGCTACTAGATTATAAATTACATTTTTATATAAACTAGAATTGAGTTTCTGGGCTTTTTTCAGCTTTAATATGTGTCATAAAACTGTATGGTAAACAGAACTTTAAAAGTTTATGACAATCCTTTACACTACCAGCTGGAACAAATGGACCCAGACACTGAGAGCGCTTTCCATGTAGCCAGGAGTAAAATCAGCATTCCTGCCTTTTACATTTTGGTTTAATCCATGCTCCTCAGCAGCAGGCACATTAACATGAAGTCAACAAAATTTGACTTCACAGAAATTTAAGCCACTGGAAGACAGGCTTGCTAAACCAGCAAAAGGTAAAAGGATTCTGAAAAAGTAAAAAATGAAATGAAATGAAATGAAATAAAATAAAATAAAATAAAATAAAATAAAATAAAAATAAAATAAAAATAAAATAAAATAAAATACTTGCACATGGTTGGGAGAATTGATTTAGAAATGGCTGCATGGGACAGGATTTGGTACCCACTGGAGGCACTCAGGACATATTTTGTATTTTAAGACGGGCAGTGGTGAGCCATACATGGGCTGGGGTGTGCATCGTACTTGTAACCATTTGTCACAGAAAAATTCCATGTACTTAGTCCAAAGTGTAGAAAGTCTGAAAAGAATATCTTAATTTCTTGACTGAAAAACCTTTTTTCCTCAGAAAGAGATCAATGGTTTTGGTTGAAACATTCTGGGTCCTCATCCTTTCCTCCCCCTGTACATAAACTTATTTCAGGCTGGTAATTTTGACATACAGTCAAAATGTTTGAAGCTTTTGAGCAACTGGAAACAATATATTAATGGAAAGAGTCACCTTAAACCCTTAGCCCCACAAAAGTATTTTATGTGTGCTCTGATATCAGAATGAACTCCTCACACACAAGTGACTGATTCTAAAATGAATATCATATATATTTATATATATAATATATATCAATATAGGAGATATCCACTTAGGTGTTTTCTCTCTCAGCACACCACAGAGAGGCAGTTTCAGATTATAAAGAAGAGGAATAGAGACTGAGTGAGCTCCTATTTCTCTCAACTTCTAATTTTGTATCCTCCTGGTAACTTGGGCAGTTTTATTTTCACTGAAATCAGATGTGCACTGGGTTAATGAAAAGGGCACTCCCTGCCTCTGCTGTAAGCACTTTCATTCCCATACTCTCACAGGGAAGAATGAAATACTTGTGGGATTTTTTGTTGTTTATTTAAACCAATAATAAAGAGAGAGATGCAATATTTTTTCCCTAAAATCCCACAGTTTTGTGTATTCAAGCTGGATCACTGTGCAGTTGTGTTTCTGGACACTAAGCACACCTATGACCACAGTGTCTGAAAATCTTGAGCATTTTAAAAGTAAGCACAGATGTTTATCTTGTTTAACCTCCTGCTGCATAAAGTCAGGGGTACCTACTTGTTTCCTCATATATTCTTTGCTTTTTCTGGTATGTTATTTTATTTCATGTCCAGCTGCACAGTTATTCTTTAAGGCATTGAGTCAAGAGATGAAAAATCTCTTTCTTTCTTGAAAAGAGAAGCCTATCAGGAATGGTGGTTCCATGCTCCCTGAAACCTGGAATCTTACTTTATTAAAGGTGCAAGCAGCAAGATCCAGAGAAGAGCTAATTAATCCTTTACATTTTTGCAGGAGGTGACAAGCCAAATGAAAGGGAACACTTCATTTCACAGCCAAACTCCAAGACACCATGTTCACTATGGGTTATTAATTAACTGCTAATGAAGTATAAAACAGTATTTGTGTCACCACCCTGTTTAAGACATACCTGTGAGCAGAGCCTCTGCTGCAGGTTGTTTCCATTATGACTTCTTTAATGTGGAATGCCATTTGACCAAAATTAATTTTTCAGCCGAGGCAAACAGTTTTCCAAAGATGGGTGATTGCCCTTACAAATAACACCACCAACAATAAAACATGACTCCAGCACAGATCTACCTGACTGATTGATTATAAATTACTAAAAAACAAGATAAAGGTATTTGCCATTTGCATGGCTTTCTCCTAAGTGTAATTAAAAATAATCAGGAAATTGGTACTTCATATCTGTTGTTCTCATCATTTCATTTCCTCACTGTGTGGTGCACAGTCATCATCTGGAGTGGGGCAAAGTGTAAACATTCCATCAAAGCTTCTGCCACAGATTAAGGGTCTCATGGCAGCTTTGCAGTCAGGATTTTTTGGAAAAAGTTTCTCCTGCAGTGTTAGGAATATTGAAGACACAACATTCACCACTGCTGGCAGCTTTTTTTTTTTTTTCCTTTTTTGAAGCCTTTTTGTCATTTTTGTTATTGTTTATGCCTTGGGAGCATCGTGTGTTAAGAAACAGAAGGGTGGCTCAGCCTCATGGGCTGCTGATATTTTAAAAGGCAAGTTGAAGAACTGAGATCGCTCAGGAAATAAAAATGACAAAAAGAACTTCCTGAGCTACAGGACAGCTCTTATTCCATAACATTCCCAGAAAAAGGTTATAACATCATGAAACACACAGCCATTCCTCCTTGGAAGTCATCTCTGTGATTATTCATTACCAGAAGATAGGTCAGAGACTACCAAAGTTCCCAGAGTCTGGAGAACGTGACTGTCAGATCCTTAATAAAATAACAAGAGGAAGAAAAAAAAACCCAATCCAAGTCCTTCCTAGCAGGGTGAGGTGGGCATATGCCAAATCTAGCATTGGGCTAAAATCCAATATTTAGATTTTTATGAGCCTAGTGAACTGGTCAAGACGGAATCAGAGGAGCTGGAAATGATCTAGAATTTAAATAGCTAAAGTTCCTGGGAAATTTCATCAACACCTGAAGCCATTTTTTGAGAAATACTAATTAAATTGCCATGCCTCATCCTGGGGAGGGATATAATTTTCCTTTTCTCCAAATGTATTCCCAAAATTTGCACGGACTACTTTTGCCCTTTGTTCAGAAATCTGTTACTCCACAATCAACAACAGAAAATTGGTGCCTTGGCTGCTACTCACACTTAAGTGCATCCTAGACCTGTTACTGAACTTGATAAATTGTTCTTGGCAGCTGCAGAGAAAGACAAACTTGTTGAATTTATTTCTGACTTTCCTATTCTTCTTAGTTCTATCCCATCTAGTGCAGCAGGAGTAATACCTTGCTTTCATATGGCACGTTTGTCTCTCAAAGTCACAGCATTAAAAAAAATATATATACACATACATACACACACACACACACACACATATATATATATGAAGTAAAAATTAAACTATTTCACCAAGGTCACAGTGGGGATCACTGGCAGGATTTCTGAGTCTCAGAGCATCACATGTTCTGGAGGAGAGATGGAAATCATCACTTCAAAAGAAAATATCAGTCACCCAGTGCTTAAAGAGAAACTCCCAATAGTTTCTGATGTGGAATAGTTAAATCTCCCAGACTTTACATTACAAGATATTTTGATTTACTTTTTACTTTGTCCACTATATTAATAGTCTCAAAGAAAATAGTGATGGTGAAAAGTAAAGTTCATTAATGTCATAAAATTCACCAGAGTCCCTAGGCATAAACACAGTGTTAGAGTAATATTTTACAAACAGAGCAAAGTGTACAATTGCTTTCAGATTTTTTTTTTCATTACCTGGATTAATGCTTCACTTCTCTGCCACTCCCTGGGAAAATCTCAGAGATTCCAGACTTATAGGAAGTCATTTGTCTGGGACAATTTGAGGATTTAAGCAAAGCAAAGGAGAGTTTAATTTTTAAAAACGTGTCCAATATAGCTTTGGGGCTACTCCAAGTAATATAATAAGGTGTATTGGATTTGCATGGCCTGGTTTTGGAAGTCCAGTTCACAGAGAGCTGGTGCTCGTGAGATGGACTCAGTCAGGGAAGTTCATGGAAAATTGTCTCCCATGGGAGGGACACCACAGTGGAGCAGGGGAATGAATCCTCTCCCTGGGCAGGGGGAGAAACCATGGGTGATGAACTGATCAAAACCTCATTCTCTCAAATTCATGGCATGTCTCGAAGCTGAGCCTGTTCTGCCTGTGACAGTATTTGATAAGGGATCTCTATCCCAGTCCTTATCTCAACTCATGAACCCTTGGTTGTATTTCCTTTCCCCTGCTCAGATTCAGATTCAGTCCAAGGCTTCAGACTAGAACATTCCAATGGAACAACATTAATGTTTCCTTGATTCCATCCATGGAAGTTTGAATGATTTATTGTGTCCTAGTCCTGAAGTTCTATTCACAACATAGATTCCACTGCAAGTTCTCCTTACAAATGGCTGCTTTTCTTTTTTCAAGTTTGTTTATTCTTGCAAAACGCTGCCAGTGCCAATAAAAGACAGGCTGCTGTAAATAAATACAACTGATCTTGTGGGGCCTCCTGCAGTACACCAGTGAATATTGAATTTCACACCTCTGATCCCTTGGAGTGGTTTAGGATGACAGACACATTTACAGAAGAGGCTCTTGTAGACAATTAGCTTCATCTGGGCAGCGTTTCCAGATAACTTGGCTGCTTGAAAAGGTCCCAGTTAAGGCTGAGCATCAAAAGCAGGGACAGGCACTTGCAGTTCTTCACCCTGTCAGCAACTGCTTTTCCTAGTATGAGTGGATGGATGCAAGGACAAACACATCAGAGTAATAAACTAAAGCACAAGGTGACACTTGAATGTGTGCTCATACTTCACAGGCATATCTCAGCTCCTCTTTTGGCAGCAGTCTAAGTATCTTGTTTAGGAGAATACCTATTTTGCCTCTGTTTTAGTGCTGTATTTCAGTGATAACACAGCAAATCAAAGCTGTATGATAAAATTATCAGGTTTACTTTCCTCTAGAAGCAGCATACACTGTAGTGTACACCAACAAAATATTGCTGACTTCAGGGGATTTCATCCTCAGTGGCACCTGGGAAAGAAAAATCAAGTTCTGCATTTAGGAGAACTAAATGGAAGGAAGAATCCCAGCCTCTTGCTAATGTGGGAGGCACCTTAGCCAGAGTGATAGTTTTGACTTTCTCTGTAGATGGAGCAACTCAGCTGAGTTATGCTAAAGTAATCCACATTTACTTTTAGAAGCAGCACCACCAGGAATAAAAGAAGTGGTTTAAACCCAACCTCTTGGTCCTCCTGCCAGTCCTCTTGACACCTTCATTCACTCCTTAAAAATGGTGATGAAGGTGACGAAAAAAAGAAGGTGCACAAGATGAGAAAAAAAAAGTTAAAGCAATAAATGAATAAAAATAAGAAGCTGAAAGCAAGGAGAGAACTGTATAGTGTCATTTTGAAGAGCTGCCAGAGACAATAGGAATAAAAGATTCTCAGCAGCTGTGGAGAGAGGGATGAAGGAATAACAAAATACTCATTTTTAGTCACATTTGCTAGATGCTTATGAAAGTGATCTTGTAACAAACAAGAAAGGTGCTTTGAAGTGGAATTCCACATAAAAGAGAGGGCAAAGATTGGCATACTTAGATATTGCTTCTCTTTTTGTCTTTGCTAATTGGCATATTGCACAGGGCTGAAGCTAATTTGGGTTCCAGCAGTGCCAGCATTGATCTAATATGATTGGTTCTTAAACTTTTTTATAGCTTTACAGGAGAATTAAAAATTCTGCAAGACCCATGTGTCTTGTTTTCTCTGACTTTGGAAAACAGTACAAAACCAATGGTGAAACCAGGAGGCACCTGGGACCAAGCTGAAGATTCAAGACTTTAAAGATAATACAGCATCCTGGAATTGGGGGAAGTAATGCATTCCTGAAGACAGACAGCCATGGGGTGTCATGGGGGACATAGTTTTGGGATCAGTTTACCCCTAATTTGTACCAACACAGTCAAGATTTTTCTTACACTATGAGTCTGAAAACTTGATGTCAGAATAGGTGAATGTCACAAAAACAGGGAAGGATTTAATTCTTGACTGAGGTTTATCTGTGCTTCTCTCAGCTAGGTTTAAATAAAGTCATGTCAGTTTTCTACCAAACATTAATTTCAATGGGTGACTGGAGATCTAAACAAAATGCCTGGATGTTTTTTTTGAATTTGTCACAGGGAGAAACTTGTGAACGCATTGAACATTTTGTAACCCAGACATCACAGCATGATAGAGTCCCATAAACACAGCTGTTTCATTGGGAAAATCATTAGGAGCAGCTGGAAGTGCTAGAGATTGAAGAAGCCAGTGGAAAAGCATGCTCTGGCAAACGAGCAAATGATCTTTAACATTTTCTATATGCACATTGTCTCATTAAGTTCTGTTAAAATAGATACACACAGACACTTCTCATCCATGTGAAGCCTCCACAGAAATCTTTTTGTGTAATTATGCCTGAACGCATTTTTCTTAACATGTATTCAGTGATGTTTAATACTTTACACAACACAATAGAGAAATATTAGACAATAAATTACTTCAGTGACAGCATTTAAAATGTCATTCTCAACTGGAATGTCCCTCAGCTGGAAATATGCACAAGGGGAAGAATCCTTCTGTAGGTGTGGTTGCTATTGGACATTTTAATTTAATTTTTTGAATGAGCTAAAACCCTTTTATGAGGGAAGTTGTGAGGATTTGGGTAAAATGTGAACACTGCGGAGACAAGCTTTGCTATGACATGTTTGGATTATTTTAAAAGCCTTCAGCTTGGGAGTCTGTCACTTGGCCTGGTTGATTTAACAACATATACAATGGGATACTAGCAATTGTTTATCGTGTCTTCCCTTCTGAAGATAAGAGTCAGAGAAATTCTACAAAGTTTTTGAGTCTTTGCTTTTGTAACATTAATTTCCCTGAGCTCCGAAGGTTTGTAACAGTAGAATAAACCTAGAGTAAAATAGGGAGATAAAGTCAAACATCACAAGAGAAGAGACTGGGCAGTGGGGAAGTGTCTGGGAGATGGTTAAAGTGGTCTGCATGGAGATCATACATTAACCCAACTCAGATTTTCTGGCTTTTTATGGATCTCTCTGGGCAAGGGAGCAGCTTCATATTCATTCTGAGATAATATTTTGCTGATAATGAATTCTCTTACCTTACTCACATAGCTCTTTTCTCCTTCAGGTAGGATCATTATTATTGTTCTTTAGGTACTTAACAATTTGCTTGGGCCGAGATGAGACACGCTGTTCTGTGCAGCTTGGAATTTGAATAGGTAGACTACATAAATCATGTACAAAGTGCAAGAAAAACCTGCCCTGGGGGAGGCCAGAATCCAGAGGTAAAGTGACCTTAGCCAGACTCAACATCAGAATTAAATTTACAGCACTGCATGTCAAAAAAGGGAAGGGGAGGGGAGGTACTAACCTCTCCTAAAAAGTTAGGAGCGGGCACCGCGCAGGCTGTGTGTCTACCCTCCCTGGAATAAGCGGGGGAAAAGTGCGTAGGGTGTGTGTACATGCGTACTTTCCCCTTCCTAAGAAACTGCACAGGCTGTGTGTCTACTCTTCCTGAAATAAGGGGGGAAAACTGCGTAGGGTGTGTATGCATGCGTACTAACATTTCCTAAGAAGTTAGGAGGGAGTACCTCCAGGCTGTGTGTCTACCCTCCCTGAAATAAGGGGCTTGTAGACAGCAAAAGCTGTGTGTGTAATTAAGTGCTGATCTCCCTTGAGTGGCTTTACTTTCCTTCTTTCAAAATGACTGAAAATCATAATGCAAAGATAAAGCTGCATTTTTCGCTTTGCTAGCTAAGTATAATGCCAGACCCTCCCAAGGGGGAGAAGATTGGGCGCACAGTAACTGGTTTAATTTAGAAAATGTGATTGATAGGATACATTCCTTGCAACATGAAACAAAATTCAAACTGGGCAGAAATAAGACCATTCTCTGCTCAGTTTTGGGGGCCTGTCTTACGGC